>JAQFVV010012415.1:5667594-6360499 GCA_028023455.1 Epiperipatus broadwayi | reverse complement strand
TTTCTCCATAATTTTAACTGTCACAATATGTTATTTTTCACAGATTTATCAATCATTTTATCACATATCATGGATCCAATATAATATTTTTCCGTATGGATAACTTTTTTTTTAAAAAAAAAATTGAAATAAAATTGTTATTAATTCATTTTAAACAATTTTTTATATTACTGTATTATATTTAATATTAAAATTATATATATTTATTTTCTTTTAAGAAAAAAATGATTTTTTAAAAATATTCAATTGAATTTAAAAATTAAATACTCCTTCCCAATCATCTTTCCTTTAAGCTGATTTAGAGGTTTTCTTTTTTTTTTTCTTTTTTAAAACTAGAAATATTTATAAAAATACACCTTTTTGTTTAAAGATATATTTTTCATCCATAACTTCATTTCATTTTGCTACTTGTTTTTAACTCTTGTATCGCTCTTTTGAAAGAGAATTCAATTAGCACTACAATCACTGAATTGAATGACCCATAATATTACAAAGCAGCACAATATCACTATTTTTCAGGTTCATCCACAAGACTGCATTAACACATAATGTAACAATAATGAATCTAATTAAGTTTTGTTTCTGCTCCTAGATGGAAGATATAATTATATGACAAGTAAAACTCTAAAATGCTTCTTCTCAATTGCAGAATTAGTGACAATTGTTTATGTAATATCAGTAAGGACAAAATGGTAGTTTTTATTTATTTCTGAAGCTAACATTTTTGTTCCAAATATATTTTCATTCTTTTTTAATAATAAAATATTTTTTAAAACAAATAAAACCCACATGGTTTAGAAAAAATAAAATTAATTTTAACTTCATATTAGTAAAAGTATAAAGGAGGGTTTTTTCCCTCAAGAGATGTTTAACATTTTTAAATATTTATTTAATTTTTATTAGTTTTAAAAATAATTTAAATAATTAATTATGTTAAAAATTATTTAATTTTGTTACAAATCCTATGCAAACTATTGACCAAAATTATTGAAAATAATGATATTGTCTCTGAATCCAAATATCTTGTTTGTTGAATTTTTACACATGTGTATAGGCTGAAAAATCACTACAAAAGAACTTAGAAGCATCATAAACAAAACAATGCTATCTTATGGATTGTGTTATAATTAGGAGTCGGAGTGTAAAAAATATTTTGTCACAAGAGCATTTATAAGAGCAGATTGGTGGACAAGTTAATATGTTCCAAGATTACAATGGCAGAGGCATTAAATAAAAATATTAGAAATTTTATGTTGATGTTTAGAAGTAACTGCTATGTATTCTAAATTTCAACAGTTGTTAAGCACTAAAATTGACAATTAGGATTTTCATGCTTATCATATTACTGAGACATGAAATTCTCTTGATAAATAGACTGAGGATAAAAGCAAGCTTATTATTGTGTATACTAAAAAGAAATCTGATTTGCTCTCTGACAAAGGCAATATTATTAGTGATTTGATTAAAACAAAAAAAGGGGGTCTCCTCTGCTTCATAAGCAAAACATGAAATTAAAGGCAGAAGTTAAACAATTTATAGAACTTATAAATAATAAATAGATCAAAATTGCAAAGCTGATAAACTCACCAATCATATTTTGTTTGGCTATTTTTTGATGCAGTGCAAATAATATTTGGAATTGAAGAAAGTTGAATCCTAATAAATCAATGGATGGCAATTTGTATATTTCAACAGATGGAAACAATATTTTGATAACTTTTGAATAATGATATGAGTTCACAAAACTGCTTTTAAAATATATTACTTAGATAATAAACCTAATTAAGCTTATCTAAAACATGAATCTTCATTTTGTTGCCAAGACAACAAACAGGCTGAAAGCTCATGGCTAAGATAAACTTGAGTTGTTATCACTTGATTATATATATATATATCTGACAAAGTTATTCCTATCTGAATTGAGATGTTCAACTTTATAAAATTGAAATAAGCTATTGGTAATCTCAAAAATGGAAGGATTCAGATCATGGAAATATCTAAAAAAAAGATACATCAGCTTCAAAAATGTTATAATTTTTTACCAATATATTTAAACATGAGGTTGTGCCATTTAATCTCAGGGATGCTTCGATTGCTCCAATTTATATAAATAAAAAAAATTTTAAATAACTTTAATAATTATCTTGAAATGTAAAGTATTTTGAAAAAATGAATAGACAACTTTACATCAGAAATAACCAGAGACTGTGTGTATTTTTAAAGAATCAAAAAGCATTACAGACACATTTTTTATTGTCATGAAAATAAAAATAAAAATCAGTATGAGCAAAAGCATGAATTATATACAGAGTTAATATTGATTTGGTCAAAAAATTGGACTCAGTTTGTGGTAATGATTAAAATTTAGAAGATTGTTAACCAACATTTCTCAAAATTGAACTCAGTTAATGGTAGAGTAAGTATAATTACTAACTTTCTATAGTTAGGTCAATGATTTTTGGAATAGTTTTCAGACGGCTTCATGAAGCAAACTATCAAATGCTATATATTTTTGATATTGGAGTAATTAATATAAACCATTTAAAAACAAAACCAGAAATTTCATCTTCAAAGATTCTATATTTTCTTTATGCTGATGATTGTACTACTCACGGCAATTCAAACCCAAAATTACAGAAAATTCTTAATGTTTTGAATGCAACCTATAAAGAATTTGATTTAGTAATTAGTATTCAAAAAAACTCAAATATTTCATCGACCTATGATAAAAAAAAAAAAAATTTTTTTATCTTATATGGTTATCAATTTTGAGAATGTAAATCAAATATTTTAGTAGTTTTTTAAATAAATAAAAAAAACAGACCTAGAGTCTGAAATAAAACAAAGAATTCAGTGTGTTATTGCTTCATCTAACAAATTAAATGATAGGTATTTCATGCTAGTAATATAACATAATTAAATTAATGGCACATAGGGTTGTTATTTTTCCAAATTTATCATGCTGAAGTAAACATGGATTCCTTATCATTATGATATACGTCTTCAATTTAAAAACCAGTCAGATTATTCATCAGCCTGTTGGATATAATATATGAAGTAGAGAAATAACAGGAGACTTTTAAAAAAATAATTTTATGGTAAACTTGATTATGATTTACACTGGCTGCAAATTGTAATTACAATCCAAATAATTCAACCATATTCTGACAAGTACGGTCTTAATTAGTTGAGTATGGAATACAACAACACATTATAGTTACGCTGAAATTTTTACAGAAAGACAAGTTTGCTGAGAAAAAAACATTACAAGATATCAAACAGATTTTGGAAACAGTATTTATAATATATCTAAACCAATATGTGTTTATTTATTTATTTTTTTCTATTTCTGGAATTAAATGACCATATGCTTTTACACATAACTGTTAATGACTAATAAAGTGAAACTCTTACAAAAGTGGTGAATAAAAATATTTCTATTAGAGAAAAAAACAAAAATTTAATTTCTACCTTTCATTAATCCATTATTCTTTCTAGAGTGTCGTATGTTTAATTCCTAAGCATGCTTATAATATTTATTTTCTTTATTAAGTGTCAGATGTAAAAAAAATTTACATAGTCATAATTTATTTAAAATAATCTCAGTTCAATTATTTCAAAGATCATATGCAAGCATTTCTGTTGTTGACAAAAATAAAATATTTTAATAAAATTATAACAATATTAATATTGTTAGTCAAACAATAAATTAGTGAATGAACTAGTTGGTTAGAACGTTACCTTAAAATTCAATAATCAAGAATCTAAGGACTCAGGTTCGAATCCCATGCTAGTACTGTCACTGGTCAGGCCAGCAACACCTGAAGAAGAGGGGAGAAAAATACCTCTCGAAACGTTGTGCATATACTAACCTGTTTGCTGTGATATTACTAACATTTGTTTGCTGTGATATTACTAAAAGTTGGTGCATATACTAACCTGTTTGCTGTGATATTACTAACAGTTGGTGCATATATTAACCTGTTTGCTGTGTTATTACTAACAGTTGAATGCATTTGGAATATTTAACTAAAATTAAACTTTTCTAAAGACATTCAACACACATATTAGATGATGGAAATAGTCCAATATAAAAATACAGCTAGAACACCATCATCACAAACCTTCAGAAAAACAATAATAATGTTATAGTTTATTTGCAAATTTATGCTTACTTCCACTTTTGCATTGTAGCATGTACATACACGTAGATAGATTCTAAGTTATATTTTATTTTGTCTAAGGTTAATTTACAAAGTGTTTTAAAAAGTTTACTATTGTGCATAAATAATTATAGATACTGTATTATATTTAAAAGACTGAAGTGGAGTTGGGCCGGACATATTGTTAGAAGAGATGATAATAGATGGACAACTGAAATCTTAAACTGGATTCCAAGAGATTGTAAAAGATCCAGAAAGAGACCACATGTGAGATGGATGGATGAGATAAGTAAATGTGCAGAGGTGATGTGGAGAAGAGAAGCTAAAGATCAGAGAAGATGGACTGAACTTGGAAGGACCTTCAACCTGCAATGGATTGATAATGGTTGATGATGATGACTGTATTATATATTTTGATGGAAAAATAAAAATTGATACTAATGATTGAGAATAATGAATTAGAAGTTAGCAAAAATAAATAACTTGATCAAATTATTTATATAGATAAATACATAATGAGTGAAATTAAATACAGTATAGAATTAAACTTGAATAAATTGCTTATGCAAAAAACATTTAATGCTTAAAAAAAAATTTTTTTTTTTTTGGTAAATATGTTCTATCAGTCTAACTTTGGAGTGCAAGATTTGAATACGTAATAAAAGAAATAAAATGATTGCAAAATTATACAAAAATGTATGGAGAAATGTATATTTGATTAACAAAAAACACTGAAAGTGAAAACACTGAAAGTGAAATATATGGGTAAAAGAATAAATAAATGACAGTGATATTACTGAATGAATTAAATAAATAAATAATTAAGTGGTTTATTGTTTGGGAGTTTGTAAAAAGTTCAAGCACCAAAATTGATAGAAGAAGATTACAACCCATAGACCATGAGCTCCATGGTACACTAACTCTACTATTATCAATAAACCCCATAGAAGATTGAATGAATTCATAGGCTGAAATAAAGCAAGGCCAGACTTATTGCCAGAAGAGATGTCCTAAACTGTATCTCAGTAGACTGTTAAATATTTAGAAAGAAATCCCACATGAGATAGATGGGTGCTATAATGAAAGAAAAAAACTATAGGCCAAAAAAGTGAATAAACTTAGAGAGATCTTCATCCTGTAATAAATCAATAATGGTTGATGATTAAGGATATTATCATGTTCATTTTTATATAAGTAGTTGATTCATGATAAGTAATAAATCTACATCAAACTATATATATATAAAAAAAACAGAAAAATATATATTTTAAATTATATGTATATATAATTAAATATCATGAGTCAAATATATAACTAAATGTAAAATTATTGTAAATTTGAAGATGATAGCATTTATAATAAAAATTAAAGGAAAATCTTTGTACAACCACACTTGATGCACGAGTGTGGTGCCCAAATTTATTTGTGTAGTATTCAGAAAAAGTTCAGATAAAAAATTAAATTTGTATTTTTAATTATAAAAGTAACACTAGTATTAGGCAAAGGAAAATCACCTTTCTGTGTTGCCATTTGTCTTCAATATAAAGCATAAAAGATAAAAATGTATCACTTTAATTTTTTTCTGTGTTGGTGATGTAATTTTTTTTTTCTAATGCATTAATTTAACACATGTGCAATGATTTAACTGTTAATGGAGAATACTTTAAAAATAAATTTTCTCCATGTCATCTATGTAATAAGGGTTTTATTATATTTTTTAAATTTCCAAGAGTTTTAAATTAAATATTGCAGTTAAAAATATTTGCAAGCAGCATCCAGTTACATATTATTCTTTAATAGTGGTCTTGATATACCCAAGCAGTTGTATAAGTAGCTTCTTTTGACATTCTTTTATTTTTTCATAAATTTACAATATACTTTTTTTTTACTGAGTGAAAAACTTATAAAATTTTCGAGTTTATTTTTTAGCAAACATTCCATTAATAACCATTAGAGCTTTTTTTTTTTTTAACAGAGTTTCGCATGTTCTCTGAACAATTTTTCTCAGCTCTTTGGAAATGAACATACTAACCTGTATTCTATTGCCAATAAAGGAATACATTTGAAATATTTAAATAAAATTTGAATTTTTTTTTTTTTAAAAAACATTTAACAATTAAAACTAGATGGTGCAAATAATCCAACATATAATTACAAATAAAATATCATCATCATAAGTTTTCTGTCAACATTGAATACTTAAGTGTGGATCTGATATTATAGCAAAGTTTAGATATTATGAAAATCAATATTTAAAACCGGCCAAAGTAAAAAAATCAGTTAACTTTCCTATGCAAATGTAAATCAATAAAGATTATCACTTGAGACTTGCAACTAAAACTTCCATTTTAATAAAAGATCTTTCATCCTGCTGATCTATAATGTGCTTAAACACATTAAAACTTGATATTCCCATGTACGCTTTTCTGATCAAATGTTAAATTGATCTATTGCACACACCTTCACATCAAATATGTAAGAATAATAAGATATACTGTTTAAAACTGCGTAAACATATTTATATAAAATTAACATATAATAACAACATTCCACTCTTCTTACACTTTAAAGCAAAATATATTTATTAATTTATTTTGCGTTAAAGTGTAAGAAGAGTGGAATGTTGTTATTATATGTTATATATTAAAAAAGCAAAAATAAAGAAGGAAAGAGGAAGAGAAACTATTGAAGATTTTATTATATAAAACTATATAACTAAAATAATTTATTCATGAAAATAATTTTTTTATATGGTTTAACTAACATTAGAATATTTGCATTAGTCCTTTCTAATTAAAGTGACCACTATTGACTACTTTTAATTAGACTGACACTATTTGGAAGAGGAAGATCTGATTATCCTTAAAAAATGTCTTGAATATGTCATCTCCTAAAATTATGAGATTAAATGGTAATGTCTGTTAAAGGAAAAACTTTGTCAGACTAGCATTTGATGTCATATGTTTTTGACTTAGCCTTGACACTGATATTCAATCATGATTATAAGTTTTTTGATTATCTTTATGTGCTAATGATGAAATATGTCACAACATGAAAACCTAATGCAAGACATGCCTTACATTTTTATTGAGCATAGTATAAATGTTTACAAATATTTTAATAAATGCCTGGGGAGTTCGGTTTTCTCCTTCAGTTTCCCTACAGAAAAAAATTGGAGATGTTTTTATCCTGCAGTTATTATTTAAGCAATTAAAAATTTTGGATGTTCAAAAATAAATAATAAAATTAAGGTAGGTTCATTATTTTAAACTATTTTTGGACAATTTTGTTAAGCTAATGTAATAAAAAAATAAAATGCCCGAGAAAGCATGAAATATTAAAAAATAAGTAGGTACAAAGTTTAAAATTTTCATTTATATATATATAGCTTATTAAAAATAAACAAATTGAGTATGCATTCAAATTTCCAAAAAACACTTTTACTTATTGTCTTATTGGTTTTGATATGAAAAACTATTAATAAAATGTCTTAAAACCTTGTTAGGCTAATCAATGAACAATGTACATAATCTAACTGTACAAAAATTTATTAATTTCATTGGTTTGCCATGTTAAACTAAAAATATATCCCAGTTAAAAAGAAAAGCTTTTAGTTTTTTTTTAACTGATTCGAAATTCAAAAATTCTAGTCATTTACCCCAATTAATGGATAATGGAATCACTGCTGATAAACAAAATAAACAGAGTTAGTGTAAAAAGTTAGTACAATGAGAAATATGGTTGTTAAGCTCTTCTATTTTCTTAAATTAATTGACTGATAAGGTAAATTAAGCAATTCTTAAAATATTAAAATTCAATAACTACATTCTAAATTTAAAAAAATAATTCATAACAGAAACATTAAAACAAATTTCATAACTTAATGAAACAATCTTTTTAATAGTTTTAATTGTTTCTTCAATTTTACAATAGATGGCAGCACAATTTATATCTGAATTGAGAAATTTATCAAATATTTATGAAGGGCAATACACATGGTCTAGAAATAATATATTCCACACAATAGATTATGTATTAGTAGAGAAAGAGGAAATGAATAAGTACGAAAAATTAAAGTGTTTGATAATGAAGAAAGAGGGTGTAATAGTGATCATAACTCTTTTATAATAGAAATGGTTAGTAACGTGATGGAAAATAGAAATAAAAGTAGAAATGATAGTGAAAGATGTGGATGGATAGTGAATGATAAGAGTAAGTTAGAAGAGTATAAAATAAAAGTTGAAGAAACCATGGAAGAATTGGTTGAGGGTGAGTATACGGACTGGTGTGGTGAAACAGAGAAAGTGGCAAATAGGGTTTTAGGTGAGAATATTCAGAAGAATAAAAGTAATAATGTGAGTTACTAAAAGTGTAAAAGAGAGGAAAAAGAGCATGCAGAGAATATAAGAGTGCTATTAAGAACAAAGAAAGTGAAAAAGTTGTTAATATTAAGTGGGAAAAGTACTTAGAAAAAAAGAAATTGGCTAAAATAGATAATTATAGAGAGTGAATGAAATGGAATAGTAAATTGTTGGAGAATATTAATAAAAGTAGAAGAGATAAAAGTAAAAAAAATTTGGAAATACATTAAAAGAAGGAATGTAGGGGAGAGAGATATAGTATTACTAGATATTAGAGAGCAAAGATTAGCTCTAGAGAAGAATTAGAGATTATATTAAATAAGTATGTAATGGATATAGAAAAGATGTTACATGTGAAGGACAGCGTGATAGTAAACATGAAAGCATATAGTAATTGGAATATTAGGTTTACAAAAAATGAACTGAATGGAGCAGGGAAGAAATTGAAAAGTGTAAAGGCAAGAGGTTTGGATGGATGGGCAGTACATAAGGTAAGGAATTTAGGGCATAAGACAAAAGTAAAATTGTTATCATATTTTAATAAGATGATACAAAAGAGATTTTCTGGGTAGTTGGACTAATACAAGAGTAAGGCTACAATTTAAAGGAAAGGGTAAGGATCATAGAAAGTTAAACAATTATAGTCGATAGCAACAATATCAGTTTTATATAAAGTTTATTCATATATGGTGACTAGAAGGATTGCAAAATGGATGGAAGAGAATAATATAGTGAGAGAAATGCAAGGAGATTTTAGATTGGATAGGCATGTAGGAGATAGTTTATTTGTAGTTACACAACTTATGGATATAAGTAGGTATACAGGAAGACAGTTATATATGGCTTTCATAGATATAGAGAAGATGTATGATAGAGTAAATAGAAATAGATTATGGGTAAGTTTAGTAAATTTGGGAATGGATGGAGCTTTAGTGGATATTATTAAGAAATTATATGAAAATAATTACTATATGTATCAATTAGGGAATATAGAATCAATTAAAGTTAAAAATGGCATGGGACTAAGGCAAGGACGCCCTATGTCACCTATTTTGTTTTTGTTGTATTTGAGAGAAATGGAGAGAGCAATAGAAAGACTAGGAAAAGGGATAGAGATACCATTAATAGGTGGCAAGGGAGTATATACAATATCAGTTCTTTTATTTGCAGAAGATGTCTTTTTGTGCGCAGAAAGAAGGGAAAATATGAAAGTTATGCCGAGGACATGCACAAGGGTGGGTAAAGAGATAGGGATTAAGTTTAGTGAAAAAAAATCAAAAGTAATGATGATTAATATTGGGAAAGAGAAGAGAAAGAATTTTTATTGGGGGTTATAAAGTTAAGTGTGGTGAATAGATATAGCTATTTGGGAATCATCTTAAATAATCAGAGAAATTGCTTGGATGAATGGAAGAAAAAATTGATAAATGAAGCAAAAAAAAGGGGGGGATTGATAAATATGACATAGCTAAAATTGTATGGAAGAGAGTGGCGGTAGCAGGGTTAACATATGGTAATGATATGTTATGTGTTAGTAAAGGAGTATTAGATTACTTGGAAAAAGTACAAAGAGAAGTAGGAAGACATGCATTAGATGTAGATGTGTGAATGGCAAAGGAGGCAATTCAAAGAGAAATGGGATGGTCAAGTTTTTATATGAGAGATGCAAAAAGAAAAATGAAAATGTGCGATAGGTTGTAGTTTACGGATAATAAAAGAATAGTCAAAATAGTATTTAATTGGGTTATGAATAAAGGGCAGGTAATACGATGGGTGAGAAAGCTAATGTGGTGTGCAGGTGGGATGACTGCGTTAGGAGAATTGTTGAGTGTTATAGTGGTAAGGAATGGGATAGAAGAATAGATGCATTAATAAACAATAGGGAGTTGGAGAGATGAAGAACTAGTATGGAGAGTAAAAAGAGTTTAAATATATATAGAAGTAAAAAGAATATTGGGTATGAATTAATTTATGATAATAACAAAGAAAATAGTTTATTGTTTAAGGCTCAAATGGAATCTTTAGCAATAGGGGATCATACATGTAAATGGAAAAATGTGGGTGATTTAATCTGCAAGTTGTGTAAGGAAAGCATAAAAAATATTAGGCATCTGTTAATTGAATAGATATGCCTAAAAGCAGAAAGGGTACAAATAATAAAGTTGTGGTATTGATTTTTATGCTGGGTTTGGGAAAAGATAAGGGAAATTTAAGATATAAAGGCCATGGAGTTAACAAAGATTATGTTGTGGAAATGGGATGGAGCAGGATATTGAAAAATGTAGGGTGGGGAATGGGAAGGTTTCTCTGGGCATAGTTTCTGAGAGTTTCCTGACTCCATATAAGGAGAAGTCACAGTGCACCACATCACATCATCATCAAATCATTGGTAAAAGCACATTATAAAGGAAATATTAAACTGACATAAAATGAATGAAGCAGAGAATTTAAAAATTAAAAAAATTAATGCAAGAAGTTTGCATAGATGGGTAGAAGTTAATGCATTTGGGTGATACGATAATATCAAATTTATTACATGAAATATGTGCAGAGTAATTTATAAATAAGTATACAGATATATATATATATGATATTGTAAATAAATAGTTTTACTAAAGAAAATAATTACCTCACAATATTTACATAATTATTCACTCTAGCAAAAGACTGAATTTAAATTAGTTACGCAAATTTATTTATATATATGCAAAATACACCCACTAAAATGCAGATGGATTAATAAGCAAGCATGCAAAAGTTGGAAAATCAGATGTAGATTTTCTTATTCTCAAATAATATGTACACAGAAATAAAATATATACTTAAAAGATATTTATGTTAGGGACTGTCTCCTCAATGATTATTGTTTAATTCACTTATATATATATTATGAGTATAATAATCTCACATTTATTTTATGTTATTGTTTGCTTGTGATCCGGCTGAAATGCATATATTCCCAGCACCTATAAAAAATTGGGGCAGTCAACAGGATGCCTGAAGAGTGGTTTCAGTCGACAGAATAACATGCATAAAGGATAAAAGTTTATCAAGGGCAATGAGTATGTCAAAAGAACTGGGAAATTTGTATATAAAATTGAACAAACTCCAATAATGGCCTTCCACAATAATGTTAATGAATTCAAAGTGAATAGCACACCGAATTTGTGTTTATACACGAAGTACATAGACAAATATATGTATGTTAATAATACAGAAGATAACAATCTAAAGGTATTGAAGCTGATGGGGCAGGCAAAGATGTTCTGTAAACAGCAAAAAGACTTTGCAAATCAAAATCCTCCAGAAGTAGCAGTGTAACTCGAGCTTAAAGAAAAATTAAATACATACTTTGAACTGCCGATATGTAAATCAGGATCATCTCTACATTTTAAAAATAGAAAACAAGCATCGAATGAGAAGTATCAACATTATAATATAACACTTTGGGAATTAGCAAAAAATTGAATTTAGTGTTGAATTGGATAAAATGCTCCTTGGTCAGTGACAGTAAGGTATAACTGACAATTAATTACACCTTCTCCTCAGTGAAATAGCTTTCATATATAAGCAAGTGGTCAATAAGTGTATAACATAAAAGTTACTCATAGAAAACGCTGCAGAATTTCAAAATAATAGAGATGTAGCAACATACAAAGTGATGGTAAATAAATATAACATTCAAAACATGAATGGTCAAAGCCCTATTAAGTCTTTTGCAGTAAAAATTAGTACAGCGATTGGTCGAAGTCCTATTAAGTATTTTGCAATAAAAGTTAGTACAGCGATTAAATTGGTAACCGATACATTTGTGGAAAGTCAGTTTCATGATTATGCTATGACCAATTAGATTTATATATATAATATAAATAGAAATAAATAGGAATTTATACATAGTAATTAGAAAAAAATATCCAGCAAGGATGTTATCAATTAAAATAAACAATCCCAAGTTGAAACATATGCCTTAACAATGAATAACAGCTTCTGTCTGAATTAACTTGGAAGTATAGACCAATGCTGTTGATTGTTAGAGCATATATTCCAGCTTGGAAAAATCAATTTTAATTGTTGGCTACCGGGTACCATTGTTGCAGAATATTTTTTTCTAGTTATTAGATGGAAATTATCATTTATTTCTAGGTTTACATTGTAAATCATCTGAAAATATTTTACATATATATATAATGTATATATTACATCTTCATCATGACAAACAGTTTATTAATCTCAAACATCTTGATAATTCAATAAACATATAAGTCTGCTAGAGACTTCACATGTAAATGTTGTTCACATTGAATAAAATGTCAAAGTAGTTAAATTATCTGGCTCCAAATTTTAAAATGCCTCAAAATAAAATGAATAATGCATTGTAAGATAGCTTCAAAAGTTATATTATGTAAAATCTAAATCCTTATATGCCCACACAAACATTATCATCAATAACTAAACAAAAATAATTTCCGAAAAAATAAAAATATAAATACATCTTGACAATTTCAGATTAATTTTAATAAATACTTGAATCAAACCATCATCATTTTTTTTATACTTTTAAATGTAGCTGTTAAATAACATGGATTTCTATATTAAATCTTTGCCATTTCTTAATTTCATTAACATAATGTTTAGCTTTATTGTTATCGTAATAATTTGACTCAAATCTCTAGAATAGTTCTTGTATCAGCATTCATTTTCCCTAACCCAGTTTATTTTTATCTAACTTTTCTTTTAGCTTAAATAAGACAATTTTCACTCGATTTCCCTAAACAAAATTTATTTATTTCTCTACATAATAATAGAGATTTTATGGCAAACCACTATTAACATTAAACTTCCCTGACCAGAAAAGAAACTTTGATCTGATTCAATCTTCATTGTAAATCATAAATTTTAAATATATCGTTAATCTTATGCCAAAAGCTAACACCAAAAGCTTAAAATTTATTAATCTTGTAGTCACATCAGATATGTTTATAAATATTTTCAATATAAATTAGTAATTATATATTCAATAATTTTTTATTACATAACCGAACAGATTAATCTTAAAATAATTTTAAAAATTATCAACTCATTTGTTTAGTAAAATATTTAAAAAATCAACAATCTTAAATATGCTGATGGTATAACAAATAGCTGAAAATAAGAAAATCTTAAAACTCTCCTCATTAGGAAGATTGAAGAAAAGAATAAAAAGATGAGATTTCAGCTAAATAAAAAGAAAGTAAAGATGATGATGACATTTCATTAGGAAAATTAAATAAGAAATAAGAAAAAAATAAAAATTATATAGCAAGATCAAGAATTGATAATTGACAATGAAGTAGTTGACAGTTTTTGCTTATTTACACCATTTATCAACATCAAAGAATCTAGTAATCCTACTGGACAGAATGCTAATAAATAAACCTCAAAAAGATTTTTTGATCTAAAAACATCTTTTAAAAAAAAAATCAGAACTGTTCAATTTTTCATGGAAATGAGTATAAAACATTGAAGAACAATAGGAAAAATACTGATGCTTTAAATTATGATGTATAATGAAGAATTCTGGTAAAGAACAAAAGGAAGGAAGTGGATATTTAATCAGATTAAATCTGAACTGACCAAACTGAAATTTTCCTATTTTGGTCATTTCATGAAACAATCTAATTCATTAGAAAGTGTTTAATGATCAAAAAAGTTGATAGTGAATAATGAAGAGCCAAAGACAATGACATGGGCAGACTCCGTTACTGCAGATAAATGTAAAGCAATCTTAAAAATCAATCAGAAAATAGTTCATTATGGAGAAGACTATTCATAAGATCATCAAAAATTGATAGTAATTTTAATATCAGTTTAAAAAAATAATGATGATAATACTATTTATTCCAAAATATGTTCCAGAAATAAATTTGTTTTATTTAGCTAAATAGAAAATTTATTTTATAATTTCATTTTAATTTATATTTGTAAAATTTGGAATTAATGTTTATGAATAGTAGAAAATATTAGCACTATTTTTTTCTAAAGTCTACAGCCATATATTAGCCATCAGGGAAATATAACTTCATTGTAAACATCTAAAAATATGAGATCATGACACATGAGTGAAAGGTATGCAAGATTAAAAAAGAATTATTAGTATTTAATTAAAAATATAGACATAATTGAACTTTATTATCAAGAATTATATTAAATACACAATGATTAGCTATCATTCAAAAATTTATTGAAACATGACTGTTTTGAATAGTTATAAGTTGAAAAATATACACCAATAAAGTGAAAAATATTCAGGTGCAGAATTATTCAATGGTAGGAAAACCTTTAACAACATCTGGCTTGGAATGTTCATCAATTGGCTTAATAATTAATGTGGTTAAGTTTAAATATTCTGATAGCTTTTTGGATAACAAGGCAACTTCGATTACAGGAGAGATTTTGATGTACTACTGTTACATTACACAGGTTAAGAAATATATTATTTTATCACAGTAATATAACTATCTAAATTAAATTAGATGCACATAAGATTATTATTCTTCCAAATCTATTCCATAAAATGAAAGCTCAATTTATCAAAGATATTGAAAAAATTTTTTTAATAATAACTCTTCAGAATAATTCTGAAAACATAATCATAAAGTCATGAAAGCAATTGGTATGTTCTTTGGCTTACTGTATGTGATAATATTGAAATTATAATTTAGAAAACTTGTTTCTTGCATTGAGCATATAAAGCAGAGAAAAAATAATTGATTTTCTATAAAAATAATTTTGCAGTAAAAACTTAAGTATGATTTTTGTAGGAGAATCAGACTCTATTTACATTATATTATCTTAAAGACAATTTAAAAAAATGCAATATGATAATAAATGAATACTTTCACTCCCAACACAAGATATAGTATTTAGGAAAGAATAAAATGAATCCACTTATTCTTTCCAACCCAAATGCTTATATATGGGCAAATCTTAAGTTCTGGAAGTGAAAGCGTGAGGATAGACCACTCACTTTAAATTACTGTTTACAATGTCTGAATGAATGACGTCGACGAAATTATCTAGAATTTACTAAACGTCACTCTCAAATGAAACTTAAACATATGTAAAAAGCGCATGCACAATAGCTTGAAAAGGCTGATCTTTAATGTATTACAATTTATAAAACATAGCGCTATAAATATAAATGCTTATTTATAAATTGGTTTATGTAAATATTGCAAGTTTATCTTTAATTTCCCAGTATTCTTGTTATTTTTGTTGTGGAACTAGAATAACTATACTACTGATACATAAAAAAAAATGTTTTCAATGGCAGCTTCATTCATTAAGCTTCTGTACATTTTAATGTTGCAGTGATTTATTTATGATGCAGCTCTAAAATTGAAATGCAAAAATGAATTACGTTAAGAAAATGGCAAGCTACCAACAATAATGATCAAATGATATTGTCTGGGTATAATATTCTATTGCTTTGTTACTCAACTTACCAACAGGACAAGAATCTAGCAATTGAAAAACCTAATATTTTTTCTTTGAAATTTTATTAAAGGAATATTTAACAATATTGAAATATTCAGTACTGATGATATACAGATATAAAAATAATTGAAAAAAAAAAAAAAAACAGTAATAATTTTAAAAAAAAACAACAAACAGCCATTTTTATAAAATGTATAAGAATTAGAAAAAAAAAAACATCTATTATCTAAAAACTTACTCTTTTAAGTAAAGGCTCAACACTCCAAGTTATAACACCTTTAGATGGAAATTCTTCAGCAAGCATTTCTGCTAAACATGTTGAAAAGCCACCAAACCCATCACTAGGACTAATTATCATTTGAAAGCCCTAGGAAATAAAAAAGAGATCATTAAATTTATTTTACTTTTGTTATAATAAATGACTTTAAAAAAAATGCAGTTATATATTTGATATAAATGAAAAAACAACATTTAATATTTTAAAATTATATTTATTTAGCAAAAAAAAAACAAAAACACAACTGCATAAGAATGTAGTGACACTTTCATTTATTTGTTTACATTAACAGTAGCAAATAAATAAAAATATCTTCATTATTGAACCTATATACATTTCCTATTTAAAATTAATACAGTACTTTAATTATCAATAATATCATTACATTTTATAGTATAATCTTTCAAATTTTCAAAAATGTATACATTAGGTTTTCTGTTTATATATCATAAAATGCAAATTAAATTTATGAATATTTTTCTACATAGTGGTTTAAATACCAATATTTTTCTGCAAAAAGCAATAAAAATATGTAAATTATATTTTAACATACCCTATTCTTCACTTTGCTTTTAAGCTAATGGTCCAATTGCATTTACTTTGCCATTCTGCTTTTAACAATTTAATGTTATGTTGTTTTTTTTTATTTATATAGCGCGATGTTTTTAAATAAATTATAAATAATAACATAGCTTAAACCACAGCACATATGCTTTACAGATGGAACGCTATTTATACTGAATACTCTCCTTTCCAAACACAAGATAAAGTATTTTTAAAAGACAGAATGGATTACTCTATCTTTTCCACCCAAACTATATGTATGCCAATCTGATTAGTAATTTAAAGTGATTAATTAAATCTTCATGCTTTCAGTTCCAAATGCTTCAGATTGGGGTGAAAAATAAATAGAGTGATCCATTCTGCCTTTTAAAAAGACTTTATCTTGTGTTTGGAAAGGAGAGCATTCAGTATAAATAGTGTTCCATCTGTAAAGCACATATGCCATGGTTTAGGCTACGTTATTATTTATAATATTATGTTATGTAAATTTCAAAAAATAAAGCCAACCTAAAATAAACTGTCTGCAATGATAAACTTCCATCAAAGATGATCAGATAGTATATTATCTTAAAAATCTAAACCAGGCTTTAGAATAAAAATTTATCATATATATATATATATGTGTGCAAATATCATCTTGCTGCTTTATAATTTATGAATTTACTTTAACATTTTTTGTTTTTATAATAAAAAAAAATAACATTATAAAGCAATAGTCAAGTGATCTTAATGAATATATTGGCTTCCACAAAGTTAATCAATTGTCTGATAATTGTTAATAAAAAGCTAACAGAAATCATATACAGCCAGGCTTATTTTATAACATTATGTTCAAACATGATAAAGTCTTTCCATTAATTCAATAATTTTCTGACAAATATCTCAGAATAGTATACTCAATTATTTTGTTTGACAAGTGGCAATTCCATAAAAACTCACAACAATTTGCAAAATAATTAATATTAGAATCTGATTTCTACACTTAAGAAACACGACCTTGTAATTTCAAATTAACATCTACCAGTTTTTCTTTAGCTTTTATAAGTTTCATTTAAATTGCAGTTTTCATGAAAACAATAGCCACTTAGGATCACTGAAAAAAATCTGGTCCACAATTATTTTTACATTATCTATCAATAGTGGTGATACTTTCAAAAATATCAAAATGTTATTGAAAACATAGCATCTTATTTTTTTCTTTTGATAAAAATATTAAAGGCTATTGTTAAAATGATAACATGGTTAATTAAAAAGACACTTCAAAAATAAACAATAATTAATTACTGCTTAAATATTCAGATAGTGAAGAAATTGGTAATAAATATTTTAAAGGCCCTCACTGTATAATAATACAAACATAAATGTCAAAAAACTTTATTAATGAATAGCAAAATTATTATATTTAATAAAATTCCAAATAGAAAGTTCCAAAAAAAAAATCTATCAAATCAAAATGTAGAACTATATGCCAAGTTCTATGCTTTGAGGATTTCTTCCATATTCTAGATCCAATAGGAAAATATGCAGATTAAAGATTCTGCCCTGCTTTTTTATTTTAACAAAATTAGCAAACAAAATGGAATTTAAGACCTTAAAGATATATAAAAAATTTATTTATTTATTTTCTTAATATTGTTGAGATAAAATAGTTATGATTAATATATAACAATCATCCAAAAAATTAAAAAACAATTGAGAATAGCATGTATAATTGAGACCTTCAGCCTGATAAATATAGCCTATGTACATAATTTAAAAATATGTAAACTAATCAATCACTAATAGTTTTATTGATTTTTGCATGCACAAGAATAACTGAAATGCCAAAAATTTAAATTCAAAAAAAGAAATAACAAAAGTTGCCAATTGAAATTTTTTTTTATCAAACCTCTGGACATTATTTATTTTTATATGCAAAGCAAATACATTGTCATTCACAATTCCAATATCCAAATGAGGCAAAAAGCATTCTTTGCAGCTGTCTTATAAATTGATTGTATATTAGAAACAGAACAAAAACAAAACAGCTAACTCTTAGGAATAATATAAAAAAGTTGGATATTCTTAAGTAAAATAAGGAATAAAAAAACTATTTCAAACCATTATTATCTAGGAATTGATAAACATGTTTACTACTGCCTTCTCCATGTTTCTTTATGAAAGGCTGCTGGAGAGATCTGTGTCTTGCAATGACCTACTTAGAGGCTGTTTTATCCCACTTATTAATGGTATAACGTTCTTTGAATATATTATACTAGCGTAGGTGTGTATATTACATTACAAATGTTACTATCAAAAAGCTGACATTCATGCTATGTGAAACAGTAAGGTCTGCTTTGCAGATCTTCGTTTCACCTTTTCTCACCTATTTCCTACCCTCATACTTTAGTTTGAACCCCAATCTATCGTAGTGTGTCTGCAATACGCTTATATACCGAAAATCCCGCCTAATTTTAAACCACGAGTACAATGCTCGTATTATATATATAACTCATTCCCAAATAAATAAAAGATTATAGATTATGTATATGTTCACATAATTTTGATTTATTAAAAAGTAGGTTATATAAGTCGTAATTGCGCACACACTATGATATGCATTTTAAAACATATCAAAATTATAAATTGTTAAAGTTATTTTGTTTGAATCTATTTACAAATATATATTACCGTCGTAATATATTTTTGATTTAAAATAAAATTCATTTAGTAAATATTCGTTTAGTAAATAGATTCAAATATTGCAATTTAAAAGTAAAATAATTTTCGTTTAATTTAATAAAAGTCATTCCAAATATTTCTGTTAAAATAAATGAGGGACAATAGTTTAATTAGTTAATGTTATATAAGTTTATCTAAAAACAGCAGATGTCCACTTAAGGTTTTCTTTAATTAGTAAAAGTAATTTTTAATTAAATCTAGTTTGTAATTCGAATGTCGACAGGGAAATTAACAAAAGAAATTAATTAATGTTGAATTCCTTTAGACATTCGGATAGATTTAATTACAGCTGATAAGTCCGATATATTTTTGTAATGCTCCAGGGCAGTTCTATTGTTAATTTCTACTATAAAAAGGAGGGTTTTCTTTTGTTCTCCATTCTAATGTTTCTAAGAGAAATCATTCTGAGGTCTAATGTTTCTAACCAAAATTATTGTAGTAATTTGTAAATCTTGACATGACGGAGTAGAGCGCAAGAAGGCTATTTCTCTCCGGAATGGTCATATGCTGCCGTAGACCATCGGAAGTTATCACACAAGGAACCCCGGAACTGCTGCTGCTGCCAAAAATATGAACATTTCCAGATTTTGCTGTTAAATTATATAAAAACCTGCCGACCATCAATCTACCTAAAAATGCTTCTCCAGAGGTAACCCTAAATTAACCCAAGAGCTCTTGTGATAACTAACATGCTATAGCTATTTTAAATTGTTTTCTGATATTTCACATAACTTCATTATGTATTTCTTTAACGTGTTTAAATATACTCAACATTTTGCTCTCTATCCTTGGGTTAATATTTTCTATTGATTAAGCTTTCTGTTATTTTATTATGATAATGTGTCAGAATCGTCTTTGACCGAGTGAATTATTCCTTTTGTTGAAAATAAGACGCCGCTATGAAGGCATATTTTAAATTTCTAAATAATTTTCCAATTTTATTATCTTGCAAATCACTCGTTCGAGGGCGATTCTTTTCTTTAATATATAATATAATCACATAGTTTAAAATCTACATGTTATTGATTTTAATCTAATATGAGAGTATGTGCGAGGTCAATGATTAAATGTGTCCCCTAATGCATGATTGCGTATATAAATCTATACTTACTTTTCAAACCCGCAAGCATGCATTTTCCTATTTTAATTACCGTGTTCTACTTTAATTACAAAGTTCATCATTGACGTCGAGAATGTGCGGACCCTTTTAAATGAATTTCTGGGAATTTGATTGGGCATTTCTCTTAATCCAAGTAAAACCCATTCAGTATGTTTTATATACACTAGTCTCGTATTGCTGGTAAATGAATTGGTTGTTGAGACCGCTTTGTTTTAATTTTCCAAGGATTCTTTACACGGCCAAGGCCGTTCTCTTCGCTTCTTGCGGTTTCCAGGCAGAGTGTGTCCACAAATGACACACCTGGGAATTAAACGCAATCGTCACCCAGTCGCTAAGTTTCGGCTGTTCATAAAAATACTTTCCTACGGGTTAGCGGCGAGATGCCCTCCGTAATCATTCCGGATATTCAATATTGTTTTATTTTATATTTATTTTACAAAGCATCCGTGACTTAAACGTGTCACACCCTCCAACTTTAATAAATTCATTATCAGCAATACTGACCTCCCAATGTAACTTTATTATTATTATTATCAAATAAATGCTTTGATCACATTCCCACTTTGTTGCTTAGTAAGCTTTTGTCCGTGCTATTCTCGAAATCAATAAATATTTTATAACACTTAATTTTCAAATATTTTCTTAAACTTGTATAATTGCTCAAAGCACTTCGCACATGTTCCTATCTCATCAAGCACATTATCGTAATGCTATTAGCCCGAGGAATAGAATATATCACTTTGCTTTAAAACCCTTTTTGTCATTTATTGGAATATAATGCCAACAATTATTTAATACGCGTCCCTGTCTCATATAAGCAGACAGTGGCGTTATATATATAATTTATATAAATAAATTTTGTGAAATTATTTAAAACTAAATTTGATCTCTTATTTTATTTGATTCCTATCACTGTCTCGGTCTATATATATATTTTCTGCATTTCTTTTGTAAATCCATAGACGTTAATTAGCCACCCAAACTTCTTTTAGTATAGAGTCTTTTGTTTCTCCCTGACCACCAGGCACCGGTCAAAGGTTATACTAGTAGTGGCATCAGATGCGTTATCACGTAGATGGCGCTGTGAAATTTGGACTTTAGATTCGAACTTAGTATATCTAGAAGGCAACCCCTCCTAGAATGTTCAGTTTCGTGTCTGGGGTTTGAATTCTGCAGTGTGTTAGCGAGATAGACGATTCTGACTGTTACATAGTATTTTTTTTCCGGGTCCATGGCTTGCCCAAACGTGGAGCCTCGATTATTTAAACACCCACATCCCTGTAGATCTTAATTAGTTAAACACCCACATCCCTGTAGCTTAATTTTAGCATTTTGTTTCGTATTTAATCACTCAAATCCCTTATGTTTTGATATATATAATAATTTTTCAAACTCTATATTGTTTATTTGCGTATATATTTCAGATATTTTGTTTGACTCGGGCATTCAATTAGTATTCTAGATAATCTAAACTTGTCCAAACTTGCTATAGTGTGATACGAGCCATCTGTATTTATTGTTTCACTTAAATCTCACTATGTACGCATAGCGTAAAGGCCGAAGCACGAGCGTATATTTCCAAAAGCTGCTCAACAATGCATTTTTGTTTCTGAATACATAATAGAAATACACAAGACTGTCACTGCAAACTAGACTGAAAAAACTGACTCAATTAAAAAAAATCTGGCTATTTATGTATTCAGAAACAAAAATCACTATAATACAATCTAACAATAAATATCTCTGTTCTTCATTAAATTCATGATAAATATTGGAACTTGAAAATCACACAAAAACAGCAAAACAAGTATAAGGTAGCTTTTTATAAAACTTGGCAATTTGTCTAAACTAAAAGTAAACAGATAAAATCTCTGTCATCTCATTAGCTTTTTATAAAACTTGGCAATTTGTCTAAACTAAAAGTAAACAGATAAAATCTCTGTCATCTCATTTCTTTATCTACCTTTCAGTAGGAAGTAAATTTAATTTTATACATATGCATTGTAATGACAAGCAGCAGGGAAAGATTGAGAGGAACTATTTCAAAAGGGCATTAAATAGATACTCATCTTTTCTAATAATAATAATAATAATAATAATAAAAACTTGATTGTTCAGCATTAGAAGCTCAAAAGAATGACTCCCCCAAACTAATAAGTTTGGCATAAGTGAGAATATTGTGCAGAATTTATTGTTTAAATTTATGTAAACAAGACATTTATTTTATATAGCGTGATGTTTTTATAAACTGTAATACCAATAAGCTAATGTACATGCGCTTTGTAGATGTCACTGTATAAATGAATACTCCCACTTTTTCAAACACAAGATAAAGTCTTTGGGAAAAGATAGAATGAATCCATCTATCTTTTTGACCCAAATGAATATGTATGGGCAAATCTTAAGTGTTTGAAAATGAGAGCGTGAAGTTGTTAATTGATTACTTTAAATTACTTTTTTACTACATAAATGAATGACGCTTATGAAATTTCTAGAATTTACGATACGTCATTCTTATTAAATTAAACATATGTAAAAAAGTAATTTAAAGTGATCAATTAACAACTTCACACTCTCATTTTCAAACACTTAAGATTTGTCCATACATATACGTTTGGGTCGAAAAGATAGATGGATTCATTCTATCTTTTCCCAAAGACTTTATCTTGTGTTTGAAAAAGTGGGAGTATTCATTTATACAGTGATATCTACAAAGCGCATGTGCATTAGCTTATTGATAATTCTGTTTAAATTTATCTATAATAAAATTTAGCTACTTGATGATACATCTTTGCTAATATAATCAGATTCAGATTAACAGAAAATAATTCATATAAATTTAATATTTTTAACAGATTAATATAGATGTAAATTATTTAATAATTGAGAGGAAACTCTGTTATATAAATGAAGTTAAAACTACAGCCATGGATTATTAAAGTGCAGCAACCAATCAGATCATTTCCGCAGGCTGAACTAAAACAATAGCAATACACCTTGGCTGTGGTTTTAACTTCATTCATATAACAAGAGTTCTCATTTATTAAATAATTTACATAACAAGATGAACATTTAATGCAATTGTAAAACTTTTTTCAATACTTGTATAGGTATTTTTTTTACAATTTCTGGTATAATGTAATGATAACTTCTTTAATTTTTTTAAAAATTTAAACTATCTTATATATTTATCTAAATATAAATGATCCACTCTGACAGCTCTTTCAAATAGAAGTTAATAATGATAATGTAAATTACAAAAGATAATCTTGACAGATTATCAAATGTAGACTGAATACCTTCACAAATATACTGTCTAAGTTTAGAAGTTGTATTTGTAAAGAGCATAACATAGTCAGAAAAAAAGAGAAAACCAGCCATAATGCCTCTTTAAGTACACTTAAAAGACTGAATGAAATTTTATTAAGAAAGCAAACAAAAGAAAAGTACCAAATTATGAATTCATTACGAACCACTTCTTCCCTAACTGTTATCTTTTCTGTTAATCCTTCTCTGCTTAAATGATTTTATAAAACTATAATAAAAATGCATATTTTTATTCATCTATGATTATATGAATAATAAGTTCCATAATCATGAAGCTTATTATTTTATTTTTGTAAATTATTTTGGATTATTAGTTTACAGGGATGGTTGGAATTAATATTTTATTTAAATATTTGAATAAAATATTCCATTTAAATCCATCTTAAATTACCACTCAGTGTAAAATTATCCAGACCAATCTTTCTCATTAAGCATTTCAGAGGAAACCCCATTTTATCAGATGAGTTAAACACTCACGTGACTATATGATAATAGTCAACTTTTTTGTTTATGCCTTAATTATAACCAAATTTTGCAATGAATGACATTTCATGATTTAAAGTAAGCTCTGAAAAAATGTGTTGCAAATCTGAAAGATATGATTGGTTATTGATATTTATTGAATACATTAGTCAATTTACAATATATTGTAATAAATACGTAAAATATACAAGTTACATAAAAGTATTTAAAAAGAAAAAGTGTATATAAAGTATTTACAAATAAAAAGGATTATCTAACCTAAATCACTTAAATAGTCATTACAATAGTAATTAGGGAGGGAAGACATTTTGAAATAGATCAATAAAAATAAAACTTTGGTCAAATTATATCAGTCTTGATTTAAAATATAATACTTGAATAAAACTATAGTGATAATTGCTTATCTTCTCTTTAAAAATACAAAATGAAAAAAAAAGACTTAAAATTTTATTAATTATAAATTTATTTTGACTGTGAAATATTTTAAGCCAAAATATTAATTTTAAAAAGAAATAAAATGCAAAATAATTTTTGTAAAATTATTATCAAATCAAGAAAGAAAGAATTAACTTGTTTTTACTGTAAATCAATAAACCAATTAGTTAAATAATGCAATAATTAAAAAAAAAAAATTGGCATGGATTGGTCAAAGATATAAAAGCTAATAAATTGTTCTTAGTTCAGTTATTCTGTGGCTACCGGTTTGATGTCCTGTTGCTGATATTACCCGATAAATTTTGCTGTCTCTATCATCGTGGATTCCTAGTTTTTTAGATCAAGCAATTTATAGAAATCTCTGTGGTCATCTTACCATCATCATGCTCTACTAGATGTGCAGAAGGAGTGTTCATTTGGTCTTACACTATGCAGTTGCTATAAATTATCGATAGCCTGAGATGTGACCAAAACCCTGACCTGTTGTCACAGAGACACCCACTTGCCCTACGTTTAAGAATGTTGCTGCACAATTAAATGAAGATATGCCTGTCCTGGACAGAATCTATAAGTTAACATGCAAGAATACTGTTCAAGAAATTAGAGTCCTCTTAGATACTCTAAACACCATCAAAGGTAATCACCTCGAGAAAAGCCTTAACTGAAACCTAGGTCAAAACATAAGCCTAAATTGAAACAAAGTGTAGACCTAAACTGAAGGAAAAGGGAGTAAGATTTATATTTTCCTTACAAAAGCGGGTTAAAATCTAGAAAATACTTAAACTATTATTTCTTTATTTAAGACTAAATGAATTTTGTTTAAAATAACTTAATGTAAATAATTCAAATTTTGTTATACTTTTATGTTACTATAATTTAGTATGTTATAATATGTAAATAAATGTGTAATTTAATTATTAATTTGGTCTAAATTCTCTTCTCTCTGAATCTCTTACCATATGAAATTTAGTTTTAAAAAAAAAATTGTTATTTAAATATTCAATGTCTGATTGCTAATGAAATGAGTTTCTTATGTTCAATTGAACTAGCTGAAGAATTAAGCACTAAAAATGTTTAACATCTCTTGTGGATGTTCCAGTTAATACTCTGGATGGCACCTGGGTGCAAACCCAGTAACAGGAGAGGTACTTTGCTTTTACTAGTCAAAGAGTGGGTATAACAGTCTTGAAAGATGGTCATGGGCTATATATTCATAGACAGTACCCAGTTTGATCATTAGTATGGTTATTATGAAAAATATTGACTATTTTCCTCTCTGCTTGCATAACAGTACATATATAATTTATCTGGTCTATAACTAATAAAAAAAAGGCATGTTTGAAATTAATATTTTATTTAAATATTTGATTAAAATATTCCATTTAAATTCATCTTAAACTAGCACTCAGTATAATATTGTCCAGACCAATCTCTCTCATTAAGCATGCATTTCAGAGGAAACCCCATTTTACCAGATGAGTTAAAGACTCACCTGATTATAGGATAATAGTCAACTTTTTGTTTATATCTTAATTATAATCAAATTTTATAATTTATGACATTTCATAATTTAAAGTAAGTTCTAAAAGAAGGCATTGCAAATCTAAAAGATTTATGAAGTACATTAATCAATTTATAATATAGAAATGTATGTAATTAATACGATCATCAAAAGAAAAATACATAATAAATATATTGTCTTCCTTACAGGATAAAACTTTATTCCAAGTAAGACTAGTATGTTTTCAATATAAAATACCGCACTTGCAAACATGGAATTGGTGATATGACAACCAACATCCTGGATACCTTCAAAACATTGATTAAGAGCATCAGCATTAGAGACAGAATGTTAGCTCCAGACTGGCTGCATAAAGAAACATGGTCGAAAGTCATCCTAATAGAAGAAGAATCATAGAACCTACTCCGTCATCTCAAGCCTCCACTCTATAGCAATACAGAGTAAAGTTATTCAAGATGTGTTAAAAATGTAGTTCATGTATAAACAAAGTTAATAAATTTCTTTTTTAAAAAAAAAAAGTCTAGAAATCAGACTGTATATCAAAATTCCAGAAGAATGCCACTGAACGCTTAATAATCTGCTAATTGATAACATTTTTTATTTAGGAATATAACATGCCCCTTTTATTTTTCTACTTTCTCTTTTCTCATACATGTTATTATTATTATTATAATTTTTATGTGGATTAAATATGTGGTTTGATCCTTCTTTCACAATAAAAAAACAGAAGTACATGTGGATGTTGGCTTTGATCTATTAGTGATATACATATTGAGCACATTTTGCTTGCAAATTCATCTTCATTAGGTGGCAATAAACTGAAAAAGAAGATGCATTGTCACATTCAATAATATAATGGGTATGATCTCTATGATCCGTCAAATAAGATATATTTATCACACAACAGTTGCTTAACATCAATATTGATACAGTGGAATAAATAGTAACATCACATATCCTTCAATTTTTTTTTTTTTTTTAATCCATGACATAACAAACTATTTTTTCATTCATAAATATCAGAAGAAAAAAATGACAAAAAAATAAATAAAAAGATATGATATGCTAACAATTCAAAAACATCAATCTGTATACAAATTGAATTTAACTCAGTCCTAATAGAATTTTAATATACAATCTGATTTATGAAGTAGTATATTCTTCCTTTCACTTTATGTCTTCTTTATGCATTGAAAACATTATAAATAATTAAACTAATCCACTTTTCTTTTATCACCATAACAATGTTGTTTTTATTTAACTTGATCAATCTGACAGTTTTGATTAATCAACAATATTTTTCAGAGTTAAAATATACGCATAAATACATGAATACATAAAATACTTTATTATATAAACAATAGAACAAAACATTATAAATTGAATCCTTTTATATGCTATTATATACACATATTAAATGTATATAGCCTCAAAGTTTTTGTTTAATAATCTAATTTCTAAAGATGTCTGCCATGGTTTACTCTACATTTAAACATTTGATTTAAACTATAATTATGTTTCTCTATCCTTTACATTGTCAGCAGCCATATTGTATTTTTGGAAACTTTGACTTAATATATATTTTTAATGATAACTTCATTTTGCATTATGCAAAAGTCAAGTGATATATGTTATCAGAAAAGTGATATACCAAGGAATGTAATAAAACTGAAAAAATAGCCATTATATATTCAAAATAGTAAAAAAAAAAAGATTTTTATAATTTTAAAAATTATTATTTTTATATTGCTTCATAATTACCGAAATTTAACAGATAAATTTTGAAATTATACTTTTAATAATAGGCTCATTAAATTCCTTACAAAATTTCCATTAAAATAGTATAATTACCTAAAATAGTCCATCATTCCAAAATATATAAAATTAAGGATATTGATATTTTTCTAGAAATACCATACCTATTTTTTCCTTGTTAGGCATCTGTATAATCATTGAAAAGAAAATAATAGAAAAGAACAAGTCTAAAATAGTCTTTAGGTTGTAAATGACTCAGATACAATACATGTGAAGGTAAACAGAAAAAAAAGTAATTAAATGTTATTGCAACTATATAGCAAAAGAATAAACTTAAAATTAAAAATGTTGATGACATCTATCTAATCTTATAAAAATTACTACGTGTGTATGGAGTGATCACATGCGTATATTTATGAATTGTGTAATTTTGTAGAAGTATATTTTAGTGATAGTTTTCCTACCATCTAAATGTCCTATTTCATATTTTTTTCAAAAACTCTGGTATGTAGATTGTTTTATTAAGCAATTTAAATTTGCTTAAGATCTATAATTTTTCTGTGGTGCCAGTGCAAGCTTTCTAAGACATGTGTATAGGTTAAGAAAATTATTTTTGTTTACAATTAGTGCACTAGGAGTTTCATATTTTTTTAAACAATTATATAAAAAAACTCTTGGAAATAAAACTGGAAAGCATTTGTTTGTTTTTGGTTAAATTGTTTCTATTTTTGGTGGTAAATAATAATGAAACATGTTTTAAGAATTATCAGGAAAATATTGACCAGAAATATAGTCCAAAATAGCTTTTGATTATTCTAAATTATTTTTATTTTATTTTAAGAAGTCCTATTTCTTCGACAATTTGTTGCACCATTTACAAATCTTTAAAACAAAAATTAACATTTAGACATTCTAATTTTAATTAATTATTTATTTATGTATTTTGTTAGATTTTCAGACCTTGGTCACAAATTTACTTAAATTTTTTGATAACATGACTTCAGAAACTATCAAAAAATGAAAATACAAACAAGAAAATAGAAACTTTCAGAAAGAATGGATATATAAATTTGCTTTTATTGACAATAATGAAAACTTGTTGTGTCTTATTTGTAAAGGTACAATTTCAAACTACAAAGTTACAAAATAAGTCATCCCCACTTTTCAATTCAATATCCACACAATATAAAATTGTGAATAGAGAAACTTATGTCATTGCAATCAGATCTTCATAAGCAGCAAAGACTCTTGTCTTCTTTTAGTCATGAGGATAACAAAGTTGACAGAGTCAACAAAACTAATTTTTTGGTAGCTTGGAATATTGCTCATGCCAAATATCTATATGGAGGAGAATTTATTAAAAGAAACTTGGAAGAAATGATTAAAGTTTTGGATCCAGGTAATACAAATCTGAATAAATTGATCACACAAGTTTCTATGTCATGCCTTACAACTATTAGTGAAATTAATAAAAATGTTGAAAATAGTTTGATGTGTAATGTGAAAAATTGTACAGCATTCAGTTCAAGCTCTCAATGAATCTACAGACATTCAGGATGTTCCACAATTGGCTGTTTTTGTGGGCTATGTATCATCTGCAGATATAAATATGAAGGAAGAAATGTTAGACCTACTAGCTCTTATTGAAACAATTCGCAGGAGTATCGATGTCAAAAATGTGCCTGATGAGGTAATGAACAGATTTGAATTGGCTTATGATAAACTTGCAAATGTTGTGATTGATGAGCTCCGCAATGACAGGGAAAACCTACATCTCATTGGTCTCAAAATTTCCACTTTGTCCCTTTTCATTGCCTAATTCACTGTATCTCATATGAAGTACTTAAAATACAAAAATGTGTGAAAGATTGTGTAATTTAATTAGAACAAATACCAAAACACACCGTCAATTTAAGAACTTTTTAGAAAAGTTAAATGACAAAAGAGATGAATTAGCCAGTGATCTCTCCTTTTGATCTGAAGTTTTGAGCTGTTTTGTGGAACTCCTAAATCCTATCATAACATTTTTTTTTTAAAAAAAAAAAAATACCCAGAATTAAAAAATGAAACCTGGCTTTCTGATTTATTATTCCTTACAGACATTATAAAACATTTGGAAACATTTAATTTGGTTGTACAAGGAAAGGGAAAAAATGATTTGTTACAAACTGTATTTAGTTTTGAAGTTAAACTTTGGCTTTTTGTGCATAATCTTAAAGCCAGAATATTTAATCATTCTCCTCGAGTAAAAGCAAATATAATTAGTATCAAAGAAAAAAAATTAGACGGATATGAAGAATAATTAGAAGGATTACAAGCAGATTTCAAATGTAGGTTTGAAAATTTTAAAAGTTTTAAATCTACAGTTGCATATTTTGTGAACCCATTTATTTGAGATATTATTGAAGATGAATTTCCAATTTCTGAAATAATACTTGTTGAAAAAGTGTTTGGGAAATTGGAGTTATTAGAGATTAAAGAAGTCACGCATTGCAAATACATCACAAATCTAGTTCTCTAATTAAATTTCAGAAACGTGTGCCAAAATCATAATATTCACACTTAAAGAAAACTACTTACCATCTCATTTCAATTTTTGGTACAATATATTGCTGTGAATTGTTGTACTCCACAATAAAGTTTGTGAAATCGAAATATCATTCACAGTTGAGCAATCAGCATTTCACAGAATTACTGCAAACATCTTTAAAATCATAAGCCAAATTTCAAAGATTTGACCAAAGGTCTTGTTAAATGTTATAACTTTTATAAATAATGATTTTTTATTTTTTTATTTTATTTTTATTATTGAAATTTTGAAATAATTATTTTGTACTTTATTTATTTCTTTTAACTATATTTTCTTATATACTTTATACAGCACTTAAAACCTGTGTAGAATATATCATCTTATTAAGATAAATAACCTAAATAATAAAAATAATATATTGTGGCTGTTTACAATATGTGAAAACCGGCATGCAGCTCTCACTGTCTTTATGTGTGCCCACCCCTGCACTATTGAAACCAATAAAAAAATTAGAGTTCATTACAAAATTTTCTCCAATCTCTTATATATTACTGTTTTAGTTCACATGCATGTAGAAAAACAATTATTATTTATAAAGTTTCCAAGGTTTCTTTGATTAATTTAAACTTTAATCTTCAATTACACTATAATACAGTTTTATAATCTCATACATTTGCCATACAACAAACCCATGGTTTTTAATATACTGAAAAATACAACCTATATACAGATGAAATTATAAATATAAGACATTTATTTAACCATACATTTTCTAGCATAGACACATCAATATAACTCTAAAAAGTAGCCTCTTCAGATCCAAATCCCGATTTAATAAAGCTACATCTTCACTAAGAAGATAGCTCTTTTGAGTCCAAACCCTAATTTAATAAAATAAAATCTGAACGAATTCTTCCATATAGATACAGAAATATTTAACTATTTGACCGTGAACAAACAACTTCATATATATTATAAGTTCACCTACACAAAATCTAATTCACAGCAATAAAAAAAAAATTAAATAACATATAAATGAAACTCGATCATGATTTGAATAATCATTAACATAAAATCACTTATAACTATCCTCATTATTTAACACTTGGGTACTTTAATTTACCTTTTTTTTCTTTTTTTACCAGCATGAATACTTTACATTTAAAATGAATATTCCATCTTTGATTATTTTCTATCTGATAATTTCTACATAAAAAAATTTTTTTTTCTTTGCAAAAGAAAATACTTGCTCAACATGTATATTAAAAAAAAATTATATCAAAATGTTAACAAATCATATAAATAATAAATATAATAGAGAGAACATTTCCTTTTTTTACCTTCAGTTGTATTAAAATGCAACTAGCTTTTTATTCTTGAAACATTCATAAAATATAGCTTGTTACTATTAAATATAAACTAAAAATAAAACTTAAAATGGTTAAGATAAAGTCTTAATGGGTTTTTCTCCCAACTTACAAGGCAATTATAAAGCTGTGATTTGTTTTCTTCATGATGACAAGTATTAAACAATTTGTAAGTGACCGTAATATCCTTTAATAATCTCCAGTTTTGAAATTTGAAGCAAGCATTATGTGTCTTCATTTTAACTATTTTTTTTATTTCAAAAATAGAAAGTTCAGATATCCAGGATAGATTTCAGCAGTTGGCAGTTTTTTTTTCCGATGTATCCAGCCAGCATAATAAAGGTCCAATATAGCTGGAATAAAGTGAGAATCCAGATTGACTGCTTTAACTATTTCATGGACAGTAGCGTGATAGCTGCTAGCAGCAGCTGATTTGTTGAAATTTTTTCTTTTTAAAATTGCGCAAAAACTATAAGCATGACATTTACAAAAATTCCAGCATTCACTGCTGTTTGAGTTCTTTTTTACAATGGCATATAAAATCTGACAAAATGTGGATTTTTTTATTAATAAGTTCATTTATTTTTTTCCTTTTCTGCTCAGTTTACTAGATTGCACAAAAAAAACAAAGGCATAATTTTCATTTCAACAAGACTGTAGTAAAATGGATTTAAAGTGTCTCGATAATTCAAGGCCTTCGTCCCAATAAAAATGTAATATTGTAAGTATTCAATTTTAATTTATTTTTGTTATTTTAAATTTTTGTATTATTTGCATAGTATTATTTTAAATTTTTTTATTATTTGATAAATTATAATTTATTAATGTGTTTGCAGTTGTATTAGTGTGTGCATTTTATAAATTAAACTTGTATTCCAATATTACATAGTGGTTTATGTATGATGTAATTTGGTGGCTCATAAGTATTCAATTTTAATTTTTTTTTTTTATTTGTGTATTTTAAATTTTTCTATTATTTGCTTAGTTTTATTATTTTTATAAATTATAATTTATTAATGAGTTTGTATTAGTGTGTGTGTAGTATATAAATTATACTTATATTCGACTATAACATAGTGGTTTATTTACAATGTAATTGTGGGGCTCTGATCCAAGTTTGAGGCAACCTTATTTTATAGACATAATGATTCTCAAAAGGTTTAATAATTTATTAGTGTGTTTATATTTGTATTAGTGTGTTTGTATTTGCACTTGCATGACTGTGTTTGTATTAATAAGTAATGATTTTTATGCATAAAATTAAGGTATTATAGAGCAGTGCAATGTAAATTTTAAGACTGATTATCAGATGTACAGAAAGGTTGCAGTTGATAAAGCAATCACAAAATTTACTGGGCATAGTACCATGTGAAAATATAAACTCTTAAAACCAATAAAGAGAGGTTTCAAGTGGGTGTGTGGTGATAGCCACAATGGTTATGTATACCACATGGAATTGTATGCAGGCAAAGAATCAAATCCTGATTCTTGCCTATGCCTTGGTACTCATGCTGTGGAGTCAGTAGTTTTGCCACATCTTGCATCACATTATTTTCAAGTCTATAGCTAGAAAATGAGCTATATGCAAATAAATTATATCTCTATGGGACAATAAATATAACAAGATAGCATCACTGGTGTGCACAAAGAATATAAACATCACTGGTGTACACAAAAAATATAAAATGAAGAGATGAAACTCATTTTATCATTGATACAGACAGTAGCCTTCAATTTCTAGTTTTGGATAGACAAGAAGCCAATTGCTATGATGACAAATGCATATCCACCTTCTGGAAATGATTTATTTTGTATCTTTTATTAGGATGAATCTTTTTCTTATAGATGCCTTGAGATTTGTTAACTTTTGGGGTACAAGATAAAAATGAAGAATTCTTATGCAACTATTTTTGGAGATTCTGAAGTTATCTCAGGTAAGAATATTATATATGGTTTTGAATGAGAATTTTGTGAGGAATACAAAGAAATTATCAATGAAGATGTAATTTAAACTTAATTAATAATAAATTAGAAATTATGAACAAACAATAAAGTAATAATTATTTCGGATGTTGAAATTTCTTTTTTTCCTTACTTTTTTAATGGTAATCACTATTTGTCTAAGCCTTATTGTTTTCCTTAATTTTTGTATTTTCTGTCAATATATAGCATTTTACTCTAACATTATTAAAACTGAAGTTATTGTGAAAATTGTGTCGCAAGTCAGTTTTTAAAAATTCAATATAGTGCCTAGGTCCCTAATATAGTTAAGAAAAATTGATTTTATATAAATTTCACTTCTTGTTTTTTTTGGATACCTGATCTTGCTTTTCATAGGCTTTGTTAATCTTGTTTTTCATTTATCTTTACGACCAAATTTTATTTTAATTACAAGAATTTGAAAACCACTTCCATTGTTTAATTGAATATAACTTACAAAACACTTGTTTTCAAATCTCTTATCAAAACTGGGTTCATCTTTTCTTTTAAATTAACTTTTTAAAATCTATTTTTTTCTGACAGTTGTTTTGAAATACATTCTGTACATTCTTTGCTAAAAACGTTTTAATATAATTTATCATTTTCTCTTAAATTTAAATATGTTTTTATAAACCTATTATATTATTTAATTTAATTTTTATGTCAATTAATACTTTATTTTAACATTTGCATACTACCTATTATTAGTACATTATGTGTGTATATATATTATAACGATCCGGAGAAGGGCCTTTACGTATCCGCACTACAAGAGCGCCATCTAGGCATTTGAACCTAGAAAAATTTATATAGTAGGTAGATACGTAAGTTAAAAAAATATATATATTGGTTGATTCCGGTCGTTAGCCCATTGCCATTAGCTCATGGAGATGCAGAGATAATAAATAACTTGTTTAAGTGCATCTTAAATATATATATATAAAAATAAAAGCCACTGCCAGTAAATAACAGACAAACATTTATTTACGCACATATAAATAACTTTTGAGGAATACATTTAACATTTTATATTTTTATATTAACCTTCAATTTTAAATAGATTGCAATAATGAGTTTAATATTTATTTAGAGGGTCGAGTATGAATAGACTACATAGATCTGCATTTGAAAAGAAAATATTCTATCCCTTATTTAACCTTAGGCCAAAAGTTCGCAGTCAAACCGGCGTCAATCCATCTGATACATTTATGTATTCAATGTAGCATGAAAATACAACAGCACATATATACTATACTGTCAGGAATGGACATCTGAACAGTATAGTTAGAGAAGACATTGACTCTTGTCCAATACAGGGATGTTACATCTGTATGGCAAGAAGAACAATAAAATAAAAACTCCATAGGAAGGGACCGCGGTCCTTTTTGCCGACTTACAATCCCATCCATAGGCAAAGGGTTTGTGCGGCGTATACAACGATTCTGCATGTAGCGAAACTCATACTACATCTACTAATTACACAAATATATCCAATCCACTGACCTAATTCAAATACGAAATGAATAACCTAAGATTACCCTCCCTTAATATAACTTTACAAAACTATATAGCCATTCACGCCCGACTTAAATTTAACATTGATTTAAATTCTCACAGATGGCTTTATAGAAGTTTGTTTTTTCATGTTGAGCATAGATCGACTACACAGATTACGCACTCAAAAACATTTCAAAATAAACATAAATGATCAAAATATAAAGTCATTGATGTAATTGCATGAAGGAATTCACAAGAAACCCAATGGCATTCATCATAAGATGCGACATTAACACTAATAACTAAAAAGACATCCGAATAAATACATTTTAGATATTCACCATAAGATATCGTTATTTACTGAATGTCTATATATTTTAATCATATATGAAAATAAAAACGTAATTAAACGTGAACGAATCCATGCAAGCGTCTATGCCCAATTGAAATTTAATGCATTTAATAATTTAAACGATAAATATTAATACAAATAAAAATAATTTTAAAAAAAATGGAAATGATTTTTAGCAAACAAATATGTAAAAATTAAACATTTATAATTAATTTGAAACATAAGTTTGAGAAAAGTTCCTTTTTTAAAATTTAGATTAACTGATCAAATCTTTAAAGTTCTTAATTACTTCAGATTTTAAAATTGTTCAGTTCAATTGCTTACAGTAGAAGAGCTCCCGATTCCTGTTGGCAATTCCCACGAAGACTTGGAGAAAGACCGGTCTGATATTCTGTAGGTAGCCTTAGCTGGTTCCATCTGGTATCACAATCATTTCATTTTTAAAATAAGTGAGAGAGAATGACAAGTGCGTCTTATCATTCTTCTCACAAAATCAAGTTGGAACTGTCTGGAACTCAATATTTTTCTTTTTATAGTAAATTTCCAGATTGAACGAACAAAGACGTCACTAATCCAAATTTTCGTTAAGGTCCGAGAGGCTTGGTGCTTCCATTGGTCAAGCTAAATTCTCTTTATTCTCTTATCTAATTTTCATCTGACTTTTTAATTACACAAGAGCCCCAAGGCTAGCTTGCTTTTCAAATAATAAACAATCATTTCCATTTACAGATTACAGGAATTAATTAATACCTGTTTTTATTTTTACTTACGTTATTTCTTTATTAAAATATTTTTACATTTAAATCTTGTATTTTTTTATAAAAAAGTAAGTTCAAATACTTATTTATTTATTTTTTAAAAAAATATTTTTAAAGATTTGCATCTGTGTGAATATATATATATGTTTAACAAACCTTTTAATTTTAGCGTTTAGTTTTTTTAATACATTTATTTTTATTTGCGAACTTAAAAGTTTTTATTTCAATTTAATGTAATGGCATATTTATATATCGTTACAATATATATATTTAAACTTTTCATCTGTCAACCATGTGGAAAGCCACATGGCTAATATCGAGATGAATATGACATTATTCATTTTAGTACATTATGCAAGATAAAAATGCAGTCTTAATTAAAGCTTTCTTCTCGATAAAATTTCATATAAAGACAAACTTATGTTTTTTAAAAATTTATGATTAATCCCATGAAATGTATAAATACTTGTAAAACAAAACTATAGTGAAATGTCATAAGAAAATTTTTTTTAAATATTTGTATAAAAGAAAGTTACAAAAAAGGGTTAAAGATAGTTCGTTTTAAATAGTAATTATATTTAGGTACTGATACAAATGACAATCCACCTCGTTTGATGGCATTGTTCCTCCAACAAAACACATCGATATAACGTTACCAGGCCATTACATTTTCTTTAATATTTTAACAAATAAACAATACACAGACAATTCTTTAAAATTACATTATTTTATTATTTTTTAAACTAATTTTATAGATTTTCAATTAATAAGCATTTTTTTTTGGTTTTATAATAAATGTTCCTTTATTTTAGTTTTTTTTTTGAATAACCAAGATTTTTTTGTTTTGTAAGAAATGTTCATTTAGGTTAGGCTTTTTTTTATTTTGGAAAGTAATTGAATATATTTGCAAAATGCTCGTTTGTTAAGTTTTTTTTCACTAACTTTAGTTTGATTACTTCAAACATAGTTTTATTTTTGGTTGATAAACAATGCCTCAATAACAAATTTATTGTTGTTTGGTAATAAATGTTCCTTTATTTTTTTTTTTTTTTTGCAAACCGTAATTTAATATATTAGGTAATAGAGACAGCTTGAATGAATACTTTTTTTTACAAGTAGCCATTTTTTCACCAACACAAGCTCTCGCAAGGTACAAGACTTTAGATTCAGGTATGCTGAGTTGCCACATTTCCTAATTTCAATTGTTTACAGGGGATTGGGACATTGGGTAAAGTGTGACAATTTGGAGGACCTTATAGTGATTCATTTAGGTTTGAAAATAATTACTTCTGAGCGAATATTGGTTCACTTTCTGTCATTAAAATTATTTACACCCTATCATGATAACTTAGTGACATGTTAAGTGTCAGCATTCGTATAGAGGGTAAACAACACATATCAGAGCTAACTGATACAGTAGGCTAAGTGTGAATTGTGAGAGCAATTGATCACAAAACATGCTGCAGACCATCAATAACCAAAAGGCTCAATATCTAGCACTCAATTACTGATAGCAATTGAGAAGTTGTGCCTGATAAACGGTATTTTCAACTACTTTTGGCTAATAACAATGCCATCAAGCAGGATGGATTATCATATGTATCAGTACCTATATTTATTCTAAAAAGATATAGAATTTTATTTCTTCTTTATAAAACTATTAATTATAGTTTATTTATTAATCATTTTTGCTGACATTTTAATATGTATAATTTTAAAATAAAATTGCATCATATTGTTCATACATATTATTATTATACATTTTGAAAGCATTATAGTACTTAAATATGTATTAAAAGAAATATATATATAGTTTGCAACTATCTATGAATTTTAGCATTAATGAGAAGATTTAGGATCAAATGATGCAAATATAGAAATCCTATTATATTCAAAAATTAGATTAAATAAAACTTCTAAGAATATTCATATATATATTGTTACTTTTAAAAAAAAACCAGATAATTTTTGTTTACTATATTCTAAAATAATTCTATATCATAATGATTATAACTATTATTAATTTTCAACTGAACACTGATAATATATCCAGAATTCTCATGCTAAACTTTTTGCCAGAAACTGATTTAATTGTGATTGAAGATTGATTGATATAAAACGTATGCTTACCTGGAGAAGATCACATTCTTCAGAGAAAAAATGTAGTTTATCTTCAAACGCTTCCTTTGTGCTTTGATTATTATTAAAGGCTTGTACACCATAACCAAATATGTTGAAGCTTTCATTTTCACTAATTAGAAAAAATAATAATATATATATATATTATTTATAAATGTTTAAAAAGTTATGGAATTACATAGAAATAATTATTATAAAACAATTCAGTTTTTTCCATTGTTTTTTTTTTTGCAAGTTCTCTAATATAATAAATATACATAATAGTAACAATAAAATGCATTATTTACATTCACTATAATATTCATTTTCTATATACTCTTAACACATAGAATTTACCAGCTTAAATTTGAAAATAATAAATAAATCAAACCCCCATCAAGTTTTGGTCAACTAACACTGTAGTTAAGTGTTAGTTGATTCATAAAATGTAAGAGTATAAATATAATTTGAAAATCAAAGGGGACATCTGTGGGCAATACACATATATTATATTGCCAGATAGGCATAAAATATGTGCATACAACAACTATGTTTATTTTTTTTTATTTGTGATATTAATTTTTGTTAATAAATTGAGTTTAAAATTTTTTTTTCTAAAATAAAGGAAGAAAAACTAATTAAAATTTAGGTTATATAATTCCTTTTGGTGGGTAATTAAAGGATTTGTCTCTTTGATATATAATTTTTTTTAAATTTTTTTTCCCTTAGATGTATCAAGAGCTATGTCACTGAGATTTAATTTGTAAAGTGTTTTATAAAAAAATTATTGAAATTCCTTTTTTTGTAAAGTTTAAAATGACTCATACTGCAAGCTCATAAGAAAAATAAATTAATTTAGATCAAAACTAAATGATTACAGCATTTTTGTTCTTTGGCAGGCAGAGAGCAGTGATAGTGAGAATAGTGGCATTCAGAGAGCAGTGGCAATTAGAATAGTTGGTGGCAGTCAGAGCAGTAGGCAATCAGAGTCAGCAGAGAAAGTCAGTCATCAGAACTAATGAGCAATTGGTGATTACACTATAGTGCAAAAAAGAATTCTTGCATAACTGTTGGAATCCATTTTTGATAGACTTAACAAAAGATGTTAATGCAGTCAAAAGAATTTAGTAAACTAAACAAAATAGAGGAGTTCACCAATGCACCAGATCTAATCTTCAAATAATCACCATGTAAAATGTAGTTATGCTGAAACCCTGCCTAGCAAGAAAAGTAGATGAATTAAAATCATGTTTCTCCTGTTCACTACTGCACATTTCAGTAGAGCTTTGTAAATGAGAACATGCTAGTGATATTTCATTTTAGCTGAAAACTAGAGGGAAATGGTTATCATAGTCACCAGCATTCTTTAACATCTATGAATAAATATTGCAGATGAATCTTTGAAATATTTAGATACCAGAAATGAAGTGTATACAACCACCACGACTTTCTATTGGTATAAGTAAGGAAAGAATATTTAAATTTATCATTATTGTTTTTTATATGTTTCTTTTTTTTTTTAAAATATATCGATTTCAGAAATTAACATTTTGTCCAAATTAAGCTATATGTATATAAATATATGTGTATCGAATTAAATAAAGATGTATATAATTTTTTTTAAATATTTATTTAAGAAATTAATGTCCTAGCAAAATTAAACTATATGTATACAAATGTATGTATGCATAGAGAGTTAGATAAAGATGTATATAATTTTTTGTATTTATTTGTTAATCTGTACAAAACATGAATTGAAATATATCTTGCTGGTATTTTTTTTTCCTCTTTCTGGTGTATCAACAATCAGCATGGATATTACGTATCTATATATATATATTTTATATGTTTATTATTTTATGTGTGTTTATTATATGCCCACAAAATTGTGGTAAGTGTGCATACAATAAGAAATTAATAGAAGGGAGAGGGGTGTTCTTATTGTGCAGTAATTAATTATAAAGAATGGAATATTCTCTTCTTATGTATTAATTTTTATTATAGTTTTTTTTTTTCTTCTTGTGTGATATTTTTATTATAATTATTATTATTATTATTTTGTTTAATTCTTTTAACATTTCTAATTAAGATTAAAAAAATAAATTTTTATCGTATTTGATCAAGAACTGGTATTCAACATTTCACTCAACTCACTCTATAATCAATGAAGTAAATGCATATTTATTATAAGATAGGCTATTCACCTTGAAAAGTAGAGTAAGAGATAGCATGTAGGAAAACCTGTAAGGGAATGTTGGATGTGTCTTTCAATAAGGGTCTTGTAAGGCATCTTTCTAGGAAAGTGGGGATTAAAGCTTTTAGGCTTTATAAAATGCTCTATTTTGGCTAAGCTTGGCCGACTCTAGCGAAGATGGTTATTCAAATAAAAGGATTAGGAAATATAACTGATAACTGTTAGTTTAATCCCTTTTAATAATAATAATAATTAAAATTAATTATTTCACTCTGCCTTATCTGCTAATTGAGTTAAGGATTTGGAGCTCAGTAGTGATGGGTAGGGTAATTCAAATGCTTCCTTTGTGCTTTGATTATTATTAAAGGTTTGCACACCATAACTAAATATGATGAAGCTTTCATTTTCACTAATTAAAAAACAAATAAATAATATATATATATATTATTTATAAATTTTTAAAAAGTTATGGAATTATATAGAAAGAATTATAATAAAACAATTCAGCTTTTTCTATTGCCTTTTTTGCAAGTTCTATATTATACTAAATATAAATAATAATAACAATAAAATCCATTGTTTATATTTATTATAATAGTCATTTTTTTTATATAGTTTTGACACAGAATTTACCAGCACACATTTGGAAATAATAAACAAATTGCATATATTAAATATATATATATATGGAAAGTAATAATTACATGATCACCATCTCTATATTAGCACATAATTGTTGTAAACAGAGGCAAAACTCTCCATATAGTAGTGCCACCCTGTGCTAAACAGAGTAATCAATGGATGCCAGAAGGCTTGTACATAAAATCCCTCACTGATGATGGCCACAAGCCAGAAACTAGTCTGGGGATATTGGATGAGTAGGCACTAGATAGGGATTTTATGCACAAGCCTTCTGGCATCCATTGATTACTCTGTTTGGCACAGGGTGGCACTACTGTATGGAGAGTTTTGCCTTTGTTTGAAAGTAATAATTGTTATTAATAATATTAAAAGTAATAAAATAATAAAAAAAACATTTCTTTTTCTTTAAAATAAATTACTTCAAATATTTATTTTCTAAGACAAGTTTGTTTGCTGGATAAAGATACATTTTAAAAAAGATAGAAATGATTAGTTACAGGTAAAAAAATAAAATTATCACACTAACAGAAAGTTATTTTACCTTCTTGGAGAAACAGCTATTATGAGAATACTTGAAAAAGAATTTTGATTATTATTTGAATGTTTACTTGTACGAATATTAAACATTTCTATTAATTGGAAACAAATGTTTATGTAATGAAATTTTTGATGTTTAACTTTTTTTTATCTGATACTTTAAATAATGCATAAAATCCATTGATAAATATTAGGACTATATATTTCATTATAAAACAAATGTAGTTTACAAAATCTAAAATAATAATTTATACACTTCGAAGTATTATTTTTAGTTTTAGTAAATCATTTTAATAAAAATTAAATATCACATTGATTCACTCATTAAAAATTAATAAATAAAAACATTTTTAAAAAAAATAATAAGTAGATAATTAACATACAATTATAATTCTATTCCTATCACTACTCATAATCAATTTATTGTGTAATCAGTTGCTAAGAGGATCAAATGATGCTGGAAAAGCAAATTAATAAGATGGAATGCACAGTTTCATTAAAGTGACAAGAGATCCCCTCCACCCCATTTTCCCTCAGAACGGATCCAGAAATCTCTAGTTCTCAAGTCTGCCATTCTCACTACTGGCTGACTTGCGTGATTTAGTGCAATGTCAGAATGGCGAACTGTGAGGCTCAAGATTCACTGTAGTTCTAGCTCAATCACTTCATATGAATTTCTGAACAATAAATCATTTGATTACTTACTTGCTACCACTGGGCTAAACTGCTCAAGGTTATAATCAATTCTATCTTCTATTAACACATAGAATTGCATATGTTATATATAGTGCTCGCAAAATAAGCTCTTAATAAGCTTTGAAAATATCCCCAACCCCAGACTAGTTTCTGCTACTGATGATACCAGTAGCAGAAACCGGTCTGAGATTGGGGATATTCTCAACACTTGTTAAGAGTTTATTTTGCAAGCTCTATATATAACATTTGTAAATACAAGCTTATTAAAGTAGGTCATGTAATGTCTGACTTGATTTTTTTTTTTTGTAACTTTGCATATATAAATTCTCCTGTATCATTTTTAAACCATATATATATATTCATTATTAACATGTTATTTTTTACATAGAACAATAAATTTCCAACCTTTCTTCTAATTTTCATGCCTAATTCATAATTTCCCACAATTTTATTATTCCACAGCAATCCAGTTACCCAATAACCTTTTTAAGTTAATTTTTGATTTTCTTCGTACATGCTTCATGATCACCTGAATAACTATCAAATTTCATGAAATAGCTTTAGCCTAACCCCAACCATCTATAATTTATAAAAAAAATCTTCCCTAAACAACTTTATATATTTATCAGTACATGAATATCCATTATTCAAAAACTTCTAATATCGAAACAAAATTTCAAAGATGATTTTAACATATTTAAAAAATTAATTTAACACACTTTTTCTTCTCAAATATTGGTTTATTTTATGAACCATTTTTATTTACTTCAATTTTCCTCCAAAATTTTGACCATATTATGTAGTCATTGTCATGGATTATTTCTACAAAATATATACATACAAATAAATGTTTACAAAGAATCTGCAAAGAATTTCCAAAACGACACAATAAAAAATATTTTTTCACATAATTTTTTTTTTTTTCAACTTACTTCATCTTTACTTTATCGACATCCTTTTACATTTTAAGTTCATTTTTTTATAATAAAATACTCTTCAATTATTATAATTATTCTTTTATAATTATTCCAGATTCTTAATACATCCCAAAAATTATGCACTTTTACGCTTGTTAGAGAAGCTATATTTGTTAAAATTTATTTACGCTTAATGTTTTCAAAGCTCCATGGCTTCATATTCATAGCTGTGTGCAGTTGATAGTAATGAGGGGGAGTATTCTAATTTATGCTAATTGGTTAGGTGCTATGTTTTAGTATTTTATTGTTTAAATTTTGTTTAGATTAGTTTGTCCATCTTTTTGAAATGGAGAAACAGGTGTCTTTTCTATTAGTAGATTGAGTGTCATTATTTATGAAGTATGCTTTCTTTATTTTATGCCTATGATCATTTCTCTCTCTGCACACCATTCTGGAATTGGAGGGTTCGAATCTATGACCGGTGGTCTTTTCATGCTCCAAGAATGCTGATGTAGTCTTTTTGTTATTCAGTGCCCTTTTATAAATATATATGTGCTGGGATGCTCTGTTTGTGATGGTTGTTTTTGTTTCCCCATAATACAAGGCTCTACACCCGGCCTGAGGGCATTGTATTTGATATACCACTTGAGATGTTGATTTGGGATTTAGTTTGTCTTTTGAGTTGTTTATGAGTCTATTGGTGTTGGCTGAAGTGTGGAATCCAACAGTAAATTCTTCTGATAGCGTTTTGACTAAATATTTGGCAATGTTAGGTATATATGATATAGTTATTCGCAGTTTATTATCTCTGATTCTGATTTGCTGATTTATCTTTGCCTGGAACCGAGCTACTCTTTTGGTTATGTTTCTATATTTATAGCCAACAGATATTAGTTCTTTGATGTACTTTAGTATGTTATCTCTTTTATCTAAATTACATTTGCATAAGTAATTATTTCTATGTAGAAATGCGTTCAGTCCAGCATATTTATGTGCGTTGGGTGCTATAGCATTCTGATGCATATATCCTCTAATTTCTAGGGGTTTAATGGTCATGCGGTACATTAAACGTGTATCTTCTTTTTGTATGTCTAAGTCCAGGTATTTTAGATGGTGTTGATCATTCTCCCGTGTTGTATTAAATATGAGTTTGATCAAGTGCTTAATACATATAATTAAAGTTAGGGAAAAAGTTCAAGATTCTTATAAAAAAAATTAAAGAACAGAGTAAAAAAATGGCATTATGGTTAAATATAAAGAAGACAACTTGATTTTGAATTGGAAGGTAAAAGAAAAGTCAACTATTAATATTAAATTTATATATTAGCATTTGAAACTATTGTTACTATGAAAAGTGCATCAATATATTTTCACTGCAACATTAGTTAAATAAACAATCCTAAATAAACAGCTCAAGATAAAAGCCTGCCTAGATTTCTCCAAATAAAAATAGTATCAAATGCTAGATAGCAAAGTTTTCCTTTTTGTTTGATAGTCTAGATAACGGTAGCTAGAAAGTGATTTTCTGACCAATAATTGAATAACTATAGTTAGATAGGCTATGGCACTAATTTGGAAAACATGTCAAAGCTTCATTCAGATTCATACTCAACATCAAGAGAATGATTGATTAGTATTCAATCTACTATGCAAGAGACCTTTTATTATTTTACTAAACAATATTAAGAGGATTAATTAAAATTAATTTTAAATGTTTTTTTTGTTTTATTATAGCAAATTAAAAAAATTAGCTTTCAATCTTTTTTCACATTACCTAAATTTTGCAAATAAAAATTATAAATTTCTTAACATCAGCTACTCTAATTTTTTTTTTCTTGCTTTATTCTTCAATATTATTATTATTATTTAACTAATTTTTTTTTTAATACTTCAAAATTTGATTTTTCTTTTTATAGTTTTTTTTTGGCTCAATGATTTTGTTCAGAAATTCATGTGTCTAGATAGCAATTTCCAGATTTAACCTTGGGAATAAAAACCTTCCTTATTTGGGGCCTATAAAAATTGATGTAAGAAAGTCATGGCAGTTTAAATTCATTTAATGTTTTGCTTATACTATTTATCAGCATCTCAAACTCAACTTTTCAAAAATTTACTTCTTCAAATTTTTAACATATCTGAAATATAAAGTCATACTAATAATTATCTGCAACTATACCATTTTAAAACTGCTAAAAATAGATTCTTTTTTGGATTTGAGCTGAACTTCAGATTACCTTTTTTTTCCTGAATTAACAATGTAGTTGTCTCCATTTAACTCTTATCTTTAATATTATATGCATTGTCTTTTTTATTGTTTTGACCATCTTCAATATTGTTTATTTTCCCCAGCATTGTTTATTTAGAGTCACCTTATTAATGTTCCAATATTTTGTGTTTCTAATCATATTGCTCATGCTGTTGATTCTAAGGATGTTTTGACAGTATTTTGAAAGAGATATATCATTAGTTCAGTTTACATCTTCCATTCTAACTGTTTCCTCTACGTAATCCTTTATAAGAAGTATTTATATTCATTATTACTATGATCAAGCAGGTGATTTGAAATTACAATGGTTGCTATACTGCTTAATGATTTCCTACTACAATCACTTTATTTTAAATTTTGATTTGGACCTAAAGTTATCTTTAAGTTGGATTCCATGGGGTTTTTTAAATAAATCTCATTATTATGCATTTTTTGTAATTACCCTTAGAAATATTACAATTTGGCCTAATTAAACACTATTCTACAGCATGATATTCAGATCCAATTTTTTTGATTAATACACCTTGAAAAAGTGAAGTTTTAAAAGGACATTTTTATGCAACAATTTAATAAAATAAGTATTGCACAATTAGATATAAATATCAATCATTTATAAATGTCATATATAATTTTCTTTTTTATTAAAATACAAAGAAAAAAAATCAGGAATCAATAGTGACAAATGTAAAATGATTCTAACCATGTAGTTTATAAAAGAAAAGAAAAAATACCTCTCGTGATAGTACTCTGGAATCATTAAAACTGATTTTGGATGAAGATGAAGTCTCAGAAAGTCAGTCCAAACTTCTACACTAGAGTCAAGATTATATTTCTTTTTGCCAAAAGTGGGTTCTAAACTCATGTGATTGGTTGGTTTCTCAAATTCTAATAAAAATATAAACTAAAATTAATTTTTTGTAATCAATAATAAAAATTATATTTAAAAAATATACTAAAATACCAATAAATGATTAAATAAAAAATAATACTTATAAAAAAATAGAATGTAAATTACTTTAAGAACATCGTTTAAGAAAAATGTATACTAAACAGGCTTCTCCCTTTCTTATTTTAAATCATGACTGTGTTACTCATGCAGTTAATTATAATAACATCTAACTTCAATAACTAACTGTTTCAAGTAAGAAATAAATAAACCAAAATCATTAAATGTGAATATATGGATATTGTGGAAATTGTTTAACACATATGGCTGCCATGCCAACTAATTGGGATCTAAATCTGGATTGGCTGAAGCTTAGAAATTTTTCAAGTTCATTAATACATATAAGATTTTTCTTTCAAATGAACATAGCCAACTCAGATAAACAGCTAATGATTGATGTTTATATGGATATCTAGCTATTATTAGCTATTAGATTTTTAAAAAAATACAAGTTAATCTATATTGGTCAGATGACAGTCAAAAACAAAAATAATATTGACTACCCATCAAGAAAAATATAATACTCTACAGATGCTAAGTCCTTTTTTATTACAATTAATAATGCTCTGATTAATGTCAAAATTTTTTAGTTATATAAGACTGGCTAGCATAATGGAATAATATAATATATATATTAGTAAAGATGCCATTTTTTGTCTATTTAAAAAAAACCATCATTATAATCAACATGGATTGATTGTATTGCCATTTAATAAAGAGTGATTTTCTTATAACCTACAAACACTTACAAGGAGTGAAGATATGCATTATTACTGAATCCATAAAGTACATATTTGCAAATTAATCAAATAGTCTTATAAGTCTGACTGTTCACGTCTGATGATTCAAAAGGTATCTATCCAAAAGTGAGAATGCAGTAATTTCTTTATCATTTCTAATGTAATAAATAACTATTGGTGGCATTCTATTATAGCCAAAGTCTGAGCATTCACTGACAACATCAATCCATTAATGGTAGCTACTGTGATTTAAAGTAGCTATTTATGACTTTGAAAATCTATTTATTTTTCTCTATCAAAAATGGGAGCAGAAAGTTTTAGCCACCAACAAGATTAATTAAAATAATTTAAATTTATATGTCCACATACATATTATTAACTTTTATTTAAAATGCATTATCAAAATTATAATTAAAAACTCCCTTTAATGAACAAAAAAAAACTATTGCAAATTATATTCTCTAAATTTTTTTGCATGATATAGAATATTTTAATTCAAGTGCTAAAAGCATATGCATAAAAAAATCTGTTTGTTTATATAAATATGGATATCATTATTTTATGAAATAACTAAAGATATAAAATATTACAATAAATTAATATTAGAAAGTAGTATCAAGGCTGTACTAACATCCATTAATGTTGATCAAACATTCATTTCATACTAAATGCAAATTAGATTATAATTTCCACATTAAAAAAAGTGGTTTTAATCACATATTTGTGTTGGTAAACCTCTTATTCAACTGATCATGAAATGATTTAATGCAAAATTATAATTTAATCCTCATTATAACATTCAAAACTTAAACTTTAGACAGATTTCTCAATAATTCTATGATTTATTCTATTTTGTTTAAAGGTTTTTTCATTTAACATTTAGCAATAGTTAAAGATTTGTGATAAATTGCAGCTTAGTATGTGGCATGTATAATTTGATATAATACAGCTGCAGAATAAAGATTTAAATTCTCAAATAGATATATATATAGAATGGTCAAATATCCAATATAAAAATAATTATTTGTTCTAATACAAATAATGCTTGTTCTAAAACAAAGCCCATGCTTTTTACTTATGACATATGAACTAATTATAACATAACATTTAAAACTATACTATTAACAAGTGTTTAATGTGGGTTTTTTTAAAAATATATTCATTTTCTATAATACAGAATAAAGTCATCCATAAATTAGAAAGTTCATTCTGGAAAATATTAATTAATCATGAAGAAAATTTCAATAAATGTATCTTTACATTTTTTTATAGCAAAGTAAACAAAATCTGTTTTTCATATTCCGAATTAGCAATTACAAAAGCAAAAAAAAATAATTAATTACCGTACAATGTCAAACACTTTTTGTTGTGAAAACAATGACTTTGCAAACAAATATTTTGTAATAGCACATCTATGGTTGCAAAACAAAAACCAACAACATGAAATTGATAATGTCAATTCACAATTTTTTACGTTTATTTCAGATTTATTTAAATAAAGAGCTATATGTCTATTTTCATTCTTTCATGTAGTAACATATTATCAGACACATGCTTTAAAATCTGTACATATATAATTTGGGTGTCAATAATGTTTTGAGAAGATATACACTTTTAACAATAGATTAATTAATTTATAATGTGATCAAAAAATACTGAAATGCATTGATCAAGCTATAATTGGTCTAGAGTAAAGTTTGCAAACTTTTTAAAATAAAGAAATCATAATATAAATATTAAAATCTTGCATTAATCCAATAAAGAAGAGTGAAAATTTTTGCATACACAATACAAAATCTATATTTAATAAGTATGAATACAGTATAACTTCATTTTAATCTATCATATATATGTATTAATTCACAATTTATAGCAATGTTAATTTTTTCCAAATAACTGATTTATAAATTGCTCACATTGTTTGTTTTACAAACATTTAAAATGGATAAGGTTATATGTGTGTTCAAAGTACATCAAGCAAAACATCACATGACTCGCTCAGCTTACATCTGCATTAATATTGAGAAATCAGTGTACAATCAAATCACCCAACTAGTTTTTGCAAACTGATCAAAGATGGCTAGAGTTAGCATATAACTAAAATCACTAACATGTAAAGTTGGGGCTTGAATATTAGACTTATGTAAACCATATAAAAAAGTTGGCTGAGTTCAAAATAGTTTTTAAAAAAAAGTAAGTACGGAAAGTGAGCATGCAAAGTCAATGCTCCTCATTGAAGATGACTAACAGCCAAAAATTAGTCTGGAAATTTGCTTGTTAATGCCATCTAATGGCGATTGATACTCAAGATAACAATGGATGATTCTGAAGGAGAATAACTAAATGGATTACTGTTCTTAATTCATTTGTTTAAAGCTGTTATAGAAAAAGAATAAATAAATATTTTAAAAAAGCAAATTTAATATAATATTTTCATAGTTATCTAAATTCTAAACATTTTTTTTAATTACTTTTAGTATTTTAGTATGTATGGTTTCCCATAAGCTTAGCATTGAAGAAAGAAAAAAAAATGTAAAGCAAAAGTTTTTGTTTACAGAATTTGTTCAAAATAACCATTATTATTCACAACAAATAAATTTAGACAGTAAATCTAGTTTATTAGTACTAAGTTACTAATATCATAAGTAATGGAATTACATATGTCATGTGCCATTGCCTTAAAATTCTAAAATCTAATGGAACTGTAATATAGCATTTTTGAGGAAATAGACTGTCATTTGTGTCTCCCTCGTGTGGAATTCTAGTAGGCATGAATCAATAGTTTATATTAATGGCTTAACAACACTTTGTGCTCACCATTTAACTAAACAACATTTCTACTTCATTATAATTTTATACCCACATAGCAAATCAATATATTTTTGTACAGTTCACTAATTGAAAAAAGATTATTCATACTTTTTTAACATTTGCTTTGTTTTTTGTTTTTTAATGTTTGGCCTAATTTACATAAGCATAAGTCAAACAAAACAATAACAATTTTTTCATTTATCAGGTGATAAGTAGACAATTTGATCAAATTTAAACTATTCAAATTATATGGAAAAATGTTTTGCTTTTAAGTGAAACTTTCATGAGTTGAAAAATATTTGATATGATATGTATAATAATGGCAGATATTCAATCTTAATTATCTTTATCATTTTTGATAATTCTTCTTTAAGATATAAATTATGAAGATTAATAATTCTTGTATTTTTATTTTTTTTCTCAACTTGGAAAAAAGATATACAATTTATTACTTTAATAGACTCTTTGTGCAATGATCATTTTAGGTAGAATTATATAAATGGCTTTTTTTTTTTTTTTGCAAATAGCATAGTTCCATATTATTTAATGTCAAAAACCAAAATATGCCCCCCAAAAATGTTTATTTCTAGGTAAATTATGGCTTAAATAATAAAATATCACTACTTATTTTGCTAACATATTTAAAAAAGGTTTCTCCAGTAACTGTTAAGTTCAATATTAAAATTTAATGGGAGCATTTCCAGCTTCTATTATTCAAAAAACATTAAATCTAGGTTATTATAAATTACTTCCTGCTATTGATTAAGATTTGTTTTTGAAGTATCATGACAAGATCAGCAAAATTACTTGAGACTTATTTATAAATAGGATTTCTAGATTCTTGATTAACTCCAATTTTTATTAAATTCAGCATTTTTTTTTTTTTTTGATTGTTGTTGCTATTATCATTAACAATTTAGAGACGCACATTATTTTTTGCTCCCATCAATTATTTTGTTTCAAATGATATCATTGTTACAGAAATAATTGCTTTAAGAGATTTTTGTTTTATGCTAAAAAGAAAACACAAAAAACTCTCCATTACACTACTTTCTAATATAAGCAGATTGACATGCATTCAAAATCCTATGCTGATTTCAATCTTTAAGCTTGACAGGTAAATTGGAATTAAAAATGGTTACTGGATGCATATATGTATTCCTTCCAATTTTGAATCCCAGGTCTCAATGATAAAGGCAAAAGCCAGAAATCGATCTGTGGATAGGGTTTTAAGTACTAAATATAGAAATTGTGGGCATATTTAGTGACCAATCATTATTCTAGATTATAATAGATGACAGTTAAGTGAAGAGTTGCTTTTGCATTATTGGATAAACTGAGTTTTTGGTGATTTTTTCCAAAATGGAAACATCTCAATTAATATATACAGCTATAGTATCTAACAATGGGTTTTCCTTTGCTATTATCTAATAGTTTAAAACTGAATGATTAATAACTCCATAATCATTATTAACAACATTTTTAAAAAAATAAAATTAATCTATGTAATAACTATATAATATTTTTTACACTTTAAAATAAAACAAATAAATCTGCTTAATATAAACAAAATTGAATCCTATTTTCATTTGTGGTTAATAATATTTAATGATTTAGCACAACTGATGAATGTGATTCTCTTGAAACTGCTTCTTTAAGCTTTATATTATCATAGTTTACAATTCACAAATTGATTATATTATATAATATCTAATATAAACAAGACATTTATTTTCTTATATAGCACGATGTTTTTGTTCTATAATCTATAATATTAATAAGCCAATAAGCTGATATACACATACGCTTTGCAGATGTCACTATATAAATGAATACTCCCACTTTTTCAAACCCAAGATAAAGTCTTTAAGAAAATATAGAATGAATCCACCTATATTTTCAACCCAACCGTATATGTATGGGCGAATCTGAAGTGTTTGAAATGAAGAGCGTGAAGTTATTAATTGATCACTTTAAATTACTTTTCTACATCGTAAATGAATGACGCCAATGAAATTTCTAGAATTTACGATACGTCATTCTTATAATTAAACATATGTAAACAAGACATTTATTTTCTTATATAGCGCGATGTTTTTGTTCTATAATCTATAATATTAATAAGCCAATAAGCTGATATACACATGCGCTTTGCAGATGTCACTATATAAATGAATACTCCCACTTTTTCAAAGATTCGCCCATACATATACGGTTGGGTCGAAAATATAGGTGGATTAATTCTATATTTTCTTAAAGACATTATCTTGGGTTTGAAAAAGTGGGAGTATTCATTTATATAGTAACATCTGCAAAGCGCATGTGTATATCAGCTTATTGGCTTATTAATATTATAGATTATAGAACAAAAACATCGCGCTATATAAGAAAATAAATGTCTTGTTTACACATGTTTAATTATAAGAATGACGTATCGTAAATTCTAGAAATTTCATTGGCGTCATTCATTTACGATGTAGAAAAGTAATTTAAAGTGATCAATTAATATCTAATATACTATAATTGCAGTTATTTAAAATACCATTATAATCAGAAAGTTTGTCCAATACATTAAAAGTTAATATATTTATGAACAATTAAAGTTAAACACAATATATTATTCATTGATGCTGGATAAAATTTTTGAAGCACTATATTAGCTATATTGTTAACATAAACACAGTTACATTGCTATTTTATATTGGTTGATAATAAAATTTAATTTGAATAATTGTATAATTTCATTATCAATTAATTAAATTTCAATTGTATAATTTTTTAACTCCAAAAAAAAAAAAAAGATACATTGAAAATATTAGTTAAAATATTTTTCTTTTATAGTTGATTCCTATAGATAAAGCTGTGAAACTTGTAAACCTCTGTTGGCATTGAAAATAATAATTGGAACAATGCATTGCAAAATTATTTTATAAAATTACAAGAGTACTTCAGATATTATTCTACATATGGAAAATACACATTAAAAAAAAAAAGTATATATAAAACTTCTGATGATAAGATTTTGTTTTCTTTTATTATTATCAAAAATAACTGTGTGTATATATATAAACATTAAAAGCATAAAGCTGAACTAGTCAATAAATAATCAAAATTATCCCAAATTCACAATTCAACCAGACTAGCCAATAAAATAAACTCTAAAACACTACCAATGCTTTCATTGCTACAAGCAGACTTCTCAAATGTAAAGAACTACAAAATAAAACATATTTAAGATTAAATATTACCCACAAATCCACTTACTTCCCATACACTCTTAATATTAAAAGAACTTTTAAATAAGTTAATTGCTTCAGAATCATAAATTTTTAATAATAAAGATTCTTTAATTCTTCTTTTTATTTCATTTCTCTCAAAGAAGACAACCTTAGCTTCATCAAAATTAATAGTGTGGCCTGTATCTTTTTCATGGATATATAAAGCAGAACTAAGATATTTATTTCTAACCCTATTTTTATGTACCTTTATTCTTTCATTTAAGCTCAAACTACTCTGACCTATATATACCTTCTTACAAAAACAAAGGATAATATACACTACTCCAGGAGAAGTCTTTCTATCAAAAATTTCCTTTATATTATCTAATAAATTATTCAAGGTAATACCCCTTTTCTAAGCAATTTTCTTATTTCCAAACAAATTACTATTTTTACATACAATTTTATAAGAAGACAATTTAAATGGCAAGGAAAGAAAATCATATTTTTCTTATCTTTTATATCATTACAAATATTACTATTAAATAAAATACTTTTAACAAATTTATCAAATTTACTATTTAATAGTAATGTTTGTAATGATGTAAAGGATTTAAAAAAATATGATTTCTTGAAGTAGTGAATATTATCCCTTGTTTTTGTAAGAAAGTATATATAGGCAGAATAGTTTGAGCTTAAATGAAAGAATAAAGGTACATAAAAGTAGGGTTAGAAATAAATATCTTAGTTCTTCTTTATATATCCATGAAAAAGATACAGACCACGCTATTAATTTTGATGAAGCTAAGGTTGTCTTCTTTGAGAGAAATGAAATTAAAAGAATTAAAGAATCTTTATCATTAAAAATTTATGATTCTGAAGAAAGTAACTTATTTAAAAATTCTTTTAATACTAAGGGTGTAAGGGAAGTAAGTGGAATTGTGGGTAATGTTTAAGTTAAATATGTTATTTTGTACTTCTTTAAACTTGAAAAATCTGCTTGTAGCAGTGGAAAGCATTGGTAGTGTTTTAAGAGTCTATTTTCTTGACTAGCTGGTTGAATTGTGAATTTGTGGTAATTTTGATTCTATATATATGTGTGTGTATTAATGACTGATTACAATGATCTTTCCAGCATCAAGAATTTAATTAAGACTAACAAGGATGGGTATATATATATACAAATGAAGGGTATTTTGGCAAAACAAAAGTAAGCAAGCAGAAAGTAATAAAAATTAAATAAATTATCTTGCAATCATTTATTTTTTCATTTTTTAAAAAATATCTATATTGATATATTTGTAAGTAAGTTACAATGATGTATTTATACTTACTTATGCTGAGTAGATAAAGGTAATAAAACATTTGTCTTGCATAATCAAAGAGTTATAAGCAACTCATATTGTTAAATTATTATAAAATCTTGAAAAAAAATTATAATTACTCACTTCAATAAATATACGTTTTTGACAACAAAATAAAGTCGTAAAAGGGAAGCAATGAAATAGTAGTTTTAATAACAGAGTTTTTCACATTAAATACATTTTTCTACACATATTTATTTCAAAACGCATACATGCATACTGCTATTCTAATATATATATTCTAATAGTAACTTTATTCTTAACAGCAGCAGTAAAATATACAAGTAAAATAAAATGAGGTTAAGAATTATTTATCTAGAACTCATACTTCTTATAAATATTCATTTACTTGGCTACCATACACTCCAGATGTAACACATAGGACAGCATGTTCTCAGAGCTATGGGGAGGGGGGTTTGCGGGTTGAGTGTGTAGTATTTATTACTTTATTTTATTAGAAAGTGTTATATATATATGCTATACACAATTTGTGTGTTTTTAAAAAATAACAACATATTTTTATTCCATTATTATTGTAGTGGATGTATAAAATAATAAATAAGTTTGGAAATGAAAAAATAATTTTATTAATGAGAAAAATAAAATAATAAATCAATTAATAAGCACAATAATAAATCATTCGAATCTTCTCCAGGAATTTCCTTTCTTAAGTATTTTTTGCTTCAAAGATTGCAATAAAAGTTTGAATGCTTTTATTCTTTCAATTTCACATTATAACTTTTCGTATAAAGAAGAATTATCTTTATTTATTTTTAGATAGCTTTTCCAGAAATAATTTTAAATACTTTATTATTACAGAATATAATACAGTTTATACACCAAAGAATTCAAGTTCCAATACCATATTTCTATCATTCCTTTATACATATAAAATATTATTTTTAACAAGTTTGAAAACAGTTTTCATTCTTTAATCTTTTTTTAAAAGTTCATAAATATTCTTTTCCTGCACTTATCTTGAATATTTGTAAGTAACAAAACAATATTAAAGCATGAACAATTCTGGCTTCAAAAAAATGTCTTCTCGCTATCTGGAGAACTTTTCTTCTCTTCAATATTTTTTCTCTTTTTAATATCATTAAATGAAACCTAAAAATAATTATATAAGGCATTCCCCTCCTTATTTATTCTTTAACTATCTGTTTTCAGAATTCCATTCACTAATAGTAGTTTTAAAATGAATTGAAAAGGAATGTAGATTAAACAATTGCACTAGGGTTGGAAATAATAAGCTAAATTTACTTTAACTTAGTACTTCATTTTCTATATAAAGCTTAATACAAAAAATTTTTCCATCATTTAAATAAATAATGAGTAACAATAATTTTCACTTCTTATGTATAAAAAGGATTATTTAATAGCTAATTCATTTTGCTTTCCTTTTCCTACTTCAAAGAAGAGTGGGAGAGAGAATGAGAAAAAACATCTATCCCACTACAAATTTTTTACACTTCATTTACATATCAACATTCAATGTATTTTATTCTTTATGAAAGGAAAATTGAATAAATGAATATCTCACATTATATTTTCGAATATACAATAATGTAACATTGGCATAGACAATATAATTACTACAATATATACATCTGGATCTCGTTTTACGCGGTAGATAGGTTCCTCAGAAAACACGCACAAAAGAAATCACACAAAAATAGACGTAACTTACCTTGAAAATGGGTGATACGGACTGTGATTTTTCAAAAATCGCATAAAAGCAAAGCACCAACATAAAATTACTTTAAAATTCGTGCAAAAAAAAATAAGGAAATAAAATATGACTAATAAAAAATTTCAAATTTGAAAAAAATTGATACAAGACAAACTTTTTTTAATTACAATATTTAATTTTATTCAAAACAATATATTTTTATGCATAATTTACAGTAATTTACATTTTTTTATACACGTTTTAATTATTATCGCTATTTGCCGATAAACAGGTTCGTTTGCAAACTGGTAAAAAATCAGATTCTTCACAAGAGGAAATACAACTAGCACCAACTTCACTCTCATGTTGTGTTAATGGTTTTCTGGTGACAACGTAATTAGTAATTAATCTAACAACTAAAAATTAAATTCTTATTTTTGTCTTTAATTTTTTAATTTTCAATTCCATTTAAAAATCAAATTTCATTTCACATCACATTAATTTCAGGTCACCTTACGTAATTTTTAAATTGTTAATTACAATTAAAAATCAGATTTTAATTTTTAATTGTCAAATTTAATTGTGCCCACTGCTATTACTCACCTTTTAAAAATAAACTTGCGGACACTAAATGATTAATAATTGATTACGTTCTTTTTTAAAAAGCAAAAACAGAATGTGATTTAAAATGCAAAATTAACACGCACAATGTTTGAACAAATTTACATTATAATCTTGTAAAATTTAATGTGTGTACATAAAATGTGGAAATCATGATTTCAATTTCATTATTGCATAAAATCTTACTATTATAAAGCACTGAAAATATTGAAATTATTGAGATGAAAGTCGAATTCCAATAATGTGCTATTACTTTAAATATGACGTAAGTGCGCGAAATTTATTATTTAAAGTAATAGCGTATTATCGGAGTTCGACTTCTGATCTAATACACTGTTAACGCATAAAAGAAAACTGCATACAAAAATATTAAGAAGAAACATGAATCGCATAACTTCAAAATCGCGTTAAATAAATCTGCATAAAACGAGACCCAGGTGTATATATTGTAACCTCCATGACTGAGTTTACATGCATGGCTTTTATGTGCATCATTTTTTTTATTATATATTCTAGAATGTATAAAAGTCATGTGTGCAAATAAATTATAAAGAAATGTATTTAATAATAATAATTGTAAAAATTAAAATTTTATTACCATTTTTTAGTTTAAAATAAAGTTAACTTTATTAAAATAATGTTCCTATGGGAAACAATTGAAAACTCTTGAATCATGTGCTTTACACAAAAGGAGGCAATTATCACTCCTTCACTATGTTACTTATAAGAGGGAAGCCAAGAAACTTGTACTAATTGTTTAAATTGATAATGCATTCTCTGGGGTAAAACTTCAGAATGCATTACCCTGATCGTTCCAGTGATAAAACTAACTATGGAGCTATAAGCAAAGGAATGCCTTAGAAATTAATTAACTTTGATTCTGCTAGTCTATTAATTACTATCTGAAGCTGAAAAAAATATGACACTTGTTAGAAGAAAATTTGCCTTCTAAATAATTATCACATGAAAATATTCTTCTATGAATTGATTTGTAAATCCACATAATTTCAATACTCTTAATAACAGGAAAATCTACAATGGAAACAAACCACGAGGGGGTTAAAATGTTAATATTGCTTGCAGAAGTTTAAAATAATGATTCCGATCGTCATATATCTGCATTCACAAACTAATGAAATGTGAACTTATGGAGATACAATAAATAATTGAATAAATTTAATATAAACTTTTGTTTTATGAATTATTAAAAATCAGCAAAGATTTTTTCTATCAAGCGTGCTCTTTATACAATCGTAAATGTAAATATGTAAATACAATTTTTCTATATTATTCTCATTCTGTTTGTTAATTAAAGTTATTATTATTATTATTAATTTTGTTGCTTATTTATTTTTCATCCAAATTCCAAGCAGATTTTATTTTATCATTTAATCCTATTATTAATGTGGAGGGGTAACAATCAGGCAACATGGTTGAATCTGCATAGACTTGTTTTGTGTGTGTGTGTGGGTTCAGTCTGGTTATTATCTGTGATTATTATAAATTAGTCAACTAAATAAAATTTAGTCATTTCTCCGTGTATATGATCAGCCATTAAATGTTTATAATTCCCCTAGACTAAAAATAATTTGCAAATATTATTTTTTTTATAATTATTTTTATTTTGATCAATGATCATTTGTTAAAAGGTTGATTACCATTGCAATATGAAATATCATACTATTTACTGTTACATTTAAGAAATTCAGAAACCTGCATTGTAAAAAGAAAAAACATTATTTTTAAATAATCCCTAGCGGGACAAAATCTTTTCAATAATATCACAAAGGAGTAGTATAGGAGAAAATATTACTTACGAGATGACAACTCTGAATGGAGAGAATTTGAGTATTTTTCTTTCCTTGTTTTACCCTCTAGTCAAAAATATCTAGATATCCATTTATTGATCAACATTAAATAATTAGCTGGGGGCTATGGATCACTTACCTGAAAAATTATTCTAAACCTGACTAGAATCTGAAAATTTTCAAGCTTTACTTGACCTGGATTTTGAGTATAATAATTAAATATGATACCATTATTTTATAAAGCTGCATGTCATTTGTATACTTAATTATAAACAAGAATGATTATATTTTTATTGAATATACATATATATTAGTTTTGATAAGTTTTTGAACTTTTTTTAAGTATATACAATGTATACATATATATATATATATGTAATTAAGGAAAGAAAATCACTCTCCCTCAGGCTATAGATAAATAGCACTTTGTATGTTGAACAAACAGTTAAGAACAGAATGAATACACCTATTCTTGAAACGTTTAATGTTTATAAGCTTTACTTTTGTCAGTATTGGTGAAAATTCTGAGTGAAATTAATAAACATAAAATTTGGCACTAATAATTATCAGATTAATAATCAATTATCATGGATGGAGATAGAATTTCTATTTTATCTTTGCTTTTAAAATTAAATTGAATAAATATAAGCATAAAATTAGCAAACCTAATGCATATGTAATTAAAAGGAGACAACCACTTTCCACAGTAATTTTTTTCCCTTAATTACATAGACCATTAGACTATGCTAATTTTATGCTTATATTTATTAACTTCTATTTGATTATTAAACATGGTTTTTAAAAGAAAGATTCTATCTCTATTTTTGTATAATTGATTATTAGTCTAATAATTAATTTTATTTGATTTATATATTAATTTTATTCTGAATTTTCACTAATATAAGCAACAGTAAGCTTATAAAAATCAAAAACTCCAGAAATTGTTAGATTCATTCTATTTTTGATCATTTGTTCAATATATAAAATGCTATGTATCCAAAGCCTGAGTAAGAGTGGTTTTCTTCTTTTACTTTCACATATATTAGGCTATGCTAATTTTACATATATAAATACATGACATATATAAATATATATAAGTTGGATAAAAAAAATTAAAACCAACTTCAGTAAAAACTATGATAACAGTAATTATCTTATAAAATAATTTTTTCTTTGCTTACCGATTTTAGAATCTGGTGGTCCCATATTTTGTAGTAAATACTTCTCCTGTTTAAAAAAAATTATAATAAATAACCTATTGTACATATTTATATATATACGATTAAATATTTATCTTCTCTGAGATTATTAAATATCATGAATATGTATGGTTTTAAGATAAAACTTTTATAACAATTCAATTAACAATAACCAGATTTAAAATAAAAACTAAATGTTTAAATAATGAAAAAAAAAAAGTATGAAGTCACTTTCTTTTATAAAATCAGTTAAGTCAACTTTAATTGTAGCAATGGCTGATAATGTATTTTACAAAAAGTGTATCTATAGTAGAGATACCAGAAATACTTACCTATAAAAGCAGATTGGCAATAGAAACTTAATCTACATCAATATTTTAATCATTCATATAAAAAATGATTACTTAATCACTTTGCTCTATTTCCAAAGGGTAATTACAAATAGCTAAACTTATTTTATTATGCAAATAAAATAAAATAATAAAAATAATGAAGTTAATTATTTTAGTATAAGACCTATTGTGATGAAATTCAACCTCAACCCTAATCCTAATCCAGTACATCTGTGATATTTCACTAAGATAGCAAAATTTATAATGATAAAAAAACCATATAATTTTCAGTCCAATAAATTAATCTTCTGACTGTTAATATATTTTAGAGTAGACAAAAGCATGTTTTTGTATATAAATCAGATTTAAATATATATATATAGACATGTATAATTTAATTAATTATATGTGTTGTACAAAAAAAAAATGATGCATAAAATTAAATATAAAGCAATAAAACAAACACATCAGGATTTGCTGACTAGGTTTGCTGATTAAGAAAATAATTACAAGCTTAATTCTCAAATATTATGCACAATGAATCAAATCTCTTTTACTATTATTTTAATATTGTTTCTACTTCAGATTTGCTCATATATAAATATTTGAGTCGTAGGAATAAGAGGATTCTTTTTATTCCTGCATAAATTCTATATCTTATATTGGTCAGAGGGTATTCATTTATTATTTAACACTCGCAAAGCATTTGCACAATTGGCTTGAAAGGCCGATATAAATTGTAATTAACAATTATATACAGACGCTATAAAAATAAATGCTTATTTATATATATGATTAAGTTTCAGTTGGAATGACGTTTAGTAAATTCTAGAAAATTTCATCGGCGTCATTCATTCAGACATTGTATATAGTAATTTAAAGTGACCGTTCTATCATCATGCCTTCTGTGCCAGTACTTCAGATTTGCTCATATATAAATATTTGAGTCATAGGAATAAGAGGATTCTTTTTATTCCTGCATAAATTCTATATTTTGTATTGGTCAGAGGGTATTCATTTATTATTTAACACTCGCAAAGCATTTGCACAATTGGCTTGAAAGGCCGATATAAATGTAATTACAATTATATACAGACGCTATAAAAATAAATGCTTATTGAGATTTTAAGTGAAGCTGGCAGTAATTTATGCAAAATTTATTCAAAGTTTTCTTTCATATTGACCATTTCTGGATATTGCAAAGCACAATTCTTTTTGGTTTATTGCATAGTTGTCATTTGCAATAAAGTACGCCTCCTTTATTTTTCGTTTCATATCATTATGCTCAGTGCACAGTGCCCTTTCCAAAGTGGGTTTGCAATCTCCAGAAAATGGTCAATATGAAAGAAAACTTTGAATAAATTTTGCATAAATTACTGTCAAGCTTCGCTTAAAATCTCAATGTAAGCCGACACTCCAAAGATAGGCTATGAATATGGAGACCTAAGTTCCCTGAAAGCGCTAAGCCTTATAATTCTTTTCTAATAATACTAAGCTTCACTTTTTTGTGTAAAGCGCAAATAAAACTTATCACTCGAAGGTGAAGTAAAAACAAAGAGTTTATTTCAATAATATATCAAATAACTGGAAGAATGCAAGAGAGATCCTAATAAGTGAGAATGATGGGGAAAAAAGATATTAGAAATTATAGATCTATCAGTTTTTCTTCAATTCCACATAAAATTTTTATTAAGATAATACAATTCATCTAATATGAACTTTGTACTTAAATTACCTAAAATAAAAAGTAGGATTCAAAAATGGTTGCAGCACATTAGAACATATTCAAGTACTAATATTATAAAAATAAGAATGAGTTGTCATTATACTTTGGATTTCAATAATAATTAAAACTTTTGACCATCAAGATATAGAAAGGGGCTATTGCCACATTCTGAAGAATATTTATCAAAATGCAAAAGGAACAATGAGATTAAATAGTAATGGTATGAAAACTAACATTGATAAAACCATATTACAGAGTAATTCCATATCTTTTAAAATTTTTATAACAATTTTAAGAAATATATTGTGGATTAAAATAGAATGCTAAAGGAATAAAAATAAATGGAAATTATTGAAACCATCTAGATTTTTCAGATGATGTGATTTTTTTGCAATAATGCTTCAGATCTTCAGGAAATGTTACAAGAGTTATCAGATAAAAGTAAAAAAGTAGAATTCAAAATAAATACTAAAAAGCCTAATGTTTAATGGATTTTCACAAAAAAGAATAAATATAATTATCTTAGTCAGATTATTAATAGAGATGCAAGCATTATAAATAAAATAAATTATACAATTAAACTTGAATGGAGTGATTTTGAAAGAATAACTTAATATTAAAATATATATATATGCTTTATCCCCTCAAAATATGCCTAAAATATGGAATGTGTCTTATGCGCCAGTAATCAAAATTATGAGTTAAAATTTCAGGCAGTCTAAAACTTCTGGTTTATATTAATATACATATATAAGAATTCTATTGCAGTTTGTTCTTTTATAAAAGTGATTTTGAATAAATCGTTTCCTAAATTTTTTTCTGTTCAGTAAAGATCATTCCAGTGAAATAAAGTTCAGATCCACTGACATCTCAGGGTAATGATTCATCCAATGTGTGTATATGTGATTACACTTTAACAATGGACTGTAATCTTTACATTTGGTAGATTTGTCCAGAACATTATCAATATTCTGTGATGGACTGATAAAGAAACTTGCCTTGCTAGTATGGAATCAGTTTTGGAATCAGAGAACAGAAGCTGTGAAAAATAATATATACCAACCTGAAAACTCAACTGTAATTCCAGGTGCCCTAACAAGCCAACTTCAACTTTTATAGGTCTGCATTAGTAAATCATTTAAAGGATTCATGAAGGAGAAATGTAACAGTTGAATGCAGTATACAGATTTTGAAGTGACACCATCAGAAAGAAGGAAGAGGCATAGCATTTTACAGATTTGTGAATGGATCAAAACTCCATGGAATGTTGTGAAGCATGAGATAGTTGTAAAATCATTTAAGAAATATGAAATTAGTAACTCACTTGACGGCACAGAAAATTTGTTACATAAAGATTCAGTTTCTGAAGAAGAGGCTTCAAGTCATTTTTCACTTAGTACTGGAGATGAATTTCTGAGTTTTGAAGACAAAGATTAAAAGGTACCTAACTGCAGTGTTCCCTAGATAAATTTTTTGTAGACATAAATAACTATAAAATTAGTACAGTAAATCATTATGGAAATTCATGAAAAAATGTAAAAAATTATTTTTTTTCTTAAAAATGTGTATAAAAGGGGGGAGGGAGCTCTTATACACTGCTATATCCTACATCTAAGTAAATATGGTAAATGTGTTTTACCAGTTTTTACATAGGAATCTGAGACTTGGATATTTGACAGAAAAGCAATGCAGAGACTTCAGATCCTACAACAAAGAATAAAAAAATATATATTGGTAGCAACAAGAAAAAATCAAGTGAAATATATTGATAAGAGAACAAATAGGTATCACTGATATAATTAAAAAAATTAAGAGGCTGAAATGAAAGTGAATTAGACATATTGCTAGAAGAGATGGCAATAAATGGATAGATGAAATCATAAATTGGATGTTAAGAGAATTAAAATGACTAGAAAGAGATCATATGAGACATAGTTAGATAAGTTAACAAGTTTGTTGAATTGATGAATAGAAAAAAAGGCTATGGATCAGAAAAAATGGATTAAATTTAGAGGAACCTCCATTTTGCAGTGGATTGATAACAATTAAAAATGATGATAAAATATTTTTAAAAATATTAACTATTGGTCTTACATTTTAAACATATAGTTGTAGACATTAGAAACAAAAACCTAGTAGATTGAAATGTATTTTGGGTACTCATCATTTAAACAGGCCAGCTGCTTGGTGACATTATTTATCTGCAAAAGCACAGAAATATGCCATTTAAGTGGCCGCCTCCAGCTATTTTATAGCATAAATTGTTTTAAATTAGTTTTCAAAATGTAAAAGAATTGCAATCCAAAAAAATGTCAGCCCGGAATAGTAATAATAGTGTTTTTTATAAATAAGAATACCACCAAGTGGCTGGCCTGTCTAAACGATGAGTACCATATTTTGCAATGTCCACATTATAATAATGAAAGTTAATTGTAATTTCTTCAAATATAAGATCTTGGACGTGTAAAAAAAAAATCCAAAGTATCATACATTTTTATAAACAGTATTATGGATATATTTGAAGTTTATTAAATTTAAAATCTAAACTAAAATTAATTTATGAATTTTTAACTTAATAAAAAATGATTAATAATTATTTATGTATTTATTGATAATTATTGTTGTATTTGTTCTTTCAAAAAACACTTTACAGAACTTACACATTTGTGTAATATATATTGTATATTGATAAGAAAGATAAATTGTAGGAATAGGATTTTTTTTAAGTAATTTGTATTTATTTGATTTGAATAAAAACATTGTCAATATGAAACAAATTGATAATAACAATAAAAAAGATGTTAAATCAACTTAAAAAAACAATTTTCAACATGGGCTCACACAGGTAGATATAAATTTTTCCATATGTAGTTCTAATATAGAAATCTGTATTGAGTTTCATTTTCAATTCTTTAACAACCTTCATATGATTCTGTATTTTTTTTATATCTTTACTATTTTACTTCTATTTTTGTTTATTATCTTTTATTTGTTGATAATGTATAATAACATCAATATTTGTCAACAATAGTAATGTTAATGTTAGTGACAGAGAACATAATTGTCTTAATAGTAATAATTGTCCACAAGAAAATAATCATAAATTTCTCTCATAAACTAAATTAAAAATTTTATGAAGAAGTACAATGCTATTTATATGATCAGTTGATATTGGCTTGATGGTGTTTAATAATAATAATTATGAAACAATGTTTTTTTTAATGAAATCTGATCAAATTCCTAATTTAGACAAGCAATCACTCAACAATTTGCATAAATTCTGAATATGAAAGGAAAAAAATAAATTATACTCACCTCTTCCTTAACCAAATCTTGTAAAAACTCATTTTTCTGGCTAGATTCTATTTTATGAACTATAAGTTTATCATTCCTACATAAATATTAATAAATATTAGATTTTATTTTCCAATTTAAGTTTTTTAAAATCTATAGTATATATTTAATTTTAAAAATTACATTATTTTTTGATTACAGACTATCACATTACACATTAAAAATCAGTTTTCAATTGACATTCTTTTTCAATGAGAAAACACTTTGTTTTTTTTAAATAAATTAATATTGACTATAATGTAATAAATTAATGATTTGAAAAAATTAAATAATTTCTTATCTGAGAATAAATTTTAAAGATAAAAGATACAACTAAATTATCTTATGAGTTTTAACTAAATAATAATTTAGCAGAGAGAAGACTAAAGCTTCCTAGTTTCATTTCCAACTGAAGAATATTTTTAAAAATCTCAATTTGATCAATCTGACATTTGGTGCTCAAAAATCACATGACCTCCCATGCAAATGACCATATACAGTACTTTTTGTTATAAAAGATTTAGAAAAAAAGAGATAGAAATTAACTTATTTTTTTCATTGATAATGTTTTTAAATATTTAGAAAATTGATTAAGCAATAAAAAAAAAAGGAAGACATTAAAATGAGAATTGTGGTTATTTACTTAGATCATAAATAATATTTTTATAAAGCGCAGACAGTATTGAAAATTAAATTGAGAGAGTGCAAACTTCTCAAGCGCTTGTGACTATTAGTAACCAATCAGATCTTAAGCACTGGGACAGGAAATTTAACAAGAAAAAAGTGGTTTCCACTCTCTTCTTTACTTGTCTTTCTATATATCCAAGCCAGTCCAAAGTACTTATATCTGAGAGCGTGAATCTTAAATATCATCACACTTAATTGACTGAGATCAAAGGATATATAGAAAGACAAATAAAGAAGAGAGTGGGAACCATTCTTTTCTTGTTAAATTCCCTGTCCCGGTGCTTAAGATCTGATTGGTTACTAATAGTCACAAGTGCTTGAGAAGTTTGCACTCTCTCAATTTAATTTTCAATACCGTCTGCGCTTTATAAAAATATTATTTGCATATATTGCTGCAAAGTTATAACATCGAAAAACTACTGCGTAGTAAATCGAAAGATTTCATGCTGTATGTTTATAATTTGAATTCAGTCAATTAAGTGTGATGATATTTAAGATTCACACTTTCAGATATAAGTACTTTGGACTGGCTTGGATATATAGAAAGACAAGTAAAGAAGAGAGTGGGAACCATTCTTTTCTTGTTAAATTCCCTGTCCCAGTGCTTAAGAGCTGATTGGTTACTAATAGTCACAAGCGCTTGAGAAGTTTGCACTCTCTCAATTTAATTAGATCATAACTAAAAAAAGATTTTTAAAGAAATTATTTATGTAAACATAAATATATATACATTTGTAGTACAGTGCTTTAATTTATTTGCAGTCCAAAAAAAAAACATAAATAAAAGAGTAAGCAAGGAATTTTATTTACCTCTGTTCTGTTCAAAAGTTATTCAGAAAAGATGATAAATAAATCCTGCATAAGTAAATCCCATAATATAAAAAAATAGTTATAGACTTAATTGCCTAGGATGTCATATTACATTCAATTACCCATAATGAGTTCTTTTTTATTATTCAGTTGAGAATTGATGACATATTTTAATTCCTTGAATCTTCCATTGCATAGAACCATACATGGAAATAAAATTAGAAACTACAATACTGTATATCTTTTCTGATTATATAACAAACATATAGATAATTAGGATAAATTTAACAAAGTGATATACAAGACAGATGAAATGTAGGATGAAACTTAACATTAGTAGATTTATTCAAATACATAACAAAAATAAACTAAATTTATCAGTTAAAAATATATATGAAATATATGATTAAATTACAAAAAAACATTACTGAGAATCACAAGTTTTTAACTAGAAAATAAGATGATAATAATAGCTGAGATTAGAATCATTAAGAATGAGTTTTGTTAAATGTTTGACTAGAAATGTAATTTTTCCAAAACAGAATCTTAAAATATAAGGAAAAGAAAGAAAATAATTAAAGGCTTTAGAGGTGCAGATTTTTAAAAAAATAAAAATAAATTGGTTGGAAAGATGAGATTAGAAATACTAAAATATTTAAAGAATGAAAAAGAAAACATTTAAAAAAAATTAAGATGAATTGGATTCAATATTGTTATATATATTATATACAGGGGAGCTGCAGAAAGGAGTTTGCTATTAACAGAACTGAGATCCTTTGATTCCTCTTGGAGGCCTTAAAAAAACCGAGTAGGGCAAAATCCTAATGTCCACTCCATACGTTCTTGTCGTTGCAGCTGTTATTACTATGTGATTATTCATATAGTATAAGAACAGGGATGGTCTGCTCACCAAAACGCATTAGCCAGCATGGTGTGTTTATTGGCTTTTTACCTCTGAGTTTAAGATCAAGAAATACCACGGTTTTTCTTCTCAGTTACCTGATAGGGCAGAATAAATGTATGTGTAAATGATAAATATTTTTCCAATAGATATATACAATCATGACAGATAAAAATAAATCATGGCCTTTATTCCCAGGAGGCTGTAAAGTCACCAACCAAGGCAGCAGTTGGTGGCCGAAGGCAAAGGGTGCTAAGAATCCCGATTATAGACCCAGGTTGCCATTTGATGACGACTTTTTATTTAGATATTTACAACTGTATAAATAAATCTAAAATCTTATACACAGTTTTTCCTTTTACATAAACATCCCATTAAAGTCTTCTTTTTTTCAAATATCTTATTCTAACAAAAAATGATATCTAATAGACACATTGCAATTGATAAAGTATTTTTTTGAAGATCAAAGAACTTAAATATTAATCTTTCTTCACTTTTTTTCTAACTATTTTTTAATAGTTTAAACCTGTCCTTATATTCTTTTATATCCAAAAAAACTTGTAATCTGCTAATTATTTTATAATTTTAGATTACTTCTATTATTTTCATTTCAGTAAAATAAAATATATATATTTCTTTGAAATGTCATAAACAGATAACTGTCACAGACAGTGAAAGTATTTTAAAATATTAGATATATATTATTTAAAAATCAAATTAAATTGTATAAAGGAAAACATTTTTTTTTAATGATAGCTGAAAATATATATTAAATTTAACTTGGAATTAGAATCATATAAAAAGAATAACTGATGCATAGGTTTATCCTATAATATCATTATAATATGTTTAATTTTTGTAAATAATTTAAATTTTAATAGATTTAACAAATTACTGTCAACAAATATTATATTTAAAATAGACCAGGATGTTAATTATATAAATAAATTAGAATAAGGCAATTCAGAGAATCAGGTAATTTCTATAATCAAACTTATAGAGAATATCTTGTTTATAAGAAAAAATATGTAATTATATAAGATCATTTCTACTACACTAAAATGTGAAATATTATTAAAAAATAATAATAAAAACTGATTTATGGAATATATTTTGTAATTAATAACTTTTCTAAGTCTGAAAAAAAAATTGAGACATTTTTTCATTCGAGAGATTAAAAAAAAAATTGCATGAAGCAACATCAAGTGAATATGGCTGATAGATAAGCTGCTGAATTTAATAAAAAGTGTTTCATTTTCAAGGCATTGAGAGATGATACAGCTGGGGTGGAGCTTGTACTCTTTTCTATGCAACAATAACAGGATGTTTATGTTTCAGATCTTGCAAATAAAATGCAAACTAAATCTGAAAGAAAAATGCTGTTTCCATGAAAAAAAAAACAACAGCGTTAATTGTTCGAACATTTCAGCCATTATAAAAAAAATTGATAAATACGCATGCACTTTAGGAAAAAATATGTTGCATGTCACCATGATTTCACACAGCAATGTCATTTGGCAGTTTGATGCAGAAAGATATCAACTACAACAGACGTGCAAAACAGAAAATGATTCCGGCTATTTTGGGGTTCCTCTTCATAATAAGGTCCAACCTATATTTAAAATAAATCTTAATAAACTTTCCCCAAGCTATTGAAAATAATTTTGACTATTTTTTTTTTAAACAACTATAATTATTTTTCTTACAATAAATCTATTATCAAGTAACCTTTTATGCATTAAGTAGAAAGAAATAATACTTTTGCATAACAACCAATGAACTATGAGAAGAAGAAGAAATTTCATTTTTAGGAATCAAGAGTTTAAGATGATTGATAGCTAAGATTACTAGTGGCAGATAATCTATGTCCTACTGTTACACATTTCGATAAAAACGGTAAAACCAATGGAAATAAAAGACTTCTCCAACCAAAGCAATAGTTATAACAACAGCAACAAAAAATAAAATTTGAATAAATTAAATAAATATTATTATTTTGCATAGGAGCCATTCTTAAACAAATATGGCCATTCCAACTCCAACGAGCAAAAAAAAAAAAAAAACTGCTCTATAAATAAATTTTGCAATAATTATACAAACCAATCTGTTAATCACAAATACATACACATATACAACCAGCTGCTCTGCATTTTCGTTTGGCATTTTCTTACTAAAATACTTCAACATCATTTCTAAATGTAACTCTTGAATATATTCTATTTTGCGCCATATCTTCCTAATGAAAACAACCAATATTGCACTTCTTTAAAATGATTTTGAGATAAGCATTATAATGTAGTATCTACATCTGCCATGAAAATTAGGCTCAAATTCATCAGACAATCTTGAATTGTTTATTTGTTTTACACATCCAATCCAACAAATGTGTGATTTTATAATGTTAGACTCCATAATATCTCAATCAGCAAATTCAAGAATATATTGATTCATTTTATAATCTCGCCATTGAATTTTTAAAAATTTACAAAGCATCATTGCCTTTCTATTATGCCAATAGTGCCCAAGTCTCACTTCCATTTAACAAATTAGATAAAACAACTTTATATATAGCTAACTATGTGGCATTAACTATTTCTCTGTGATACAAGTTAACAATCAAGTCCACTTTTTGATTTGTAAAACTACTAACATATTTAAATTATCATTTAGATATGCAAGTTGATAACAATCCAAACTAAATGTTGTTGAGTATTTTTCTTTCGTCATTGGCTGTTTTTTTAATATAATTTATTAATTCAAAGTCTTTAAATGTTGTCTTCAAATTCATTAAGTACATTCTATAAATCATCTATTGAACTGGAAAAAATAGTGCAATCATCAGCAGATTGTAAATGTTCTTATTTTTGCTTTTAAACGATTCAAAAATTCTACTATCAAAACTGTATCATTCTTGATCCCTGTTTCATTAATCAAATTCTAAAAAAATTGTCATAAAAATTAAAAATAATGTTAGACAAGTACACATACTTATTTAACACTAATTTTGATTTCAAATGTCTCAAATTTTCCACTTGTAGTAAAAACACTTTTACTAATTCCAGAATGCAAAAGTTCCCTAATTTAAGTAAAATTTGGTGGACAAATAACTAATTTCAAATAATGCCATAAATCTGAATCAAATACTTTAAGCAAATCAATGAAGGCAATATATAAAATCATTCTCTTTTGTTCCTAGTGCTTTTCTTGTATTTGTCGGACAATGATTCACTAAAACCATATTGAGTCTCTTGATAACTATTCTCTGTGACTGCAAACAACCTATTCAATAAATTTTGAAAGCACCTTTGTTATAATGCTAATAATAACAGTCCATAATTATTGGAATCTTATCTATTCTCCTATAATTTTAAAAATTGGCACAACTACATGGGCCCATACACTCTTAAAAAATTCCAATATTTCTGAAGCTAACATATCATCATCATCCATTTTTAAGATTACAAAGAGCTGTTTTGACTTCACTAAACTGAATATCCTTGTCCAAATCTAAATGACTAGATAAAATGATTGTATCATTTAAAAAGTCATCATTTTGATTCTTGTATTGTTATTCAAAAGATGATCAAAATACTCCTTTCAACTGTTTAAAATCTCATTGTTATCTTATAAGAATATCATTGCTGGATATAATAGAATTGTGATGCTGTTTCTCAAATCCATATATACTTTCAATGCATCAAAAAAAGATTTACAGTTACAACAATCAGAAAATGTCTATATCTTCTTCGCAGTTTTAATCCTCCAATCATTTTTACATCTTAAAACAGTAACCAACTCTCCAGTAATGCCACCCAGTGTGAGCCACAGTGGTTAGTGGATTTTGAAGATTTTGTGCATAAAATCCCTATCTATTGCCTACTCATCTAATATCCTCAGATTAGTTTCAAGCTTTTTGGCTTTAAAGTGAGGAGCTTTGGATCTGAGAGCACTGTACTTAGATCTTAGAATTTAATGCAATCCTCCAGCAACCACTTTTTACTTATTTAGTTAACTATAAAGCAATGAGTCCAAGATGAAAACATATTTTCAATCCAAACTAATTCATTTGTATAATCATACAGATCTGAATCCAGTTCAGTATCTATACATTTGGTATTTTTGGTTTTTGATAACCACAATCACCATCATCCTATGGACAGGGTTGGTATAAAATCACTAAAACATCACATGAATCATCATTTCCTATGCTTACACAAGCTGTTAAAACAGTAATCAACTTTTTATACAGTAGTGGCATCCAGTGCAAGTCAAAGAAATCAACGGATGCTAGAAGGTTTGTGCATAAAATCCCCATCTAACAATTACTCATTCAATATACCAAAATTCCTCACTGATAGGCTGGGGATATTGGATGAGTAGACACGGGTAGGGATTTTATGCACAAACTTTCTAGCATCCATTGATTACTATGGCTTGCATTGAGACTATAAGGAGAGTTGGTTACTCTTTTAAGAGCTTGTTTAAGCAAAGAAAATTATAATCATGCAATGTTTTAGTGGTTTTATACCACTTTTGACCATAGGATGATGGGATTGAGTTATTAAAAATCCACGATTACCAAAATGTATAGATAGTAAACTGGGTTCAGATCTATATGAATATACAAGTGAATTACCTTGAAGTGAAATCATTATTGTGTTTTCATTTTGGGCTCATAGCTTTATAGTTAACTAAATAGATAAAAGGTGACTCCCTGGGGGGTTGCATTAGCTCCTAAGATCTAGGTACCATGCTATCAGATCCAAGACTTTTCATTGATGAAAGCCACAAAGTAGAAACTAGTCTCAGGATATTGAATGAGTAGGCAATAGGTAAAGATCTTATACACAAATCTTCTAGAGTCCATTGATTACTAAAGTTTGTACTGGGTGACACTATTGTAGGGAAAGTTGGCTACTTATTGTTTTAACAGCTTATGAAATCATAGGAAATAGTGATCATGTGATGTTTTAGTGATTTTTAAATCCTCTTGACAATTATTAAACTTCTGCTTTCAAACCCTTATATTTATTATAAAGTTCCATGTTTAATTTATGTCATATTTCCTTTTAAATAAATAACTAATAATAGGATTCTAATTTAATTAACTTTAAATACTCTAAAATTTCTTCCTCAAATTAAACAAAAATATTTTCTTAAAAAATATAGTAACATCTATTGCATGTGACTAAAATTCAAATACGATTTGGAATGTAATATGCCAACATATTTAGGCTAGAGAATCTTGAAAGATTACATTTTTTTATTTCATTGTCATCAAAATCGAACAAGTATACAAAATTTGAAGAAAATCTGTTCAGTAAAAAGCAGGCTAAAAATTGGTTACAAGATTTGGCACAAATAAACAGAAGTCTTAATTTTTTAATTAAAAATATTTAAAAAAATCACAACTGGCCAAAACGAATGTAATTGTTGTACTCCAGCTATCACTTTGTCACATGACCTCTCAAACAAACATCCATATAAATTTTGAAAATAAAGAAGTGATTTATAAATCTACTTACCAAAGTAGATCATTGTTTGTGGTGGGAATATCATAAAGAATTCCTTCAGGTTTTAAAGATTTTAAACTATCTTTTAAATCAACAGCAATAAGTCTTGGTGTGAATGTAACTTCATTCTATAATAAAAAATAATAATTACTAATTTTCAATTCTAAAAATTGCATAATTTTACATAATCTACCAATAATTATTTTTCTATGAATTCTTATCTCCATAATAAATTATGATCAAAAATTGATTCGTCACTTTAAAAAAACATCCATAAAAATTTATCTTTATATTAATAATAATTAAAATAAAAATAATAATTACAATTATGAAAAATAAAAGCAAAGATTAAACTTATAATTAATGGAAATATCTTTAGTTGTTTAGCAAAGCTTTCTCCAATTTTGGCAAAAAATCCCTTAATGACCATGCAAAAAATATTTATTGTGAATAGGTATTATTATTATTACTGGGGGAAATATATGTTAAAAAAATAAATAAAATTATTGAATATAGCTTACAGTATAAAATTGTGAATAAAATATATTTGTGAGAATGTGAGGATGTATAACCAAACAACAGAAATAAACTTATTGCTCATTAAAATGCTAAAGTTTAAATAATATAAAAGAATAATTCAAGCACTCATTATGGTTCCACTGCTAAAAGATTTCTTAGAACTGCCTGATTAATTGAAATGATTGCACTATTTGAATATTCACTCAAATGTGATAAGTCTGAATAATTTCATTTAAATCAAGTGAAATCTAACATGAAACAAAATTATCATAATAAAAAAAAACATTTCCTCAACTTACCTTTGAGGAATTTCATTTTAAAAATTTTTTTATTGCACCCTGATTCGAAACTTTTATTCTATAAGAACAAAAGAATATAAGAATATATTAAAACTTCAAGATTTATAAACTTATTAATGCTGAGCAATTTAACTAGTAAAGACAGAAGAAGACTCTAAAGCTAACTAGAAAAAAAAAAGAAGAAGGTGGAAGGTAGGATAAGAAAAATATTTCATTTTGATCAATAGTTCTGCTCAACCATCATTTGATTTCCCAAGCAAAACACTCATCCAATAATCAAAAATACTGCAAAATCAAAAAGAGAAAAACACTTTTATTTCCAAATCTATTCTAATCTTGCACATGATATTTTTAAAATCCATTTCCATGAAGTAAGATTGCATATAGATAATATTTTTATGTGCAATCAATCTTGCATTTTTTTTTTGTGATATAATATATATTTTCTATTATCTAATTTTTTAGCTGCATTTACCCCCCACCCCCCCTTTAGTATTTATAAAGTAAGATTAAAAAAACTATAGTGATTAAGAATCTTCCAAATTTATTATATTGATTAGTGAGTGACTTTAGTCCAGATGACTAAATAATTTTAGTTTACTACATATAATCATACGATTAATTATTCAAGTCATATGACATTCGAACACCCAAGTGAAATATAAAACATAATAGTTTTTATTGAAATCAGATTTATTTTTTATTTATATAAAAATAGATCTAGAAACTTTAGCTCAGGAATCTAACTCTCTATCACTGATGTAAATCACATAGGGAATTTATTTTAATGAAGAATGGACATTATAATGTATTTCTCAGGTCCAAAAAAAGTGAGCAATAATATAGAATGTGATTTTGTAGATTCATAGAGTACATTCATAATAGCACTTTTCTGTCACATCAGGTATATTCATTCATAGGATAGTTGCAGACAATGCTTCCTCAGAGGGCAGTTGTTGTGTGAAGGAAAGTGAATAACACTGGTTTAAATAAATTTGTCAGGAAGATTGTGAATGAAAACATAACTACAATATTTGGATAATATTCGTGATGCAATCTCTCATATCCGACAAAAAAAGATTCATATTATTTTTAATATCTGCATATATTTTTTACTTATTCATTAAGAAAAAATATTTTATAGCACTATTACTATTAATTTGCTTGTAATTTATTCTAGCTTCTTTATTTTTATATAGAAATTGAAAAAAATTAAATCTCTGAAGGATAAACTCTTTATAAATATTAGGCAAAATACACAATAAAGATTAGTTTTTATTTATAGAAACTAATAATTAATGAGAGATATATGATTTTGCCTTACCTTTAGTGTTAGTTGTTAGATTATTGGTGACATGCAGTAATGTCTTCTTAAACAGCATATGACACTATTATAAAATGGATTTCTCAGCAGGCATTTTAGATTTTGGAATCATTTTATCCATTTGTTGCTTAGTTACTAATGTTTTCACAAAATCTGAACAAACTCTGTAGCAAAGACTGTTGTCTTCACATCTCAATGAAAGAGACTTTCTTCAGTGAAAGAGACTTTCTTCAGATTAATAAACTTTTCTATGGATTTTTCTCTTATCAGCTTTGATGGCAATAGAACTTGGTGGTACATTTAATGGTTTTTTAATTTTTTATTTTTAGCATGATCATTCAGTTTGAATCTGAAATAGCTATTCTGTTTTTAAGGAATAAACCTTGTAATCATAAACTCTGGATTTGCAGATGTAATAAGATATTTTCATTTTTCTTAGCTTGCATTAATTATCTGCTAACTATATCATTTGCCATGATGATTTTTTCACATTTTTTAGTTTTTGAGACTTAAGTTCTGACTTCTATTCTAATTTCTTTTTCTATAGCTGTTTCACTGATTTCTAATCCTGAAATTTACAGTGTTTTTGCTCTTAAAAAGCTGTGCTAACTGGTTGTGGATTTAGAGCACAAATGGATGGCAATCACAATTCTAGACAGTAAAATTAAATACAGTAGTCAAACTTGATTTACTTACCCCTCAGAAGCTAGATTAACTGATCAATAAAAAGCATCTCTAATTTCTTTCTTGCCAAGAAGTCTGCTTTAAAAAGAAATGGAAGAATTTAACTTTCCCTAACACAGTTTCTTTATATGCAAAGAAAGATGCTATTAAAACAGTACTAACTTTACATAGCTAAGAGGAAAACTAATATTTATGATATTAATATAATAATTGTATTTTGGACAATAATAGTAAAAATAATAATGAAATGTATAATTTTAAAAAAGTACAAAAAAATAAATAAATCCAGCTTTATAATTATCAAAAGGAAACTTATCAAAAAAAATATTTATGAAATCATATTTTACATTGATAAATATAATATAGAATTAATGTAATTTTGGAAAAGCAAATCTTTCTACTAAAACCATGTAGTAACATCACTGGTTTAAGAAGTGCTACCCTGACATTATATACTCATTACATCAAGACAATTTTTTTTTTTTTTCAGACTTCTTAGAACAATAAAAATACTAATGAATTTTGAAGGGATGTTCTTTTCATACCCAACTGCTATATCTGGTAATAACATAAAATATTGGTTCACTCTAAATGCAATGAAATAATTCAAATCTCTTCAAATTTCATAACTTAATTTTACTCATCATAATATCTCTAACACTGTCCCAAAATATCTATATTTACTTTCCTAATAAAGTCTGCTTAATACAATTTAATTATTCCTTGTGAAATATGGATTACATTTACCTTTACATCAAACATTAATATAAAAAGAATCCCACATAATGTTTTATGATATAACTGATATAATAGTCAGACACAAAAAATTTACATATATAAATAGTATTTCTTAACAAATATATAAATCTTTTAAGTATAACTCAGAAGAATAAAATTCAGAATTCAAACTTATTGTCTCATGATAATCAAATTATTATACAAAATTTATGTTAATTTAAATCTATATAATTACACTATTTCTTACAAATGACATGATTTTGAATTTTGATATCATAGATATTTATGTTTAAAAATTATTTCCAAATTTTCTTCTTTCTGGCAAAATGGCTCTGAAGATAAGACAATAACTTTGTTCTTCAATATTATTACATTAAAAATCATGATCTCTAGATATTACTCAAGATACAAAATAATATTAATTTTAATAAAATATTTTTTATTTAGAAAAGTTTAAGAATATAAATTAAGAGATAATTTTAAATCTAAAAATTATTTTTAACATGTTATAAAAATAAGTAAAAATAAAGTTAAACTAATTTAAAACAAAAATCTTCAGTAATCTTTGCACTATTTCCCTGAGAACAAATACCTATATTTTTTTTGATTCAATCGACTTTAATATGATCACATTTGATTTTTCTTTTTTTTTATGTGTCAAAGCATCGGCCGAGAAGCGAACCCCGGGACAACTGCTTGTAAGGCTGCTGCGCTAACCATTCGGCCACCAACGCTTGATAAATTCTTTTTTAAATATTTTTCTAAATTCAGCACTAATTATTAGTAATCTTTTGATAATTGTAATGGAGATTTTAATTAAAATACAAAACTATATATTTTGAATCAGTCAAATTGTATTTTTTTAACAATGGTAAAATTTAAAACACTAAGGTCAGCTAAAAATGTTTGGTTATTAGATACCATACATTGTATTTAAAAGGCAGATAACACTCATTTATTTTTTAAGAATATTTGCTCAAATTATTGGCATAATTTTCGTTTCTGGTATCCTATACCAAAAGCATGCTCAGCTGCATCTAAAAAGTAAATAATAAAATATTTTCAGCTGCGGATGTAAAAACATTTTGCTAATTTATTACAAACAATAATGAAAAGGAAAATAAAAAATATAATAAAGATTGTATAAATTAGTGCAGGGCCCCCCCTTCCCCGCGGGCCCCTGCCCTTTCCCCAAAAAAAAATTTTTTTTCAAAAAAATTTTTTTTTTAATTTTTTTATTTTAATAAGGAATTTTAAAAAAAAAAAAAAAAGGACATAGTTTCTCTTCCAAGATTTTTTTACTTCTTATTTTATTACTCAAATACTCGTGTATTCACGTTTTTTTTCTTTGTTCTTTATCTTTTAGTTTTCACTTGTATATTTTTATCTAATAAATTCTTTGTAATTTCTCTATTTCCAAGTATATTCCCAATCCAATTTGTCTTTCTCTTCATTTTCTTTCTTGTCCATTCTTTTTTCTCCAATCTTATTCATAGAAAAGAGAAACTTTATTCATTAAAATCATCATTTAATAAATAAAATCTCTCTTCAGAACTAAAACTACAACTTTTCAAAATAGGAATATTTAGGATTATTCTAGCTATTTTATCTTAAAATGTTTCTACAGTTGCAGCTAAGCTCTTGAATCAAAATAATTATTACTTCCATATTATTCAAACTTTCAGAAAAAAAACTTCCTTTTTTTTTTATTAATTTTATTATTAATCCTTCATAAGTTGAAAAATTATTTCTTTAAAACATTGAAAAAAATATACATATTACTGAATATAATTTTAAGAATTTATAAACTTTATTTTTTTGTTTGATGATTACTATAACATAACTAACTACTTTAACAATATATTTAATTTTAAAATCCAATTCTTTGACTTATTAATGAAAAATTATTTACCTGTAAGGTCTGACCTTCTCGAAACAAAATATCATGATTAATAACATTTGAACTTGGAACACTTTGGTCATAAGAAAATGTAGACTCCTAAAAGAAATAACAATAACAATGGGGAAAAAAAAGGAATATGATTATATCATTACAATAATAATTTTTAAAACATAAAAAACTTAATAAAACATTTTCAACTGCCTAAAATTCATACAAATTATATATATACATACAATATTTAAAAAAATCTAAAAAAAAAAAATTATTTTATAAATATTGTTGGAAGAAGAAAAACTCTGAAAAAGATTGCTAGACAATGGAAATTGTAAGATAATTGAATTTAATAAAGCACTGTGAAATATTGAAGCAATCACTCTGTAGTCAGAATGAGCTTCATGTTTTCCTTCCCAAAAACTAACCATCTACAAGGGTTCAAACCCAGCAATTATATTTAATGTACTAACCTTGCCACACCTACTACATGGCAACATATATACTGTATATATTTAAAATATGCTAACACTTTACTATATAATAAATATTTTATAATTTTGATTTTGATATTTTGATACTTTTGAATATTTTAAACTTGTGTTTTGTTTTGTTTTTGTAAAAAAAAAAAATAGAATTTGTTTAATCTCATAAAGTTTGTCATTTGTAAAAATTTATTTGCTTTTAATTTCAATTTTGTAAAAATTTAAAAGAAAGAAGATATAACCAAGATGGCAGGTTCAAATTAACCCATTGTAAAGTTTGCTTCACTAATTAAATATTTTAAAAGCTCGACTTTCATTAATTGAAATATTGTTTTCTTATCAAAGTCATTTTTATTTTAACTAAAAATATTTCGTTAATGAAATATTTTTGTTTCATTTATATTAATTTAAATTCTTTCGAGCTGGAATGTGATTAGAACCTTATCATCTTCTTATGTCTTGTTTTTAATTAAAAATGGGCTGTAATTTGTTAATTGCTTATCTGCCTCTGGGCAAATGAACTAAGGCATTCCTGACATAGTTGAGAATGTATAAATAGGGTAGATTGGAGATAAAGGGGGCTTTTTGCTTGCTTTTGCTTCTTTGCTTTTTGCTGTTTTATTTTTCTTGTATCCTTTTCTCTTTGCTTGCGAGTTTAGATAACAAGAAAAGAATATAGCATAATAAAATGTCAGTTGATTAGGGCCCGAATCATCTTTCCCCTGTGCTTCTCGGGACTGCCTCTGAAATGCTGCCACGAAGTTCCTGCCATGGAAGAATGCTGCCACTAATGAAGAAGCAGTAGTGACCGAGATTGCTGACCACCAAGCTAATCCCTGTAAACTAAAATTCAAAGAATGAACTACCTAGCCATTGTAACATTGCCGAGGTAACAGTTCCATGCTTACCTATATCTATACTAATAATTAATGTTTTTTTTGTTATATATTTATATCTAATCTCTGCTTGAAAGACTCTCTATAATCCTACCTGATATATATATGTAAATGCTTACATCTATTTAAGTTTAAATCCTACATTTTATTTAGTGCGATAAATTTTGTTATTATAATTATTTTCTATTTACTTTTATATGTAATTTATATGCCAAGTCAACTCAACTCCGCGAGCCTATATTTTAGATTAGTCTTTTAAATCCCCAACGCTTCAGGGATATTTTAATTACTTTCAATTATTTGTTTTAAAGCCATTGTTCGCTGGTTTGAAAACTAATTAAATATTTCTGTTTTCAGGCAGATTATTACTTTAATACTCCCACACGTATATTTACTGAATATATAAAAAAATGTGATTTAAGAATGCTATTAATTCAATTTCCTTTAAGATATTTTAACTAATAATGACCATCACTCTTCTTAAATGTAATAATCATTTATGTGCAGCACCTTGAGCGTGATATTATTAAATGCTTATTGATTCCAAATGCATGTGGGACCCATTTAATGAAGGGAAATGTAATCGTATGTCATTAAGACATTCATCTAGTTTTATATTTCAGTTATTTAATTTGGTTTAGTATACAAGTCATGCCATTATTTCGATTAAAACTTTATATTTAGGCCATTAGTTATTTTGACGTCATTAAAGGACATATTATGGTTTCATAGCATTGCCAGCATAAGTCAGCCATCGTCATTATTTGCTTTATCATAATTTGAGGATCATCGGGAACTCTGAATCCTCCACCTTCACTTAATAGGTTTTAGCTGGCATCATAAATGCCCTAGGACACCTTCGGAAAGAGTAGTGGAAGCTCTGCATGGGTAACCTATGCGAACCATTGCATCTCCCTACCTTCCTCCTCTCCAGGTATGGCCCGCCAGAAGAATGGGCATACCATTTTTCTTTTCTCACTTAAATGATGAAGCATCTCCACGGCCGAAAATGGATCAAATTTTATATTTGCTGCCTCATGCTTGCATCGCCATTCATTGTAATATTTTAGAATCATGCCTAAGACTAATAGGTAAGCTGTAATGCTGTGATATAACTAAACCATTTTTGTTATTTATTATTGTATTTATATGTAGAATGTCACGAAAAGCTTGCATTATTTCCCCTAGATGAGCGACTCCCACGTGCGTAAACGAATTCTTATTTTGTTTTATAATTCAAGAATTGAAATATATCGTTTGTTATATTGAATACAAAAATATTCGCATATTCAAAATCACTGTTTTATAACTTTATTGTTCAATAGTTAATAAATGTAACGGATGTCAGAGACCAATTTACCTGGCATCATAGTTACATACATGTAGATTTCTTGTGTGATTGAAGTGGCATTGATCATAGTTTGTTAAATACATGATATTCATTTATTCAAACATTAAAGTGTCTCTCTTGTGAATTCTTTTGTCTAGGTCATTATTTAATCAAAATAGCGTTTCTCTTCTTAAACCCCTTTATGCAATTTTTTTTCCAAACATTGGCATATAAATAAACTGCACTATATATGTATTAGTGTGACATCCCATAATAATCACAGATGTAAGCATAATGAAACTATTCTAGCGTGAACTATATAAATAATGTACGTTTAGAATAAATTGTTTTTATATAATATTAAATTAAAGTATCTTTTGATCCTATCCAGAGTTCGAATCTTTATTTTGGTTACTTTTTAAATATAAAAAGCTTTTATATAATTATGTATTATTTTAATTCTTATATCTCATTCAGGGATTCATCCTCAACAGTCCTAATTCGAGTCTCATGTCTCTTTACCACTGTCTGATGTCCGGTACAGTATCAATAGGAGGAGTAGAATTAGTAATCCATATACATTTTGTTTAGAATTTTATTCCTATTCTAATTACTATTATAATAACAAAAAATTTCTGGTAACAATAAGTCCTGTCTAATATAGATACCTTTTAACTGGGCTAATAAAAAAAAATCCAAAGTTTTTTAAATTAAAGATATCTTTGCTTAGATATGCAGATTATGTTATTACTATATATCTTTAATTCACATGCAATAGTAGAAATGAGATCTGATATAATAAAAATATTTTAATTAAACATATTCAATATACCTTTAGTCAGAGAGCTTAATATTCATGCCAATTAAACATGTAATTATAAAATATTATTTTACAATCTTTACAAAATGATATTCTCAATAACATTTATTTAATTAAAATTTGAAACATTTAATATGCAAATTAGTTTAACTGTAAGGTATTTATTAAAGAGGTATGTCTAATCTCTAAAAGAAAGATATTTAAAAATAATTTGAAACACTAATTATTCAAATAATTTAAACAAAAGTAAAAAAAAAAAAGATTTTTATTACAAAATTAAATAATTTATTTGAATTATTACTTATTAAAACTCAAGTTTTTATTTATTTAAATAATCTACAATATACCTATAGTTTAAATATTCTTTATTTTGAAGCATTTTAATATGATATTAATAGAAAATGTCATAAAAATCTTACTAAGTATGCCAAAAAAATGTAATTTTAATGCTTTAACAATAAAAAAAAAATCAATTATTTATTTATTTAAACAAAGAATACAATTTCTGAAATTTACAAATTGTACATATTTAAATTTTAACCTACTCTAGCATTCAATAAGAAAGTTAAATGTCTCTACTGAAACTCTGATACAGCATACTCTGGTTTTCATATGCATATATAAATGTGATCACATAACATTCCCAAAAAAACCCTGAAATTCAATATTAGATAATTTTTACGTTATTTGAATGACACATTAATACAAAACTTTGTTATCATCATAATTAATTATTTTTCAGAAAAGTTGTAAATATATTCAAGACTTTCAGTTTTAAAATTAAATGTTCTGAATTTTTTTTTTTTTTCCTTTTATAACAGATTGTTTCAATATATGGGTACTTCAATTAAACAAGTGACATAATCTAGCATACTTTATTTATACTACTCTCTATTACAATATTCAGCATACTTTCAGGCCTATGCCAAATTTTCTACACCTTCCAAATGCTGTCTTCTGTTATCATATATGTAATGTAGACTGAGAATATTAGTGAACTAGAGAAGTAATTAATTATAACTTCAGAAAGTACAAATTTCTTTTATTATTTTTTAAAAAAGGCCTCTTTCTCCTTAGATTCTTAATGAACTTTTCCAATCTATATTACACACACACACACACACACACACTTATATATATATATATAACACAGGCTTAAATTCATTATATATTTTTTTACAAACAGTTGTAAATTAATTTTAGAAGCTATATTTTATATATAATCTGCATAATTCAGAAAACAGATATAGATTTCACAAAAAAATATCACTTTTACTAAAAGATTAGCCATTCTATTACTCTATTTACTATACAACTATAATAATACACACAAAAGCTTTGTCATTTAAAATTTATTTATTGTGTAGAAAACAATTATGGGAGGGGGGGATGCCTTCAATATTTCTGAATAACATTCTGTGCCCTCTATCTTAAAATGGATTGGTTTACACTCAATAAAAATTTTCCAAATTCAAAAAACACTTAATCTTATATTACCGTGTGCATGGATTTTTACCCATCTACAAAGTCTTTAAAATAACACCCCCAGACAAGATGCCACCTATATGCAATTACTAGAATAAGTTAATTTCTCCTTTATTATATATTCCCAAAAGTAAATTTAAATACCGGAAGGTAATACTCATTAATCTGTACTTTACCATTAAGTGATAATAACAAACCCCCTTTAAACATAACCAATAAGCAGTTGACTAACTCTCAAAATTTAGAATTTGTTAACCTATGTAAAAATAAGTATTTTTAGAAGTGTTAAAAATCTTTTTTTTTTCTACATTTTTTAAGGTAATGACTATATTTTTTTCAGTTTTATTACATTCCTTCATATTTTGCTCTTTCTAACAATAAATATAATTTTATATTTAATGTATTCAACTGAAAATATTATACCAATTCAAAATGGCATCCAAGATCTCCGTCAGAATTGTCTGTTGCAAGCATCCAGATGTCTTGAATTGAACCAACTTTAATTTTAGAAATAGCCAAAACTCACTAAGAGTTAAATCAAAAGAGTAGGCTAGATATTCGCAATGCTTTTTGGTCAAAAAATCATGCACAATCTTTATCAACACATTATCAAACAACAGTAATCAATGTCACTTGTCCAAAATGTTGGCCAACAAATGATTCAAAACACCCAAATAGGAGTTAATATTTACTACCTGATCTTCAGGAATATATTTATGATAAATAATTCTTTTAGAATTAAAGAAAAAAAAACAGTGAACAATGTTTTGACTTTGGCTCTTTTGCATTTACAACTTTTTTTATGTTCCCTTCTGGGAATTTCTATTCCACACTGGTACTTGGTTGATAATTTATATTGGAAACATCAAGTCTCAACTTTCATTTCAAGATTGACAAAAATTCCAAGTCTGTAGTGTGATTCTTTGCATATTTCTGCAATGCTCCATTCTGGCATTTTTGATATCAACAAGTGAAATGCAAAGCTTGTGCGCATCTTTGTCTTTTTAAAATTTTCTGTTAAATGTGATGGATAATGGCTTTGAGATGCCAGGAATTTACTCAATGAATCTGAAGATACGGTTTGAAAAATTTTATACAACTTTGCACATTTTCTTTGTTCACTATTATTTTTGATACATCTGGTTGTGAATCATCTTTAATGCTCTCCCTTTTATTAAGAAATTATGGCTTCATGGTCATACATAGTTTAGCAGTTTTGTTCAATTTAAAACAAAATTTGATATCAATGTGTTATTCCATTATGGTTTTTTTACACAGGAACAAAACATTTATATTGTAACTCATGATCCAAAAATGTCAATATCTAATTTTTTTACAGTAAATAATTAAATTATGTTGCTACATAACACATGCATTGATTCAGAGATCCTATTGCAGATAGTCTGGAATGAGAATCCTTTCATTGGGACCACATTATATATGAAACTAGATTATACTGTTTAAAATAACAGACTAATTTAAAAGCTTTATTTTTGATCAATTAATAAAATTTAGCCTAAAAACTAATATATAACATTTAAAAAAAACATCATAATTTGTTGTTTGGAAGAAAATTGATTTTAATCCTCAAATGTTATGAACAAGGATTTAGTTCAATTTAGTATCTTAAAAAACCTAATTCATATTAACAGCATAGTAAATATGATAGGTTTTATTAAAGTGTTGATATAATTATTTCATACAATTAGGGTTATAGAAATAATTAAATAAATATTTTATTCATATTCTCATTTTTTACAAAAAAAATAATATAATACAGGTTTAATAACTAATTTAATGAACTTCCTTTTAGTATGTAATATATGACAGAAGTGGGCAAATTTTTCTGACCCAAGACCATTCGGTCTCTGGGCATATGTAAAAAAATGTTTTTATTTTTCAATACATAAGATATTCATAGTAGAGGAAAGTATTATAATCATGTCAAAAAAACAAAACAAAACTATTTCAGATTTTCAACAAGTTTTCAAATAAAGCTTTTATAATTATGGGTAATTTTAAAATGATATCCAACATTGTGTGCGTATGTTTAAATATGACCGAATTTTGTTCTCACAAATAAATAGAGAATGAAACAAAATTTTGCAATGAAATTTTGATGCCACAATCTTTGTAGTTTACCTTGGATGTCTATTGTAGGATAACAATAATCATTTATGGGGATTTCCAATTTGATGCAATTCAATTCACAATTTACTGATGTTTCAAAAAATAATGTAGCATGCAAAAAAAACTTAATTGACAAAAAATGTTCAAATTCAAAATTTAAGATATTTTTATCAGAACAATTTTCTGTAAAATTCATTATTTTTGAAATATAGTGAATAATCAGCAGAACTTACAACTTGTGGTAATTCATTAGGCCTGCATTTTATAAAAACTTTATTTGACAAAAGTTACATACAATTACAAACCTAATAGATTTTACTTGAAGAATAAGATCCTGTAATGCAGAGTAATCCTTGTCTCACGATCAGTTAATAATTATCTAAGTAGATTTAAAAACTTGTTATTGCTACTAAATGTATTCCTTATTTATATAATTTAATATTTTTGTGGTAAAATTTTAAAAAATCTTACACTTGCGCATGGTCATGAACCACACAAATCATTTCAGGCCATATTTGAATTTCACTTTTTCTATTTTGCACTCATCTTTAATAGCAAATTTTTGTTCATCCATTCTATTTTACATTTCTCTTATATTTAATATTATATTATTCTTTATCTGAGATCATCATTACAACTGCACAAATCTTACTTCATTATCTTTCAAATAAGAATATATGTTAACGGTATTCAGAATTTCTTACAATGAATACCATTCATCAAAAAAAAAAAAAACCAAGTCTTTCCTAGTCTTTTTAACAAAATAAATATTTTTTCTCTCTTTTGTGAATAAATTATCAGAAAGTATATAAATAAGTTTTAAGGGTTTTTTTTTTTCTAAGAGTTATTGCAATTTTATAAGTATATTCATTCTCATAAAAATAATTATTCATTTTTTATATTTACTCAGTCTATATAAGGTTTTTATTTGTATTCATTTGGTATTAAAAAAAGTATAAAAGTTTGTGCTATTTTTGTAATACTGTACTATAGTTTCATCTTTTTGAAGACATGCAATATCAAATATAAAACTGCAATAGTATAGTCTGAAGAGAGAAAAAAATATTTTTTTATAAATCAATTTACAGGAGTTAAGCAACTATGATATGCATCATAAAAATTTACTGAATATAAAATGCAGCTATAAAAAGCTAAATCAGACAATACAATACTGATACTTTTTCCTTCAGAATAAAGTTTTATTAATATTGTTAAAAATAATTATCCTTATATGTTTATATACATATTTTAATGTAAATATTGTAATGGTATTAGGGTAGAGAAAGGATATGATCATAAACATCAATTAATAAATGAGCATGAGCACAGTAAATGAGCATAATAAAAAACATATGACAAACATGGTATCACCACCAATTATCATAACAATTAATAGTCAACCTCTGTGACATGATTTAAAGAAGGTACACTATAAAATCTTAGGCTAATCATCATCTAACCAATGCCAAACTTAGGGTATATTATAAAGTAATCACAATGCTTCTATCATACATGAGTGCTAAAATAATTGTAATAATAAGCATTTTGAGATAATATTCATAATAATCATCATCAATGTTCAAAGTTATCTGGTATATTGACTTTTTGTCTTTATCATCAAAAAATATATAAATAAATTGTGCACTTTTAAAGATGATCTTCATTACCTTAGCCTTTACTTAAATAATTCTAAAAAGAAGTATTTAGATACCCAAATATGTATCCAAGCTATTGATCATAATCTATCTCTGGAGTAGCAAAAATCCTATTGACTGTGAACAAGAGAAAATACAATTAACCTTATTCTACCATTAAATAAGTTCATTGGAATAACTAAAATAATGATTAACAAATTTATTAATTAGAAGTAAAAATAATAAAAAAGATTTGTGATAACCTCTACATTACAAATAGATTATTCTGATTTTGATTATTTAGGAAATATCTTTCATAGATTAAAAACCACGCATTAAAATTTACATATATAAATGAAAGAATTCATCATCATTTTTAATCCACTGCAGGATAAATGTCTCTTCAAATTTAATCCATCTTCTCCGATCTCTAGTCTTTCTTCTTCACATCATCCCCACAAACTTTCTTATCTCATCCATCTCACATGTTGTATCCTTCTAGGTCTTTTACAACCTTTTGGAATCCAGTTTGATTTCAATTGTTCATCTATTATCTCTTCTAGCAATATGGCCAGCCCAGCTTTACTTCAGACTCAATTCTTTCAATGATGTTAATTCTTTCAATGATGTCAATAACATCTGTTTCTCTCTATAGTTCTGTATTGCTCTTCTATGAAGTGTCCAAGTCTCACATTTATAAGTAAAAACTGGTAAAACACATTTATTAAAAATCTTCATTTTCAAACACAGTGGCATGTTTCCTTTTCTACCAAAAGCACTCCAACCAAATTTAATTATGTGATTAATTTCATCCATTATGTTTCAATCTGTAGTAATAATCTAACCAAGATATTTGTAGTTGTTAACTTTTAACTCATCATTATTAATCTTTATTTTTATTTTTTAAGAAAATCCATTGAACATTAAATCTTTTTAATGTTTACCTCTAGTCCTAGTTTCTTATTTTCATCTGAAAACTCTTGTAACATTTCCTGAAGCTCTAAAGCATTATTTCCAAAAACAATACCATTGGAAAAATCTAGATGACTTAAATAATTTCCATTCACTTTTATTCCTTTAGCTTCCCATTTTAATCCACAAAATACTTTTTGCATCACTGCTATAAAAAGTTTTGGAGATATGGAGTCATTCTGTCATATACCATTCTCAATGTTAATCTTCATAATATTATTATATAATATAATTGTTGCTGTTGCATTTTTATGCTTTAATTACTGAAGAAATACTTATGGAATCAAATGCCTTTTCATAATCTACAAATCCAAACAGAATGGTAACTCATATTCACTGGTTCTTTCTACAATTTCTCTCAATACTTGGATATGATCCAGCTTGTCTTTTCGTTAACTGAAATCCAAAGTCAGAAAAATTGTAATTGTTGGTAAAATTTTTGTATAAAAGTGATAACAGACTGATAGATCTGTAATTAATAATATCTTCTTTATCACTTTTAAATATTAATACTGCATTCATCCAATCATCTGGGATGTTTTTATTATTTAGATATTTGGTATATAACTTTGCCAAAAAATTTCTATTTCTTTACTTACTTCTTTGTCGATTATAATTTCATCATTATCTGGAGCTTTTCCCTTCATAAATTTAATTGCATGTCTCTTTCATTTAAAATCCTCGGCAATTCAGAACATGTTGTAGAAGGTACTTTTCCTTGTTCTTTATTACTATATAATTCTTGATAGAACTCTTCTATACCTTTTATAATGCCATCACTTTTTTTTAGTAATAGATCCATCTTTTTTTCTTAATGCAGAAATAAGTTTCCAATTAAATCAGCTAAATTTTGGGAAGCCATTTTTTTGTACTGGTAACTAACTGATGAGGCAATAATTTAATTTAAATTTTAAAAAAATATTGTATTTTATTTGTTTATCAGGATGCCATGCTCAATGAATCAATTTCAAATATGAGGATCTCTCAATTTACAAAATATCCCAGCAATTTTGCTCAAATATATTTTTTTTATAATTGATAAGTACTAAAATGACATTTGAAAATGAAAGTTGCTAAATAAAAAAAAAACTGACAAACTTGAATTAAAACTAACCACAATTTATTTCCCAATTAAAATTAATTTGCATATATAGACACACACAGAAAATTAAAACTAATCATTTTAAAATGCATTCATACAGAAAAACACATAAAAAATAAACAGATAACAATGACTACGCAACAAATACATATAAAATAAATGCTTATAAAGAAATCAGATTGTACTGACTTAAAGCCTTTCCAATGTAGTTGTTTGTTTGGTTTTTTTTTAAGTTTTAAAATATATAGTCGTACCATGGTATTTTATTTTTTTAATACTTCCATTACTGATCAGCATGGCTTAAAAATCGTAATGTTCTTTCTGTCAAATGGTTTCCTTTTAAATGTTCCAGTTTTTTTTAGACAAAATAAAGTCAATCAAGGCACACATTTCCATAGGCAGTTTAAATTAATCCTAGGTTAGGCATTGACGTTTGAGTTAAGGAAGCTCCTGAAGAAATCTATATAGTTTATGGTTAGTACACTTTAGTGCCTAGCAATGCACATTCTCTGGCTGTATCAACAAATGATCCTTAGATTCCTTATTTCTGACAAGGAAGTTTTTGCTTCATAAACTACAGTAGCCATGAAATATTTTTTAGCCACATTAAAAGTTCACAAATGCTAAAAAGTTTATACTGCCAAACTCTCCAGTCCGCATCAAATTAAAACAACGAATGAATAATCTTCATTTACTTTTATTCCTTTAGCTTCCCATTTTAACCCACAAAATACTTTTTGCAGTACTGCTGTAAAATGTTTTGGAGATATGGAGTCAGTCTGTCGTATGCCATTCTCAATGTTAATCTTCATAGAATCAATATTTTTCAGAATATGATATCTTGGGTCTATATCTTGATGATTCAATGCTTTAATCACAGGAGAATGAATTAAAAATAACCCCCCAAAAATGTGTCCCCTTTATATTTTCTCTCTTATCAAAATTCTTTACATTTTTCTTTTTTTAATTACAAGAACACTATCGATCAATTGAAGACTTATCTTTTGATTACTGTGTGTAGATTCAATTGCTATCAATAAATCTAATCAAATTAAATTTTCTTCAAACCATGCAAAAAAAATATAATTATTTCAATTTTTTTTCATAATTTAAGCCATCTTACATAAATTTAAGTTTTTTATTAAAATTCATTTTAATAAATAATATAAATTTTATTTATCCATGAAAAATGCTTACATATCTATCTCACCATGCCCACATATACATGCATATTCAAAATAATATTTTAAATCTAAAATAACTTTAAATAATTTTTAACAATTGAGTACATGCTTGTTATGCTGGGGGACCATTAAGTACCCCCTGCCACACACTTAAAAAAATGAGACAATAAAAACTTATTTTATTTCTCATTTCATTTTTTCTACATTTTATTCCAGAGGTAAGGTTTTTTTTTTTTTTATGATTCACAATTTCTTGTAGATTTAACAAGCAAACTAAACATGGGAAATTTTAATCACAAATGCTATACCTTTCAATTTCTGCTGTTGCCTGACTTAGTCCACGCTGATTAGCCCTGTGCATAGGCACAAAGCAATAAGTCCATTTGAATCTTCTACCAGATACTAAAGCTGAGATATAACAAAGTAATAGCTGAACATAAATGCACTAGAAGATAGGGGATATCTTCAACCTTCATAATTACACTGGGTCTATGCCACAAGTGTAGCCTTATAACTTCCATTTACTTACTAATAATAATTAAAAAAATACAGTAAGTCACTAACTATGATATACAGATAATATAATATAATAGAAGCTAGGGGATATATTCAACCCTCACAATTACACTGGAACCATGCCACAAGTATAGCCTTATAACTTCCCTATGATAATATAGACCAAATCATCAAGCATCACATGATCACCATCTCTATACTAGCACATAATTTGTTGTAAACAAAGGCAAAACTCCCCATACAATAGTGCCACCCTGTGCTAAACAGAGTAATCAATGGATGCCAGAAGGCTTGTGCATAAAATCCCTATCTAGTGCCTACTCATCCAATATCCCCAGACTAGTTTCTGGCTTGTGGCCATCATCAGTGAGGAGCCTTGGATCTGAGAGCACTGCACCTAGATCTTAGGATCTAATGCAACCCTCCAGCAGCCACCTTTTAACTCTACTTTACTACAAAACTATGAGAATGAAATTGAAAACATTGTTAATATCTTCAATCTAAGCTCAATAGCTTATATAGTCATATGGATCTGAACTCAATTCAGCACCCATACATTTTGGTGTCTTTGGCTCTTAAACAACCATAGCCACCACTATCCTATTAGGCAGGATTGGTGTTAAAACATCAAGCATCACATGATCACCATCTCTATACTAGCCATGCTAGTATAGAGATGGTGATCATGTGATGCTTGATGTTTTAACACCAATCCTGCCTAATAGGATAGTGGTGGCTATGGTTGTTTAAGAGCCAAAGACACCAAAATGTATGGGTGCTGAATTGAGTTCAGATCCATATGACTATATAAGCTATTGAGCTTAGATTGAAGATATTAACAATGTTTTCAATTTCATTCTCATAGTTTTGTAGTAAAGTAGAGTTAAAAGGTGGCTGCTGGAGGGTTGCATTAGATCCTAAGATCTAGGTGCAGTGCTCTCAGATCCAAGGCTCCTCACTGATGATGGCCACAAGCCAGAAACTAGTCTGGGGATATTGGATGAGTAGGCACTAGATAGGGATTTTATGCACAAGCCTTCTGGCATCCATTGATTACTCTGTTTAGCACAGGGTGGCACTATTGTATGGGGAGTTTTGCCTTTGTTATAGACCAAATCACTGACTGGAATATACAGATAGGATTATAATTATTGAGTAACCACCTGTAGTAAATGATTGGATCATTTCCCTTAAAAACAAAAGGTGTGGCTTCATTATGAATTACCACTGTTCATGTCAAGTAAGTACACTTCTTGAACCTAGCATAGGCATCAACTCACAAAACAAATCACTCATGACTTACATGAATCCTACAAAGGACCACAAAGCCTAGAATACCATTCAGTTGCTATTTTTATACTTGAAAGGCTTCAATAATTGAGCATTAAATTTTCATTTCTGCCACAATAGATTGTACTTTGCAAAAAAAAAAAAAAACCATGGTACTTGTTATCTAAAGATTTTCTAAGAATCACAGGGTTTTTTAAAAAATTACTACATGAATATGGTCCAAATCACTATTATCATCCTACAGCCTTATTTCAAAACAATTTATCATTTTTATTAGGTCAGGGATCATCAACAATAGACTTCCCATACTTCATTAAGATTTAATCTTTATCTCTTTCCCAATATTTCTTGAGTAATGCTGGTGATCTTATATGAGATGATCAGAAAAATACAAATACAAATAGATCAGATACATAATTAGAGATTGATAAAAAGTATATAAAAATGTACCATAAACAGAAAAAGGAAGTTACACAACTACTATGGATAATTTATATATGTGGAAGAAAAAATCGTACAATGTGTCATTGCAATTGTAGAAATAAGTATATATTATTTATAAATTTGAATACATCACATGATCACCATTTCCTAAGCTTATACAAGCTGTTTAAACACTAGCAAACTCTCTATAAATGATTACTAAAGCTTGCACTGAACAGCACTATTGTATGAAGATTGTTACATTTTTATTTACCATTGTCAAACTCACTCCACTCACAACTTTGATACCATCCACCTCAGATAAATACAATAATGATTATTACTAATCATTTTTTAAACTAGAGATTTATTACTAGAGATTATCTCTAGCATAGATATAAACTTTAAACCTCAGTTAAAGATTAATATAACTGATTTTTTAATTTTTAAACATACACATACATGGAGTTATTTACCTTTCTCTTTCCTATATGTAATATCTTTATAGATATCTTAAACAATCTCCATACTTCTCCATTCTTTTATTGTATTTATCTGAGATGGATGGTGTGAAAGTTGTGAGTGGAGTATGACAATGGTAAATAAAAATGTAACAATATACTATAGATAAATACTCTTCATATAATAGATATATATGGAAGATAGTGACATGGGCCAACTGATGAGTACTGGTTCAGCACGAAATGCATCTTGGGAGTCATTTGTCTTTTATTGTATCTTTATTTATATGAATTTAAAAAGAATGGGGTAGTATGGAGATTGTTTAATATATCTTTATTGTGTGAAGAGTTTGCTATTGTTTAAATTTGAATACATTTAAAAATATGTAAATTCAATAAATAACTTTTTTTTAAAAATTAATTAATTTTTAACCATCTTTTTTTACAAGTTCTCTATATTTAATTTTTTTAGAAGTGCAAATGTAATAATGTCATCCCTTATCGATAAAATATATAGTTTAATAACAATAAAATCAATATTCCTATTAATTTTTAAAAATTGACAAATTCAATTCTAATTCTACCTGCAAATTCCACCAGTGAGTACCTACAAAATTTGCATAATGTCCCACTTGCAAAGTAATAATTTCTCTAGTAGTTGTCATCGATAATTTTGAACAAAGAAATTTAAATGTTTACGTAGGTAGCCATTTTATTTCTGCGGAATAAAAATTTTAGCAGCGCAAACAGTTTCTACTTTACATTGAATTAAAACAATTAGTCATTTTATATTGGAATCACAAAAATTTACTTTCCAAAAAAAAAAAAGATATTGAAATACTAGAATAAGGAAAAAATATATTGGGGCTAGATTATATTTATGTCTTATTTTTAATGTATAATATAAAGTTTAATTAATTCATCTTATTCACTTAACAACGTTTTAATCGTGTTCAAGGTTTTTTAAAGTATAATTGTATTGGTTTTTAATTTATTATGTCAAATAATATTGTAAACGGTTCATTATCGTCACCATTTGTTTATTTAACTCGTATTGAATGTTTTAGTGCTTGCCATAGATTGCACAGGTGAGTTTATGCCCGAGATATTCTTATATTGTTTTTTTATGAAATATTACTGTTTAAATTTAATGTATCATTGAGAAATATAGTTCTAACATTTGTGATCCTGGTCAAACATTTTCACATGCTTCGATTAAATATAAAATTGATGCGTTTAGAGTTATTATTCATTCATTTTTATTTTATTAATGTGACCAACTATTTGCGAAGTAACAAGTATACAGTATGTATTGCCTTACGATACACATCAACCTTACAAATGCTATCTTTAAAAAACACTTATTTACTTAATACTATATTCCACCATGCCGAAAATTCTTTATTTTTTAAATCATATTTTTTCATTATATGTATTTATTTTAATCATAGTTCTTTTCCTTTTAACAATTCACTAAACTCATTAATTACTTAGTCGTGCAAGTTAAATTTTACGAATCTGATTCAACGATAAAGTCTTTACAGATAATCATGATTTTTCATTGCTCCAGTAGTCATTTTTTATTCTTCTTATTTTTTCAAAAATATATATATATATCAATAATATCTTTTAATTCTAGTATTATAAATTCAACTGTTGTAATAATATCTGTATTTTATTTTTTAAAAGAATTCATTTGAAGCTGAAACTAGAAAGATGACATGATTATGTGCAAGAAACAATTATAACTTCTGGAGTGAAGGGAGGAATTGTAGTGTTTTACGTTCAATAAATATTTTAGCATAAAAATAATTGATAAGAATATTCCAGAAGTTAAATGTACTAATTAATGACAATGGAAACTGTTTTAGGAATGAATTATAGGTGTAAGAAAATGCATAGAGTTGCCTAATTAAAACGTTTCTACAGACTGATTGAAAAGAACAGAAGAGCAAATTTTGAACTGATTAGTGTAAAGATAAAATCTTATGAAAATAGTAGATCCAGAAAGTGAAATTAATTAAATGCTTTTACAAAGGAACTTTAAGGAATGGAAATTTTCCAATAAGGGAACAATTAAATGTCAGACTATAAAAACTCAGGATTATAGATTTAAGTGCTCTTTTTCTCCTTTGTATTAGTGAAGTGCTATTGGTCATGCAACCGATATCATCGGGAATAAGTCAATGTCTATGAGGGAATAAATCCAGATGTTTTGGAATCTGAAGGTATAAAAATCTGACTAGTATTTAAAGCAGATCATCCTGATCTTATTTTGTTTTATGTAACACTAAATGGATCTTAGGTTTAACTTGGGGAACTTGTAGTATATTTCATATAGTTGTGGAAAGTGACAATCCCTTAAATAAGACGGTAATTGTCGGACAATATTGGAAAAGTGTTTAAAAACTTTTAAAATTCCATGATCATTTATTTTTCTGTATGATAATTATCCTTAAGTATGTATATATATATTCCAGTTTTGTTTTTGTATAACATATAATAAATCCTTACTACTAAATTTACTTTTAGTTATTAATTAATTGTGTTTTGCCCCTTTGAGAATCATGGGAAATACACAACAGTTAACAATTTATTTTTTTATAATTTTGAGCAGGAAACTTTCTTGAAATTTCTCTTTATAAAATATCGTCCGATTTGATTTCTTGTAGAACTTTGTAAAAAAGGCATGCCTGGCTATGTACAAAAAGAAGCTTTAGTTCAGAATATTTGTCATTGAAAAATGTTTACATTATTTTAGGACATTCATCCAAACTCAAAAAATTTGATAAAGTGATTTATATAATTTGAGTATGTGTGATTTTATTGGCATTAAAGCAAACTACATGAAGTATAAAGTGGCTAAAATATAAATACATACTTGTTATTATAACCTTTACATCAATTATCATGATTGGAAACTATATTTATAATATTTGATATTATGAGTAAATAAGCAATTTAACACTCTCAAAAGGCGCGTGCTCAATTAGCTTGAAAGGCTGATATTTGAATGTAATATTTGATATTATATCTGCATTGCAACTAATTTCTAATATATATCTCTTCAACACAGAGGCGGATCAAGCCAAATGGGGGTCCTCAAATTCAAGTTAAAAAAAATTTTTTTCAAGAAAACTCTCATTAAGTTATTAACAAAAATGAAAAATAATCAAAAATTTCATACCATAACACATCAAATATATTTATTAAAAAAAAAATATTTTTTTATATTAATTTCCATCTTGCTTTATTTCTTGCAAATTCGTCAATTATTTTTGCAGTGTCAATTCAGCTTAAAATTTCAGCCCTATATACAGAATGGCCATATTATTTTTTTTTTTTTCTCCCAAAGTACTTCTTAAATATTTTTTTGCATGTTTTAAAACAAAAAATGATCTTTCTCCTGATGCATTAGATAAGGGAATTGTTAAAAAAAAATTCATTAATATTTCAACATTCAGAAATGAGCAAGATATTTCTTTGGCGGCTCGATAGATGTCAGGTGTGGTTTTTATGATGTCCTCATTTTCTTTTAGAAATATTAAAAAATGATCAAATTCATCTTCAAAATTGCAAACATTAATGTCATGTTTGTAAATATCCTTAAACTTTTTATCATGTTCTTTTTTTCTTTTTATTGATAAATTCCAATCAAAAAATATTCCAAAAGTCTCTGTAACTACTTCATACATCTGAGTTTTTCGAGATAGTTTTCCCTTGGTGTTATCACATATGACATAAAATGAATTGACTTGAAATTTTCTCTTATTGTAAATTCATGTCCGACATTTCTTTTCATCAAAAACATTTTTCTCTTTTGTTGTCTGCGAGTTTGTCCATCTTCCACATTAAATGATAGCCCTGATAAATCAATTGCCTCTTTTTCAACTTTTTCAAATTCCTCTGAAATTATTAATAAAATTTTCTAATGATTTCAGTAGGATAGATTCTTTCAAAAGTTCTTACTCCACTGATTGCAGTGATTTACTAGTAGTATTTATTCTTTGTAAAATAGTATTCCAAATCACTATCATTAGGGCAGTTTTATATTTGTTCATTTTTTTCAGAAGTGTAATTGCCTCCACTGTGGTAATTTTTTTTCTTCTGAATTACAAATTTCAGTTCAAGCCTCTTTTACATGGGTGAAATCAACTTTTGTAGCTAATAAAGTATCTGCTCTTACTGATCATATTGTATTAGAAGCTCTTTTCACTGTGACAGAATGTTTACACATTTCTAGATTTCTAGCTAAAATTTTCCAGCAATGGGTTGACACAGAAAAAGGTGTGAATAAATTCTGCACAATCATAAAATACTCAATTGCAGCGCTACAAGTTTCTGCTGCAAAATTTCCAATTAAATTTAAGGAATGATTAGCACACAGAATAAAAACTGCACTTGGGCTATGTTCTTTAATAAGTGCTTGCAAACCTGAGTAGCATTATCAAATGATTGTCCTTGACAGTTTTTAGTATTTATTCCTAATTTTATTAAAGTTTTCAAAACTTCTTGTTTCAAATATGAAGATATGTGTTTATCTATGGAAATGAATTCCACAAATCTTTCCATTATATTACCACAGGATGAAACATATCATAAAAGTTACTTGATTGACATGTGAAACACCAGGAGTGGGATCAACAATTATACTATAATAAATCGCAGATTTTATTTTTTCAATTTCCATTCTTACTTGATTTCCAATAAGATGTACAAATTCGTCACAAATAATATGAGATAAATAATTTCCTCATCCTTGGTTGGCATATTTTTGTGGATGTAACTTCAAAAACTCATCATATTCACTTAGATATTCCAAGCAGATTAAATAATTTCCTTATCTATTGGAATCTTTGCTTTCATCATGACCCCTAAATCCTAATCCTAAGCGACTCAACAATTTTATTGTTGATACAATTCTTTTCAACATTTCTCTCCGGTAACATTTTTTTTTCTTTTGCTGTAATAGTTGAGTATCAATTCTATCGAATTTTGTTAATCTTTTATGCATAGTACACCTGGATGACGTGTTCTTTTGAAATTTGTAGTCCGATAAAATAACAGTTATTGATCTCCAATTTTGTAAACCAGTTATTAATTTAGACTATTGTTGAAAAGAGTTTGCAAAGGTAGCAGTAAACACCTTTGCTTGTTTCTGAAAATATCAACCAATTTTTCATTTCCATAATTCCATTTGATTTCTTTCTGTAGAAATGATCATAAGAAAGTCCTCTGTAATACACTTCATCTCTGTCTTTATACACTGATTTTAAATTCTCTATATTTCTGATATTTTTTGGTTTGTTATTAAGAATATGATCAATAGTAGCATGGCCATAAAGTTATTTCATTTATTACTTCAATGTCTATATCGAAGCGTCTTTCTGGACTATCTCCTCTACCTTCTACATCAAATGTAGGCAATTCAGAATTATCAGACATAGATATTGATGGCAATTCTATCTTCGTATTAACTTTTAAAAATTTATGCAAGAATTTCTTTGGCTTTCAGCAATTTTCAGGGGTTTTTTTTTTTACTTTTTCATTTTCTATTTTTTGCTGTGAACAAAAAAAGTTTTTTTTTTTTTTGTAAAATAGTTTAAGAGCTTTTAGCCTCACATACAATGCCTACTAAAAAAATATTTTTTTTATGATAATTTTGTTAAGATGTTAACAAAGAAAATTCATTTTAATCATCTCCAATCAAAATATAATTTAGAAAAAAACCCTCTGAAGATAAATCAGCTTCAGGAAAACAGAAAAATTTATTTACGATAATTTTTTCAAAAGCAGAGAATTTAAATCAAATTATTATTTTGCAAAGGATCAAATTTTTTGTGTAATTAAATATATATATTTAATTTGGATCTATTTATTCTATACTATTTTCACCCCCTGATGTCCAGTTAAAAGTTAGAATTCCACCAAAACTCAAATTCTCTTCAAAAGCTTAAATAATACCATGTTATAGGAGGGTTGATTGTATACAAAAAAAAACATAATTTTTCTCAAATCCTTATGAAAAGACATTTTAAGATCTCAGGGGCCCTACGTGGCCACTTAGTCCGCTTACCGCTTAATCTGCCTCTGCTTCAACAACTCTTAATTTTAATTTCGTATGTAAATGGTTGCTATTATTTTGTTTGCATCCTCCAAAATTCATGTTCATGTTATCTGCTGATAGTACCATAATTTTAATGTTAAGATTATTTTCATTAATGATACAAAATAAATATTTGACAAAATTTCTTCAGTTTCTTCTTTAATAATTATAAATTTAAAATTTTTAATTGAATGCCATTTTAATATTGGGTGTAATTTTATTTCCTTATGGTTCGATACATCTGATAAAACTAACAAATGGAAAAATTTTGCAAATCTTGTGACGTTTCCTCAATAATTTTTAAATAACAAGTTATTATTGACTTGCACTTATTTTTTTATAATAGAAAATTGAGAATTATTAATTTTTTTCAATTATTTTAGTAATACAATCCATATTTTTAAAGCTGTGATTGTAAACAATAGTATAAAAAACAAAAGTATCTTCCATAATAGCTAATCATTTTCACTCATCCAAAACTTGAAAGGTTGAAAAATTATGTTAGTTTCGACATTGACAGCATTATAACAAGGTGGTGTTTATGTTTATCCATATATAATATATATGTTTTTGTTATAGCAGATCTTCCACACATTGCTATGGAAAATTGTGCTTTACAAATTGTACATTTTATAAATTACTTTTTTCTAATATTGATATGGAAGAAAACTTTCACAGAGATGTGATGATGTGATATGATGCACTACGACTTCTCCTTATATGGAGTCAGGAATCTCTCAGCAACTATGCTCAGAGAAACCTGTTAGCCACTTTGACCTCCCTTTTCATTCCTCACCCCAAGTTTTCCTATATTCTTCTCTATCCTGCTCCATCCCATTTCCACAACATAATCTTTGTCAACTCCATGGCCTTTATATGACCTCTCTTTCCATTCCTCACCCCAAGTTTTCCTATATTCTTCTCTATCCTGCTCCATCCCATTTCCACAACATAATCTTTGTCAATTCCATGGTCTTTATACCTAAAACCCTCTTATCTTTTCCCAAACCCAGCATATAAACCAATAAGCCACTTTCTATACAATCACTTTGTTCATATTTATTTTTCCAGAACTTCATTATTTGTACCCTTTCTGCTTTCAGACATTTACATTCAATTAGCAGATGCTTAATATTTTCTATGCCTTCCTTACACAACTTGCAGACTAAATCACCCATATTTTTCCATTTATGTGTATATTCCCTTGTTGCTAAAGATCCCGTTCAAGCCTTAACTCATACCCAATACTCTGTTTACTTCTATAAATATTTAAACTCTTTTTACTCTCCAACTCCCAATATTACGTTTACTTCTATATATATTTAAACTCTTCTTACCCTCCATACTAGTTCTCCATCTCTCCAACTCCCTATTTTTATTAATGCTTCTATTCTTTTCTCCCATTCCTTATCACTATAACACTCAACAATCCTCCTAACACAATCATCCCATCTTTTATACAAGTATATTGATATAAACTCTTTATCCAAATCTTTCGCATACCGTATTACCTTTCTCACCCATCTTGTTGCCTGCCCTTTACTCATAACCCAATTGAACACTATTTTTGCTATTCTTTTACTATCCATAAACTGCAACCTACCAAACATTTTCATTTTACTTTTTGCATCTCTCATCATAAAAACATGACCATCCCATTTCTCCTTGAATTGCCTCCTTTACTGTCCACATCTCTGCATCTAATGCATGTCTTCCTACTTCCCTTTGTACTTTCTCTATAACTCTTTTACTAACCCATAATGCATCATTACCATATGTTAACCCTGCTACTGCAACTCCCTTCCATACTATTCTAGCTACATCATATTTATTATATGAAAAAATACTGTTAGTTTCTTTACCAAACCCTTTCTTTTCTTTGCTTCATTTACCAAGTTTTTCTCCCATTCATCCAAGCAATTTTCCTGATTACATAAGATGATTCCCAAATACCTATATCTATCCACCACACTTAACTTTACATCACCCAATAAAAATTCTACATCTTCTCTTTCCCCAGTATTAACCATCATTATATTTGATGTGATAAAACTCTCCATACAATAGCGCCACTAAGTGCAAGCCAGAGTAATCAAATGATGCAGAAAGACCTGTGCATAAAATCCCTATCTAGTGCCTACTCATTCAATATCTCCAGACTAGTTTCTAGCTTGTGGCTTTGATCAGTGAGGAGCCTTGGATTTGAGATCACTGCACCTAGATGTAATGATCTAATGCACTGGAGTGGCACTACTGTATGGAGAGTTTTGCCTCAGAAAAACAGCTTGTGTAAGCATAAAGAATGGACATCATGTGATGTTTGATGAAGAAAACTCTTTTGAACTTAAATATTTTTTTTGTTAAATATTAGAAAAACTCCCAAATATATCTATAATTAAAATGGTTAATTGTCACAATACCAAAATTCAAAAAATAATTGAATTAAACGAGACCTTGAAAAATAAGTGTTAAATATTTAATAGAGTAATCAGATTCAACAGCTTGTTAAATTATCATTATTTTTTAATACATCAATAATTCAAGAATTTAACCTCATTTTTTTATTTTTTGCCAATTTTATTGTTTGATAGATTGTAAGAATAGTATTTGATGATCTTATTAGATACACAGCATTTGTTTTCAAAGGCTTTATACTTTATTTACTTTTTGAATACTCAGTGTGATAATAATTATGTAAAAGTTCTAATACAAAATTAAATAATTCAAAATCACTTAACTTTTTAAAAGAACCAATTTAAATGTATTATGTACAAAAAAATTTAAAAACAAAATGAAAATTATTGAACAAATAAAGAACATACATTTGGCAATAATATGAAAAAAATAGAACTCGTACTGCCATCTGGTGAATAGTCTTGAACTATGGATATTGACAATAAATTTAAATTATCAGAGATGAAAAAAGAAATTGAAATTACTGAAACAAATATCCAAAAAGAGTACAAATAAATAAAAGGTACTTTTGAACTATTTCAAAAAGATATACAAAACTTCCAAAAGGAATATGGTCAGTCATCTTAATTATATGCATTTAAAACTAACCTTTAATAAATTCATTTGCAGTCACTAACAAAGGATCATGTCTGATCTAATTCCAGAAAAAGAGAATTGAAGAACCAAAAATTAAAGATGAGTTTTAAATTGACTTTACAAACCCATTTATAAACTATAAATTCTATAACATTCTTGTACATTATTCTATTAATAATATCTTTTTATGCTGTACTTTATCTTATTCTGTAGCAAACATTTCTTGCTGAAAAATTTTAATGTTTTAACTAATTGTAATTCTGCATTGTATTTTACGTTCAGCCATAATTTTCCAAAAAAAAAAAACAACAGTAAATAAATTGCTCCTCTTTAGAATGCCTTAAAAAAATCTTTATAATATCAGTAGCCTCTGTCTCTCCCATGAAAATCTTATTCAAATTCAGTATCAATTACTTTTTTTAAGAAGTTTTCAACTTTATCTGTTTTATATCCCCAATCCAACATAAATGTGCTTTACATAGTATTCTTTCAGTTGGAAAAACTACTGCAGTTATTAGCATATGAACAATTTAGGAGCCAGAAGGTAAATTCTTGTTTGTTTGTTTTTTTTTCTTTTTTAACAATTTATATTAAAAATAACTTTATCAAATATATATTGAATCTTAATTCATGCTTCATGAATCTACATATAAATTGGGTTAAAAGACCACTGCCCCCCCCCCCCCCAAAAGAAATTGGAACTGATACATATTTCTATTTAACATCAATTTTTAATTTCAAATAGCTCAAATTTTTCATCAATATTAATAATGCTTTTTTACCATACCATCATGTAGTGGGCATACAATATGAATTAATTTTTATAAGTAACGATGTGCTTTTGAACATTGTCACAAATCTGAATTAATTGACCATATCATTAAAAACAAGTTAATCTTTTTTCTGATAACATTTGCTTGGGAATGTCCTTAATGCTTCTTAATTATTTCTAATAAAAATACTGCTGACTATTATTTTTGTCATTTCAAAAGATGATTTATAAAATGTTCTAAATGTAACATATAAAGACTAGGTTTATTAATTAATGTTCAAAGAACTCAAGTTCTTTATCAATCAGTGGTTGAAGGAAAATCCTCATCAACTTTTAGTTTTGATGGTTATCAACTTGAAAATGTAAATCAGTTTAATTAAATACCTTTGTAATTTTATAAGTAAAAAAGTGGACTTAGATGTTGAGATGTAATCCAGACTCCAAGAGTGCTACTGCTGCTAAAATTTTAATAAGTTAAAATTGAGTATTTCATTACAAGGAAATAACTACTGCAACAAAGTTAGCTGTATATACAGCTGTTATTTTGCCTAATTTATTTTATACAAATGAAACTTGGACAATATAAAGGCATTAGAATAGTTTCATTTAAGAATGCTCCATGAAATTTTAAAATTACAATGGCAAGATTATAAAACCAGTCAATATGTTCTTCAGCCTACTGAATGTGATACTACTGAAAAAATCATATCTGCTTTGGATTGGTCATATAAAATAAAATAACAATGGAAGAGTTCCTAAACGGGTGTTTGTGGTGAACTTTAGCATAGTTTTTGTGTAGAAGTAGACACTATTTCCGATACAAGGATTATCTCAAAGTTATTCTAAAGAAATGCAATGTCAATTGTTTCCATTGGGAAGATATGGCAAAGAATAGAGCTACAATTAGACATGGTATTGAAGTATTTTAAAAAGAAAAATTATTCTGCTCAAGTCATTAAAAAACGGCATCATAAAATATCAAGTAAACAGACAATTGGATGAGAAGATTCTGTATGTAAATGTATTTGCGTTTCCCAAATTGATTTGTATGGTCATTGCAAAATTCATTTCTAAAGGGTTTTTTTCTTTTTTTTTTTTTTTGGATGTGGAGGGCATGGTTGGGGGTAGTAATGGCTATATTCATTTACAAATGACTGTTTATTATTACAATCGGAAGTAACCTAGTCAATAGTTTATTCTTTGGGAATTTATGAAAAGGTTGAGTATTGGAAATAATAAAGCTGGCAACATCCGTAGCAGAGATGATGATGAGGAAGTATAATCAGGGCTTTAAAAAAAACTGAGTAACAGATGAGTTAATATGGAAAAATACTTGATTTGATTATCATTAAGAATTTAAAGTTAATTGTTACAATATACCTGTATAATAAAAAATATTTAATACTGCATTATTTTTACAAAGATTTTACAGTACATATATTATACATATTGTATCTTTTTTTATTATCTGTTTTATTTTTTTCAATTTTAAACTAAATAAAAAAATTTAAGAAAGGAATAAAAAAAAAAGGGCTATTTCGTATTAAACAAAAATAAGATCTCTTTTTTTACTCTATAAAAAAATCTGCAATTTGTCCCATATGATAATAAGCCATTGTTAGGATGGTTAAAGCCATAATTCTAATATTGAAATTGATCCAGGAAGCTTTTGCTTTTGAATCAGCCATTACACCTTCATGTCTTATAAAATAAATTTGCTTATTATTACTCTAATTGAAAATCATATATTCCATCAATGTATCAATCTAATTATACAAATTTATAAAGTGTATGCATTTCTCAAAAGTGAATATAAGAAATATTTTTAGAAAACATATATTTGGGTAAAATTTTCAAATTATCACCATTTTCTATAGCTAAAGATTTAAATATTTGGAAAGTTGAGTCATCACATCTGTATTGACAAGTTTTTAGAAGAACTTGTTATCAATTCCATTGCTAAAGATAAATTTTCATTTGCATTAACCTATGTAAAAATGAATTTGTGAATTTCTGATTTCATATTTATTTTTCTTCCTTTTTATGTGTATATTTCAGATAGATATTTCAAAGAATATAATAATCATTTAGGCTTAAATTGTTTTAAAATGATAAAAAACTGTTATTTGGGGTTGTTTTTTTCTTTCAATTTACTTCAATGATAATAAAAACAATTTATCCAAACCACTTTGAACACTTTTTAGCAAACTCCTTTATTGTACATATATACATACATCTTACATTTTGACTGTCCTGCAGTCTTCTTCAGAGCCAGTTTACTTTAATCTTTTCAAAGTAAACTGGTTCTGAAGAAGACTGCAGGATAGTCGAAACGTAAGGTGTATGTATATATGTACAATAAAGGATTATGCTAAAAAGTGTTCAAAGTGGTTTGGATAAATTGTATTTAATGATTATTATATATCTATTGATATATTTTTTGTCTTTTAATTAAAAATTATTGTTTTTGGGTTTTTTTTGTTATTGTAAGATAATTTATCAAATTGTTTTGATTTTTAAAAAGTTATAATAGTATTAATACTTTTATATGATTTTTATGCTTTTGAGTGTAAATATTTTTTAATGCAATATTTTGTTTTTGATTAGTAATCAGCTCACAAATGAAGAAAATCACAAAATTTTTGATAAATGTAATAATTTAAATGGACATGGACATAATTACAAAGGTGAGAAATCATTTTTTAAATAATATATATGAAATAAATAAATCAATATTTCAAAGTTTTTATTTGCATATTCATAATTTAAAAAAAGGCATTATGCCATAGTAATTAGCATATTCGTCTGATGAATGCTTCACCTAGAATTAGAAACCAGGCAAAGTATAAATGTTCAAAATGTTTTTATATTGTAAACAGGCTTGGGGGGAGAGGGGTCCAGATAACTATCCAAGTATTGAACTTCTTAACTATTCATCTTTGGAAGATTGATGGATTTTCTTTACCTTGAAATAAAATATCGACTCTTTACTGTCAAAAACTATCAAAAGCTGAACATATTTATCTTTTGTAGTTATATATTTAATTTTTGAGTCCATAATAATTTCAAGCAATATAGAATGCTAAAATAACCATGTCATTATTAAATTTAAGCAAATGAGAATTAAACCTACAACTTTATTTTTAATTGTGGAAATTATTATGGAAATTTAAATTAAAAGCAAAATCTTTATCATTTCTTTATTAGTCAAAAGGCAAGTTTGCTTTACCAAATCAGATCACCTTTTCTTAGTTTTTTTAATTTATAAATACTCTTTTTTTTCTCTCCACATCTTTTTTACCTTCATAATTCAAGCCAATTTATATATAATTTTCTTGGCAGAAGATGTTAATATTTCTAAAAATGTATGGGCTGTTATTATTTCTACTCCTACTTCTTTTGCAATAATATAAGTAAATAAATAAAATTTCATTTCCTTATACATTCTTTTCTTTATGTTGTCTTTATTATTGTTTACTAACTAAAAGTTTTGACTATCCAGCAATCTTCATTTGAGCTGTAACATATGTGTGCATATATTTGAATACAGCTATAAATAATGATATAACATTAATTTTTATACCTTCTTCTTACATTTGATTTTATTTATATTATTTAATTGAGATTTATATATATCTTGCATTCTTTTGTATATGATCTTTATTTTCTTATTTTTGATTCTTTTTATATTTTGTTTATTTTAATTCATATTTTATTTTTATATTATATATAAAAACATAATACAAATAATAATACTAGAAATTGGTTTTCGAACACAGATAAAAAATATAAAATTAATTGTATACATTCTAGGATAAAATCAGAAAATTAAAAAAATAATAATTTAATAACAGAAAAATTGAAAAATAATGATTTGTCAATAAAAATAATAAAATTATATTTTAAATTAATTAAAAACAAAATAAAAGATAATGGTAAGAAAGTTAATAAAGAAAACAAAGGGAGAGATATAGAAATAAAAACTAAAAATAATACAACAAGAATATAAACAAAATCATAAACAAACTAAATTAAAAACATAGTAAAATAATTGATACTAAAGTAATAAATAAAAAAATAAAAAACATACTGTGTTTTTTAGATAATATTTATATATCACAAAATACATATATTGGAAATCATTTATCTTTTTCATATGTGTGCGGCCATGTGTATTGGTTGTATAAGATGGAGTGGATAGCTGAAAGAAGCTTGAAAATCTGTGTTCAAATCCTCTTTAATTACATCTTAAAATTTGGTATTTACAATATACTAATATTAATTTATTACAGATTCTGCCTGAATTCTGCCCATCCCTCTGTGTATTAAATGAACATATTAAGGTCATATATGAGGGGTCAGAGTGACTTAATGTTAACATGGGTATGACAACAATTTTGGCATCAACAAGGGTTTGGGCATTCCATCATCAGATTTTTAATGTTATGGATGGCTGAAGAGTTGGAGGGTGGAGAAGATCCATTAAAGTTTGAAGATTTACTATCGTAATATAAACTGAGCACTGATTATATATATGTGTGTGGGAGATGATCTGGACCAACTGATGAGTGCTGGTTCAGCATGAAATACGTATACTGGAGATCATTTATCTTTATATAAGATGGAATGGATAGCTGAAGGAAGTTTGAAAATCTGTGTTCAAATCCCCTTTAATTACACCTTAAAATTCAGTATTTACAATATACTAGTATTGATTTATTACATAAATATTAAAAACTATTTAAATGAATTTTATAAAATTAATTGAAATAATGCTGGAAAAACAATATTAAAAGAAATTATATAAGAGAATTGAAAACTCAATTGTTACAAGATTTAAGCAACATAAGATTAGTTAAAAAGTTTTTATAAACATAAATAACTAAATAATAGATCATAAATTCAAAGAAAATAGTATGCAAATGATATACATGTATAACGCTAACAACAAAAGAGAAATAAAAATTAAAGAAACAATATTAATCAAATAAATTAAATCTATTATGAACAAAGATTTAAATATAAAAACTTAATTTAATAAAATTGGAATTATACATATTTTTTTTTGAAAAAAAAAATATAGTAAACAATGATTGAAATCTATGACATTATTAACAAAAGATATGTAAAATCACAAAAATTGATATTAAATATAGATCTTAAATAAGATGTCAAGCATTGTTAGCCGAGAGGTCATCACAGCCGCCTTGCAAGCAAGTAGTTGGTTGCAGACGGTTGTAGGTTTGCGTCCCGGCCGATGCTATGACACATGAAAAAAAAGATATAAAATAAAATATATTTTTTTTTATTATTAATATATTACTATTATTAATATTTGTTTATTAAAATAAATACATTCATTTGAATACAGTTCAAAATATATTTACACAAATATATATTTCATTCTTCTCGTACTAAGCCGTAGTTGCACTTTTATGTCGAAAAATTTTTTTATAACATTTTTAATATTTTCATGAAATGTTAAACATTATATAAAATAAAATATGCCAGTAATAACAACAATAAATTACATTTCAATAATATATTATTATATAATAAAAATATTAGATACTGCATATTTTTTCTATATACTAATTTTTTTCCTTTCCCCCCTCTTTAATATATTTTTTAATTTGTTTTTTTATTTCCCTATAATGTTTAAAAAAATAAAATTATTTTATAAATATATTTTTCTGTTATTTTAGCAATTGAAGGAAGAATAGATATAGCTCTAGAGTTATTAAAATTATTTTTAGCACCAGAGTTATAAACTGGTCTTACTATAAAATGTTTTTAATAATGTAGGAAACTCACTACTTTCTATTATTTTATTAATCATATAAATTATAACATCTAGTAGAATGTCAATATTATTTTTTATATCTACCATTCTGATTGTATTTATACCTGGACTTATATTATCTCTACATTCTTTTATTATTTCATATAATTCTTCTTCATTTAAATTTGGCATAAATATTGAATTAGGTTGACTATTACGTATTTTCCAAATATTATCATGATCAATTTGTTTTAGTTTGTTAATTCTTTCTACAAATACATATTAAAAACATTTGCTAAAAGAAATCTATCATGGATATTAAATATTTTTTTTTAAATCTTCATTTATAGAACTTAATTTCCTAATAATATTTCATTTATTTTTCTCAAAGTTTTTTTATGTCACCTCTATTTTCATTAACAAATGTATTATGAAACAATCTTTTTTCTGCCCTTATCATAGAATTGACTTTTATTTCTTAATGCCTTATATTTAAGAAATAAATCATTTTGTTTAGTTTTTTTTTCATATTCTTTCCATAAGTTGTTTTTTTTTATTAATTTCAATATTTTTTTATTTATCCAATTAATATGGAACTTTTTATTATTATTTTTAATTACAATGATTTCTTGTGACTTATTGTATACATCTTTGAAAATTTCTACAAACTTCTCATACATAATATTAATGCCATTAATTTTTCTGACTTCATTCCAGTCAATTTCTTGTAAAAAATTTCTAATTAATTTTTTGTTATATAATTACAAAAAAATCAAGTCAGATGTCACATGATCTAATTTAATAAGCTTGGGTTTACAAATGTTATACATAGTGCTCGCAAAACAAACTAAAAATATGAAAAAATATATTGGCCTCACCGATATATGTTCTTCCACATTCACATTGCTTCATAGATGCAGTTTTTTCTTTTCAGTATTTCAATTTAGGCTTTGTAGATGTTTAGAATTCCGAGGAATTCTAACATCTACAATGCCTAAACTTGAAATGCTGAAAAGAAAAAACTGCGTCTATGCTATGAAATACAATGTGAATGTGGAAGAATATATATTTGTGATACCAGTTGCCCCATTGAAAAGTGCTTGCAAGAACACAAACTGATGATTAGAAGAGAGACAGCAGATGTGTCTAAGGTAGCAGACCATGTATGTGCCAATGAACATATGTTCATTTGGGAAAATACAAAAATATTGGATAGAGAAGAAAAGGTACAAAAAGAAAATTTAAAGAAGCTGCTCACATGACAATGGCAAAAATCCCATAAGCCAACCTAGTATGACTATACATAATGTATGGAAACCACTAATCAACTTTGCTCTTAGGAAAAAGTGGAGAAATCAGGAGAAACCTCATAGATAAGTATATGAAATTTCTACAGACTGTTGTCTTTGGCATGATGGCTCAGTTGGTTAGACCATTACCTTAAAATTCAATACTCAAGAATCGAAGAGTCCAGGTTCGAATCCCATGCTAGTACTGTCACTGGTCAAGCTAGCAACACCTGAAGAAGAGGGGAGAATAATATCTCTCGAAACATTGTTCATATACTAACCTGTTTGATGTGCTATAGTATACTAACAGTTGAAAGTATTTGGAATATTTAAATAAAGTTAAATTTTTCTAAAGGCATTCAATACGCATATTAGATGATGGCAATAGACCAATATAAAAATACAACTAGAACACCATCATCACAAATTTTCAGAGAATGTCCAATCCTTTCTCTTTATTTACATAGTTTTTTCAATAATTAATTTTTCCTCACATATCTTTTTTTGTAATTTTAAATTGTAAATCTTATCTTTCCAACTTACCTATTTCATAATTCTTCTGATCCATCTCTTTTTTTTACCGATTGCTCATAACTTTATGTAAAAACAAATATTTAGCAAGCTTCTTTTTCAAATCTAATTTCAGTAGATCACAAAATTACCTTTTATCATTATTCTAAGCTTGTTTAATTTATTTAATATTACTTTTATCATTTATGTAAATGAAATATTTATTTTATATAGTCTATGTTTATAAACTGTAATATTAACAATCAGCCATAAAGCTAATTTAACTTCTCAAATATTTAAAAATATTTACCTAATTTTTAGTTTTCTATTCAGTACTTACTCTTTATCTACTTAATTTTATTAGTTAGCTGCATTTATTTTAATTTTAAACATGCAAGTTTTATCACTCTTAACATTTTGTTAAGTTTATCAATCTCTATAGATACTATCATATTATTAGCATATAAAGAAATTACTCATTTTACCTTAGTAATTCAGTTATTATCAGTATTCATTTAACAATTAAATATCTATTAAACAATATCTCTATATTGATTAAGAGATAACTCTTGATCATTAACAAAAGTTTGCAATTCTTTTAATACAATTTATTTCAATATCTATATCTTTAGAGATACATAATAAACTTTAATTAAACTAATGTATTATTAAGTTGTAATAAAACTTTCTTATTCATATAGAAATTTTTTTAATAAACTTTTTTTCTTCCAATTTATCTTTTATTTTTTAAGATATCCAATAGAATAACCTAATTCATTCTATCAAATGCTATTTTTTATTAATTCAAATGCATCTAATTTCTTCATCTTTTTCATATTTAAACTGCTTTTCAGTGAGAAATCTATCTAATTTACAAAAAATATGCATTTTGTGATTTTCAGCTGCATATTAAACTATGCTAATTACTATAAAATTTTCTGATTTTATTGCATTAAGCCTTTTCCCATTAGAATCAATTAATTCTCTCAAACACTTTTTCCTTTAAACATTTATTAATTCACCTGGAATCTTTTCAATTGTTTATGCTTTACAATTTTTCATTTCATTTAAAGCTTTTGTAACTTTTTTCATTATTTCACAATCTATATCATTTCTTTTCCAACTTATATCATTTTTCACTTAAGATCAATGAAACCTTGTTATTTCTTTTGTACAAATTATTTATTTTTCCATATTTTTAAAGCATTCATTATCTTGACTAATAAATTAGCTATTCTCTATTTCATTATTAATTGGAGATTTTGCTGATGTTATTAACAGCCTGTGAAATGGTGATCATGTGATGCTTTGATAGTTTTAAATGTTCATTTGGTAAATAAACATAAATGGATTGCTCATTAATGCATATGGGCTGATCTACTGGTTCATATTTGAATTTGCTATGAGGGAAACAATGATCTTTGTTTATTTCAAATGCCTAGTGATTCCTCACTACTAATGATAAATGAATGTGCAATTGCATTTGTTATTACTTAGTGGAATTAATTATTGTCAAAAATTGTGCAGCCTTTATAGCAGCTGGATGAAGACAGAAAGCACTAAGAATCTTCAAATTTTAAATCTTCAAACATTGCAGGAACTATACTATCATCTTTGTATACATTTTATTTTTAACTTTTCAGTAATTTCATGTAAATTTTAATATAAACTTTTCAGTTTAAATTATAAATTACTTTAGTGCATTATTTGTAATGCTGAAATAAATATATGTTATATCCTTCATTCTTTTCTTATTTTGTGTTATAGATGTATATGCAGCAAAGAATTGATTTGTTAATTAAATTTATTGCAAGAAATAATTGTGATTTTTTTAAAAAAAAACAACCTGTTTATTGTTTTGATTTATTAAAGTTAATATTATTAGAAACTTTGTATTTCATTAATTATAATTTAAATATTAAAAACAATATGAAAAAGTCTCATTTTGTATAAAGTAAAATACTTTCTTCTTTTCATAACATTCCAAGAAGAGAAAAGCTTAAAACAATTGTTTTTTGTTTTTTTAATATAAAATGACAGGATAATAATTCTTAAAACTTAAATGTTTTGACTTTATAAAAATATTTTGTCATTGTTTTATTTTGGTATATAGTATTTGTATTTTCACTTATATGTTTTAGATATTGTTATAATAATTTCATTTTAACTTTTTTTTACTACAATTTTACTAATCATCGTAAGCTCTTATTGTTATATATGTGTTTATGTTATCTTTTATAAACACTTAGGTTTTCACTTACAAACCATTTTCTCATTCAATTATTTTTTTAAAATGCTTCCTATTTTAAAATTTTGTACTAACAACTTTATTAATTTCACATAAATTGATATTTTATATTTTTTTGGTCATTCATACTATTTGATTTTTCTCCATTGTGCCAATAAACATGAATAATGGAGTTCTATTAGATACAGAATCAAAGGTCTCTTCATAATTAATGAAACATAGTCATATTGCAATTTTATATTTATTATTCTCTAATTTCATTTACTATGTACAGAAAACTTATGGAAATTTTACTTTTGAATTCTGTCTATTTTCTTCATTGAGCAAAATTCAAATCTCCATCTTTTTTTTTTCTAAAATATTTAATAAAAAATGTATCAAAACTAGATGACAAGCTACTATGTTGTTTCAATTACATTTTGTAAACAAAAGTATCAGTATCTTTATAACTTTTCAGCAGCAGCCATATTTTGACTTTATATTATATTCTTCAGAAAACTTCTGTCTTTTCACATTTTATTTCAGTGAGATGTATAACTGGAATTTTATCAAAACCTACAACAATAATAATGAAATGGGCTTTGTTGTTCAGATGTTTTTAAGAAGTTCAAAGTGTTGATCTATTTGTGAATTTCATCTGAAATACTGATTATTAAAAAATTTGCATGTATCAAATTTTTCTTCAATAGTTGATGTCTTTCTACATTTCTTATCAGAATTCAATTACTATAGTTCCTACAAGTCTTTGATTTAAAAGTATTAAGAATTATTATGTTTTGAACAATTTTTTATTTGACAAAAGAAAAGATATGTTGTATTTATATGTATAGACATTAGAATTTATTTAAAAATAATATATATCTAGTTATAAAGGATAAATGTATAATTATGAAAGATATTTTGCGGGTTCATCCATGTATGATTTTGATTATGAATATACCGATATTTCCGCTTGATTACAAAAGTCATCAACTGCGTAATGAATAGAATATTATAAAGATGATTGTGGAAGCACTGTAAACATTGATTTATAACAATGTTAAAGTTCCACCTGTAATAAAAAAAATAATAATAATAGCTGATTTATTTATGGAAAATATAGAAACTCATGCTTTAGATCAGTAGCTTTAAAACCTCTTATTTGGCTCAGATATATAGATGACACATACATGGTAAAAATAAATTATTTGATTTTTTTTAATTATAATTTGCAATAATGACAGTCTGATGAAAAACTTTCCTTTCTTGATGTACTCATCACCAGGGAGCAAAGTAATATATTTTCATAAGCACAGATACTTACAATTTTCTTCACATTATCATCTGACTAAGATTTTTTCAGTAGCCAAAACTTATTAACAGAACAATTAACTTTCCAGATAAATCATATCTGAATAAAGAAATAAATCATATAAATAGTGTTTTATTAGCTAATAGTTATAATAATAAAATTATTCACTAAGCATTAAATCAAATTCAAAATAAACAAAAAAAAAGAAGAAACAGCTATTAGGATTTGTATTCCGTATATAAAAGGAACTTCAATTAGTATTGGATGTATTCTAAAATGCTACAATATAAAAAACAGCATGTACTTCTTATCAAAAATTGAGTATCATCATAGTCAAGCCTAAAGATTCATTCCCTCTTGAGGCTCATGGAACTTGTGAATTTTCATGTAACATTTGTAAAGCTTCTTATGTAGATATGAGCAATCATCACATCAATCCTAAAAGAGATGAATAAGTTAATGCAGTTAAGCAATATTTATCATCAGCACTCTCACTCCATGCTATGGATTCAGGTCATAATATTGACACTTTCTACCACTGTAAGATCAGAGAAGACATTAAGATATTTAAAAAATCAAATTGTATCAACAAACATGATAACCAATAAACATCACATGATAACCACCTCTTATGCTTGTGTATAACTGTTGTTAAAACAGGCAAAACTCACTATACGTATTGCCACACACAGCAAGCTAGAGTAATCAATGGATGCCAGAAGGCTTGTGCATAAAATCCCCATATAGTGCCTACACATCCAATATCCCCAGACTAGTTTCTGGCTTGTGGCCTTCATCAGTGAGGAGCCTTGAATCTGAGAGCACTGCACCTAGATCTTATAAGCTAATGGGTTTGGATTGAAAACATTAAGGTGTTTTCAGTTTAAGACTCATAGTTTTGTAGTTAAGTGGAGATAAAAGGTAGTTGCTGGAGGGTTGCATTAGATCCTAAGATCTAGGTGCAGTGCTCTCAGATCCAAGGCCCTCACTGACGAAGGCCACAAGCCAGAAACTAGTCTGGGGATATTGAATGAGTAGGCACTAGATGGAGATTTTATGCACAAGCCTTCTGGCATCCATTGATTATTCTAGCTTGCTGTGTGTGGCAGTACGTATAGTGAGTTTTGCCTGTTTTAAACATGATAACACAAGCAAACTTCCTTCTATTTGGTAGAATTTTTTTAAAAGCATTTTTCTTTGAAGATTTTTTAACTTTTATTTTTCAATTTTATACATCATTGCTGAAACTTGAATATTGTTATAAATCAGTCTTTACAATGCTTCTACAGCCATCTTTATAATATTCTATTCATCACCCAGTTGATAGGTTGTGTGATCAAACTGAAATATAGGTACATTCTAATCAAAATCATACATGGATGAACCCGCAAAATGTATCATTTATGTCTGTAACGTGAAAGTCTTCGTGAAAGTCTTCGGATCAATATAATTATGAAGTATATATATATTCTTCTTTTTTTTAGTTGAAGTAACTGTAAAAGGCAAGGTAAGTTCTATATTTTTATAAATTTACATACATGTGCAAACAAGATAAATTTTTAAAATTTGCTATCTTACTCTATTTAATAATAATTCAATTCAACTTTTAGCTGAGTTTTGTTTTGGGAATTAATTCATATATACACGTGTACATACATAAATAAGAATTCTCATTTTTTGCTCATTTAGTTTTCACTTTCTGAAAAAAAAAGATATAAATGCAAAATAATTGAAGAAATACTAATAGAAAGATGGAAAAAAAATCCAATTTATAATGTTCAGAATAATTCAAAAACCAATATTATTTGTTTGTGAGAGATAGAGAATAGCATATAGAAAAGTTTGGGAAAATTATACAGGAAATTTTAATTTTTACTGTCACATTGTATATTTGTTGTTTATAGATTAATATTATTGTATGTTCTATACCAGAGGTCAGCAAACTATGGCTTGCGAGTCAAATGTGGCCCTTTGATCCCAGTCTAGTGGCTCTTTTTATCGTGATAAACATAAATATTTTTTTTTATTTCACCCTGTAATTTGTAAATAAATATTTTGATGACTTTAGGAAAAATGCACATTACAACCTTGTTTCTTAAATTCAGTCTTATTATAGAATAGTAATTATCGTATACGATGAATATTTTAATATTCGAAATTTGTGAATAAATTAAACTGTGGAAGTAAATTTTTTTTATTTATTTATTCATTTTTAAGAGAATTTTTATTTTCGTCTGGATGTATAAAAATTCTATTATGCTCTATTATTAAAATAAAAGCTCTAATATATGCACAGCCATTCAGAAATTCGTATTTGTTAGTAATATTTTTCTCTTCTCTTACCCCCCCCCCCCGCTGCCGCCACCGTTCTTTGATGAGGCGGGGGTAGTCTTTCCTTGCGGCTCTTTAATGGGGGGGGGGGTGATAGATTTAAATGTAATGGCTGTTGTGTACAAATTTTAAATTAATAAAAAATAAGTTACTTTGTATTTTTTTTAACCAACATTTGTTTTCAAGTTAAGAAATGTTTTTTAAATGTAAGTTTTTGTTTTAATCTTTACTACATAGTAACTTCAGCTGAAAAGGCAGATTTTTTTTAATAATCTATCTGATGGCAAAAAAGTGGTAAAAGAATGTATTTTCTCCCTTACTCTCATAAAAAAAAAAACATATATCAATAAAATCGTTAGCTGAAATCATTATAACTTTTAAAATGATTATTTCCAGTGGTTTTAAAGTGCCTCGCGATTATTCATAAATTCTTTAAAAATATTTTATCTCAAGCCTTGCCATTTCTTGAGAGTCGAAAGAAAACAGTGAATAGCCATTAAAAAAAAAAACTCTCCCAGTCAATTATAATCTTTTTTCTAGTCAAGTTATTTTACTTTCTTGTTTATTAATCATTTTAAAATATTATTTAAAAGTAGATTAATAATAAAACGTAAATCTAAATTAATATTCATATATTTTGTTGGCCCATTTTAAGTGAAACTTATTTGATCTATTTAACGTATATATTTTGTATTTACTTTTATATAAATATAATTATGGCAATATGTAAAATAATACCATAATTTTATTGTCTAATGACTGATTATTATACTTTATATAAAAAGTATGTTTTATAATTTTCTATATTATTTTGCATAAAAAGATTAGCATTGCTATGGTTGGAACTGGAAAAATAAATTTGTGAGGTCTTTACGAGAAACTTATTTTTTTCATGCTATGTTAGAAGTTTTATTTTTGGTTGAAGAGTCAGAAATAAAGAATATCCTAGTTTAAAAAATACTGTAGGTGATGAAAATCCATCTTTAGTCTTGACTTTAATTTTTAATACATTTTACAAGGCATCTTCTATTCTGTTATTTATTAGAGGAATATTTGAAAAAATGAATAACCTACAAAAGGGCATTAAATGCTATACAAATCGATATGCATGTTTTTTCTCATCAAATATATTCAGCAAAAGAATATCAAAGTGTTAAGAAACTGTTATTAGACTATTTGTTTCACAATCTGATGCAGTATCAGATACCTTTTCAAAGAAATCATTTCTAAAAATTATTTGTAGGTGTTATGCTTGGTAGATGAGAAAAAATGAATTGTAATCAACATTATTCTTTAATTATAAGAGATTGGATTATGTTTCAATGTACTGTTGCAAAGAAATATTTATTTGATGAGTTGCCATTTAGATGGAAAGATGAACATAATAACTTTATGAAATTAGACATGGGACTCCAGTCTGAAAATTTTTTATTTTAAAACTTTTATTTTTACAAATCATGTATTTATTTAAAGTGAAGACAATTGGACTGTCTGCATATATATATTTAAATTGTGAATAAAGTTTATTAAATTTTGGGAAATTAAGTATAAACAGTACATATATAATTGTCATATTTGATTAATATTGACTCTAGAAAAAATTACATATAACCTGATGATCTTCAAATGATAGTAAAATATAAAACATGAAAATGAGCTCAGATCATACAGGAAGGACTGATATAAAAACTTGCAATAGTCTACTCATGTGTGGGCTAATATATGCATATATATATACTAACAGTTTACATTATATTTAATTTCTACTGTTACGTCAAGCAAGAAGCAAATGCAAACCTAATTAGCTTTTAAGTTTATATTCCTGACCGAACACTGAAAAAATACGCACATATTATTCCAACGTTATATTTCCCGGTCAGATGCCCATTGGCTGCTGGACAAAAGTATTTGTAAGGAATGCTTTATTAGGCATCCAGCGCTTGAAATATTATAAAAAAATTTCGGAAATTATCACGGTTACAGAAGAATATAAGTATATAGCCCACCTCCTCCTTCTTTGTTTATTCTACTTTTCTCTTTAGAATAAAAAGAGAATTTTATTTATTTGTCCCCTTATTTTATTTAAATCTAAAGTTAGCCACATAAGTTTTAATGACCTAGATTTAATTTTCTACTGTTATTCGTTCCTTAGTGAAAAAAGAATTAAGCAAGTCAACTATTTTTTAGCAGTAATAATGTTAAATTAAAAAAAAAATTGTCAAGTTAAATGACATAATAAGTTCAAATATCTAAAAAAATAACAAACAAATCTATAAGCATTGAAATAATATAATTATATTGCAGCATAGCTAATTAACAAAAGTCCAGCATAAAGTAATTGTTCCTTTATCTAGTAAAAATAACTTCTCTCATAATAGTTCTTTGTTTTTTACTTTTAAACTAAATATTGCGCAATTTTAAACTACAGTATTCTGTTTCTTTTTGATATGAAATAAATCAATACATGCATGTTTGATAGAAAATGTTTACCTAGGTTATTAGACATCCAGCACTATAGACCGTCCTGTGGGAAGCACCCACTTCTTTTGCAGAGTTGGTTGATTCTTCACTCGACGCTCTGGCTGGTTGGTTATTTTTGGTGTGGTCCGTTGCAGTGGGTTTAGTCTCCTTCTTTCTGGCTTTATGTTTCTTAGCAGCATTCATTTCTTTCTTCAGGCATAGCACAGTTAATAACGGCAATCTATTTAGCAGGCAAGGCAGCAGATGTTCTTTCATGGGTGAGTTCGAATTCAGATGGGTAAAGACTGAGCAAACACCCATTTAGGGCCACTAGCCATGCATATTAGACATATGCCTGCTAATATTGCTCAGAAGGCTAATCTCACGTTTAGTTCTTTAGACAAATCTGATAACAGAAAAATCCAAAAATCAACTGATTAATAATCTCGATCTGCCTTATTTATAGATTTGCTGACTATTGTTTACTGGAATGTCACTAATTAAAAAAATATGTCCTTTCACACATTTATTTTTTATCTTATACAGATCTATGATGAAAAATTTGTACAAGTTTCACATTTTAATAAAATTTAAATGTACTTTTTTTTACAACATTTTTAACATCATAACTTTCTAATACCGTTTTATTTGCCTATACATTTCTAATATTTTTTATTTACTTTTTTTTTTTCAAATAAGTGATTTTGAAGAGAAAAAGAGACGGCTGCTTTACTAAGCAGTTGTCCCTGGTTAGCGGGTTCGCTTCTAGCTGACGCTATGACACATGAGAAAAAAAGAGACGTATTTTGTTATACACTCCCTTCTCTTTCTTTTTTGTCTTTCAATCTTTATTCATTCTTACCTTTCTTTTACATTTTTTCTTTTTTAAAAATAAAAGACTTTACAGCTTTTTAATTAATTTTCGACTAATTATTAACCCTTTTGCGAGTTTTATATATATTTTTCCCTTTTATTTTTGAAAAATGTCAATGACCTAATTCTTTTAATTTCTTTTTTGGTTCACTTTTACCCTTTAACTAATTTCCATTTTTTATTATTATTATTATTAATAAATATATACATGTATGATCGTATATAATTGGGACAATATATATATATATATGGGGGGGTGGGTGATTTTCAGCATGTAAGAAACAACTGCAATTAATGATAACATGCAGATATGTGTAATTACTTAAGCATGTGAATAAGTTAATTCAAGCATCTCTAGATGATAATGGACCTTAGAAATTACACAGTAATTTCTAATTATTATTTATTCTTTTACTTATATACATTTATGGTCAAGTGAATAAACTTGTGTTGTTAAGTTTAAACTGTCTTTGTTTTCTCTTTTAATAAAGTTATTGTCTCTGCCTAAGCTGGTATTGAAAGAATACCCCTGAACACAGCAGAATGACAATTGTTTGAGCCTGTGTAGGATGATAGTATAATGTCGCAGTTTATAAGAAGTCATACAAACAGAAACAGGATCACATAGTTGCGACTTAAGTAGAACAGAATTGTGCAGGAATGTGGAACAAATCATGATATCTGAAGAATCTATGTAAATTATTAAAATAGCATTATTAAATTACAGTATCTGCAAATTTGATGTAATCAAAACTTCATTTTGAAAAATATATGTGGAATGTGTTAAGCGATATATACTTATCAAAAGAATTGGAGACGACAAAGTTAAAGTAGCTATGCCTTTGTTCTCTGTGAGAAATGTATTGCAAGTGGCCCCAAAATTTCTGAAGATAGTTAAAAAAAGACAAGTTAAATTATTATTTTCAGCCAGTAACAACTAAATGAGTGCTACATCTAAGATTTAGGAATAGAAAACAGTCACCTTGAGTGAGATAGATATCAAGATTATGATGTGTTAAGAATACTCACGAGAGAATTAAATTTGAATTGGATGACATGTCAATGGATCAATTATTATATGGAATGATGAATCACAACTTCAGTAAAATTTTATTAAGTGAATCGAATCATACTTACAAATTCGCAATGGAAAAATGTTTTGCACAGAAAGTAATTTTGGAGAATGCTTTCAAATTTCAAGCTACAACATACATTCATCCCCCTCCCCCACAACTGTTAATAATATAGAAGCTGATAGTCTGAGCTGTATGAACTCAAAGAATGTTTTAATTTATTACTGTTGTGTGGAGAAAAGATCATGTGAAGAAATATTGCAAATTTAGAAGAGAAAAATGTAGTGTCTGTAGTTTAAAAGAACATTTAGCTTTCATTTCGCCTAAATAAAAATAGGAGTACAAAAACTAAGTCATGTTCAGAGTTTAAATCACAGGAAAGTATTGTAAGATTAAAAGATGATATTCAGTAGATTAATGATAAAGAGAATGGTTATATTCTTTTTAGTTGTTATATTAAATAAAGAACTACTATGGAATTGGATGGGAGTGCTGGTTTCTCTTTGTTATCACAGAAAGACTCATCTAAAATTAGGGATCCAAATATAATGAAGTTAGTATTTGAGAAAACTGACATTATAGTCACAGATGTTAATGGGAATAAAGTCTTGTGTGGTAAGTAACTGTAAGAGTCATTTAAGTTCTATTCTTGGTAAAAACTGGTTCAGACCACTTGGAGTTCCAAAAGAGAAAAAGAATAATTATGATTTACAAAGATATTTGAAATTGTTGAAATGAATCTGGGCTGGTAAAAATGGTAGGAACATCAAGAAGTGGAATTTCAAAATGCGGAATAGTTCTAAGGAAACAAATGACTAGAAATGGCCCAAGATATAAAACTATAAAATAATCGAATGGCCAAAACATTGACCAAATTACATGGCAAGGCCTATTTGGAATACACATGAAAGTTTGTCTCCGTGCAATGGTTGCATTTTTGTGACTAATTTTGTGCTCATACCATCTGATGGCTGAGAACAAGTAATTAGTTTATTTCATGAGGAACACCCAGGAGTAATATGATGAAAGATTTAGCAGCGTTATATATATGATGGCCTAATATGAGCCAGGAAATAGAATAAATGGTGAAGAATTGTTTAGAATGTCAATCCTCTGTAAATTTTGCTCCAAAAAGTTTGGAAATGTGGTCAAAGTGTATGCAGCCATGGATGATACTATATTTATATCATGCTGGGCTGATGAATGACTATATCTTTTTAATTGAGATAAATTCATACTCCATATGAAAGTAGTGCAAGCTTGTCAAAAATACAAGCATTAAATGTACTATCCAAGCTTTTAAAAAAATCTTTGCAAGCCAAAGATATCTGGAAACCATTGTTACCGACAACAGAACTGGTTTTGCAACACTAGTGTTTAGTTGTTAAGAGAATACACTAGATTTTTATCATCCCAAATCCAATGGTTTAAAACATCTTAAATTGATGTTAGTTAATAGGATATAAATTAAATGCTAATTGACTTTATGTTCTTTCAACATTTTACACTGTGCATGTCTACAAAGAAGATACTAGCAGAATTGTTAATGTGTCGAAAAATTTTCATGCACCTATCAAAATTTATTACCAATTAATAATGTGATTAGTAATAACAAATTTAGACTGCAAAATATTTAAAGGTGGCAAGCTGATAGTGAGCTAGTTTGGATTAGAAACATTTTAAGAAAAGTAGTTTTCCTGTTGTGATGATAGAAGTATTAACTAAACAAATCTGAGTAATCAAATTGGAAAATGGAAAAATACCCAAGGAGACAAATCGGTCACAACCACATCAGAGTGAAATGTCAGAAACAGATAGTGGCAGTTATCACCAGCTAATAAAAGATAGAATTTCTATACTGAAGAGGAATATGCTAATATCTCCTCAATCTCACAAAATAAGAAAACATTCTGATAACCAGCTCCAGAAACAAGTATTAAATCAGATGATTGAGCTGTAGAACTACTGGAAGATATTTCATCAACAAAGCAACCAGATGAAGAAGAAAAGACAACTGATCATGATGAAAAAAGACGAATGCCTCCATCTGTATGCGATCTTGTAGAAAACTGAAAGAGTAAAGGATTATATTTGTAGTTGTAAATTATTTCTAGAGTTAGAGGAGTAAATTGCCTATATATATATATAATTAAATTGTGAATAAAGTATATTAAATTTTTGTAAATTATATAGGACAGTGATTATTTTTGAATGACAATAAAAGATAATGTATGCAAATGAGCTTAAATTATGCAAGAAGGACTGATATAAAAACCTGCAATGGTCTACTCGGGTATTGACTGAATAATAAATGTTCATTATGAATCATTTATTCAAATCATACAAACCTCAATTAATGGCAACACATAAATATATATTTGACTACTAGGTTTGTGAATAAGTTATTTCATACATCTATAGATTACAATTGACTTTGGAGATTATAAAGTAATTTCTAATTATTATTTATTCTTTTAGTTATATACATTTATTGGCAAGCGAATAAACTTGTTTATTAAGTTTAAACTGCCTTAGTTTTCTCTTTTAATAAAGTTATTGACACCACCCAATGGTATTGATAGAATGTCCCTGGGAAGATGAATTTTCTGCATTTGTTTTTTGGAATATTATGTATAAATACTTTAAATATAATAGGTGAGAAATTTAAACCCTGCAATAGGTAATTCTGAATTTTTGGTATCTTCTAATTATCATTTAGAGCTGCTTTAATTTTTCTATCAGAGTGTATTTTGTCAAATTAATTAATGGTTTTCCAAATTTATGAATCTTTCTAAACTCAATCATAAGTTGAGATTTGACTGACAAAAATATCACCAATCTTATGTTTATTTTGAAAATACTTTTCACTGTGATGCTTGTTGATACATCCTATCCTGAATCAAATGGGTTTGTAGATGTGAATGGTTTTCAACAATTGACCTAATTTTTATTAAGGTTATTTTTTCATAGTGTTTGATATTGAACAATAGTTTTTGGATCACTGTTAAGTTTTTTAGAACTTAAGACTACAATAGTTGTACAGCCTTTATTTCAGAATTTTAAAATTGTTTCTAAATAAATAATGTTGATGAATAATTTTGAATTAAGCTTTGAAATCCTTGAAGTTGGTTGCCTGGTGTTATGGTCTGTCATCATTGGTTTAAGAGTCAAGAGTAGATTCATCTATTGGTTTTATTAGATTTAGTTATAGAAGAATATTATGAAAGAGAAGGCTAATTCTGCTTTTATGATGGTTTTTCTGATTCACTTTAGAAGTCTGCATAAAAGGAATTATATCTTTTGGCAATCTTTTAATGATTTACTTTTCCATAGTCTCTCCCTATATTTATTTTATAAATGTATTGGAATGTCTCTGCATGTATAATATATATATACATGAATCCAAAGAAAGTTTATTATTTTATTACATAATATGTACAGACAATACATGAATAAATTATCTCATTATTATTATTATTATTAAGCCTATTCTAGAAAATCTGCATATGCCAATCATATTATGCAAATAAAAAACAATTATGCATAAATGGATTTCTGTATAAAAACTGATAAAATTTGTGTGTGTGTGTGATAAAAGAAAATGAAGAGTTATGAAGTTGCAATGGAGTATAATGAATTATGGAGGAGTGTAATAATTGCTAGTAATTCACATATTATAGTAGCAGCTGATTGTCTGCATAATGGTGATATAGTTTATAATTGATAGCTGTTCCTAACATATATATATATTGCAGTTGTACCCAAATGCAATGCATGCATGAAGAACTTTCTTCAATTAAGAGGCATTGCAATAGATTATATTTATTTACTGAGTGTGTGTAGAAATTGACATGTACATGCTGAAGCTTATTTATAGACCAGAAATTTCTAATCATTTTTTATTTTTTTGTTTTGTTATTGGTATTAAATAAATTTATTTTGTTACCTCAAAGCTATGCTTAGATTTATTTAAAAGTCACCAATGCTACCAGAATAGTATTAAATTTATATTCTCAGAACATAGCAACTTATCAAGAAATTTGTCAGTAATTTTCATATCTTTGTTAATCATATATTAATTCTAAAGATCAGTGTTAGTTTTATCCCAACTTGAAATGAATCGCTTTTCAGTATATTTCAATTATTTTGAATTATTTTAAATCTATCATAGCAAAAAGAATGAATGGAATTTTATTAATATTTTTTTCTAATATGTTGTATTAATTACAGCTTTTCTTAAATTCCATATCAGTTCTGGGTGACTGAATTTCAGAGCTGATAAGACTAGGTTTGTAATAACTAGATTTATTTTCTGTATCTCTTTTATCTTATTAAAATATTTTTTCTTCTTTAGTATCATAAAATAGTTTAAAAACATCATTTTTTTTATTCTCAAATTACATATTTCCAAAGACTTCTTATGAGAATTAATATCCTTCATGAGTATAGAAATGGAAAAATTTGAAAGAAGAAGATTGACTCAGTTTATATTGGGAGATTTGTAAATAATGGGAATGTAAAGATTATTTATCTGAATAATGATTGTAATACTTTTTGAATTATTTTTAAAAAAGATTGTTTACTTTTCTTGTGATTTACTAGATATATTCATATCCTTGTAGTGTGCAAAAACAAATGTAAGAATTTTAAATAAACTATTAGAAACATGATAAATATCTCTTTAGTGTTCTTATACCAATTATTACTTTGGAAAGAATCTCCATTTTTAATTTTGATATGGTTCTCAGTATTTAGTTGAAGTAATCCTATTTTCTAAAAATCTCTTGGAAAGAATATATTTGTTATCCCAAATCTTCTATGGCAGCCAACTCCTTGCAATTGTTTTTATTTTACTAACATAAGAACTGGACTTCGTAATCATGGTCTAGCTATTCTTCAAGTATCATTGGAATTATCATTATTGTTTTGTGATATCATATTTCGCTGTCTTTCTTACTAATCAGGAGTTTATCTTAAGACAAAGTCTTGTTTTCTAGTAGATATGTTAATTTCACATGCAGAAGGAAAAGCAAGATTGTCATTTATCAATTTGATATACAATAATATAATATTTGAGACAACAACAAATTATATTAAAATAATATATGATATTATTCCTACATTTATATAAACATAGGAATAATCTTATTTTCTAAATTGGAGGTAAATATTACTTATTAATTGTAGTCTGTATTATTTTAATATCTAAATATAGGGGATTTGAACTCAGACTTTCAAGCCCCTTTACTGACCACACTATCTCATACTACTGATACACATGACGACATACATGCAGAAAAGATAAATAACCACCAATATTTGTATTTGTGCTAAACCAGCAGTCATCAGTTGGTCCAGATTATCATCTCCCACACATAATCAGTGCTCACTTTATATTAAGATAGCAAATCCTTACACTTTAATGGACAGGCTTCAACCTACTCCAACCTCCAACTCTTCAGCCATCCATACCATTGAAAATCTGATGATGTAATTCCAAATCCCATGCTGATGCCAATGTTATTGTCATGCCCATGTGCAGTCACTCTGACCCCTCATATTAAGCTCCAGATATATTTCAAATCTTACATATTATGCCTGCATTCTGCCCATCCCTCTTCTTTGTATTTAAATAGATACTATCCTATACGTGAGTCAGAGTGACTTGAGGCCAACATGGGCATGACAACAATATTGGCATCAGCATGGGATTTGGGAATTCTATAATCAGATTTTCAATGGTATGGATGGCTGAAGAGTTGGAGGTTAGAGTGGGTTGAAGCCTGTCCATTAAAGTGTAAGGATTTGCTATCTTAATATAAACTGAGCACTGATTATATATATGTATGGGAGATGGTAGTCTGGACCAACTGATGAATGCTGGTTTAGCATGAAATACGTGCATTGGTGATTGTTTATCTTTTCTGCATGGGTGTGGTCATGTGTATCAGTAGTATTGAGATAGTGTGGATAGTGAAGGGGCTTGAAAGTCTGAGTTCAAATCCTTTATATTTACAATTAGGCTCCAGGTATAAGAGTGTCTGGTATTTCAAATCTTATATTTTAATATCTAAAAGATAATTATGACATAAATACATTATTAAAAAAAATTAATGTAAGCATGGATATATTAATCCATTTATAAAAGATTAAACTAAAATTATTGCATATTGTATAAATTTATTTGGTATAAATAATAAAAAAAAAAAATGTTTATTCCACGAAATATTATATGGATTTTTTTTTTTTTAAGAAATTTTTTTATGTGACATTTTAATTTTGATAAATTGGATCTTTTTATTAGGTTGATCAAGTTACAGGTATGGTGATGAATCTGACTGATTTAAAGAAATACATTCAAGTAAGTATTTTAATATATCTTCTTTGTTTAATAATAAAGATCCTAAAATACAATTCCATAGAATAAAGAAGGAAACTAAAATAATATAATCTTAAATGCAGATTATTATTTTTTTGTCTTCTTCATTAGCTTTTCCTCCAAACCAACTACAATTAAAAATCAATATAAAGATAATAAAGGAGGTCCAGCTATTTAGGTGCTTAAAAATTTGTATCCATTCCTGATGTGATATTTTTAGTTCATAATAATCTTGCCTTAACTACTGCACTATTAGAAAAATTGATTTTGCATTGGCTATATATCTTATTAACTAATTTTGGTTAAAACAGAATAGCTGTTCACTCAGCCATCTATAATAAAATTGATTAATTATCAGATGACAGTATTTTTAAATCCCAAAACAGTTTTTGGCTTTTGTCTTTATCATTGAAGCTTGGGAATAAATTTGGAATTAATGCAGTTATACATCTAGCAACTATCTATAACTCCATTTTACTATTGAAGCTACAAGTCTGAAAATTCAAAACTTCATAAGATTTTGAACTCAAGACAACCTACTTAAACAATTATATTATAGATCTGACTTCAGGTCACTAACTACGCACTTTAATACTTTCAGTTCTTTATTAACTGAAGGCATCAATATCTCCTGGTTAAGAATGTTAATAATAAGAAATCACTTCCTTACCTTATATCGGGAATGGTCAACACTATGATACATACATAAAATGTGATGCATTGTAAGATGAAATTTGGCACATTGGAGATTTGATTCTAAAAATAAAAAATAAGCTTAAATCTTTATAAATAATAGTTTTATTAGTTCTCTGGAAAAAAAGTTATAACAAAAATTAAATTCAATGATTCAAATAAAAAAAAATTGTGCTGTGCTTTATACTATAATAGATATTTGACACTTGTCCAATCCTTGATATGATTAATTCAGAACAAGTCAGTAATATTTTTTCATTTTGTAATTGTTCATCTTTTTTTTTTTTCATATGTCATAGGATCGGCCGGGGGGCGAACCCGCAACATCCATCTGCAACCAACTGCTTGCTTGCAAGGTGGCTGCGCTGACCTCTCGGCTAACAACACTTGAGAATTGTTCATCTTTGTAGTTTTGTTTCTAATGAAAATTATTTTCATCATGAAATTGCTAAAAAAAAAAAAAACACAGGTCATGACTGATTCAAATTTAAAAAAACTCTGCTAGCTTTCATTAATAAAATTATCATAAAACATTAAAAGTCCGGTGAAAGCAAAAACAAATTCAGAAAATTCATTAAAGTAAGCATTATGAAAAAACCATTAAATATTATTTATCTATTACATACTGTGTTTTGTACAAAAATTGAATAATGGTGAAATGGTTGTGTGGCTTAAGTGAACTCACGCTTGAAAAAAATTGACACATCACTATAAAAAAATTGGCCACCCCTATCTTACACATTATCTGTAAAACAATAGGAGCTCTACACTCCGAGGTTATCTACTTTATTAAATATATATGTACTTACTGATATGGGACTATAACTACTAACTGTTCTAACCAATTGGCTTGGATTTAAAACCATAAAATGCTTTAAATTGTCAGGGTTTTAGGCTGAATAGTAAAAGATAGTTTAGAATCCCAAGCCTCATTGATAAAGGCAAAACAGCTTGGGAAAGGGGCTTTAAATGCCCTGTCATTTGGTACTCATTGATTTGTTAACTTTACAATATAGAGGCAGCACTAGAATGGAAAGCTACTCTTGTTTTATTGTATATTGAATAAAAAAGAATTAAGTGGTTTGTTATTATTAAGTTTGCTTATATAAATGTATTATTACTTTTGAAGGAAATTAAAAATGTAAGTTTGTAAGGACTAAAGTTATTAAAAATAAATATAAAGAATTTTGAATATTGTTAGGAAATTACAGATATGTATACTTAAATCTAAGAACAATGTGGTTTGCACAAAATGTATAATAATAAATATAAAAAAATAAATGTGTAAGCACATACATGTGATAAATATAGATGGGTTTAATTGTTGATTATTCTCTTTGAATCTCATCCATGTGTGTGTAAACATGTGAAACATACAGACAATGCATATATAAAAAATATATATATATTTTTATTTATTATTAATTATTTGGTTAAAATATACTTAAATACATCAAAAATGTATCAGTTAAAATATAAGAATTTAAATAAAATTACATAAAAAATATTTTTCGCATTGAGTGTTAAGATATTTTTGTTTCTGTTTTTCCGATCCATGTTTTACCTGCAATGGAAAAAAAAGTTAATTGGTATCATACTAATTAGTTTGGGATTATTATTTTTTCATATAATTTAACATAAATTGAAGTAAGTCAGAATGGGGTTGGATCAGACTTTGTGGGAATTTATGTATAACGTTGTAGTAAGGCAGATATTTATATTGCATTGTGTTGAGACATAGTAATCCAATTAATTGAAATTTAGTTCAGCAACCTGTTACTTTTCCTAGTATTCATCAAATATTTAGAACTTCTTGAGAATCTTGAAAATTATCTAGAGTTTATTGGAACTATGCTGTATTGATATAAAGAATTATTGTTCTATGAAGTTACAATTATGATTAAGAAATGCAAGATATATGCCATATATTAGGAGCAGAAATTGGATCTAAAATTGGACTGAACAATGTTACTTGATAATTTTTCAAAGAATAACTGTTTTTGTTATTGCAAAATCTATAACTGAAAGTACAAACTGTTGTTTTTGAAATTAACAATTGCTTTTTGCAATTTGTATTAAAATTTAATTATATTATTTTAAAATTATGCTACATAAGTGAATTATTAAAGTACATCAGCTGATTTCTTTACGTGGTTGTTAATTAGATTAGATTGATATCAAAATGTTTTACATGATAAATATATAAAATTTAAAATATCATTGTAATAGTGTTATTCTTAATGTGATATATATTATATTAATTGTATTTTAATTTACAAGTGCTGAATTTGTATCACCTATTTGACATATCTTCTTCAAATAAATATGTGATCTGTCCTAATCATTTATTAGTTCACTTAAAGAGAATGTTTTCAAATAAGTGATTACATAAAATTTGGCACTCTAGATTAAATTAATGTTATAATTAGTCAAAAAAAGATGATGAGGTGTGAGACTTGAATTAACTAAAGAGCATAGATTCTGCCAAAAATGTATTTTGGGATCATTTACCATTTTCACTTATCTTTATTAACATGCATAAAATGTATGTGATGAATAGAAATCTTAAATATTATATTATAAAACATAGTTCTTGCATTTTTATACTTTATATATATATATACATTGAGTTCTGCTTCTCCACAAGTTATATTCAATCAAAATTGAAAGAATAACCAAAGAACTAGCCATATAAATTATCTAAATCATATAAATTAAATATATCATTAATCGTATCTATACAATTGCAAATGTATATTTGTTAATGCTATTTTTGTAGTCTTCGTCTGAAAACTTTATTTGTAAACAAAGCAAAGCAAAACTCCATATAGTAGTGCCACCTGTGCTAAACAGGGTAATCAATGGATGCCAGAAGGCTTGTGCATAAAATCCCTATCTAATGCCTACTCATCCAATATCCCCAGGCTAATTTCTGGCTTGGGGCCTTCGTCAGTGAGGAGCTTTGGATCCATTGATTACTCTGTTTAGCACAGGTGGCACTACTATATGCAGTTTTGCTTTGCTTTGTTTATAAACAATTATGTGCTAGTATTGGAGATGTGATCATGTGATGCTTGCTGGTTTAAAACTTTATTTGCATAATGATTTTTATAAACAATAATTTGATGTATAGAATATGGCTGTAATAATAGTTATACTATAAAGTTTACTATGATAATCTGTATTGTTGCTTTATGTACAGTATTACATATGATTATGATAATAGCTTTGATTTGTTCTTTAGTAATAATAATAAAGAATATTGTTAGTAATGATTGTCAAAAGGACTGCCAAGGCATATCAAAGTACAAAAACTTTTTGAATAAAAATACAGAAATCAAATTATAATTTAATAGCATTGTAATAGTTTTGATTTGAAGAATTAAAGAAACTTTTTAAAAAATTTATGAGTTTATTTTTTTTAGACAATAAAAAGAAGAAATAAGCAGATTTAAGATTAAGATAGGCTAACTCTGTACCAGGAATGGTGATTGTTGTGTGTAAAAGAAAGCATGCCACTGGAATTATGTGTTATAAAGTAATATAAAGCTTGATATAAATGATATGAAAATAATAGTAGCATATATCACCAGAATTGGTTGATTTTATCAGCTTATAATGTAGGAGTTTTTTCTCTTTTTCCAGTTTGAATAAAATGATATTGTATCAGTATTGTGGATAATGTAATGGTTTATTTATAGCAGTTTCTTTGGACAGGGTCTAGGAATAATGATTAGAAATATCTGACCAAGAGTAGGGGTTATCATGAATGGATTGATTGTCTATGTAGTTAAGTCAGTGGCTGCAATTATAGGTAAGGCTTGATAAATTCGCTATTGCCTCAAGATTGATATAATAATTAACTGGATTAAAACCCAGAGAGTTATGATTATAAATGAATTCAGTAAATATGATTAAATCATAATTTAAAACATACAAGTATTGACTTATGTTTAAGAGCAAGGCTGATATGATATCCAGATGGAATCTTGGATTTTTTTTTGATTCTCAAAAATGCATAAAGATTACAAACTATAAATAGATAGGTATGGATATTTGAACTTCTTCAATTTCTTTTTTTTTTTTTCTAATAATAAATTCTATAAATAAATCCGTAAATACAATTTAATTTCATTCTTTTTGATCTTGCTGTTATATTTTGTTTGTGAATGGAATAATGGTAATATTGATAACTGCTGGTATCATATTGATATATGTTATCAGTAAGTTGAATTTATTTACTTTAGTTTCTACTTGCATAGGCAGTTGATCATATATTATACATATTGTCTGATTTAGTTTATTGACTAAGTACAAAAAAAGATGAAATTAGTTCATATAATTGTTATTTATATGGTCACCATACTACTCACTTATAGAAAATTGATATGGGATTGCCAGTAATCAATATGGTAGTACATGAAATGATCAAGAGTCACACCCTGACAGGAATAGTTTTTCTTCCTTTTTATGCGAAGCAGAATAAGAATAAGGTATAAATTGTTGAAGTTAAATGAAAAATAATGCATTGAACTGAATGAAAATCTAATGTTTTACCTCTTAGATCTGGAATGGCCAAGATGTCGATTGCAGTCCACCAATGGACTACCAAGAAATTTTGGAACGATTGCCTAACTTTAGGAAAAATAATGATAACCAATGACACATTACACTAGATTAGATAGCTTTATATAAAAGTAATACATTTTTCATACATGTATGGCTGCTGCAGACACAAATCAGCTCTTCACAATCGAGATGACTGTGTATAGTCCAGCAGATGACAAGGGGTCTGACAATATATGTGCCTTCATTCAAAAATCATGATGATGCATACATTGTTTACAAATTCATCAGCTTGAGTACATTCACTGTACAGGAAGAATTAAATATGTTCAGTCAGTCATGAAGTCAATGGCTGTGTTTTTGTTGTGATATGTGCGTGGATTTATATAGTTTATAGTATTTTATATTTTAAAAAAGGAGTATAATGTCTGAAACAAATACTAAGAAAATAGACAATTTTAATGCAGAATGAGAAGAACAATTTGCAAAATATGTGTATTATATATGTCATGCAAGCTAGTCACTTCCATAAAAAAGATACATCAAAAGACATTTTAAAACCATTCATGCAAAATTTTGATAAAGATTTTCTGTTACAAAGAAAATTACATAAAAGTTTAAAAAATGAAAGTTGTAATCAACAAGCCAACAATCATATTTTATTAAACCCATTATTAAATCTAAAGCTGCAACAGTTGCATCATTTCATGTGGGTTATATGTTGGCAAAACATAATCTGTTGTAGACAGAGAAATGATAAAAGAAGAATTTCTAGAAGCCAGCAATTCATTGTTTGATTTATTCAAGACAAAAATGAAATTATTTATGCAATTAAAAACACAGCTTTCTCCTAGAACTATCATGTGTTATAAGGAAGTTATAAATTTTGATCTGATTGAACAACATGATTAACTGCATTTGTTTTTCCTTGTAGTTTTTTTCTCATCATGCTTGATAAAAATGGTTTTTAAGGATATGAATGTGAAAAGAGAATTACTAACATTACCTTTAAAAAAAAAACATTACTGCATTTTCAAAAACTATATAGAGGGGGAAAAAAAATCCATTTATAAAATTGTATCAGTGACAATTGATAGGATCAGAAATGGTGATTTCACAGATTTCCTTTTGCATTATTAAGATTATTTATTATCAAGCCCTCTGTTGTCAAATTCAAAAAATGCATCATATTATGGGAATCTGCATGTAAATTGTGAACTCCATTCAAAGTCAAAGTCTTTAGAGAAGAATGTTTTGGGCTCAATTAGAAGAAAATGAATCACTGCATGGTGAATTGTTATATCATGCAAATATTTATTGATTAAGTTGAAGAATATTTTTACAAAGATTCAGGGGCTTATTACAAAAGTAAAAAAAAAATTAAAAAGTCAAGAGATGAAATATATGTTGAACTTAGTGTTGACATTTGGATGGTGGATTTAATTTTTATTGTTGACATAATTAACCATATAAGGAATTGAATACTTTTGAAAATAAATTAAAACTGTTATCTGACCACTTGATGAAAAATGAATTAGAAATTTTCACAAATATTTCTGATAAATTCTTGAAATGTGGAAGTAGATTCAACAAAAGATAAATATTATGAGGCAACCTCATTCTCACTCTGAATTTGAGAAGTATTTCCAATAATTTACCATACTAGAGCCAATAGTTACTTTCAAGAGTTGTCAACTTGACAGACATGTGGAACAAATGAGTGAAAATATAAATAATACATTTTCTTTAACTGAGGAGAAAAATGACATTCTTTTTCTATAAAATTACATAAATTTTAGTAGTGAATAGCTCAGAAACTAAAAATCACTGCAGGGGTCTAATGGGTGAAGAAAAGTATTCAAATTTTAAAAAGTTGCATTTAATTTAACATCGATTTTTTATTCTATCCACCTGCACAAGTTAACATTTTTGACATTGAAATATGACATGATCATTATTTCTTATGCTTGCTCAAGCTGTTAAAACAGGCAAAACTTTCCATACAGTAGTGCCACTCAGTGCAAGCCAGAGTAATCAATGGACACAAGAAGGTTAGTGCATAAAATCCCTATCTAGTGCCTACTCATCCAATATCCCCAGACTAGTTTCTAGCTGGTGGCTTTCATCAATGAGGAGCCTTGGATCTGAGAGCACTGCACTTAGATCTTAGGATCTAATGCAACCCTCCAGCAGCCACCTTTTATCTCTACGTAACTATAAAACTATGAATCTAAAATTGAAAACAATATTTTCAATCCAAGCTCATTAGCTTATATAGTTGTATAGGTCTGAACGCAGTTCAATACCCATATATTTTAATCATCTTTAGTTCTTTAATAACCATAGCCACCATTATCCTATTAGGTAGGATTGGTATAAGCCACTAAACATCACATGATCACCATTTCTTATGCTTGCTCAAGCTGTTAAAACAGGCAAAACTCTCCATATAAGCTTTCTGGCATCCATTGATTACTCTGGCTTGCACTGAGTGGCACTAGTATGGAGAGTTTTGCCTATTTTAACAGCTTAAGCAAGCATAAGAAATGGTGATCATGTGATGTTTAGTTGTTTAATACCATTCCTGCCTAATAAGATAGTGATGGCTATCATTATTAAAGAACCAAAAACACCAAAATGTATGGGTACTGAACTGAGGTTAGTGCTATATGACTATATAAGCTAATGAGCTTGGACTGAAAATATTATTATGTTTTCAATTTTAGACTCATAGTTTTGTAATTAAGTAGAGAGAGAAAGTGGTTGCTGAAGGATTGCATTAGATCCTAAGATCTAGGCGCAGTGCTCTCAGATCCAAGGCTCCTCACTGATGAAAGTCACAAGCTAAAAACTAGTCTGGGGATATTGGATGAGTAGGCACTAAATAGGGATTTTATGCACGAGTCTTCTGGCTTGTACTGAGTGGCACTACTGTATGGAGAGTTCTGCCTGTTTTAACATTGAAACATGATTAAGTCAAAATCTCATTCCTGTCTCATAGACCACTTACAACCCTGTGCAAGTAATTAAATAAGATTTTCAGACAGCATGCAGTGCAAATCTTCAACAACTTAATAAATTTTCATATTTTTACTTGGAATTTATATTTCGTAATGATTTTTTTTTTTCGTTGCATAGTTAATTTTTGATAATAAAATTAATATTATTTGTAATACTTGATATTATTTGTAATTATTATTACATTTAATATATTGTTCATGGACTGTGACTCTTGGAGAAAATTACAAGTATCCCTTGTACTGCAGAAATCTGCCCACTCTTACCTAAAATGGTTTTGCATATTCATATTTGTCGCATTATTTTTCCAAGCCATTTCTTTCTAATATTAGTTGGTGCTATATTTAGAATGTAAATAAAATAATATATTTAGAATATAATAAATAATTGTGCTAAATTTGAAATAAATCTTAAAATATTGCAAAGTAAAAATTAGAAAGTTATAAATATTAAAGTTAAAATATGTTAATAAGAGTTCCCTTATTAGAAAATATTTAGAAAATCTTTAACCAAAAGAATAGTTCAGGATACAGATTAACTAAAATGATAATAAACAATAGTATTAATTAGTGTTTAAGAATTTCCATTGCTATAGTATTGTTACCTAGATTGGACTGAAAAGGGGATAAATTCCGATGGAATTCCATCGGAATTTTGAAATGAAAAATGATTCTGAAGAAGATTGCTGGGGCAATTGAAACTGTCAGTGGGTTGTAATAAAAGCATTGTAAAACAGTTATAAAGAGCATAGATGATTTAGTATTACTTTAAGAAGAATGGAGACTCTCACTCACACACTCGTATCGATGTAGCTAGTCATGTTTATCTGAAGGAACTACAAGGTGAATGTTCAAAATATTGTGGATGACCCAGTGAACTCCACCACTGAAGGTTCAAAAGTGAACATAGGAACTTTTTGCTGGCCACAATAGCTTTATTATGTTTTTATATGTCTCTAAGGCCAAGTATCATAAGTATTATAATAATACTAATCTATGTAACATTATTGATTGTTAAGTTGTATACATTAAGCATTCTTAATTTAACTTTTATCATTGTTATTTTGTTAGCAATGAACATCAATTTTTAATTAAAAAGTTGTCTGGTGTTATAAGTATTTCTGGTTATCTTATCACCTTTACCATGACTGCAATATTGATGGTGGCTGTACACAGCAGTCAGTATATAGTCTCCATAGTCTATATTAATGGTTTGGAATTATAAATGAATTTGTGACTCAGTAATGCAGCTGCACTCAAGCATCCTAGTTATAACCTGGAGAAGAGATTGAAAAGGCTTAATTTGTTAAAAGAATTTGTAAAAAAAGTAAGAATATCTTTACTTTTTTTTTAATTATTGGATTGATGTTTGTAAACTGCAGAAGTATTCTCAAAGCACAAATATTAGTAGTTTGCTATTATGTAACAACATTAGAAAGTTTTATTGTAATAACCAGATGTTATCTACAGTAAAAGAAACAGAAATGGATTGTCTTTATGAAGATTTTAAAGAAAGAAGAATAATGCTCATCAGGAGACATTTATGTCATTGAAATATATATATAATCTAGTGTAAAATAAATAAATGTTAATTTTTCTATTCTTAGGAAAAAGCTTTGCCATCATAATCATAAATATAATGTAGATCTTGACACTAGTATACAATTTTTTTGAATAAATGTAATTCTTGCAAAAATTAATGCTATGGGGATGAGGTTTCAGTTCTTCATTGCTTGATCACTCTGGGATTCAGATTATGAAGAATTTAAATGTAACTAATTCTAATTATCAAAAAGAATTGGCTTGAGAAAGTCATGGTCTACTTTTTTGTTTTTTGTGTGTGTATTTTTATACTTGACAAATAAAATACCCTAGTATGAAACAATGGATATTATTGTATCTACAAAAATTGTTAATATCTAATTTATATATATATTTAAGGAGGCTGTCATGAATGTGCTGGACCATAAAAATTTAGATAAAGATGTTCTGTTTTTTCAAGAGAAAGTAAGGTAAATGAATTTTAATATTTATTTAAATCGTGAATATACTGTTTTACATTGTAACTTCAAATCTTTTCACATACACACATTTTCATCAGTTCACAGCAAGGTAATAGATAAAAATTTATCACTTTTTTTTTATATAATTGTCTCTATCATAAATATCTTTAAATTTTTCTTTCAGCAGTTTTTTTACCTTTGTATGTTTTTTTTTCCTTTTTTGATATGATAATTCATAATGATTATGGCATAAATATTGTTTTTAATATTTTCTCCGTGCAAGAAACAGCATAGTTTATTATAATAACTATATATAAATATGCTAGTCTCTTGTAACAAAATTTTTTTTTAGAATGTGTATTAAAAACGGTCCAAGTCCAATAGGATCACAACTTTTTGTGAATATGTTTGGGATATATGGCATACTTTTTTTTGTTTGATAATGATTTGGCTATGTTATGTATGTGTATAATTAAAATACACATACACACAAAATAATAATAGTAAATGTTGTAAATAGGGATTTAATATTTAAACGTATGTACGTGTATAATTTATCGCATATACATAGTAAGTTATATATATACGTGAAGATAAAAATACTTTGTTAATTTAAAATAATATTATACCTTAATAGCTGAGTTGTTTTTTTTAAAACAGCAAGTAAACAAATCCTTTTAGATAGGAAGGTTAATTAACGAAGGAGCTTTGCAGATAAACAAGATGATTAATTAAAAAGCAATCCAGCTGCAAAGGGTAATCAATCAAAGTAAAACTTAAGCCAAAAGGTAAACTGGGAGGGATTGATCCGGTCAGGATGGACAAGATTTGACCAATCAAATCGAGAAAATCAGGACTGGAAAAATGAATGAAAGAGTAAAGCATTTGACACTTTTAAACTGGGAGCTCTACCGATGCAGATGAACTGGGAAAGGCGCTGAACGTCGCTTATATAGCACGGTAGCCCCAGAGCAGACAGCTGGCCTCCGAACGTCCAAGAGTCAGCATAGGGACTATAAAGTAGGTCGCATAGATCTTCACTATTATTTTGGTATACCTTCAGGTTTGTTGAGATAAATATATTATAATTGTTTTGATGTATTAGTGTAAATATGTATATATTAGTGTATTGCAATTAAATCTGTTTTTCTTATTCTACCGGCGTTAGTCTTTGTGATTATATTTATTGTATGCATATATAGGCAGAGCAAGGTTAGCTTACTACATAGATCATTTGCCAGCGAGTGTTATAACTGGCGGACATAACATTTGGTGCAGTCAAGAGTTCGAACCTAGTAAAGCTAGAGTCATCATCATCATCAACCATTATCAATCCACTGCAGGATGAAGGTCTCTCAAAGTTTAATCCATCTTCTCCGATCTTTAGCTTCTCTTCTCCACAACACCCCTGCACATTTTCTTATTTCATCCATCCATCTCACATGTGGTCTCTTTCTGGGTCTTTTACAATCTCTTGGAATCCAGTTTAAAATTTCAATTGTCCATCTATTATCATCTCTTCTAGCAATATGTCCAGCCCAACTCCATTTCAATCTTTTAATTTTTTCAATAAGGTCAGTAACACCTGTTTGTTGTCTTACCCCTACATTGCATTTTCGATCTCTTCTTGTTACTCCCAACATACATCTCTCCATACTCCTTTGAGTGGTCTGAAGTCTCTGTATTGCTCTTCTATTAAATGTCCAAGTCTCAGATCCATAAGTAAGAACTGGTAAAACACATTTGTTAAAAACCATCCTTTTCAAACACATAGGCATATTTCCTTTTAGTATCAAGTTATTTCTACCAAAAGCACTCCAACCAAGTTTAATTCTATGATTAATTTCCTCCATTATGTTTCCATCTGTATTAATAATCTGACCAAGGTATTTGTAACTGTTAACTTCTTCTAATTCTTCATAATCAATCTTTATTTTCATATTTTGAGCAAATCGATTAAACATTACTTTAGTCTTTTTAACATTTATCTTTAGTCCTACTTTTCTACTTTCATCTGCTAACTCCTGCAACATTTCCTGCAGCTCTGAAGCATTATTTGCAAAAACAACTACATCATCTGTGAAATCTAAATGACTTAAATACTCTCCATTTACTTTCACTTCTTTAGTTTCCCATTTTAATCCACAAAGTACTTCTTGCAGCACTGCTGTAAAGAGTTTTGGAGATATGGAGTCATCTTGTCTTACACCTTTCTCAATGTTGATTTTTCCGGTATCATTATGTAATCTAATTGTTGCTGTTGCATTTTTATAAATATTCTTTAAAATATGACAATATCCTGGATCTATACCTTGATGATCCAATGCTTTAATCACTGAAGAAATGTGTATAGAATCAAATGCCTTTTCATAATCTACAAATCCAAAACATAATGACAACTCATATTCATTTGTCCTTTCTATGACTTCTCTCAATACCTGGATATGATCTATTGTACTAAAACCACTTTTAAATCCAGCTTGTTCTCTTGGTTGGTGGAAATCCAAAGTTCTCTGTAGACGAGTTGTAATTATCTTGGTAAAAATTTTATATAAAACTGATAAAAGGCTGATAGGTCTGTAATTTCTAATATCTTCTTTATCACCTTTTTTAAATACTAATATTATTACTGCATTCTTCCAATCTTCCGGTATATCTTTATCATTTAGACATTTGGTATATAACTTTGCTAAAATTGTTTCTATTTCTTCACCTGCTTCTTTCAATATATCAATTATAATTCCATCATTTCCTGGAGCCTTTCCTTTCTTCATACACTTAATTGCATGTCTCACTTCTACATTTAAAATTCTGGGCAATTCGGAAGATGTAATAGATATAGGAGGTACTTGTTTTTTATTACTATATAATTCTTGATAAAAATCTTCTACCAATTTCATGATGTCATCTCTCTTTTTAGTAATAATTCCATTTGCTGTTATTCGCCATTTACTCAAAGCAGAAATTTTTTAAGTACAATATTTGGGTATAATGGATAAATTGCATATGGCCATTGGCGAATTCGACATAAACGAGACAAGCAGTTGGTCATTGTATGTTGAACACATAGAAAAGTATCTTTTTATTAATAGACTCGAAGACGATAAGAATAAAATAGCCACCGTATTATGTTTTGCAGGTAAAGCGGTTATAGAAATCGCAAATCGGGTTAGTAGCGCCTTTAACCCCTGAGCAATGTTCATACGGTGACTTCAAAGAGCAATTGGGTAATTATTTTAACCCCACTCCTTCACCTCACGTTGCTAGACTATAGTTCCGCCATCATCTGCAAGCTAGAAATGAAACGTTTAAGGACTTTGATTGTGCACTGCGAGTGTTAGCTAAAGACTGCATGTATGATTCTTACTTAGACGAAGCTCTCCTTGAACAGTTCCTGACAGGCATAAACAGCGACATCTTACGGCAACAGCTACTGTCAGTAACGAATCTCGATTACACGGAGGCAATCAAACGTAGCAAAGCCTACGAGCTTGTCTTGGAACAGTCCAAAAAATACGCAGAATTCAATAATGGGGGAAATAAGCAGACCGAAGTTTACAAAACTTTCAAAACAATGGAACAGAAATCCACAGAAAATAATGAAAGTAATGGCAATAATAGTAGAAACCCTGTTATCTGTTTTTGTTGTGGAAAAAAAGGGCATAAAGCTACTGATTGCTATTTTAGACGCGAACAATGTAAATTATGTAATAAGAAAGGGCATAGGCAAAACATGTTTTGGAGAGAACAAAATGAAACACTATACACAAGAAACAGTCCTAACCATAAATTATAGGAAAAGAAAAACTGTTTACAATGACTAGCAATACAGCAACCAGTCTTAATGATAAAATAATTATAAAAGTTAAAATATACGATCGCCCTATAGACATGGAAGTGGACAGTGGGAGCGGTATAACCCTAATTTCACTACGCAATTGGCAGACCGTTACAGAAAAATGTAAGCAAAAACCCGAAATAGTAAAAACTGACATGAAAGCGTTAGACGTAAATGGCAACGCTATTAAAATAAAGGGCATGGTTAAAGCTCCAGTAAACATAGTAGAGGATAAAATTGTCAATTTACCGTTATATATGGTACACGCCCCGATAAATCCATTAATCGGCCGTGAGTGGTTTAATAAATTAGGGATTAGATTGACATTTGTACAAAATGTCGAGTTGGAAAATAAATTTCCAAATTTATTTAATGGGGAGCCGGTATCGTTAGAAATGAACACATCAGCTCTACCCATAATTTGCAAACCTAGAAAGGTACCGTTCACTCAGAAAGTAAAAGTAGAAAAAGAAATCGATGACCTCATCAAGAAAGGGATGTTGGAACCCACGGAAAAGTCAGATTGGGCCACCCCAGTAGTCATCATAACTAAACCTAATGGTCAGATACACTTGTATGGGGATTACAGGATAACTGTAAATAAAGCTTTAAACAAGAGCGCATACCCTGTACCAAACGCTAGAGAAGTTATAGCTTCATTGCAAAAATCTAATTTCTTTGCGAAGTTAGACCTTAATGCTGCATTCCATCAAATACCAGTTACAGAGGAAGCGTCCAGAATACTGACAATTACTACACATCTTGGGCTATACAAAGGTAAAAGACTTCCATTCAGAATACAATCGGCCCCTAGCATATTTCAGTCAAAAATCGAAACTCTCCTCAATGGATTGGATGGCGTAATACCATATTTTGACGACATCCTCGTAACAGCGACCACAGACAAAGTACTTAGAAACCGAGTAGATAAGATATGTGAACGGCTAAATGAGTTTGGCACAAAACTGAATACTGAAAAATGCATTTGGAAAACTAAGGAAATTAAATTCCTGGGCCACATTATATCAAGAAGCGGCACATCTCCTTCCCCCAAAAAGGCTAAATCAGTAGCAGAAGCACCAAGACCCACAAACGTGAAGCAACTACAAGCTTTCCTAGGCTTGGTGAATTTTTTTGAAACTTTTTTAAAAGGAAAAGCCCCTGTGGCCACTCCTTTATATAATCAACTGAGGAAAAACCAGAAATGGAAATGGGACCAGCAAGAAGAAACAGCATTTATTCGCACTAAAGCGCTGCTTACTTCAGAGAAATTATTACTACATTATAACAGTGATCTGGAAATTATGTTGACCACCGATGCATCTGAATTTGGGATCGGGGCAGTACTAAATCACCCAGCCCAGTCAGAAGAGCGACCCATAGCATATGCTTCACGCACATTGTCCAAGGCAGAAAAAAACTATAGCCAATTGGACAAGGAAGCGCTCGCAATTTTGTTCGGAGTGGAAAAATTCCACCAATATCTGTATGGGATGAAATTTATTATTATAAGCGATCACAAACCCCTGCTGGGAATATTCGGAAATAAATATATACCTGATCATTTAAGCCCCCGGATGTTATGTTGGCTTAATGTTCTCGCGTGCCATGATTACAGTCTGGAATACAAAAAGGGAAAACAAATTGAACCCAAATATGTGAAACTCAGTCACATTTAATTAAACATTCACTTTTATCTAAAATTAATGATATTAATGGATGATTATAATGAAATGATCTGATTTAAATATAAGATCATTTTTAGAAATAATGAGAAACCTTGTAATAATAGGAAGATGATTAATAATTATTTAATTATTCTCTTAAAGAAATTTTTCAATAAATGGATATTTTAAATTTATTATAGGTTTTTATCTCTTGATACATGGAAACTAAGATATTAGTAATAATGAAAATATTTTGCATATGTTTTAATAGATGTGAGAGATTTTCTATACATGTCTGAATGGCTCACATAGGTTCTTTACAGACTTTTTATTAGCTGTAGAAGATATGTTAAGAGAATGCTTTTATTAGTGAGATTTCTTCAGCTGCTACCACTATTTATGGCTAATTGATTTTTTTAATTATTGTTAGAATGAGTACCAAAATATCTCTGGTTCCTTCTGCAAAAATTAGAAATAGATTCTGGGTTAAAAAAATTATCAAAACAAAGCAACTGAAGATCCTAAATAATTGTGCATTCTCTGATGAATTGTGCCCAGATTTTAGTGTACCCAAGAAAAAATAAGATAATTTTTACTCTATTGTTTATTAGCTTTATTCTAATTCAGAGCAAAGTAAAACATATAGTCAATGTAAACAAAGAAAGTTATCTTATTGCTATATTTTTCATTTATTAATAAAAATCAGAATCTGGAGTGTAATTTATGAACTAAAATGAGTTTGATTATGACTAGAATAATGTGCTAATTTTAAGGAATATAAGAAAAGCATGATTAACATTCTGCTGGAGAACCCCATAATCTTTAGACAGTTACCAAACTTAATCCGAGAGGTAGTAATAAAACTAAATTTTTAATTAAATTATTTTCTGAATTCTGTTGCAAATTTTTTAGTTATAAAGATAACGAATAATGAAAATTATGGTTATATATCAAATAGTACATATGTTATTCATAATAGAAACAATAATAAGAGGCAATAAAGTTTGCTTTAAAATGAAGTACTATATCATAATCTAGAATTAAAATTAATTCTATTTAATAGGCACTGACAAATTAAAGTAACTCTTAAGAAGAAAAAACCTAATATTGGTGCACTGTGAAGAAGTTGAATTAAATTTTCTTTTGTCATAAAATGGAAATTATTTTAACAGTGATTGTATTACTGAAATATTTATTTTAAAATTGAATGATTAAGATGACATTTAACTGTATAGTCTATTGTTATAATAAACATTTTGATTAAATTATCTTTAATCTATAAAAGAAAAACATGTTAGGCACAAATTACAGTACTATTTTTTTTTTTTTTATATTATGATATATATGCTTGATTAATTTATATACATATATATATATAATTAATATATTTTTATTTTATAGACTGAAAATGATTATCAGAGATAAAAACAATAATAAAAAGAGAAAGAATATTTCTCTGAAGAGTTGTGATGATAGCATTTTACTTGTAGCAATATATTAGACTATTTCCATTATCCAGTTGAACTGTTAAATGTTTTATTCTAATTTTATATTGTTTCAAACTATTACTAATAACACAGATTAATATAAAATACAAAGATTTTACAGGTATTCCTTTTTTCTCTTCTTCTTATGTTGCTGTGACATTCTAGAATTTGAATTAAATGATGACTTTTAGATCTATGCATGAATAAAAAATTTAAATTGATGTAGCTTGGATAATCAAAGCTTCTTAAATTCAATATTTATGAATCTAAAGATTATCAGTTTGATTCCCATACTAGTATGTGATGCAGTGTGGCTTCTCCTTATACAGTCAGGAATCTCTCAGCAACTATGCCCAGAGAAGCCTGTTGGCCACTTTACCTTCCCTTTCCATTCCCCATCCTAAGTTTCCCCATAATCTGCTCCATCCCATTTCTGCAACATAATCTTTGTCAACACCATGGCCTTCATATCTAAACCCCCTTTATCTTTTCCCAAACCCAGCATAAAAACCAATAACTCACTTTCTGTATAATTTTTTTGTTCATATTTATTCCTCCATAACTTCATTATTTGTACCCTTTCTGCTTCAAAGCATTTACATTGAAGTAACAGATGCTTACTATTTTATATGCCTTCCTTACACAATTCGCAGACTAAATCACCCATATTTTTCCATTTACGTATATATTCCCTTGTTTCTAAAGATCCCGTTCGAACCTTAAACAATAAACTACTTTTCTTACTATTATCATAAATTAATTCGCACCCAATGTTCCGTTTACTTCTATATATATTTAAACTCGTTTTACTCTCCATACTAGTTCTCCATCTCTCCGATTCCCTATTTTTTTATTAATGCATCTATTCTTCTATCCCATTCCTTACCACTATAATACTCAACAATCCTCCTAACACAATCATCCCACCTTTTGTACAAGTATACTGACATAAATTCTTTATCCATATCTTCTGCATACTGCATTACCTTTCTTATTCATCTTGTTGCCTGCCCTTTACTTGTAACCCAATTAAATACTATTTTAGCTATTCTTTTATTATCCATAAACTGCAATCTATCAAACCTTTTCTTTTTGCATCTCTCTTATAAAAACTTGACCATCCCATTTCTCCTTGAATTGCCTCCTTTGCTGTCCACACATCTGCATCTAATGCATGTCTTCCTACTTCCCATTGTACTTTTTCTAAGTAATCTAATACCCCTTTACTAACACATAACGCATCATTGCCATATGTCAACCTGCTACTCCCACTCCCTTCCATACAATTCTAGCAACATCATATTTATTATATGAAAACACTGTTAATTTCTTTATCAATCCCTTTCTTTTCTTTGCTTTATTTATTGTCACATTGGTCGAGGCAGTGACACCTGGAGAAGCAAACAATCCCATCCAAAACACTGTGGTATCTATTAACCTGGGTTTTATTAAATATCTGGAAAAATATGAACAAAGTTTTAATCTTTTTTAAAACATTTAAAAATCTCAATTATATGATGGAAATAATCTAACATATAACTATTGATAAAAAAATGTATATAATTAAAATAATGTTTGCATATTCTATTTGATTTTGATATTTTCTTAATTCACTGTGGTTATGAGAATGAGAAACATTGAATTAAAACTAATAAAAAAACGGAAAATTAAATAATTATACCTTTGTCTTTGCTATTAATGGATTGTAACTAAATATAAATAATTACTGGGACAGTTCCACTAAGTTAAAGAACTGATAGAAGTTTAACAACCGAAGATAAGATTTCACTCCGTGATCTTCAGAAAGAGGCCATTAACATTACTTCTAGAACAACTAGTTGAATACCAGTGTGTATAATTAGTGGCAATAAATTCATGAATATTTCAATAATATTTGCAAGTGTTACAAATTAAATACTTTTAGGCCTTTGGAAAAATTTCAAGTGTAACCTCTCATTTATAATCACTAGAGATAAAAATATTTCAATTAACATTATAACGATGATATATATTGGTAACTTTTTTTACCACCAACAATATCGAAATAGTTAGAACCAAATTGTATTCTTTGACTTTAAGTCAGCATATTTGTGCACATTAATGATAGTAAATATTAATTTTGAGTTTTTTAAAGATTGAAATTTTAATTTTGAACTAACTAGAAAGTGCCCAAATTCACTGAGTTAATAGTCAAGTTACACATAACCTTTTGACATTTGAAGTGAAAATTACCAATTATATTTTTATATTGGACTATTTCCATTATCTAATATGCATATTGAAGGTCTTTAGAAAAATTTAACTTTATTTAAATATTTCAAATACATTCAACTGTTAGAAATAGCACATCAAACAGGCACAATGTTTCGAGAGGTATTATTCTCCTCTCTTCTTCAGATGTTGCTGGCTGACCAGTGACAGTACTAGCATGGAATTCGAACGTGAACCCTTAGATTCTTGAGTATTGAATTTTAAGTAACGCTCTAACCAACTGAGCCATCCTGACAAAGGCAACAGTCTGTAAAAATTTCATATACTTATCTATGAGGTTCCTCCTGATTTCTCCATTTTTGTCCTTAAGAGCAAAGTTGATTAGTGGTTTCCATATATTATATATAGTCACACTATGTTGGCTTATGAGATTTTTTGCCATTGTCATGTAAGCAGCTTCTTTAAATTTTCTTCTCTATGTGATATTTTTGTATTTTCTCAATTGAACATATATGTTCATTGGAAAATACAAGGTCTGCTGCCTTAGACACATCTGTTTTTCTCTTCTAATGATCAGTTTTTGTTCTTGCAAGCACTTTTCAATGGGATGACTGGTCTCAGCCATATATATTCTTCCACATTCACGTGGTATTTCATAAACGCAGTTTTTTCTTTTCAGCATTTCAAGTTTAGGCTTTGTAGATATTAGAATTCCTCGTAGTGTGGTATGGCTCTGGAAAGCTGTTCTGATGTTATACTGATTGCAGGTTTTCCTTAATTTGTCTGCTTTTTTGGAATGTATGGGTACCCTACAGTACCAGTAAATGTCTTTTCTCTTGATGGTTTTTTTTATTGACTATTTAACAATTTCTTGTAACGGCAGTTTGTTCTATATCCCTGGTTTCTGAACAAACTTTTTTTGCTCTGTTCCATAGTGATAGTATAACTGTTTCTGGTATGATTGGATGTATAGGCTAGGTATTTTCCTCTATGTGTAGATTTTTGGTAAACTGTAGTTTTGATTTTGACATGAGGGAGTCTTGTCACAAGAATATCTAAAAATGCCAATTTTTGTTTTTGTTTTGATTCTATTGCGAATTCAATTGAAAGGGGAAATGTTGATGTTTTTCCAGAAAGTTTGTCACAGTGTTTCACCATGTGGCCATACAACAAATGTATCCACATACTGAAGCCAAACTTTAGGTGGATATGGAGTAGTTTTTATGACTAACTTTTCAAGTTTTTCCATGTAAATATTGCTAATCAGGGAAGACAATGGTGAGCCCATAGCCATTCCTTGATATTTTTTTTTTTTTTTGAAGAATTCTGTGTTATATTGAAATTAGGTTGTTTTGATGCAGAATGTTAATAGTTTCATTATATTATCAATAGGAAGAGCTGTTCTGGTTTGTAAACTATTATCACCATTTAATCTTTTCCTTACAATAGACAATGCTTCTTCACATAATACATTCATGAATAAACTTTCCACATCAAAGCTTACCAGTACACCAGTTCTTTCAATTTTCATGTTCTTGATTAATTCTACAAAATGTCTAGAATCCCTGACAAAGATCTGAGTCTTGTATGCCAAAGGATTTATAACTTTGAGAAGAAATCTTGCCAAATTTTGGCGAGGTGAATCTCTACAACTAACAATAGGTCTTAATGGAACATGATCCTTATGGATTTTAGGTAGACCATAAAGATGAGGAATTTTGCTGTAATATGAGGTTATTTTACTTTTTTCTGAATCAGTGAAGTACTTACGATGCTTTCTGAGTAAAGCTTGTAACTTTGTTTCCATACTCAGTATGGGATTTTTTGCCACTTTTTTATATTGGTCTGCTGTGAGGAGTGAATTTTGTTGTCATAATCAGTTGTATCCATTACAATTGTAATTGTCATTATTTTTACCATGTTTTTGGGAATGTATGAGCTGCATATTTATTATTTAAATAGTTTCTTTACTATATGTAAATGTTATAATAATATATGCTTCAGCTGCAGAAAGGAATTTGCTGATAATTGAAAGGAGACTCTTTGATTTCTCTTGGAGACCTTAAAGGAATCGAGCAGGGAAAATTTCCTAATGTCCATTCCATACGTCCTTCTCTTCGCAGCTGTTATTACATATGATTATTCATATACTATTAGAATATAGATGAACTGCTCACCAACATGCATTAGCCAGCATAGTGACTTTATTGGCTTTTTACCTCTGATTTTAAGATTAAGAAACACTATAGTCTTTCTTCTCAGTTGCCTGATAGCTCTTAACTGAAATATCGGTTGAGTTTTCTTGAAGGCAGAATGAATTTGTGTGTGTGAGAATGGATTTTTTTTTTTTCTCTTCTAATAGAAATTTATAATCATGACAGACAAAAATAAATCATGATCCTTATTCCTAGGAGGCTGTAAACTCACCAGCCAAAGCAGTGGTTGGTGGTCAAACGCAGAGGGTGCTAAGAATCTCCTGATTGCAAACCCAGGCTGCCATTTGATGATGTTTAGGTACTTACAACTGCAAATCACTTTCACATGAAGGAAGATTGCAAGAATTGGAAGAAGCACTGTCTCATATTAAATGGGACATTATTGGACTTTATGAAATTAGAAGAAAAGGTGAAGAGACAATTGATTTAAAAAGTGAACATGTACTGTACTACAAACTAACAAACATTGGACATATAAATGGAGTAGGATTCACTGTAAATAAAAAGTGGAAGAACAACATTGTGGAGATTGATGGTGTATTCGACTCAGTCAGAAGAATACTTATTCAACTTAATAGCAGATTCCAAATGCAGATAATTCATTATGCTCCAACAAATTCTCATTGTGATGAAGAAATAGAGGATTTTTGTATGGATGTACAAAAAGTTTTTGATCAGACCAAACAACATTTCAAAATTGTCACGGGAGACTTTGATGCTAGAATTGGTAAACAGTTAAAAGATAACAGTGCTATAGGTAAATATGATTTTGTTGATACAAATAAGAGAGGACATAGACTTGTGGAGTTTGCAGAAAAAGAGAAACTTTATAATTATGAATTATTAAACACAAATAGACATGGAAACATCCAAATGAAGGTAAGTACACCAGAATTGGATTATATTTTGACTGACAGACAATATGTATTTCAAGATTGTAATGTTCTTAATAAATTCAACATAAGAAGTGATCATCAATTAGTAAAATGTTAATGTAAAACCAGAGAGAAAAAAATTATTAAGAAAAGCAATATTCACAGTTGATATTCCTAATCTCCAGAACCATTCGAATGAATTTAAATTAGAATCTGCAAATCATTTTTAAATATTAGCAGATTTTGAACATGATTCAAATTTGAATGACTTCAATACGAAGATAGCTGATACACTTTTAAAAATTCCAACTGAGATAGTTGGTAGAAAAAAGTAGCAATTGACCAATAAAATTTCTTCAGAGACGAGACAATTTATGAAGAAAAGAAGGAATATGAAAATATATAAAAATGATGCATTAAAGTGGTGCAAAAAAGAGTTGCTAATGATATAAGAAAGTATAATTGTGAACTAACAATGAAAGCAACAGAAGAGAATAAAAGTCTCAAGAGTATAAACAATATCTTGGTATTGATAGGAAACTTATTTCTGCAGTAAGAAAAAAAAAAAAGGAACTATTATTAAGAAGTAAGATGACAGCATGAAATGTGTAGAAAAGTTCTATCAAGAATTATGTAGCAATAAAGAATAAGGAAAAGCATCTCCTACAACTACTATAACTTCTGAATTGTCCGGGATTTTAAATGAAGAAATAAGACATGTAATTAAATTTATGAAAAAGGGAAAAGTTCCATGTAATGATGGAATTATAATCAATAACTTAAAAGAAGTAGGTCAAGAAATAGAAAAAATTTTGGCAATTATATACTAAATGTCAAAATAATAAAGATGCACCAGGTGATTGGAAGAATGCAGTATTAATATTAATATTTAAAAAAGGTGATAAAGAAGATATTAGAAATTACAGATTTATCAGTCTTTTTATCAGTTCTATACAAAATTTTTACCAAAATAATTACAACTTGTGTACAACGAACTTTGGAAGCTGAATTTCAAAGTGGTTTTAGTACAGTGGATTACATCCAAGTATTAAAAGAAATTATAGAAAGGACCAATGAATATGAGTTGCATTATGCTTGGATTTATAGATTAAGAAAAGGCATTTGATTCTTTAAGCATTTCTTTAGTGATTAAAGCATTGGATCATCAGGGTATAGATGCAGAATATTATCATATTCTCAAGTATATTTATAAAAATACAACAGCAACAATTTGATTGCATACTGCTACTAGAAAGATTAACATTGATATGGGTGTATGATAGGATGACTCCATATCTCCAAAACTTTTTACATCAGTTTTGCAAGAAGTATTATGTGGATTAAAATGGGAAGCTAAGGGAATAAAAGTAAGGTTATTTAAATCATCTAGATTTTGCATGCTTTAGCACTTCAAGAAATGTTGCAAAAATAATCAGATGAGAGTTAAAATGTATGATTAAAAGTAAATATTAAAAAGACTAAAGTAATATTCAATGCATTTTCTCAAAAGATGGAAATAAAGATTTATAATAATGAGTTAAAAGAAGTTAACAACTACAAATACCCCTTGGTCAAATTATTACTACAGATAGAAACATAATTGATGAAATTAATTATAGAATTAAACTTGGTTGGAGTGATTTTTGTAGAAATAACTTAATATTAAAAGAAAATATGCATATATGTTTGAAAAGGAAGGTTTTTAATACGTGTGTTTTGTCAGTTCTTACTTAAGGATCTGTGACTTGGATACTTAACAAAAGAGCAATGCAGACTTCAGACCACTCAATGAAGTATGGAGAAACACATGGTAGGAATAACAAGAAGAGATCAAAAACAAAATACATGGGTGAGAGAACAAACAGGTGTTATTGACATTTAAGAGACTGAAGTGGAATTGAGATGAACATATTACTAGAAGAGATGATAATAGATGAATAGTCAGTAATTTATCTGTATGCGCTGACACAGTTAAATGTGAAGCTAAAATAAGAATTATAATATTAATGTGTCTTTGTGCTTTCGAGGAATTTCTATAGCCTCATAATCATAGACAAAGAGTTATCTAGGAAAAAGAATATATAAGGAACAGATATTCGAAAATACGAGTTCATTTCTTGGAAAGGGGGGAAGCATGATTCCTTTTGGTTTATAGTGTGGATATTATTAGCAATTTTCTAGACCTCCTTGATCTTATATTTGACATCGTGTCATTCTATACATGCAATGGTAACCAAGGAAGGTTCAAAATTATGGCTAGTAGATTTCTGGTGCTCAAGGAAAATGGAACGGTATTTGGGCTTATCAAACACTATAACGATGTTGAGAGATTCGCATGGAGAAGGTTGTCTGAGATTTGCGGTAGTACAAGACTTGGAAGCTAGTTTGAGGGCATAGAATTGGTATACAGTACAGTATTAGGATTCTGATCAGAGTCTAGTTTATTTTTGGAATTATTAATCAATCTGTTGATTGAAGGGAGGTAGACATGAAGGTGTATATTTTGTAATATTCTGTTTTGGTAAAGCTTTATTACAATGTTTATGAAGCAAACCAGAATTAAAAACAACTTAGTAAAAAGTCAGATGGATTGATGACATAACGAAATATGCTGGTGTAATGTGGAGAAGAGATGCTAGAGATTGGAGAGACCTTCATCCTACAGTGGATCAATAATGGTTGAAAGTGATAATGGTGATGAATATATGCTTTATGAAAGAAAAAAAATTTTAATGTTATTTTCTTCTTTGTCAGACCAAATATCATTTGCTAATATTACAGTTTATTTTTGTGAAAAAGATTTTTACTGAAAACTTGATATGAAAATGTTTTTTACATTTTTTTAATTCATTATTTAGATTCAAATAATAAATATATTTTTAGTTTATGTCAAAGGGATTTGATGTATCTAATATATAACATTATCTGTAAAACTTAACACAATTTAAAATTAATAAATCACTTAAAATGGGAACAAAATTTTAAGAAATTATTTTATTTGCATAATTAAGAAAAATATTTTGTTTTGAATTAAAAGTTTATGAAATTTTATCAAACTATCTTTTATTTTTTGAATTTTTTTTTGTTTAACTATTTTAACATATGTCAGGTTTCTGTGTGCAGCTTATTTTTTAATTATTGTATAAACTTTATATAATATTTGAAAGACTACTATTATATATAAATATAATCCAACCTCTTATGCATTGTAAATTTTTTGGGCTATCAGAAATTTCATTTATGAAAGCAAAAACTATATAACAGAAATAGGAATATGTTCTCTATTTAAAATACATATATATGACAAGTTTTTTTCAAATTACATACATGTATTTAAATTTAACACATATATTAAAATGCAGTATATAGGTATGTATAAAATGTCTCATCACCTGTTGTTAAATTTTCCGGCTGTGCTACCTGTGCTTTTATAAAGTTTTGATTAAGCACTGGAAAATGATAAACCACTTTCCTACCAGGATCTTAAATATACAATAACTTAGAGCAATTAAGCAACTAATATGAAACGTTATCAAACTGAAATGTTACAACAGCTTTAAACAATCAATTTTTCATTTATGTTTGCAAAACAAAACTGATTAGAAATCGTTTTAATAACCTTGAAAACCTTTTTAACCAGTTATACAAAAATTAGAATATATCTAAAACTATTTTGGTATTAAATATAAAAGATATACCATTTATCATTAAATTTTTCAGCAGCGCTATCTATGTTATAAAGATCTGAATTAAGCATGACTATTATTAAAATAAAAGAAAACATGCATATCAAATTTATTTATTTTTTAAAATTGCAACGTTGTTGAGAATTTTTTTTTTTTATGTATACAGTATGTAATTTTGAAACTGTTCATAACAATATATTTTTTATTCAGTAATAAAAAGTTTACAATTAATTTAAAAATTCTAAAAGTAATTTTTATTGATTACCTCTCCTCTTACTGATAAATCTGGGGAGCTTGTCAATGTTTTGTAAAATATTGTGATATTGATGTTCTATTTTAGTCTCTTTTATGGAACCAATTAAAACAAGAATTTTGTAGACAATTTTTTATTTTAGTTTAAAACATAAAAAAAAAAAATTTATGAAAAAAAAAAAATTCATCCAAACTTTTCTCTATATCACATTAATTTCTATTTTTTATTAATCTCAGTCTGTTGTTTATCGATTTTTTTTTAAAATATATATATATATCTATTTTAATATATAGGGTATATGAGTACAGACTTTCACATGACCCACCATTCTATCTCACAACACTGATACACTTGAACACATATATGTCGAAAAGATAAACAATCACTAATATCCGTATTTCATGCTAAAACAGCAATCATCAGTTGATCCAGATTACCATCTCCACACATATATGCTATAAGTGCTTAAATATATATTAAGATAGCCAATCCTCATATTTAATGGACAGGCTTCAATCTACTCCACCCTGAGGCCAAGATTCTTGTCACACCCATGTTGACCTAAGATCAGTCTGACCCCTTATGTACAGGACATAATCCATCTAATACATATACAAGGGATGGGCAGACATCACTATTATGTAATAACTGAAACACACAGGCTTCTTATATACCTGTATCTATATATGTAATATATAGGGTATATGAGCACAGACTTTCACACGAACCACCACTCTCCACTCTATCTCATAACACTGATACACTTGAACACATATATGTCGAAAAGATAAACAATCACCAATATGCATATTTCATGCTAAACCAGCAATCATCACTTGGTCCAGATTACCATCTCCACTCGCAGGGTGGCCTTTGAGCATTCCTTCATCAGATTTTCAATTGGATGGACGGTTGAAGAGTTGGAGTAGATTGAAGCCTGACCAGTAAAGTATGAGGATTGGCTATCTTAATATATATCTGAGCACTTATAGCATATATGTGTGGAGATAGTAATCTGGACCAACTGATGATTGCTAGTTTAGCATGAAATACGTATATTGGTGATTGTTTATCTTTTCGACATATATGTGTTCAAGGGTATCACTGTTATGAGATAGAGTGGAGAGTGGTGGTCGTGTGAAAGTCTGTGCTCATATAACCTATATATATATTACATATATAGACACAGGTATATAATAAGCCTCTGTGTTTCAGATATATCTATTTTAATAAAATCAAAAATAAGAATGATCATGTGTCTTTATTTGATATTAGTAATCTCTTGCCTAGTTCTCTCAGTTAACTTTGGGCAGAGAATTTAATACACTTAGGCTGAGCATTGATTGTATATATATGAAGAGAATGATAATCTGGACCAACTGACGAATTCTCGTTTAGCACCAAATATGTTTATTGGTGATTATTTATCTTTTCGACGTGTGTGTGATCAAGTGTGTCAGTAGTATGAGATGGTGTGGATAGTTGCAGGTCATGTGAAAGTCTGAGTTCAAATCCTCTATATATTACATATTGGAATGCAGGTATGAAAAAACCTGTACTGTAGAAAAAATTCGTATATTAATACACTTATATAATAATTAAAATACTTTAAAAGAAAGTAATTTGGCACTTGTTAACATGTTCACTGCTAGAACCATATATGTAATTATGCGGGGCGGGGGGGTTAAGGAGTCACATGACAAATATATTTGCCAATATGTATTTCGTTATTATTAATAATTATGAAAATATTATTATGAGATGAAAGCAGTTAATTGATTTTTTTTTTTTTAAAAAAAAATTGTGAATTAAAAATTGCTAATAATGGATATTCTTACCAAATAAGATTGTTATCTTGATAGCAGAGAAATAGCTTATTTTTTCATAAATGAAACAATAAATAAATGAATTGTTTATTTTAATATTCACAATTTTGAAATTTGTAATAATAATTAAAAAAAAAACAATAAATAATAAAAAGTGACTTGTGATTCCTCAATAAAAGAAAGAATGATTATGAGAAGACAAATTATGAAATAGTCAAATTTTGGCAAATGAATCGATAGTTAAGTGAATTACTTAATCTTTCAAGCAAAACTGTATGAATTATCTTATTTAAAAAATATCTGACAAATATGGTAAAGAATCACTAATAAATAAGTATTGAACTATTAAACATTACATGATTGCCATTTCTTATGCTTGCTCTGTTATTAGACAGGCAAAACTCTCCATACAGTAGTGCCACTCAGTGCAAGCCAGAGTAATCAATGGATGCCAGAAGGTTTGTACATAAAATCCCTATCTAGTACCTACTCATACAATATCCCCAGACTAGTTTCTGGCTTGTGGCTGCTGGAGGGTTGCATTAGATCCTAAGATCTAGGTGCAGTGCTCTCAGATCCAAGGTTCCTCGTTGATGAAGGCCACAAGCCAGAAACTAGTTTGGGAATATTGGATGAGTAGGCACTAGACAGGGATTTTATGCACAAGCCCTTCTGGCATCCACTGATTACTCTGTCTTGCACTGAGTGGCAATACTGTATGGATAGTTTTGCCTGTTTTAATAAATAAATCACTGTTTTTAGGCCATTTAATTTACTATATTTGCCAAATGTTTACAGAAATGAGTTTGTTATTAACTTAAAGGACACCCTTTGATTCGTTTTCAAAATCTTTGATCCCTTTTCAAACCAAGGCAAATTCCTAATGTCCATTCCATACATAGTTGTCATTGCAGCTGTTATTACTATAAAATTATTTATATAAGTGAATATGAATGTGCTGTTCACCAGTGTGTTTTTGCCATCATAGTGATTTATAGGCTTTTTACCTCTTAAGATCAAGAAACACTATGGTCTTTCTTTTCATTTATCTGATAATTATTAACTAGAATATCAGTTGATGATTTTTTTTTTTGAAAGCGGGATGAATTTATGTGTGGATGAACATTTTTTTTCTTCAAAAGCAGAGGGGTCTAAGAATCCCTTGATTGCAGACCTAGGCTACCATTTGATAATAACCTTTTATCTCAGTACTTATAACTGCAGATTAATTTCAAGCAAAGGAAGATTGTATGACTTGGAAGAAAAATTACATAATTTTAAATGGGATATTATTAGATTTTATAACTTAGAAAGAAAAATAAGGAGACATTTGGTTTTAAAAAATAATATATACGTACTATAAAGACAAATATTGGAAACACAAGTGATGTGGGATTCATTATAAATAAAAAGTGATTGAACAACATTGGGAGATTGACAATATATCAGATAGAGTGGCAAGATCAATTATTCAAATTAATGGAAGATACCAAATGCAAATAATTCAGGTTTATGCCCCAACAAGTTTCATTGTGATGAAAAAATAGAGATTTTTATACAAATATGCAAAAGGCTTTTGATCAGACCAAATAATATTTTAAATTGTTATAGAAGACTAGTTCGATTGAAAGACGAAAGTGATGTGGATAAATTTGGTTATGATGATAGAAATGAGAGGTCACAGATATATGGAGTTCACATTAAAACAAAAAGTATATATTGTGATTTTTTTTTTTTGGGGGGGGGGGGATTCTAAACAGAAATGGACATGAAAACATCATGAATTAGAATAAGTTAATAACTACTAATATCTTAGTCCGATTATTAATGCAGATGGAAACATAATGGATTAATTAATCATAGAATCAAACTTGGATGGATTGCTTTTGATAGAAATTACTTAATTTTAAAACTATATGTTTGAAAAGAAAAGTTTTTCTAGATGGGTTTTACCACTTCTTCCATATGAATCTGAGACTTGGTCACTTAGAAGAGCAATTCAGATCTCTCAACATAATATGGAGAAATGTATGGTAGGATTTAACAAGAATAGATAGAAAATGAAATACATGAATGAGAGAACTGCGAAACACTCTCAGAATAATTTGGAAAATATATATATATCAACAAAATTTATCTGAAGAAAGTGAAAAAAAAATCTTTTAAATCACCAGAGGTCACCAAATTCGCTGCTGTAACACCAGAGACTGTCAACAGTATTTCGGGAGGAAAAAATGAAATGATAATAAAAAAATCAACAAAACCCATTCACAAACAAATGAAAATTTCAAACTAGATGACAAATCAAACCCAAAAAAATCTATATCCTACGCTAACGCTTTAAGTATCAACAAAGACGTTAAAACCGCGGAGACTAACTCGGTCGGCAATATTAATGAAATGCTTATAGGCATATCGGAATATGAAAGAGAAATCACAACAGAAGATAATCAACTCCCCCAATTAATTAAGATATTAGATTATAATAATATTACCGACGAAATACATCAAAACATAAACGATAATTTCAACAAAACTATTCCAAACATGCTCTATAAATGTTTTTCTGAAGGTTTGTGATGATGGTGTTCTAGCTGTATTTTTATATTGGACTATTTCCATCATCTAATATGTGTGTTGAATGTCTTTAGAAAAGTTTAATTTTTAGTTAAATATTCCAAATGCATTCAACTGTTAGTAATATCACAGCAAACAGGTTAGTAATATCACAGCAACAAATGTTAATAATATCACAGCAAACAGGTTAGTATATGCACTAACTGTTAGTAATATCACAGCAAACAGGTTAGTATATGCACAACGTTTCGAGAGGTATTTTTTCCCCTCTTCTTCAGGTGTTGCTGGCCTGACCAGTGACAGTACTAGCATGGGATTCGAACCTGGGTCCTTAGATTCTTGATTATTGAAATTTAAGGTAACGCTCTAACCAACTGAGCCATCCTGCCAAAGGCAACAGTATGTAGTAATTTCATATACTTATCTATGAGGTTCCTCCTGATTTCTCCACTTTTTCCTCAGAGCAAAGTTGATTAGTGATTTCCATACATTATGTATAGTCACACTAGGTTGGCTTATGGGATTTTTTGCCATTGTCATGTGAGCAGCTTCTTTAAATTTTCTTCTTTGTACCTTTTCTTCTTTATCCAATATTTTTGTATTTTCCCAATTGAACGTATGTTCATTGGTACATACATGGTCTGCTACCTTAGACACATCTGTTTTCTCTCTTCTAATCATCAGTTTATGTTCTTGCAAGCGCTTTTCAATGGGACGGCTGGTCTCACCAATATATGTTCTTCCACATTCACATGGTATTTCATAGATGCGGTTTTTTCTTTGCAGCATTTCAAGTTTAGGCTTTGTAGATGTTAGAATTCCTCGTAGTGTGGTATGGCTCTGGAAAGCTGTTCTGATGTTATACTGATTGCAGATTTTCCTTAATTTGTCTGCTATTTTTGGAATGTATGGGTACACTACAGTACCAATAATTGTCTTTTCTCTTGATGGTTCTTTTTGTTGTCTATTTAATGTTTTCTTAATAACAGCTGATGGATAACCATTTTTCTTAAGAGTTTGTTCTATATAGATTTTTTCTTTTTCCAAATCACCAGTTTCTGAACAAACTTCTTTTGCTCTGTTCCACAGTGATAGTATAACTCCATGTTTTGTGTTTCTGATTAGATGTATAGGCTAGGTATTTTCCTGTATGTGTAGGTTTTCGGTAAACTGTAGTTTTGATTTTGCCATGAGGGAGTCTTGTCACAAGAACATCTAAGAATGCCAATTTTTGTTCTTGTTCTGGTTCTATTGTAAATTTAATTGAAGGGGATATGTTGTTGTCTATTGTAAGAAAAAGGTTAAATGACGATAATAGTTTACAAACCAGAACAGCTCTTCCTATTGATAGCATGATGGAACTATTAACTTTCTGTATAAAAACAACCTACTTTCAATATAACACAGAGTTCTTCCAACAAAATCAAGGAATGGCTATGGGCTCACCATTGTCTCCCCTGATTAGCAATATTTACATGGAAGAACTTGAAACCACAGCCATAAAAACTACTCCTTATCCACCTAAAGTTTGGCTTCGCTATGTGGATGATACATTTGTTGTATGGCCACACAGTGAAGCACTGCTACAAACTTTCTGGAAACACATCAACAATATATTCCCTTCAATTAAATTCACAATAGATTCAGAACAAGAACAAAAATTGGCATTCTTAGATGTTCTTGTGACAAGACTCCCTCATGGCAAAATCAAAACTACAGTTTACCGAAAACCTACACATACAGGAAAATACCTAGCCTATACATCCAATCACACCAGAAACACAAAACATGGAGTTACACTATCACTATGGAATAGAGCAAAAAAAGTTTGTTCAGAAACTGGCGATTTGGAAAAAGAAAAGATCTATATAGAACAAACTCTTATGAAAAATGGTTATCCATCAGCTGTTATTAAGAAAACATTAAATAGACAACAAAAAGAACCATCAAGAGAAAAGACAATTATTGGTACTGTAGTGTATCCATACATTCCAAAAATAGCAGACAAATTAAGGAAAATCTGCAATCAGTATAACATCAGAACAGCTTTTCAGAGCCATACCACACTACGAGGAATTCTAACATCTACAAAGCCTAAACTTGAAATGCTGCAAAGAAAAAACTGCATCTATGAAATACCATGTGAATGTGGAAGAACATATATTGGTGAGACCAGCTGTCCCATTGAAAAGCGCTTGCAAGAACATAAACTGATGATTAGAAGAGAGAAAACAGATGTGTCTAAGGTAGCAGACCATGTATGGACCAATGAACATACGTTCAATTGGGAAAATACAAAAATATTGGATAGAAAGAAGAAAATTTAAAGAAGCTGCTCACATGACAATGGCAAAAAATCCCATAAGCCAACCTAGTGTGACTATACATAATGTATGGAAATCACTAATCAACTTTGCTCTGAGGAAAAAGTGGAGAAATCAGGAGGAACCTCATAGATAAGTATATGAAATTACTACATACTGTTGCCTTTGGCAGGATGGCTCAGTTGGTTAGAGCGTTACCTTAAATTTCAATAATCAAGAATCTAAGGACCCAGGTTCGAATCCCATGCTAGTACTGTCACTGGTCAGGCCAGCAACACCTGAAGAAGAGGGGAGAAAAATACCTCTCGAAACGTTGTGCGTATACTAACCTGTTTGCTGTGATATTACTAACAGTTAGTGCATATACTAACCTGTTTGCTGTGATATTATTAACATATGTTTGCTGTGATATTACTAACAGTTGGTGCATATACTAACCTGTTTGCTGTGATATTACTAACAGTTGAATGCATTTGGAATATTTAACTAAAAATTAAACTTTTCTAAAGACATTCAACACACATATTAGATGATGGAAATAGTCCAATATAAAAATACATGCTCTATAAATCTTTCCAAAATTATTACAATGACAAAACTCTAATCCTAGCAGTAACGAATGAAAACTTATCATTATACAAATTCCCCATGGAGCATTTATATTCCGTAATTAAACAACATGATTCAGAGTTGGGAATTTATCAAATACTAACTCACCCTAATGACAGATATGTGGCAATAGAATTTAAGACCTGGGCAGACAGGCTCCAATTTAAAAACAATATTAAAACACTGGGAAATAAAATACTTTGCACTGTAGAAATGAACAGACCTATGATACTACAAGGGAAAATCAAAAACTGCCTAACAAGATTCACTGAACAAGGGCTCCAAAATATCCTCAATCCCTACGGCACTGTTTCAAAATTTAAATTCCTCCAAGACCCCATCTTGGACGGAAACATAATATCAAACACAGCAATCTTCTCACTAGCCATGAAAAAAAAACGTTTCTCCCACTGACATCCCTACTGTAGTTAATGCAAGAGGTTCACCAATGGTCCTAACATTCAGGGGGGGGTGCGGCCTCAGTGCTTTCACTGTTTACAAAGGACACACTTTATAAAAGACTGTTTGACATGTATCTGCACTATCTGCAATCAAAAGAAAGGCAAGTTCCACCGCTGCAGTAGAAAGAATATAGAAACAACTACAGACACCAAACAATCACCTAAAACAGACAATAATATTGAAAACCACACTGATAAACACAGGTCTACAACATCAAACTACACTGAATCTATAGACATAACTCCCACAGATGTAACACCAGACCACATAATATCTAGAGATGAGGATCAAGATGATAATCTTTCCCAACAAACTGAGATGAATTCCACAATAATACAACCAAAAATAGAAATGATAAACAAACAACTACATCAAGAACACCTCATCTCATTTCAAACCAATACACAGATAATATTCAGCCAATAAACAGTACAACAATAGAAAAAAAAGGCTATGAATCAATGCTTGGCAATCCTTCAAGTCTGAAGTCACTTCCAATAGAAGAAACAGACACCAGAATCAAAATAGACAAAAATAACATTCAATCACCTAGAAAGTCACAAAGTAAACAAAATACAATAACTCCACATTTTCAAAAAGAAAGTAGCAAAACCAATAAACCAAGGAAAAAACTCAACACATCACACACCAAAACTCCAACCTGGAGGAAAAGGATGGTTTGTCTGGTCATTGGAATCGGGATCTTTCACAAGAAGTAGAGCTAACACGACAAACTATACCAAATATTAATAAACGGAAATCAGATGTTCCGGATAAATCAAGCTCAGATGATGATATGAATTCTGGGTTTATACCACAACTACCCACATTAAAACCAGATTCACAAGAATCACAAAGTAAACACAGAGTGTCATGGGGAAAAAAGAAAAGGAAAACCTCTGAGCACTCTGATACTGATTCAGCACCAATGGAAGATGATCCCTATTTGGAATTACCAGATTCTATGGAAAATGAGGACCTTCCAGTACTCATGGAATCAAATCAACTTCAACTCTCATTGGAAGAAGCATCAGATCAAGAAACCAATTACAGTCATTTACTTCCAAATTTTCCCTGAGACCAAGGGCCAGCTGAGGAAGCAGGGACACTATATTATGAACTATAAAATTGCAGGGATTAATGTTCGTGGCCTCAACTCATTGGCCCATGCTCATGCAATTAGAAATTGGATAAGTATTAACTCTCCCCACATTCTTCTAATGGGGGAAACCAAATTCCATAATAACACTGACACTAAAATAGAAACATTAATTGCCACCATGGGCTTCACTAAATTTTCAGTTGGACATTCAGCAGCTGGAGGGGTTGGAGTATTAATTAACAAAAAATTTCCTCTAAACAAATTCTGTATACTCTATTTGGATAACAACTTAATCTTATTAGAAATAGACTATTGGGGCTACAGCATAAATCTAGTTTATATATACACTTCAAATAATCCTACTATCTATCACAAAATCATTCAGACTTTAAATGCTATCCTTAGCAACAAATCAGGCTCTTTACTTATATTGGGAGATTTTAACACTACATATGGTCACTTTAACTTAAAATTTCTTCCACTGATAAACAGAAACTTGATGTGTGGGGAAGGATTCCTTCCTCCCGGATCCTAATCCTTTTACACCAAATCCCACCAAACCCTAATAGACATATTATATTATCTCCAGATTTACACTTTCATCTAAATGCAAAACTTTTACCAGTTTCGTTTTCGACCATATGGTCCTTGTAGTTACTCTTGAAACCATGGCTGGCCTCCCAACCCCAGAGGCGCTTCACAAAACCATGCGGATGGTAACAAAATCAAACATGACAGAGGCCATGGTGTCCGAATCTTATATATATTTTCACAAAATCAACATCCTTTCAAGACCAGCTGAAGAAGCCTGGTTTTCATTTGTAGGCATCCTACAGACAATATTAAAACACCACACTATGAAAGCCAAAGGCCCTAATGGCCTCTTCAGAGATCTTCTACAAATAGAGAATCAGCTTCAGATGCTCCAAAGTCAACCTATCAAAACACAAGATATATATAGTCTTAAAAACCTATACTGATCAAGACAAAAATCCCTGGCGGAAAATAAACCCATACAAGATTAACTATATATAAATATTAATCATTCTTAATTAAATTCTAGTGATGCGTTTGTAATTAATATGCATATATATATTAAATAAATTGCACTTTAAATAAATATGTCTATAACCTCATTTATTATCTTTTAAGAAAAGGATAATTATATTTTGCACAGGTCCTGCAAAATATGAGGGTGTCTTTATTTATAATCGATAGTAAGAAACATGACTTTTTTCTTTTTTTGATAATCAATAGCCAAATAATCTTTTCTCCGAAAGTGAAATGGTGTTTCTAAGTGAGCAAAGTTTTACTATGATGATTTCAGATAATAGTTAATATATTTAATAATAGATGGCAGTAGTTATAAAGTTACAAGTGATTTCTCACATCTACATTTTCAGGAATTAAAAAAATTCTGTATTTAAATCACATATTTTAGTATATATTAATTGGTTTAACTAATTTACAATATTGTAAGCTTACCTAGAAGAAACTTTTTTATTTTTCAAACATGAAACTAAATTTAAAAAAAAAAATAGTCTGTGATAAAAGGGCTAAAGGTAAAGCATAAGCTCATTGCTTATCTAATTATCACATATCTTGAGGACCTTCAATAAAGAATAACTAGACATCAACTAATATTGTTATTGGCAGCTGGATAGATTAGAAAAACTTTAAACTTGTTTGGCAAATTTTCAGCTGCTTGGAAAAAATCTCTGCCTCCATCTAGATTTGAATTTATGACCACAGAATACTTTGTATGTTTTGCCATAATATAAAGTGATGGCTCAGAATTGATATTCATTCTGTCACTTCAGCTGTTTCAATGTCACACAGACATTCAGTTAATTTTAGTGTAAAATCATTTTGTTGTTGTTCTTATTATTAGAAGCAGCTCTCATCATTTTCAATGTGATGTTTTCTTTTTTTCTATTACTTAGATATAAATTTAACTTTTTTCTATTGTAATAAATTCAAATGCTTCTGCTGAAAGAATCAGTTATTTACTGTTTTTATATATATATAAAGAAAATGACTTAAATGCAATTATTCAGAAAATAGTTCTTGTTAAAAAAAAAAAAAAACTCTCATTAACAGGGCAGTACTAAGCTATATTGGAACTTGAAACAAAAATGTGTACATACTTTTATGATTTCCTCTCTCCCCCCCCCCCTTTTTTTTTTTTTCAGAACATGAAAGTAGTTTTAAAAATTGTTTAAAAATTTAAAATTAGATTAGGTATATTAAAAACCCATGACAGTATTATATTTCAAGGTTAAATTTTTTGTTTATACCAGAAACAGAATTTATTATATTTTTTTCAATAGTATTCTCAAAATCTTCTATGCTTATATTGTTTGCAACAGATAAAATTATAATGATAATTAAATAATTTATGTTTATCTTCATCTTACTAAAATTATATTTACAAACTGCAATTTGACTGGTCTTTTTAAAAAAGTTCTTATAAATATTTACCAATTTATATAAGATTGCACTAAGTAAAATTGGTGAATAGGTTTTGAAAAATTCAGTGACAATGCTGATTTTATATTACAAAATATAAAATATTGTGTTGCTTAAAACTAACTACTTTGTATGAAACTTCTACAGAGCTTAAATCATCCAAATATTTTTGAGCCTTGTTAAAGCTAATTTTTGTAAAATTAAATATGCTTATGAAAAATTCAGTTTATACCAGCAAAAAAATTAAAATTTGAATGCTTTATTTAATGTTTTATACCTCCATAACTTACTTTCAATTTAATACTTTTTTTTCTCATAGTAACTGATAATCTCATCCAGTAACTTGTACATTTCCAATTTCTTTACTTTGTTAAACTTTTATATTCATCAAACATATTTTCGAAATTATTTTTGTTTGATATGAGGAAAGGAATAAACCTTCTCTTAATTAATCAAGAAACATTATATGTTATCATATTTTTTGATTGTAGAGTTTAAAATATTCTACAACTGATAAGTTGCATAAAAATTTGTAATCTATTTGTGTTAAGTTGCTTTTGATATCATCATAATATATTTTGTCATTTGAAATTATATATTTTAATATTTGATAGATGGATATCTTTAATTTGTTTTTGATGCATTTGATTTTAATATTTATTCAGTATTTATCTGTATTTTAATGTAATTTTAAAACAAATATAAAAATTTACCACCTCGTAAAATTTACAAAATATTTGATATATATTAAAATGTATAAAATTAATAAGAACAGTCATCATATTTGAATTTGTAAAAGCAGCATTTTGTATATTGAAGTAAGATTGTGAGCCGAATAGACATAAATTATGCATAATTATTTGGGGGGGGAGGGACTAATAACTTGTTTACTTGACATATTTGTTCCATTATTTTACTGTAGACTGATTGCATTTTTTATGTAATATCTTTTTCCAATTTATTAATTTTCTAAGCTATCTATTTATTTCAATAAAAGGATTAACATTTTATGATTCTATTTTATTTCTATTAAACTTTTGAATAGCAGACAGGTTACTATATAACATAACAATTTGAGTTGTATATTTTTTTTCTCTTCAAGTCTTGCTGGCCTGACCAGTAACAGTTTCTAGTGCGAGAATTAAACCAGGAATTTTTAAATGTTTGAATATTGAATGTAAGATGTCGCTAGGCAACAATAAATAGAAATTTTATACATAAATACAATTTGTACACTTCACTTCAAACACTTTCTAGCAAAAAAAAAATTATTGTGTACATACACACACAATATAATCAGTAAAATTAAAATTTATAAGGAATGGTAATAATTAGGAGATTATTAAAAAGTAATAAAAGAAATTAATTAAATTAATGGTTGTTCATGAATATATACATATATAGACAGCAATACACATGTATAATCTATATTTATTTTATATTTCAATTTAATGTTGTATATTTTATTTTATGTTATTTGAATTATTTTATTTGGTTTTAATTCCATTTTATCACATTTAATGGTGCTTGTATTATGGCTAAAGACGCAGTTGGCTGGCGCCGTTTTCATGCTAAAATTATAAAATCTAAACAGTCGCAGGCCGTTGATTTTAATAATTTTTCTGTGCTTTTTTTTATCAATTTTCTATCGGATATTTTTTTACTTGTGTTACTACTTTTTTTTTATCAATTATCTATCGTATATTTTTTTACTTGTGTTATGACTTCTTTTGTTGTTGTTTAACTAAAAAAATAATAATCGTAATAAAAGTAAAAGTTGTTACGCTTACATTTAGGGTTAGGGTTAGTTTTAGGGTTAGTGTTCTGTTTGTTTGTAATGCTAAAATAAAAAAATTCAAAATCGTAAGCGTACTCGGATAGAAGAAAGAAACTCAAACTTTTTTAAACAACAACAAACACATTCAAATGTCTCCTTTACTTATTAAACATGTTTATAATATTTGCTTTTTATTAAATTTACAAAAAAACCTGTATATTTGGACTTTTCTTACTGGATATTTTTTTCGTACTGCTCTTTTTTACTTCAAAAATATACAGACGGTAGAATCTTTGTCTCGTGGAATGTTACTAACAGTACGTTACTTGACATGTTACCTAATTGCAACTCAATAAAAACATAGATATTTAACATTTACACAAATAAAAGTTCAATACAGTACGTTGTAAAAAGTCTTATAATTATTGTTTTAAAAAATCTGAACATTTCAATAGTTTAAAATAAAAAAAATCCAATGAAAACAACATTTCAATACAATTCAAATACAAACTCTCTCATCAAGCCGTAATTATTTTATAAACTGTGCGAATTCGGAAAATGTAATTGCTGCTTAGCGACATACATGCTGTACTGCGACGCGACATAGCGGCCTGCATTCTGTAGCATAACAAAAAAGTTGTATTATAGATAAACGTGGGTTCGAATGTGTCGGCCGTGGAAACAGCATTTTTATGTGTTTTAGCACAAAAACCGTGCTATAGAACGGCGTCTTTAGCTATAAGATGAGTACCCATTTAATTTATGTTTTGTTATATTTTGTGTTATTTTTCTTTATTTTTTAAATTTTATTAATTACATTTTTTATTATATTATTTAATTTTTTTTTTTATCATTATATCATAACTCTGAGGAAGATTGCAGTACAATTGAAATATCAAATTGTGTGTGTATATATATATATACAAGAAAAAAAATTTGCTAAAAAATGTTTGAATTAAGGTATACAAATTATATTTATATAAAATATTACAGCAAAATAAAAGAAGTAGGTTTAGTGAAATTTCATATACTTATCTATGATGTTCCTCTTGATTTCTTCATTTTTTTCTTAAGAACAAAGTCAATGAGAGGTTTCCAAACATTATGAATTATCACACAGAGTTGACTTACGGGAATATTTGCAATTGCCATGTGTGCAGCTTCTTTGAATTTTCTTTTTTGTACTTTTTTCTCTGCAATATTTTTGTCTTTTCCCAATGTAACATATGTTCATTGGTACATATGTGGTGTGCTCTTTTAGATAAGTATATTTCCTTAAATAAGTATATATTTTTCTTTTTAATCATGAGAATATTCTTTTGATCATTTTTCAGTGAGATAACTGGTTTCAAACAGTATACATTCTTCCACATTCATTTGTTATTTCAGAGATACACTGCTGATTTGTCAGCACTTCAAGTTTAGGTTTTATAGAAGTTAGTTACATGCCCTCAGACGTAATTTGTTTTTAAATATATACCCCAAAATTATTATTGCATAATTCTGAGACTTTAATTTATGTATATGAAAATAAAATTATAGAATATAGAGTAAGCATAAAATCAATTCTGTAATTTATATCCATTATAATATATTAAACTTTAATCCATTTAAAATACTGTATAATGTTTTTTTAGTAATTAAATGATGTTTTAATTTTATAAGTATAATGATAATAATCGACAATCTTAGATAAAATAATTTATATATATGTAGATGTTGAATAATTAATTTAATAAAAGCTAATGATTTCATTGTAGCTGTTCTACCAAACCAGCCTGATATACCATTGTAAACTTTTTTAACTCTCGTTGTGTCAGACATTTACTTTCATCACAGGAGGTTAGAAGCATGAAGGAATAAGATGATTAAAATATGCATTAAACATACAAATTGTTGCTATAAAATAACATTTCTTTCATCTTAACATGTTTTCAAATAAAAGTTCCGAGTTCTCAATAATTTTTTGTATCTCTTGAATGTCACTGATGTAATAAATATTTAACCCTTCTTATAAATATTGAATATCTAAAATGCATAAAAAATTGCATACATAAAAATCTATAATTATAACAAATTTAGAGGAAAGGGCTGGCATAAAATATTTTACAAGTACAGTAAGCCATTGGTATCACTATTGTAAATTATTAAAATATAAAATTTATTGATAAATTTGTTACTTTCTTGGTGTTTTTTTTTTCCTCAGAAAATCTTTAATATTTGATTAAACTTTATTGGTGGATAATCATATATTATAATAAAATAGTTTATTTCCCATTATATATAAATAAACACAAAAACTTAGAAGTAAAGTTTAAAAGAGAAGTTATAAGTAAATATAATAATAAGCTGAACGTTTTCGAGGATCCATGCCTCATAATCATAGCTTTCTTAAAAATATATAATAAAATATATACAGTACAAAGATATTTAAATAAGCACGTGTTACGTGGACCATTTCTTCGATATATCAAAGCAAGTGTCTTTTCTATTTATAGCATTAATATTTCATTAATGTAGAATGCTTCTTTTATTTTCCTCTTATGATCATTTGATTCAATGCATATAATTACAGGATTGGCAGGAGTAAAATTGTGTCCAGATTTCATGGAATGCTCCAAAAATACAGAAGATATATTGTTGTTCTTCTGAGCTCTATTGTAAGTGTACACATGTTGAGCAAGTCTAGTATTAATAGTAGCTTTAGTTTCACCATAATATACAGCGAGGCATTTTTCTTAAGGACATGAAATGGAATATACTACATGTGGGGTGAATGATCGATCAATATGATCTTTTGAGTTGTTGATCAATCTGTTAGAATTAGGAGGAGTTCTAAATCCTATTTTAAACTTATTGATTAATGCTTTAGTTAGTTTGTTAGATATTTTGGAAATGTAAGGAATGGTAATTCTAGGAAGTTGAATACGTGGTACAATATTATTTATTTTATTATGGAATTTAGTAATTTTATTTTTAATAGATTTAAATTTAAAACCTGCTGTCATTAAATCTTTAATAAAATTATTCAGATTTTCTTTTCTGTCTGCTTCATATTTGCAGAGATGCAAATTTCTAAATAAGAAAGAATTTAAACCAGCAAATTTGTGTGATGCAGGTGAGTTAGATTTAGGGTGAATACAGCTTCTAATTTCAAAAGGCTTAATTATCATCTTGTAATCTATCATGTTATTATTTCTTGATAATGAAAGGTCAAGATATTTGATTTCTTTGTTGTTATTTTCATATACAATGCTAAGTGATAGATTAGATAAATTTTGAAGTTCTTGTCGTATATGTAAAATATTATCCATAGAGGCAATAATAAATATATCATCCACATACCGAATATATGTAAAATCATGGGTGGAATTGTAATATTTTGGTATTATAAAGCTCTCAAATTTATTTAAGTAGACATTAGATAAAATGCCACTGACAGGTAAGCCCATTGGCCATCCATCTTTCATAGTATACCACTTGTTTTCAAAGAGTGTTAAAATGTGCAAATCAAGCCAAGAAAGGAAAGCAACAATAAATTTAACTCTTTCAATAGGGCAATGCGTTCTCAAAAGTTCTTCATGCACTATTTGAATGGATAATTTTCTATTAATGGATCCATATAATTCTTACACATCCATTGTAGCCATAGTGGATGTATTCATAAGTTGAATGTTTTTAATTTTAGAAATGAATTGGAAAGAAGAATTGATAGTATATGAGCCAAAATTAAGGTATTCATAAGTAATTGATTTACCAATGTGGCTGCTTCAAAATAATGCACTCCACAAAATCCATCATCAATCTTAATGGTTCACCTGGTTTATGTAATTTAGAATTGGCAAACATTCGGGGAGGCCTAGTGGAAGAAGGATAAATCTTGTGATATTCAGATTTAGTGATACCTTTGTCTTTAAATTTTCGAAGCACATTATTGATAAATTTATCTCTATCTATTTTAATATTAAAGTTGTCATCTTGTATTAGTTTTAATATCTTAGTTTGATCATATATTTTATTTTTATAATCTATATTATTTAGTGAAACAAAATGGTTGCCTTTATCTTCCCTAAGGCAAGTAATATTGTGAGATAAAAAGTATTGAAAACAAGTGGTATACTACGAAACATGGATGGCCAATGGGCTTACCTGTCAGTGGCATTTTATCTAATGTCTACTTAAATAAATTTGAGAGCTCTGTAATACCAAAATATTACAATTCCACCCATGGTTTTACATATAAGGTATGTGGATGATATATTTATTATTGCCTCTATGGATAATATTTTACATATACGACAAGAACTTCAAAATTTATCTAATCTATCATTTAGCATTGTATATGAAAATAACAACAAAGAAATCAAATATCTTGACCTTTCATTATCAAGAAATAATAACATAATAGATTACAAGATGATAATTAAGCCTTTTGAAATTAGAAGCTATATTCACCCTAAATCTAACTCACCTGCATCACACAAATTTGCTGGTTTAAATTCTTTTTTATTTAGAAATTTGCATCTCTGCAAATATGAAGCAGACAGAAAAGAAAATCTGAATAATTTTATTAAAGATTTAGTGACAGCAGGTTTTAAATTTAAATCTATTAAAAATAATATTACTAAATTCCATAATAAAATAAATATTATTGTACCACATATTCAACTTCCTAGAATTACCATTCCTTACATTTCCAAAATATCTAACAAACTAACTAAAGCACTAATCAATAAATTTAAAATAGGATTTAGAACTCCTCCTAATTCTAATAGATTGATCAACAACTCAAAAGATCATATTGATCGTTCATTCACCCCACATGTAGTATATTCCATTTCATATCCTCAAGAAAAATGCCTCACAGTATATTATGGTGAAACTAAAGCTACTATTAATACTAGACTTGCTCAAATTGTGTACACTTACAATAGAGCTCAGAAGTACAACAATATATCTTCTGTATTTTTGGAGCATTCCATGAAATCTGGACACAATTTTACTCCTGCCAATCCTGTAATTATATGCACTGAATTAAATAATCACAAGAGGAATAGAAAATACACTTGCTTTGATATATCGAAGAAATGGTCCACGTAACACGTGCTAATTTAAATATCTTTGTATATATTTTATTATATATGTTTAAGAAAGCTATGATTATGAGGCATGGATCCTCGAAAACGTTCAGCTTATTATTATATTTATTTATAACTTCTCTTTTAAACTTTACTTTTAAGTTTTTGTGTTCATATATTATAATAAAAATTTTTTTTTACTTATCTTAGTCCTTTTAATAATATTTTTAAGCCTGCATGTATAATAAAATAATTATTTTAATTTAATCTGTAATACTGAGGCTTCCATTTTTAGTTAACAGAAATAATTTAACTGTCCTCAAGACTGTACAATCAATGTACCCCCCCCCCCCACTCGCATGCTGGTTAAGATTAAGTAAATGCAGAATTGGATTTTTTGTGTAAAATTTTTATATTTTGGTCATTATAAATGTTTATTTTTTTTGTTTATACTGATTTCTAGTTTGTTTGATTTTTTTACCATTTTAAATTTTGTTTCAAGGTAACTGATTTACTAGTCTTGTCTTATTCACAAATTACATTTTTTTTTTTAAGTATCATCTCTTTATTTTTATTATTATTATTTTTTAATTTATCTTTTTACAGTTCAAATATATCTTTTTTAATCTACTACCTTTGTCAATCTTTTTTTTTTTTAAATTGTTTTAATAAATATCTTTTCTCATTTACTTTTTATAGTATCTCAGTATAGAAATTCTAATCTCAAATCTAATTAATTTTTTCCAATTTCTCTAAAGTGCCATTTTAAAGGCTTTTTTTTTTTTTTTTGCTTCTTAATAATTCAAGTTTTGATCATTAAATGTGCATCTTATGTAATAATAATCAAACAGTTAGTTGCTTAAGAGGTCAAATGAAATTTAAGCACTAGAAATGACAGATTGAACTTTAAAAAAATTTATTTTTCATGTTCATCACTCTACTACTGAGTTAAAGCACTCTGCCAACTGTATTACTAAGAAAACATTTTACAAATATTTTAATACTAAATTTAACAGGCTCTTAACATTTGATATTTTTTTTAACATCTGTTAAATTAGAATGGTTCTCATTTTATTTTATTTTTCCACTTTTCCAGTTTTAAAAATATTAGTCTGGTATATAGGTCTCTTCTTAATTAATATATTTAAAGGCTTTTAACCCTGCTGCCTATTTACATAATGGTAGTTTTTATTCACATTAGTTTTCATCCTGAATTTGTTAGAAATTTCATCAATCTTCATCATCATTTGCTATATTTAATCTCTTATTTGTAATAGAACCATATTATCAGCAAATGTAATTCATTGAATCTTCTTTTCTCCAATATGAAATTTATTCATCACAAAACAGCATATACTTAACATCTTTTCTAAATAAATTATGAGGAAACCTAACTGATCTTTCTTTATTATACTTTTTCTGCTTAAAATGAAAATGCATGCTTATTGTTTTCTAAACATCAAAATAAATAAAAAATTAAAAAAATCTTATTTTTTAATAATAGTTTACATTCATTTTGTGATTACTATTTTTTTTTTACATAATTATTCTTCATCCCTCCTATTTTGAGGGGAGTGTAAGAATAAACCTAAAAATAAAAATTCAGTTAACTGCTGCTATTGTTTTATTTTAATATCTTCTGTTGATATAAATATTTTTATCACATGTCAATAATTCATTACCATCAGTTATCCAGCTCTATGCTTGTTTCAACTAACCCATTTTTTTTTTTTTTTTTCACATATACTATCCATAAAGCTTTCAATTTCCCATTTCAACCAAAGCATTTAACTAGTCTTTTTATCATATTCAGCTTTGATAAATTTATTATCAACTAATTTCTTTATTCTAACCCAGTTTAGTTATTGCAATTTTAATCTATATTTTGATGGATTTTTTACCTTTTCACCAATTTTGATTTATTAGGTTTTTTTTTTTTTTTTTTTGAAAAAAAAAATTTCATCTAATACTTTATTTCTAGCTTCTTTTTTTTTTTAAATTATAATCTACAGCAGTGGTCTTCAATCCTTAGTCCGCGGACCAGTGCCGGGTCGCAAAAGTTTTCTACCGGTTTACAGTAGACTGGCAGGAAAGTTTGTAATAACAAAATAATGAGTTTAAACTTTTAATTAATATAAACAATTTTTATTTATTTTTTCATCTCATTTTTACCCAATTAAAAAAAAAGAAACAAAACAAAAACAAAATCTAATCAATCATACATAAATTAATTTGTTTTCTAGTTATCACAGATGTTTATGGGGGGGCAGAATTAAATTTTTTATTACTTTTCTAAAAAAATTCAAAACTAAAAAAAAAAGTTTTTTATTATATAAACTCCACATATATATATAACTTCATCTTGTATATTTAACTTTGTTGTTTTGATCAGTTATAACAATTATGCTCATCTAAGGCTAAGCAGTTTACATCTTTAAGAAAAAACCTTATTCTTATTTTTGCTGGTCCGTGAAACCTTATCCTTATTTTTACCGGTCCACAGATGTGAAAAGGTTGAAGACCACTGATCTACAGTGCCTTCTAAAATCTTTATAATTTTACATCTAAATACTTGTCCAATCAGATTTCTTTTTAATTTCTTTGTCTATGCTTTTCAATATTTTTACATTATTAACCTTATTTTTTCAATTCATCCATTTTTCTCCCACATGTGCTATCTATAAAGCCTCCAATCTCTTCTCTTTTTTCTTATAGTCAAATCTCTAATTCAAACAAATCTTTTACAATACTTTTTATCAGAATCAATTTTGATGAATGTAAAATCAGTTGTTTTCCCTTGATACAAACCAATTTAACCATTATAATTTTAATTGACATTTTTTATTAGCTGTTGCTATTATTTCTTATGTCATAAATTAACTGACTTACCAAATATTTTAAAAAACAAATTACCATTCTTGATTTTTTTTTTTATCTTTTTCATATATTGTCATTGATTAATTGTATTCATTAAACTTTCTATAAATGAATATAAAACAGTAAGAATAAAACAGTATATCTTTTTATCTAACCTGTCTTATTGCATCTATGTTTTCTGCTATGTAACAGTGAAATGAAAACAATAGTACCACTTCTATTTCCATTTTTTCAAACAATTTTTTTTTTTTTTTTTCTGATTTGGTTTGAACCTGTAGCCTTTAAAGCTCAAAAATCTGTAAATATTTAATGATTCTATTTCGTGGAACAAACAAGTTTGAATATGTTACTAAGACAATTTATTTACAAGCAAAATTCCCAAAGATTCATTACAAAATTTGGATATTATTTATAGGTTTATTTAAATGATTTGCTTGAAGGTTTGTGATGATAGTATTTTAGATGTAATAATATGTTGGACTATTTCCATCATCTATCATTTAATGTTAAACTTTATTTAAACATTTCAAATACAAACAATCTGTTTAGTAATAACACACAAATAAACAATACAGGTTAGTAAAGTTTCGAGTAGTAGTATTCTCCATTCTTCTTTGGGTCTTGCTGGCCTGACCAGTGATAATATTAGTATATGAGTCATACTTACACATTTAGATTCTTGAATATTGAATTTTAAGGTAATGCTCTAACCAACTGAGCTATTCTGTATACAAATGAATCGAATATACATACATTTATAATATATATGTATAGCACACTCAATTTATATTTATTTATAGATAATTATACTCTGCTTGTGGATTTGCCTCACTCATAACTATTAGCTTAAATAGCTATAGTCTGGAGAAAAATCACTGCTGTTCAGGCTAAGAAGAGTTTCCTTCAACCATATAGGAAGAAACAGTCTACTGTTATTCAGGTTTAGACCCTCTTTTCAAAAAGGCTGACTATTTATTACCAGATCCTTAACTTTAACCGAAACATTCAGAGCATCATTGCCTATTAGCTATATGTTATTTCTTTTATATGCTCATTGATTAGCAGCAATGAATGCTTAATCTGATATTACTTAGAAAGGAATCTGGACTAGTCCATTATTTGAAGGAAATGTGTGAGATATGACAGTAACAGTTAGTAGAAATTTTAGGATTAGTTAAAATCCTTCTAGGTCCTTTTCTTTTTAACACTTTTTTCTAAGAGTGAAGTTAATTAGAGGTTACCATACATTATGTATTGCCACATTATTTGTCATATGAGCAGATTTCTTGAATATTTTTTTTTTGCACCTTTTCCTCTCTAATATTTTTATATTTGCCCAATTGAACATATGGTCATTAGTAAATGATTGCCCAATATTAAAATTTGCGAATTTTAGTCCTTTTTTGTTGTTGTTGATTTATTTACATTTTTGTTTGTTTGTTTGTTTGTTTACATTTTGGATAGCATATAATTGAAATCACGTAATCAGATTCAGCATAGTTCATGGCATAACTGTATTTTTTATAAATTTAATTGAATAATCATTATTTAAAAGTTTATTCATTAACTTTATTTGTCTGTTATAATCATCCTTATTTAAGATTACTTTTTCAATATCGAGAATTATATGTACTTTGCATACTCATGTATATTTCCATACAAAAGAAAGAAAAAAATAGATTTATTATTGCTGTGCATGTAATGAAAAATTACACAAACATGCAAATCCCATTGCTACAGGAAATGATAAATGGCATGAAAGCTCACATAAGCAGCTAGATAAAATAAGGTAAATAGAAAAGAGAAAGAGTATAGCGTAGAAACTTGCAGTACATAGCTTTTGATGAGCGTACATCCTACGAGGTTGCAAGAGATACTATTGATTTGTTATTTCTTATTGGTTATTTACAATTAACATTTATCTTTTAGGATCATTCACTATTTGTCAATTGTAGTACTTGGCTATTTTCTCTAGCTATTTATTTTGAACTTTTTTTAAATATTAAATCTTATTTTTATCTGTATTAATTATAACTTGAATCTTTATTAATTCTAATTAATATCTACTCTTATCAAATGCTGCTTCTCTATATCATTTGTTCGTGTATAATTTTTAATGCATCTTTTTGTTATTACCATATTATTTATTATATAAAAACCTCTCTCATTTCTTACTCCTAACATATCCTACAATCTAATTTCCTCATTTTTTGTTCTTCTACAACATGCTTATCTTCCATTGTCATTACGCATGTGATGAGGGAGTTTCTTCATTAGAAACATATTTCAATCTAATAGAATAATTATAAATAATTTTATTTACCAAAATTTTTTAAATAAAAATAAATATAATAATATACCTGTGAAAAACTATTACTTCAACTAGCAAATGCTTGTATTTCAAAAATATTAAAAATAATAATAGTAAAGAAGAAAAATATATACAGTATATATTGACAAACAGAGCAAAAATAATAATAATTTGTATTTCTCATAATACAATTTAACTGAAATATAATTCTCAAAACTTTTACATTTTGCAATAGTTTTTCATTCCAAGTTTTATATTTTAAATAGTAGCAAAAAAATTTAAATCTTTGGAATTTTGTAAATTGCATATGATTTTACATTGACTTGCTCGCATATATGATAAGGCACCTTATTAGAAGCTTCAAGTTTTTCTATGGCTAAGCAGAGATCCATACAAATATTTTTCATACAATTTTTTTTATAGAAAGTACTTAATATATAAAATACAAATTATATTAATTGTAGAATCTACTCATTCAATATAACTAATAGGCAGTTCCATTAGTCAGGAAATGTCACAAATTTATATCTATAGCAAAAGCGTCCTGATTTTTGATGTTACATCACATTGAATAAGTATTTACATGATATTTTTTAAAATACTATTGAAATTGTTTATCAAAATTAATTGAATATTTTTGATATTATTTGTGCCATTTTTATTTAACACTATTGTTTAAAACTATTTTGGGTTGAGTTAATCAACAAGTGGACACCTGTGTGTCTGGTTGTTTCTTAAATATTTCAGCAGAAAAGTGAGAGAAAAGAGTATATGTTCAAAATGTCTCTTAAAGTCTTTGATAAATAAGATTATTTTAAGGATATGCTTAACTTTTGTTTTTCTTATCAAAAAAAATTATATTTATAATAGAAGTAATAATTACATTCCGGTCCAATTATTGTAAACTTGGAATCAATGATTACTATTCTGTAGAATTATATATTCAGGCTAGTTGTTGGCTAATAACCTTCTTCAGTTGAAGTACAGAATTTCTATTTACACATCTAGCAATTACTTTAACTTTTTTATATGTATAATCTATGCTAATTATCTGAAATTTAAAAAGCTATTTAAATTTTGAATTAACTACATTAATAAAGGCCAGTAATAAGAATGTACTCTTCAGATAGGGAAGTAATGCTGCTATATCATTATATAAGCTTACAGTGGATGGCTCGGAAGTAAATAAAATGAATTATTCCTATCAATTGCAGATACCTAAAAAAAAATCAAGTGATGTTTTAATTTGGTATAAATTGTCTTTGTATATTTAAATTACATCAGAATAGTCCAAGTTTAAATCAACCAATAGAATATCAGTATTCTGCTGTCAATGCAATCTCAATAGAAAAATAGATAATAAGTGATAGTACTTGACTGAAACAAATTGGGATTAAATCTGACCAGAAGTTTTAAATAAACTCTAGATCTTTTAATCAGTACTTTAGATGTAATAAAATGTAAGTGCTAATAATTTATCACCATGTATAAATCATATCACAATAACCAAAGTGTAAATAAACCAACCAATTTGTTGTCATTTAAATAATTGTAAATCATATAGTCTTTATGTTTGGCTAAGAATTATATTTGTATTTATGTTAACTAGAAATTTAAGTGGTGAAATTTTTGTTTATTAAATTCTGTATTATTTATATAAGCAATATTTTTTTTTATTATTAAACAAGTCACTGCTTCATATATAAAATTATATATTTTTAAAGCACACCTTATTGTTTTACAGTTCAAATGTATGATTACAGATACTGGAAAAAATAAACCATTCTCTTCATTTAGTCTAAGTCATTATACAAATCACATATATTTTCTTTACCATTGCTTCATGTTTGTTTCACATATATAAATTTACCTTATTAATATTCAATTTTTAGACTATTTAATGACAATTATAATCTTATCTTTTAATAAATATATAAATGATTACTATATCTTTTATCAGGTAAAAAAAATTTTTTTTTTTTTTTTTTGAAGATCAAAAATATCTTTTTTATTGTTTATATATAATTTTTCTTAATTTAAAAAATGTATAAGATTTTGCACATGAATGAAAAAGTAGAAATATTGAATATAAAATGTTAGGATTGGGTCATGCACCAATTATAAAAAGGCCATATTTAATTTTTAATAAAAAATTTAAATCTATATTTGATGTTGAAAAGATGTAATAAGTTTTAGTCTAATAAAGAATGATTGATAAACATTTGGATATTTATTAATAATTGCCAACAAAACATGCTAGATATTTATTGATATCCTTTTTTTAATTTAGTGATTATCATTTTCTGACACCTTGCACATAATCCAGGATTCAGATCCAAGTTGAGTGCACTTTTAATTTTTTTTTTTTAGATCACAGACAGGTTTAGAATTTTTCTTTTCAAAACCAGCTCTTCTAGCCATTTCATATTTATCAGAAAATGGGCCTCTAACTATTATTAATTAGAAAATAATGGCCCCAGATTGTGCATTTGTAAGATGATGTAGCCTTTACTTATGATTTGAGAAGATGGGGGGGGGGGTATTCTTACAGGCATGAAATCGTGTTTATTTTTTGTAGTTGCATATAGAAATAAATAAAGTATATTTTTTAAAATATATATTTTTTTTTAATTGTCTTTTTTTTTTTTTTTAGCACTGCAGAAAATATATCAATATTTATTTGGCAATCTTTAAGCAAAGTTCTACCTCCTGGGAGTCTCCATCAAGTCAAACTTTATGAAACAGATAAAAATGTCGTCACTTTTAGAGGAGAATATGTTTAAGAGATATTTATTATAAAATTTATTTTTAATATTATTTTATATATTTTTAGCATGATCTGTATATGGAATACAAATAAAAAAATATTTTTATTATTATTATATTTTTATGTATACTGTTTAATGTATACTTTTATCTATATATATTTGGAAAAATAAAAAATTATTTAAATAGTGAAGTTTTTTTTTTTTTTTTAATAACAGAGCATGAATTTTACAGATATATGTGTATGTAAATGCTCTATTTACAGGCAGATTCATAAAAAAAAAGATTTTTTTACAACAAAATGATAACAGTCATCAGGAGTGGTAGTTTGTCATTGTTTATCACCTTTATATTATTTCTATCGTCTCCATTTTAGAGCTGTGTCATGAACTTTAATAAATGTACCTTTTCCAGATTGTTATTTGTATTCTGCATAGCAGTTTTTTATTTTACACTTTTTAAGTATAATATAATATTTTTGATTTGTGTCTTTAGATGTTAAATGTAATCTAAGTAGATTATAACTATTATGTCAAAATAGTGAACTATTCATAAGTTGTTCATAGTTGGATGAATCACATTACCTACATTGTAATCTTTTATCGGATAGCAGTATTCTTTTGCTTGGTACATTTATCAAAAACGTGATTTTTTATATCTAAAACTCTATTCTAAATTAACATCAGCTGTTTATATATGAGCATATACTATAATAGTAGAGATTGATTGTGATTAATAGGCTCTTTGTCATATGATACAACGGAAGCAATAACTGATTGTGCTTTCAAAGATGAGATTGTGAATTAAAATCACAGCATTTTTTGTTCAATGTTTGAATTTTGATTTATTTTTTTTAATATTTGAGAACCACAAAAATACTAATGCACTTATAAAAAATATTTGTAATAAATAATAAAAGTTTGCATATCTCTCTCTCTAATGCTAAATTTAAAATAAATCTTGGAAATTACTATTCAATACATTTAAAGAAATAAAGCATTTGTACATGTTTCTTTCATCATCATCATCAACCATTATCAATCCACTGCAGGATGAAGGTCTCTCCAAGTTCAATCCTATGTCATATATGTATTGTGTGTATTCCATAAATAAAAATAAAAATTGTTTAGCTTAAAGAAAACAAGATCAATTATAAAATATAAATTCTTATTTTAGAATCAGCTTATCTAGACAGTATATTGTTTCATATCCGTTTGGTGAGTTTTTAATTTTAAGGGAAGTATCAATATTTTTGTTTTGTTCACACTAAAAATAAAATTTAAGAGCAATAATATTTTTATTACATTCGATGCATTTTCACATACACGTGTAAATGATATGTGGACTATTAATTTATGTTTGCATAAAATTTTAGAATTCGATGGTAATGAATGATAAAATGATGTGCGTGTATTCTAGTGTCCTATTCTTAAAAGTTAAGCTTTATTTAAACAGATTTGGTTATTTAAAAGAAATAATAATAGACTGTCTAAAAGAAAGAAAGGTGACAAGAAAATTGTACTATTTTTAAATAAATGTTTTAAGTTGTTTATTTGTAAAGTAATATATATATGTAATCTTTTAAATAATTATTATGTAGAACTATTGTGAAAATCTCTTCAAAAAAGGCATTCAAGTGTTGGTGGCCTAGTGGTTAGCATAGCTGCCTTCCAAGCAACCGGCCCAGTTCGCTTCCCAGTCAATGCATTTGACATATGAAAAAAAAATGGCATTCTAAACGTCAAAATCGAAATTTTATAGAACGTAAATTTGAACTGTAACAAGTACTTCAAATCTGATTTAAATTGTATTCTAAATTTGCTATGGCTTTATTTTTATGCATAACATGACATAAATAGAAAACTATAAATTTACCTGAAATTTCTAAAAAAATGAATTCACTCTTCTATTTTTTTTATTTTGATAAAATAGCCAAAAAAGAAATAGAATAAAATCTCTTGGGATAGAGATCAAAGTGAACTTGATGAATCATTTACTTTACCAATGACACCTGGGCTAAAATTGGGTATCTATGAATCGTCACACACTATTAGATCCAAAATAACATTTACTTACAGTCATCTTAATAGGATTTTCAAGATTCATTAATGTCTGCAATTGTTATTTATTTTTTTAGCAATTTTTAATTTAAACTTTAAACATCACATGATCACCATTTCCTATGCTTGCTTATAATGAGTGGCAATATGTATAGGGAGTTTTGCCTGTTTTAATTTCAACTTTACTAAAAAAAAATAGTTCTATCTATTTAAGTAATTAAGAATTGTCAAACTGTTTAAAAACTCATTCATTTTATCTTAATTATTTATTTATTTATTTTATCAAGGAATTTTGTTAAAATTAAACCACTTTTGGAAATGGCACGTTGCAGCATCATTCTGACAATAATATTAAAGTTTGATCAACAAGAAGGAAGGACTATTTAGTTTACATACATTATTTTTAAAAAACGTATTTGTATAATTTACTTTTATTTTTTTTAAAAAAAAGATTTATATTTAGCTCTCAAGTTAAGAAAACATAGCAGCCAAGAAATAGGATTAAAGTATAATATGAATTATATTATAGGCTAAAGTTCAGAGAAACTCGATTTAAATGTGTAGAGACCTTCATCCTGTAGTGCATCTATAATAGTTGAAAATGATGATGATGATTCACCTACTTGTCTCGTAGTAATACTCTATCTTTTCAAACCCATTCAAGTTCATGTACATTACCATATAATAATGTAATTTGATGAATAATAGCATATATTTACATGTATGTGCATATATTCATATATTTGCGTACATCTAGTGTTGTAATGTCTCTGTGTATAGGTATAATGCGTATACATAATTATAAATTAATAAATTAAAGTAAGTTGTGTAAACATTGTATGTGTATAAGTGCACTTACATATATATGCAAATAAAGCTGCAATATAATAGCTTTTATAAGCATTGCAATGCAATTGAATTATTTTATCTAAGTTTTTAATAAGATTTAAGTACAAATTTACTTTTATTCGCCATATAAATATTTATTTCCAGAGGTGACAAGATTACATATATAGCCGAATGTTTACAGAAGTTAAAATCTTTTTAGAAGATCATCTGATTCTTGGAAATTATCTCATGTCACACGCACCTGGTTTAATTTGTGTGAGAACCAAGAACAAATTTTTAAAATAAATTCTAAAATAGACAAAAGAAAAGCAGTCAGGCTGTACTATTTTATAATAATTTAGGCGTCACTTTTATCTTTTCTAAACTTAATAAAGAGATATTAAAACTCAAGATTAAAAACTAATAAACTGTAAACAACTTCATGGTTTAAAGGGGGAGTAAAAATGTATATAAAAGACCCCAAAATCAAGGTTCACTCTCTTTGAATTAATAACTCAATCACTGTCAAAGGCTATGCCCAATTTTATAATGAAAACCTTCAGCTAGAAAGCAACAAACTTGCCATCTTTCTTGCGTAAGATTAGTCCAAGACAATGGAGACGTTTGAGACCAACAGCTTGTCATGAAGACATCTGAGATATGCCAGCCCAGCAGAGAATATCATTGCCAAATGTCATAAAAAATGCTTCAATTAGAAGATTATTGGTCAACTTATTTTCCCGCAAAGCTCTTAAAATTGAAAATAAAATTGAACTGTTCTAATAATTTTCTAAAGCTAACTATATAATTGAACATTCATAATAATTTCTATAAATTTAAACTAAACCGTGTAATAATTTAATAATTCTAACTTAATAACTAATCAGTTATTATTATATTTGTATCTTTCTAATCTGTGGTCATGCCTATCTTATTTTATTGTTTATTTCATGAAGTTAATTTATATTTTATTGTTTATTTCATGAAGTTATGATATGTCGTGTTTCAAAAGGGATATTACTAATATTAATAATATTAGAGATGAATAGAAGCTCTTGTAAATGGTTTATGCTGACCTTTAGCAGACCAAAAATCTGTTTTGATACCTATTATATATATATTTACTTAAGCTACTATGTTTTAGCATAAGATTTGCATGTTAATAAATTATATTTAGTTAAGTAATGGCAAGAATATTTTAAAGCATATTATAAATAATTAGTTAAGTCCTTGGTATGCTTTACTCATCGTTAGTTTATTATAAACTATATAGATTTAACTTTGTAAACTAGATCACTTTAAATCTTTTTAGCATGTTTTATATATGCTAATGCATGAACTGATGTATACTAGTTTTGCAGATCAAAACAATAGATTTAGCACTTTATTAATTTTTAATATTAATTTGATATTTGGGAAGCATTATGAATGTGTCCTTATAAAGCACATACGTGCAAAATATGCCTTGCTACATATGTATTTTTTTAGTAAAATGGGCTTCTGGTTTTAAGGGCACTCCATTATTCTTAGTTCAGACATCTCTCTTTTAGAACTGGAACACGAGGGTTCAGAACTGTATATTAAGCTGCTCCAATCACTCTAATTAAATGTTATATTTTATGATATCAAGTTGTACGGTCCGTGGGAACCAAGTACTTGATACTGAATTCCATGAGTAATTGCACATTCAGGATGCAACCCTTATCTAGCTTATGTAGCAAAATTTCCAGTTCACCCTCTATAATAATCAGTTCAGCATCTGCCTGAACCCCAGATCTAGTGTATATAAAACGATCTGCATAGGGAGCACATTCATTGCTCATTATGTAATCTTAATAAGTAACTTATATTTAATGTTATCATTCTTACAAGATTTAACTCATAACAAACCTCGTAGGAATGGAATAGCATAATTAAGGCATAATTAGAAACTGTAGATAATAATTTTAATAAACTTAATATTAAATGATTCAAAGTGCATGTAAGATGAGGCCTTGTATTTGACCCTGCTCATCATTGTAAAACACCTATGAATGTAAACCCCAATGCACTTCCATTTTGTAATATTTAACTCATATTTTAATAATTAAATACTTTAAAACTTATGTTTAGTGTGTTATTCACAGCCCATTCTAAATTTTATCCAAGTCTGTTATAATTTACTGTTATTAATATATGCATTATCTAGCCAGCCATATATGTGTGCTTTTAGTTAATTTATTAATAATTTATTCATAATTCCCTCAGTCTCGTGTTCCACCCTTCTACTGCCGGCACGTGAATTAAGAGACCGAGTGTAACCTCTGATCTATCATCCATAGGGTAGTAAATCATGGAGCGTTGATGAAGGAACTGAGATGCAATCTGATTTGAGGTCTCAACCTCTCATCTAGATCAGCTTTGGGATAATTTGCCAACACTCTGGATTCTGTTGTGTGAATGTACAAATCTTACCGTTACACTATATGTAGATATTCTCCCATTGCACTAAATTGAATACAGAGGCAAACTATACAGTAGCCCCATTCAGTACAAGCAGAAAGGCTTGGACATAAAATTCCTATTTAATGTCTACTCATCCAATATCCCAAACTAGTTTCTAGCTTGTGACTTTCATCAGTGAGGAGCTCTTGAATCAGAGCAATGCACCTAGATTTTAGGATCTAATGCAACTCTCCCACATCTTTTAACTAACTATAAAGCTTTGAGTTCAAAATGGAAAACAATAACAGTTTCAAGCTAAGCTTATTAGCATGTATAGATTTGAACTTAGTTCAACATTCATACTTTTTGGTGTCTTGTTCTTTAGTAACCACAGTCATCATAATCATAAGTATGATTAGTATTAAACCACCAAACATTACATGATCACCATTCTTTATGCTTATACAAGCTGCTTACAAAGTGGCAAAACTCCAGTAGCATCATTCAGTTCAAGCCAGAGTAATCAATTGATGCAGGAAGGTTTCTCACTGATGAAAACCCCAAGGTAGAAACTAGTCTGGGGATGTTGGATGAGTTGGCACAAGTTAGAGATTTTATGCTTAAACTTTTCTGCATCTATTGATTACTCTGACTTGTACTGAGTGGCACTAGTTTATGAAGAGTTTTACCTCTGTGTAAGCAGCTTGGGTAAAATGGTAATCATGTAATGCTTGGTGGTTTAATACCAATCCTGCCCAATAGGATTATGATGTCTGGTTATTAAAGACACCAAAAAGTATGGATGTTGAACTGAGTTCGGATCTATATGACTACAAGCTAATGAGCTTAACTTGAAAACGTTTTTCACTTTGGGCTCAAAGCTTTATAATTAGCTTAAAAGGTGGCTGCTGGAGGGTTGCATTAGTTCTTAAGATATAGGGACAGTGCTCTGAGATCCAAAGCTCCTCACTGATGAAAGCCACAAGCTAGAAACTAGTCCAAAGACATTTGATGAATAGGCACTAAATAGTGATTTTATGCACAAATCTACCTGCATCCATTGATTACTCTAGCTTGCACTGAGTGATGTTACTGTATGGAGAGTTTTTCCTCTATAAACATTTTGTGTGAGCGTAAACAATGGTGAACACATGATGTTTAGTGGTTTAACATTAAATTAAACAGGCTGGGCTCTTTTGTCACTCTAATAAGCAAAATTTATATGTAAATAAAAATGCTTAGATTTCCCAATTACTTTTATTTAAATATTCTAATATATATAAAGTAACACATTAATATTAACAATTTATTTTAAAATAAAACATTTTAAAAATATTGCCCCAATTACAGTAATTCTGCTTGTGATAAAATTTATGTTTGTCAATGATATTTTACAGAGGTCATATCACTTATTTGGCTTGGAGACAGACTTGAATGTGGGATCCTAAGATTCATTGTGCTGCTGCCTTCTGCAAAATATTTTTAATAACATCTTTTTTTTTATTATGCCATACTATCTTTATAATAAATAGCTTTTCCTATTTTTAATATTTTTATATCAAATTATTACATATTTTACTAAACAGTTGTTCCTTGGATGTGGACTCAGGGTTTGTTCTCTAGTTAAAAATTTGTAATTTATCTGTAATCCACACTATGATCCAAATTTAAGGAAAACAATTTTAAAAATATATTGCATGTCAAAATATTTAATTCTTACACATTTTACTATAAATAAATAATATAAAAATTCTGTCATATAATGAAAATTATTCGTGTATAAAGTATGATAAACAGTAGCTAAATTTCAAAAAACAATCATAAAAAAGTATTTGCCAAGCGGTACCGAAAACGCTTGGCAAATAGTTTTTTATGATTAAATGTTTTTTTTTAATTTTAGCTACTCTGTTTATCATACTTTATACATGAAGAACAAATTTTACTATATTGATATTATTTAATGGAATTCTCTTCATTGTTGTAAAATTCCTACATGATTGCCTTATTGATCAAATATCTAAAAAATGTATTTAGTGGAACAAACCATTTGATTTTTTGTTTATAGTCATCTAAAAATAACTCATGACTAAACAAAATAAATTCCCTTAAATCCTGGCTGAATCCCTAACTGAAAAACTATATAATATAGCTTAGTTATTAATAAGTGTTTAAAAAGTTAAAATACTGTAAATATTTAATAGAACAAAAACAAGAGAAGCTAATAGAAAATGTAAACAAGTTATGTATAAGAGATTCTGGATTAAAAGTAACATGGATTTTTAAAACAACTATTTTTAACATGTTGATGCCGATGGAATGAACAGTTATATCAGCCATTTCATTTAAAATTTACCTAGTTTGGTGGACTTTTTAATGAATTATTGACATGCCAGTTAAAGTTTATTTAAATATTGGTAAAGAAGTCTTAAGAATTACATCAGCTTTTGCAACTTGTATTTTAGAAAGAATAATGGAGACAAACGGGACTCTTCTCACTATTTGAGACAGAACTTGGGTAAAACATTCTAGAGAATTATACTCTGGTTGTAGATAATATGTTTAATAAACAGGTAAATAAACTAGAAGTAGAATTTCTTGTATAATATAGCCAGCCAGAGAAGCAGTGCAATGTCTTTTTGTGTGTGTAGTGGTAGGAAAGGGGGTTCATTAACAATATGATAAAACATGTTTTAAAAAATTATTTTATTTGCAGATATTTTCTATCTACTAGAAATTTGACAGGATTGTCCAAAAAATAATCCAACTGAAACTTCAATATCGTGATGCTCAAAAGGCCTTGGCCGAGTATATCTCGGTCAAACGCACCCAGAGGTATGTGGGGAATCAGCATTGTTAGACCAGAAGTTACCTGGGGTGGGCTCTTGGTTCCCCAGGAAGCAAACCACCTCATCTATCACCATTGGCAACAAATCCTACATAAGTCAGGAATTGCTCCTTCATTTGAGAAACTATTACAAGTGCATGCTTCTCAAATCTGACATCCCTCCTTTTATTATGCCATCAACCTTGAAAGTCAGCTCTGATCCTGGCATCACCCAGGCCATGCTACTTAACAAACTGAAAAGCTTTCCGACCACGTCCACCCTGGTTCTCATGCTATTCCCAAGTTTATCCTCCACCTAAGTTAGTTCACCATCCCCATTACTCTCAACATGATCAACAAGCTGGCCTCAGGTTCTTACACCATCAGGCATCTAGCCGATAACATTAGTCCCTTTCCTTAAGAAAGATCGGCCACCTACTGAGCTTCAGAGTCTTAGACCCATTTCGATGACCACTCTGCTCAAAACTTATTGCGTCTACCATCAAAGAGTCACTAGAACAATTCATATTCCCTGCCTCACAGTTTGCTTGTAAGGGGTGCTCCACTTTTGGGGCTGCCACACTCTTTAAGATGGCCACCAAGCATGTTAGGGGGTCTCAAAATGGCAGGCCCATACTGTTCAACTAGACATTCAGACAGCCTTCGACTCTGTTAGCATCAAACTGCTCCTTGGTGTCCCCAGGGACCTGAACATTCCAGAGATGCTTCTGTCCATCCACAATTTCCTGTCCAACAGAAATCCTAGTTACCCTGGATGGGAAAGTTGCCCCTGGCTTCACACCTAACATATCCATCCCTCAGGACTCTCCGCTGAGCACTTTGTTGTTAACTGCATTTCTGAATCCCCTCTTGCTCAGACTGGAACATGACCTCCCTGGAATCCTCATTCCTGCATTGGGTAAAAGCTTCAAATGCCTTGCTTATGTAGACGATGTGGTTGTCTTCCTTTCCTCAGTTGATCTCATTCCCAGGCTTCAACAGATCCTCACCTGGAACACCAAAACACAGGCTGAAATTTAGCAGTGATAAATCAGCAATCTGGCAACTATCAACTGGTAAACAAATCTCTTCCACCTTCAATGCCAAGCCACACAACTTCTCAGATTCCCCCTCATGCTGTCTCCTACAGACATGAGGGTACAGGTCCAAACCATTCTATCAAAGCATATTCACCCTCAGTCTATCACAGGCATCTATCTCTCCCTTTATGGGAAAGTCACCCTCAATCTTTTAGTGTTTCCTAAAATAGCATATTACCTCCCCATTGTTCTACCTACACATTGCTTTATATCCAAAATCCAATTCCCTTTGTACCCGTTTTCTCTGGGGCAGAAAGGTGGTGGCCATCAGCCTAAAAAGAACTTGGTTTTCCTAAAAACCTCAATGAGTTGGGCCTGTACTCCATCGACTCTTCTGATCCCAGAGGTCTCACATTATCCTCACACTCCTAAGTCACTTTCCTGCCAACCTTTTGCATATCATTGTCACACCCACCGACACTCCTCCTGGTGGCAGGCTCAGGTCATGGACCTCACTCATTGTCAGCACCCTTCAAAAGGTTGGCTTTGTTATACCATCCATCAGTGGCAAACTGAAGTACTGGGAGGTTTTCAACCAGACTGCAGATTTCTCCATTGTGTCCCCTACATACCTCAACCTTACCAATGCTCAATTAATCTGTAAATCCAAAAGGTGGTCCCTTGAGGAAAAATTCCTTGATCTCAAAAATTCCTTGATCTCAAAACCAATCTTCACTCCCCACAAATCAATTTTTGGTCAACCGTAGGAGGTTCAATCTCTCCCATATGCCAGCTCTGTAAAAATGACAATGAGACTCTCCAAAACTTCCTACTTAAATGTCCCTTTCTGCTTGGAGTGAGACATGTCATCAACTCCTGCCTTTCCTTGCATAGGAATACCATCTTCAACCTCCACGAATCCATAGAAACAGGGGTCTTTGCAACTATTAGATTATAAGTTTTCCTCATCTATGCACTCTGGTTGCTCTGATGTGCCATTATTTTTGACCAGAGAGTCCAATCAGCGAATCAAAAGTTATTTGACCTAATTCGCTCTCTCAAAACCAGATACACCAAACTAGCCCCACCCTTACTCCTCACAGACACTTGGGCAATCCTCCAACTCTCAGCCTCTGTCATAGGACTCAATCATTCAAATGTTTGTGACCTATGCAGTGCTTGCCCAATGAAAACATGTATCTTGGACTGGCCTGGAGAACACACTGTTTTCACTTCCCATTCGCTTTTCACATCTATCCTTCCCCTCTTACCATGTCGCTTCTGAAATTTCAATTTATCAAATAATCATTCCCTCGAAAACCTGTTTCTAACTATATTTGTATCTACTAAACATCATATGATCACTATCTCATACTAGCACATAATTGTTATTAAACAATTCAGAACAAAGCAAAACTCTCCATATAGTAGTGCCATCTTGTGCTACAAGATCAATCAATGGATGCCAGAAGGTAGGCACTAGATAGGGATTTTATGCACAAGCCTTCTGGCATCCATTGATTGCTCATTAGCACAAGATGGCACTACTATATAGAGAGTTTTGCTTTGTTTTATATTTGTATCTGTTTTTTTTTTGTGTTTTTGTTTTTTGATGAATAAACTTTCATCACAGAAAAGTATATGAAAACTTTTGAAAGAAAAAATTTTAAATTTAATAAGTAAATATTTTTGTTATAAGGTATTGTTTAATTAGATTTCAAAAAAAAAATTTTTTAACATTTTTTTATTTTATTTTAGCATATGTTTTAATCTATTTTTAGTTTATAGAAATAAATGAATAAAACACATACAATATTTAAACATGTTAAACAGCAAGCCATATTTTCAAGTTTTGCTTGCAAAAGCATTGAAGGGGGGGGGGGTGTCATAATTTATAAATTTTATTTATTAGAATGGGGAGAGGGAGGTCTAAAATATACTTTGCATAAAGGCACCTCTACCCATATGATAGCACTGGTAGTTAGTATTTGATACTTTTTTTTTAATGTTATGCCACAAGAATACAAAAAAGAGCTAGAAAATGCTGTCCATTATACACAATGTTGAAATTTATGTATTTGCTTATTTACATATAAATGTGGTTTTAATTTATAGATATTTCAAAAGAAGAAGATTAATTACATTAAATTATAATCATTTTCAACCATTATCAATGAAAATCTCCGAGTTCAATCCATCTTCGATCTCTAGTCTTTCTTCTCCACATTGCTCCAGCTCATTTCCTTATTTCATTCATTCATCTCATATGTAGTCTTTTACAATCTCTTGGAAATTCCAAGTTTAAGATTTCGACTGTCCATCTATTATCGCTTCTAGTAATATATCCAGTCTAACTTCACTTCAGTGTCTTAAATCTTTCAATGATGTCAATAACATGTGTTTGTTCTCTCACCCATATATTTCATTTTTGATCTCTTATTATTCCTAACATGCACTCTCTATACTTTATTGAGTGATCTGAAGCTCTTCTGTTAAATGTTCAAGTCTCAAAACACAAGCATATTTTTTTTTAATATTAAGTTATTTCTACCAAAGCTCTCCAACCAAGTTTAATTCTATGATTAATTTCATCCATTATGTTTCCATTTTTAGTAATAATTTGACCAAGGTATTTGTAGTTGTTAACTTCTAACTCATCATAGTCAATGTTTATTTCTGACTTTTGAGAAAATCCATTGAACATTACTTTAGTCTTTTTAACATTTATTTTTAATCCTACTTTCATCTGATAACTCTTGAAACATTTCTTGAAGCTCCAAAGCAATATTTACAAAAACAACTACATCATCTGCAAAATCTAAATGACTTAAATAATCTCCATTTCCTTTTATTCCCTTAGCTTTTTATATTAATCCACAAAATAGATCTTGCAAAACTGTTGTAAAAAGTTTTGGAGATATGGAGTCATCCTTCATACGTCATTTTCAATGTTAATTTTTTTTTTTACTATCATTATGTGATCTAATTGTTACTATTACATTTTTTATAAGTATTCTTCAGAATATGACAATATCTTGGATCTTTGCTTCAATCACTGAAGAAATATAAAATGAAATACCTTTTCATAATCTACAGATCCAAAGTGTAATGGCAACTCTTTCATTGATTCTTTTGATAACTTCTCTCAATACTTGGATGTGATCCACTGTACTAAAAACATTTAAACACAACTTGTTCTTTTTGTTAGTTAGAGGAGTTGTAATTATAATAAAAATTTTGTATAGAACTGATAAAAGATATAGGTCTGTAGTTTCTAATATCTTCTTTGTCACTTTTTTTAAATATTACTATTGCATTCTTCCAATCATCTAATACATCTTTATCATTTAGACATTTGGTACATAACTTTGCCAAAAAAATTATATTTCTTCACCATAACTCTTGAAACATTTCTTGAAGCTCCAAAGCAGTATTTACAAAAACAACTACAACATCTGCAAAATCTAAATGACTTAAATAATTTCCTTTTATTCCCTTAGCATTTTATATTAATCCACAAAATAGATCTTGCAAAACTGTTGTAAAAAGTTTTGGAGATATGGAGTCATCCTTTTCAACGTTAATTTTTTTTTTTTTTTACTATCATTATGTGATCTAATTGTTACTATTACATTTTTTATAAGTATTCTTCAGAATATGACAATACCCTGGACTTTTGCTTCAATCACTGAAGAAATATAAAATGAAATACCTTTTCATTATCTACAGATCCAAAGTGTAATGGCAACTCTTTCATTAATTCTTTTGATAACTTCTCTCAATACTTGGATGTGATCCACTGTACTAAAAACATTTAAACATGGTTTGTTCTTCTTGTTAGTTAGATGATTTCTTCACCTACTTTTATGATATCAATTACGATTCTGTCATTACTTGGACCTTTTCCCTTCTTCGTAAATTTATTGCATATCCCATGTATTAAATCCTGGGCAATTCTGAAGATATAGAAGTTGTAGGAGGCACTTTTTCTTGTTTTTTATTGCTATATAATTTTTGATAGAACTCTTCTATACATTTCATGATGTCATTTCTCCTATTAATAATAATATCAATTTTTATTGCAGAAATAATTTTCTTCCAATACCAAGATGGTTTACACTCTTTAAGATTTATATTCTCTTCTATAGTATTTCTTGCAAGATCACAATTATACTTTCTTATATTATCAACTCTTTTTCTCACCATTTTACAAAATTCAAGATATTAATCTTTCATAATGCATCATTTTTGTATATTTTCATATTCCTTCTTTTTCTCATAAACTGTTGTCTTGGAAGAAATTTTACTGGCTGATTTTTTTTGTACCAGCTATGTTTGTTGTTATTTTTACAAATATATCAGTTATCTTTCTATTCATTTCATTCAAATTTGAATCATGTTCAGAATCTTAATATTTGAAAATGATTTGCATGTTCTAATTTAAATACATTCGAATGTTTCTGAAGATTAGAAATACTAACTGTGAATATTGTTTTTCTCAATAAATTTTTTCTCTCTAGTTTTGCATTAACATATATATATCTCACTAATTGATAATCATTTCCTATGTTGGATTTATTAAGAACATTGCAATCTTGTATATTTTCTGTAATCAAAATATAATCCAATTCTGTACCTTCATTGGGATGTTACCTTGTCCATTTCCATTTAACATTTTTCTCCAAAAAAATATGTTTTTCTTTGTCTGCAAACTCTACAAGTTTGTCTTTTTCTCATTTCATCACAAACCAAATTTATCTAAAGCACCTTCATTTTTCAATTGTTTACTGAATCTAGCATTAAAATCTTCCATGAGAATTCTAAAAGGTTTGGTCTGATCAAAAGCTTTTTATACATTCATATAAAAATCCTCATTCTTCATCACAATAAGAACTTGTTGAGGCATAACCCTGAATTATCTGCTTTTGATATCTACTGACAAGTTGAATAACTAATCTTGCCAATCTGACACCATTAATGTCCACAATGTTTTTCCACTTTTTATTTATAATGAATCCTCCTTTACAATGACCAATAATGTGCCAATTAATATGAGATAGTTATTGCAATCTTCCTTCACTTTAAAAGTGATCTGCAGTTATAAATATCTAAATAAAATATCAATTGGCAGCCTGGGTCTGAATTTAGAAGATTTTTAGCATCCTCTACTTTCAACTTCCAATCTCTGACTTGGTTGATGACTTTACATCCTTCTGGAAATAACAGCCATAATTTATTTTTGTCTGTCATGATTGTAAATATATATTTGAAAAACATTCATTCATACACATTCAGGCAAACCCAACTGATATTTTAATTAAGAGCTATCAGGCAACTGAGAAGAAATACCATGGTGTTTCTTGAGCTTAAACTTGGGGAAAATGTCAATAAACTAATCATGTTAGTGAACAGCTCATGAATATTCATACACTATGAATAATCACATAGAAGTATATATACATGTAATAATATTGTAGACAGTGGTCAACTCTGGCCATGTCAGATATTAAAAGCTTTTTAAATTAAAACTGAATTTAATTAATGGGAATGCTAAATTTAATTTTGTCATGTTTTTTAATAATATCAAGCATTAATTTAAATATTTTTAATATTTCATGGTAATAGAATAGTTACAAATATTTTTTAAATGTGAATGTCATAAATAGTTGGAAAGGAGAGAGAAAACTATAAAATCAAATAAATAATTTGGTTTATTCTCTCTTCAATAATTTTAATTGTTTAGAAGTTTTAATTTTTAAAAATGTACTAAGATAAATAAAACTGATAAATAAAAATTTAAAAGAAAAAAAAAATTTAATATTTTGTTAAATTTTCTTTTAAATAGAGTTTTTTCTTATACTTTTCTCTTTATCTCTCACTGAAACAAAAGGCAATATTTTTAAATAATAGTAATTAAAAAAGATCTTATTTTTGGTATAAGAGAAAAACAAATAGAGAAGAGTTTATAAATTAATTTTTTTTCTTATAAAAAAACTTGATTGGTCAGTATTTAATTTGGTCATATAGGAGACATGATTGAGTGGATACAGGATTGTTCAAAAATGATATAGAATGTAAGGTAAATCAGTAGACCACAGTGCCTTGTGAAGAACAGTTATTCTTGATTATGCTGTTCAAAAATATAGTAGCAAGAGTTTCCTCAATCCAACTATAGAAAGAAATTAGCATTTATTCTTGATCAAGCTGTTGAAGTCAGTATCAGTAGTCTTTCTTGATTTAGCATAAGCAGATGAGTGGTGCAGAGCTGAGTGAGAATAGTTTGGTAATGTGAAGAAAAATTTCATTTGTTTAAAAAATTATTTTTAAACTTTATTTTACAAAAAGCATGTGCTGAATTTTATCATAAAGTAGCCATCATTAAAACCGACCATGTAATCTGTTCACTAGAAAAACATGTAAAAGAAGATTAGTCCTGAAGTAATCTACAACAAACCTTGTCTTCTACCAAAAATAAGATGTTCATTATGATATAGCCTAATCTATAAAATAGATTAAAAATGGTTAAATTCATTTTGTGTGTGTTGCCTGAAAAATATGTATTAATGGATAAGCTTGCAAGAAGTAAATCAACATGGAAACAAACCCTGAAAAGTACACCTAAATAAAGGATTCACATAAATAAATTCCATGGTAAAAGGCTACTTTAATGTGCACATTATATTTAAATTTACAGATGAGTTTTAAATTAAGTAATAATTGATAATTTTTTTATAGAAAGGTCTTTTTTTCACTTTATATTATTTTGTCTCCAAAATTCAATTGTAGAGAACCTTTTCATTTTTGTAAGAAAGGGGAGAGAAGGTTTAAGTTAATTTTAATGTTTTACTTTTAAAATATTGTTTTGCAATTTTAATAAGTGAAGGGAAAATAATTTCTGTTTAAAGTTAATGTTAATTGAATTATAAAGAGGCAAGAACAAGCTAATATGTGAAATTATATTTTGTTGATATAATTATTTTAATTAGAATTGTCATGTTTTTGATCAATTTTCTTAATTATTTATTATTTATTTTATTAAATAATTTTAAAAAAATAGTTTTAATGTCTTTATTTTTCCATCTATTTGTTCTATAAAATGGAAGTGTATGATAATTCATTTTACAATAGCATAATATAACTGAAACACAGGCTTATTATATACCTGTGTCTATATATGTAATATAGGGTATATGAGCACAGACTTTCAGATGACCCACCACTCTCCACTCTACCTAATAACACTGATACATTCAAGCACATATATGCTGAAAAGATAAATAATCACCAATATACATATTTCATGCTAAACCAGCAATTATCAGTTGGTCCAGATTATCATCTCCCACACATATATACTATAAGTGCTCAGATATATATTAAGATAGACAATCTTCATACTTTAATGGACAGGCTCCAATCTACTACACACTCCAACTCTTCTCCCATCCATCCAATTGAAAATCTGAAGATGGAATGCTTGAAGGCCACCCTGAGACCGAGATTCTTGTCACACTCATGTTGACCTAAGGTCAATCTGAACCCCACATGCGCAGGACATAATCCATTTAATACATAAGCAAGGATGGACAGACATCTCTACATATGCATTTATCTTTTCAGCATACATGTGCTTGAGTGTATCAGTGTTATTAGGTAGAGTGGAGAGTGGTGGGTCATCTGAAAGTCTGTGCTCATATACCCTATATTACATATAAAGACACAGATATATAATAAGCCTGTGTTTCAGTTATTACATTGTAGAGATGTCTGCCTATCCTTGCATATATATTAAATGGATTATGTCCTGTACATGTGGGGTTCAGATTGACCTTAGGTCAACATGGGTGTGACAAGAATCTCGGCCTCAGGGTGGCCTTTGAGCATTCCATCTTCAGATTTTCAATTGGATGGATGGTTGAAGAGTTGGAGTGTGTAGTAGATTGGAGCCTGTCCATTAAAGTATGAAGATTGTCTATCTTAATATATATCTGAGCACTTATAGTATATATGTGTGGGAGATGAATCTGGACCAACTGATGATTGCTGGTTTAGCATGAAATATGAATATTGGTGATTATTTATCTTTTCAGCATATATGTGCTTGAGTGTATCAGTGTTATTAGATAGAGTGGAAAGTGGTGGGTCATCTGAAAGTCTGTGCTCAAATAGCATAGTATTTAAAGGATTGTAAGTTATCCAAGTAAAACTTCAAATTATAGTAGAATAGTAGAATAAGCTTATATATTATATATTCTATTGTTTTCAGTCCAGTTCCTAGAGACTTGTTATCCTGAGTTAGCTCTAGAGAGCAATAATGGTTAAGTTATTTATATGTGAAGGTTCGTGTTTGGACATCTGGATAGTTCTCTGACTGGTGCAAAGCTATCTTTAAAATCCATTCACTGCATTTTATTTTTTTTAGATTAGAATTTATAGTTGGACTGTAACCTCTTATGGTCAGAGCATTGATAATGATCAGCATGTAGCAATATCTCTGCATTTTTATTCTAATCAAAAGACTAATACTTAAGGATGTGTATACATTTGATTTGTAGTGAATGGCCTTTCAGTTTCTGTTGGTCCAAATAGCTTAGGATGTCTCATAGTTGATGGTCTTGTTTGTAGTTTGCTTTTAAAGTATTCAAAAATAGGTAACCTGCATAGGTGACTTCTCTTGTTTCAATTGCCATTGGAACTTTGATGGTTGGTGGGTTTCCTCATGCTTGTTTAATGTATTCCCTTATCTATTTTGCTTTTTTTGACTTTTAGATATTCTTTTAGAGTCACACATTTTGTTATACGCTTGTGTTAGACTATATATATATACCACTCATGTGTGGTGTGATGGAGTAATTGTGGTTATGTATTTATTGAGTTCATTTGCAAGTGTGAATAGTTTGGATGGTGATGGTTGTTTTTTAGTTGTATGAGATTAATTAAAGAAATGTTTGTGTATGCAAGATACTGTTGTTTAGGTCGAGATCCACTTTAATTTTATTTAACACATCATGTATGTCTCTGAAAAAACAAATTCTGGCATGATTGCTGGAAGTAAAATTCTGACTGTTCTTGTTAATGAGAAAACTGATGTTTGTATTTGTGTAAGGTTAAAATAAATGATATTATTTGAGCCAAGTGATCAGAGAAAGCTGAAGGGATTAGTTTGAGTGTTATTTTGTGGTGTAGTATCTGGGAGTAGAAACAGATCAATGAGTGATGAATGTCGACCATTGTGGAATGTATATTGTATTCATTGGTAGGAAGGCTTCTCCACTCATCAGTGGTATAGAAATTCTATGAAGCCATTTCTGTATAAATTTCTGATATGTTGTGTTGTAATCACCTATTATTATTATTAGGTTTGCTGTACTGGCTAGTGTTGGGTTTATGCTCATTATTATAATATTAATCTTGTTTTTTTGTATAGGCATGTAAATTATATTAATGGTTATAATTTTATGTTGAAAGGTTGCAATTAATAGATTTGAATCTGTGAATATTATTTTGAAAAAGTGAATAGGCAGTTGGTGGATATGAGTAGACTTGTGCCCACTGAAGGGGATGAGGAATCTCTGGAGCATGCACAGAACCCTTCTTCAGTTAAATATTTCACTGGGTCAATTTGTGAACCAGCATAAATTTTTGTTTCCAATAATCCAAGTCTATGTCATGTTGGTGAAATCCATTGTTTGAGCTTTGTGATTTTTGAGGTTGAATTTAAAGCCTTTACATTGATTGCAGCAATTTTCAGCTTCATCATATTTGTGTGTAGCAGATGTATTTGTATTCAGGACTTGGCTTAATATTGCTGATTGTTGTCCGGTTCTAATTCTTCATCTGCTGAGTAGCTTAATTGGCTTCCTATCATTGCATTTTCTTGATAGGTTTCATCATTTTTCACCTTTTTGCTTTCCTATTTTTCTTTGGTGGCCACCCAGGTTTTCTTTTTGGGTCCGGAGCATTTTTTTTTATCGGAGGTAGACATGGTTCAATTAACTGCATTATATCTTCTCATGTTTTGTTTTTAAGTGTTATTTGAATTGTTTGACAATGAGTGATCTTGTTATTAATTTCACTGCATTTTTTTCTTCTTTCTCTGCTGTTTTATCACTGCTATGCTCAGTTGTCTGGTCAGTGTTTTGAACTGTGCTATAAGCATTTGTTTTATTTTTCTGTTTGGTGCTTGGTCATCAGTTATTTTTTTGACTGCTAAATCTAGCAGGCCTTCATTCTGAATTTTGTCACTTTCTTTATGCTATTGGTTATTATTGTTTGTGTTTTCTTGAATTTTTTCTATACTCTGGTATAGATTTTTTCATTGGTTGGGGTTAATTATCTGTTGTTTACAATTAGTTTTTATTTGTCTGATTAATACTTTTTTATTGTGACAATTTGTTGTGAGATAGCCTCAATCTCCACATGTAAAACATTTTGGTCTTAGTCTTCTTATGTGCAGATTTAAAATTGCTTCCTGATCAATAATTTGAGTTGGGATATTATCTGGAATTACAGAATCATTGAGTTTCATTTTAAAACTAAAACTATTACTCCATACTGTAACGGTCAGAAAACGTGTGACTCGTAAACATAGTGCAGAATTCGACCACCATACAGAACAGCAGCACCATCGAGTAGCGAAGCCACCCGTGGTACTGAGTTCAAACATAGTTTATCGGTTCCACAATACAATCCACGAAACAACGCATCTGATGCGACATTAGTAAATATTTCCTTAGGCACGGTGGTCAGGGATATGCAAGAGACTCATGATTTTATTCTCGAGTTAGCCAATAACTAAACTAATATTAATTAAACATTCATATTTACATAATCGAGGAAATATTATATAGAATGGGTATCGAATAAATGAAACGTAACTGCAGACATATAGTTTAAAATTATTTATTAATACATTTTAATAAAATCATTTACTAATAAGATTTTAGGGATTCAAAGCTTCAGTAGCGGAATTTGCGACATGATTATATTTTACAGAATACATTTATTTATTTAGACATTATTTTATATTGAGGATTTCAGTAGCGGTATTTCCGATACCGAAATGTTTACAAAAGGAATTCACTTATTTGTTTGCATAATCTAGCTACCTAAAAATTCTCGAGTAAGTATTTCTAATGCATGCCTTGGGGAATTTATACCTTTGCAATGCAAGAGTCTAAAGTAAGATTTAAGAGTAGCGGCGGACATATATTTATTTAATTAAAATATTTATTTATGACTAAGGGCAAACATTTATTTGAGAGTGAATTACGAAGATAATGCAGAGGCAGAGTGATATATAGAATAATAGAATTGAGCAAAGGAACACGTGGTACGCTTTAGAAAGGCGATATGGAATGGCAGTATATCGAAACTGCAATGCCGCGAATGGGTTTATAAGAATGTCAGGTTGGTCTCGGCCTCGACCCGACGAAGTAAGATGTCATATAAGCATAACCAGGGACAAGAGGTCCGTGTCGCAGTTTTGCCGGCTGGCTGCATGACATCAAGTCCTACGGGAGCATTTATTATGTCCGCTTGTGTAGGACGATGGGGGTTAATTTCAACCCTGAAGAATCCGGAATATTTACGGCGGAATAGATCATCGCGTCTCTAAAACGTAATACATGTATACTGTATAAACGATTATGATGAGATTTCAACAGATTTCTAACTTGGTCCTACATTATCAACATTTATTAAAGAACGTTGGCGACTCTCAAAGAAATGTAATTTTCTGGAATTATTCATGATGATTTAGTAAATACAAAACATATATATAAATTGGGAATTATTATAACTAATACGTCAGCCATTTGCGAAGTTGTAGACCCCTGCATTACAATAAATGAAGCATTGAATGCGTGTCGATTTATATGAAAGTTAAGTTATTAAAGAAAGTAAATATTAATGAAAATTTGACATGCATTCATTGTTTTAAGCGATCATAGATTTAAAACTTTGAAAATAGAGACAATTGTGAGCATGCAATAATTAAATAATAAATATAGATAAAATGTAGATTTTAGAAATACGCACCCCAGATAGAGTGAGGTAAGCTAGATTATTAGAGAAATTTACATATTAAATTAATTATTCAATTTAGTTATACAAATGGTAGTTTTTACATTTTATAATTTAGATAAGTAGTATGAAGAAGAACTATAGCATATTATTAGAGTACTCTAGAGTTTGAACACTGACAGGTACCTGTTTTATAAGAAGTTTTCCGAGTCCATTAGTTAAGTAGCAATTAGTTCATGAGTGGCAATTCTTTCCTGTATTTAGACGTTTCATTTTACTTTCACAGCAGCAGCAGCTTTCTCATTTATTTCAGGCAGTAGATCTTCATGGTTAATTTATGACAGGCAATGGAAAGTTCAGCATCCGACAGGCCATCTCCCGATGGAGAATAATCTAGGTGCTTTACTCGGTCATACCTTGGCAGGAACAAATTATTTTATATTTTGGAGACTCTCAGTGATCGAGAGCAAAGCTAAAGTTTAAGTGAATGTCTCCAGCAAGTCTAAGATGGCCTCTTTTTTTATCTTGATCTTTCACATTTTTGTTAAGATATTTTAGGTTCTACTTAATCTGCCCTGAGGATAATCAAAGATTTTGTTGGTTTTTAATTAAAGAAAGCTGCCGTTCTATTGTTTACATTTTACATTTACTAATTAATTTTGGGGAATTTTTCTTTAATTAATCTATTATCTATCACTGACCGATGCTTTTAAATTTCAAAAACAAAAAGGGAACATAAGATTATTTTAACTTTTAATTAAATATTACATCAGATATTTTTAGAATTATTATTAAACGAAATTTAAACAAAGCAATAAATACGAACTTTATAATCCAAAATAAATGATTAAAATTATATAAAATTATATAACTAAAAGAAACCTAAATTATATTATTTTATCCCTATTTATTGCTTTTAATTTGAGATCGAAATGTGTGCATGTTTATGCTGAATTCTACATATATTTATACATTTTTAATATTGTTACACACACAATTCGATATCAAAAGTTTAAATTTGGGCGGGATAGACTGGTCAGTGAGAGACGACAGAAAAAGGTGAAACTTAAGATTTGAATACGAATCTTACTGTTTCATTTCCCCGTACTTCCCGTTAACAATTAAGGAAGGACAAAAGGAGGCAAGAAAGAGAAAAAAATTTTACATTACATAATTTAAATACGAAAAAAAATTATTATTATTTTTTTTTTTTTTTTACAGATATATTGAAATATAGAAAGCAGAGATTACATGAAGCAATGAACAATTCAAATACCCGGATCTAGAATTTATAGTTTAAGTAAGATGGCCTAATTTGGCCGTGTCTGGTTAAAATCATAATAATTAGTTAAACTGAATTCTTAGAATAGGATTAGTATAATATATAAAAAAAATTTTTTAAGAGTAATAGTAATTAAAACAATAATATATATATATATAATAAAATTTCTATCTAAAACCCTATTTGACTAAAGTACAATCATTCAACCAAGTTCATTATATCAAGTTCATTTTATTATTTTCCATATATGTTTAATCCGTCCTAAGAGTCTAATATGTTTACAACCCTGGGTCAGGTGGATAATACCGATCTCTCATCATCGATGACTGCGGCCTTGGGTTTTCTAATCGTTGCCTTTTATCGGGTTCTTTGGCCCAATGGTTCAAATCCAAGGTAGTGAGAAATTCAATCATTTCTTCGATATCTTTTATCCGACTACCTGCCATTAATTGTTGGATGGTTAGCGGCATACTACACTGGATGGTCCCTATGATATGTGAATCCGAAAAGGCGAACATTGTAAGGGATTTAAACCGGTTCGCTTGGCGGAGGAAAAACTGTGTGCGTTTCTTGGGGTATCGTCCCATATTTTTCCTGGCAGAGCGTATTGTAGATACCGCTTTGATGCTCGTTGCTCCAGTAATGCTTCATTAATGCATCTTTGTATTTTTCTATGGTTTTAGGCTTCCATCTCACCATATTCCACCAGTCCTTGGCAGATCCCTGAAGATGGTAACTGGATATCGCTATCTGCTCATCCAACCCTGTCTTATGAACTTGGAAGAACTTTTGCAAGCTCTCTAAGTGGGCTTGAGGATTTTCTCCTATCTCCCCTCTAAAGATTTTGATTTGGATCATTTTTGCTAAATAGTGTCCATCTTTGTCTCTTCTTTAATGCTGACTGCCTTCTCTGGTTCTTGTGGGCCTTCATCGGCTGGAATGAGGTTTCTTTGCTCATCACACTTTTTCATATTTACTACACTACCTGCTTGCCCTTCTACTATCATCGGTTCATCTGATCTCTCTGACTTCCTTTCCTTTTCCATATCTTTAATCTCTTCTTCCTTTTTACTAGCTGGGGATATTCCAAGATGTTCCTTTATGGCTTCTAACTCTCTCCACATAATGTCTTTAAATTCCTGATATTCTCTAACTCTTCTCTTTTCTTCTTCTTGTCTGTTTTGATTCTTCATCTCTTCTTTTTCTCATTTCCTTCTCATACATTTTCTTCATTTCTTGCATATTCTGTCTGAGTATTTCCTCAATGAACTTGAAATTAATGTTCATTGATCCTCTGTATTGTTGCGGAGCTTCCCTTCGCTCGGGTGTCGACTCCAAAGCTTCAGATAAATCTTCTTGCTGTATATCAATATTTTCTGATTCCATTTTCTTAATGTGATTTATTTATTTTATACTACTAGCATTTGACTACTCCCCACCGGAATATTGGCCCTATAACACTCTTTCACTGTCCTCACCTACTCTACATTGCCCTATCTCTATATTGCTGCGTTTAACATATTTAACATATATATTATATCGAACTACTGGTTATGCGTATAATAAGCTACTGCTGTCTATGATATATATATATTTATACTTTAACAAAATATTTACTGTTAACATATATAACAAGCTTCTGCTGTCTATGCTATATATATAACGGTGTTTTAATAAAAAAAAATTCAATGCTACTTGCTTTCTCATTTAACGACTGATTACTTTTTTTTCCTTGACATATATATATATAAAGCAAAATATTTCATTAGATCCGAGTATTTTCGTTCCTTCTTAAATTACATACACATCCCTGCTTTCCTTAAATTTGTTATTACGCCTGCTGTCCTTTCATTCACTCGACCCACATTATTTCACTCGATTTATTTTTTTATTATTTTTATCAAAACAAAATCGTATATATATAGAATAATTAGCTAACTCGAGTAACGAACGCTAAAAGAAATTTGTATGCGTTATATTTTGCTCAGGGTATATATGGGTTTTTTGTATCGAAAGCTCCACGTTGGAAAGCGCCAAACGCTAAAAAAAAATTTAACTATGTAACGGTCAGAAAACGTGTGACTCGTAAACATAGTGCAGAATTCAACCACCATACAGAACAGCAGCACCATCGAGTAGCGAAGCCACCCGTGGTACTGAGTTCGAACATAGTTTATCGGTTCCACAATACAATCCACGAAACAATGCATCTGATGCGACATTAGTAAATATTTCCTTAGGCACGGTGGTCAGGGATATGCAAGAGACTCATGATTTTATTCTCGAGTTAGCCAATAACCAAACTAATATTAATTAAACATTCATATTTACATAATCGAGGAAATATTATATAGAATGGGTATCGAATAAATGAAACGTAACTGCAGACATATAGTTTAAAATTATTTATTAATACATTTTAATAAAATCATTTACTAATAAGATTTTAGGGATTCAAAGCTTCAGTAGCGGAATTTGCGACATGATTATATTTTACAGAATACATTTATTTATTTAGACATTATTTTATATTGAGGATTTCAGTAGCGGTATTTCCGATACCGAAATGTTTACAAAAGGAATTCACTTATTTGTTTGCATAATCTAGCTACCTAAAAATTCTCGAGTAAGTATTTCTAATGCATGCCTTGGGGAATTTATACCTTTGCAATGCAAGAGTCTAAAGTAAGATTTAAGAGTAGCGGCGGACATATATTTATTTAATTAAAATATTTATTTATGACTAAGGGCAAACATTTATTTGAGAGTGAATTACGAAGATAATGCAGAGGCGGAGTGATATATTGTAACGAGCACAGACGTTCGTTACATTGTTTTTTTTTATATATATTATTAAACAAGTTAGAATAAAAAGTTCGCATTTAAAAACTTTCTTTAAAAATTAAAAATTGAAATTAAAATATCGTCTTAAACTCTTATATATTAAATCGCACAGATAATGAAAAATTATTAAAATAAAAATGTATTAAAGAAAAAGTATTTTAAAACTAAATTTTAAAAAGATTTGGAGATAAAATTATATCTTTAAATTTATCTTTAAACATATTTTTGATTTGGAAAACAGGTTAATTAATCAGAAATGGAAATGATTGTTAATTAGTTAAATGTAAACCAGCCTTGGCATTTAAATGTAAAAACACCGGTCAGTTAAGAAAACAATAGAAACTTTCAGCAAATGAAATAAATCCATTTGGAAATCGGACCTCAACGAAAAGGATCATCGCATCGGTGACGTAATGTAAATTCAATCCTTCACATTAATATAAAAGGAAAATTTTGGAAATTATTAATCAGTGACTGGAAATTGATTATTACGATGTGACTATATGTAGTAGTACGGAGTTGGAGGAATTGACAGACGCACGGTCAATTCTTTCAGCTGTTAAAGAAAGGAGAAATGAACTATCGTTTCCTAAACTGAGGACCAACTACACTAAAAAAATCTCCGGATGGATAAATAAATCGGCCAACAGGATACCAATTTTCGGACGACGTGGGAATTCACGTTCAAACGGCAAGGAATATATGAAGATGAACTATTTAAATAACCGTAAGAACTTTAAAATTTATGAACAGTAAATTAAAAACTTTTCCAGATTTAAATGATTGCAATATTATTCTATCTGACCAACATTATTTATTAATTAGTTATAATTTTATTTAATGTATTTAATTTGTAAAATCATTTCCATTTATTTATTTATTTATTTAATTTTGTTCTTTAAGTTTTATTATGATTTCTGTTTTCCGTTAAATAAATTATAAAAAAATGTTAAACTTAAGTCGGGCGTGAATGGCTGTATCGATTTGTAAAGATATATTAAGGGAGGGTAATCTTGGGTTGTTCATTTCGTAGTTGAATTGGTTCAATGGATTGGATATATTTATGTAATTAGTAGGTGTAGTATGAGATCCGCCACGGGCAGGATTATAGATATACGCCACACACCCTCTGTTTGCCTATGGATGGGTTTGTAAGTCGGCAGAATACCGCAGCCCATTCCTATGGAGTTTTTAGTTTATTGATCTACTTGCCCACAGATGTCACATCCCTGTGGGTGGAGAGTCAATGTCGTTTCTATTTCTACATATTGTTCAGATGTACATTCCTGACAATATAGTTGTGTTGTCGTATCATGCTACATTGAATACATGAATGTATCAGATGGATTGGCGCCGGTTGATTGCGAAATGTGTTGCCTAAGGTTAAGTAGGGATAGAATATTTTATTTTTTAAATGCAAATCTATGTAGTCGATTCAGGCTCGATCCTAAATAAAACTATTAAATTTAAGTTGTTTATGGACGCTTGCATGGATTGTTTATCGGTTAACTATGTTTTGCGTTTCATATTTGATCAAAATATATAGACATTCGATAAATAATGATACCTTACGGTGAGTATCTAAAAATGTATTTATTCGGATGTCTTTTAAGTTATTGGTGACGATGCAAGTATCTTACGATGAATACTAGAGGGTTTCTTATAATTCCCTATGCAATTGTCAGTAATCAATAATTTTGTATTTTGATCGTTTATGTTTACTTTGAAATGTTTTTAACCGTGTAATCTATGTAACCGATCTATAGCAACATATTAAACAGGTTTATAAGCCCATCTGTGCGAACTTGATTAAAAATGTAAATTTATAATATAATAGTAACTCAATGTAAATTAAAGTAAAATCAAAGTTAAAAATAATGTTAAATGTAAATCACTAAAATAATTTTAAACCTTATATATATGTGCATAAATAAATCTGTTTGTATGATAATTACTGGCAGTGGCTTACTTTATTCTTTTATATACTAGTAAATGATATTATTAAATCTCTGCTATTCCACTGAGCTAGTGACAATGGGCTAATGATCTAAATATGTAAATAAAGTGGAATCCTAACAGCGCGTATCTGCCTACTTTATAAATTTTTCTAGGCTCAAATGCCTAGATGGCGCCCTTTGGTAGTGCGGTGCGGTGCGATGCGATCTACCGCTTCGTTTGGATCGTTATAATATAGAATAATAGAATTGAGCAAAGGAACACGTGGTATGCTTTAGAAAGGCGATATGGAATGGCAGTATATCGAAACTGCAATGCCGCGAATGGGTTTATAAGAATGTCAGGTTGGTCTCGGCCTCGACCCGATGAAGTAAGATGTCATATAAGCATAACCAGGGACAAGAGGTCCGTGTCACAGTTTTGCCGGCTGGCTGCATGACGTTGTCAAGTCCTACGGGAGCATTTATTATGTCCGCTTGTGTAGGACGACGGGGGTTAATTTCAACCCTGAAGAATCCGGAATATTTACGGCGGAATAGATCATCGCGTCTCTAAAACGTAATACATGTATACTGTATAAACGATTATGATGAGATTTCAACAGATTTCTAACTTGGTCCTACATTATCAACATTTATTAAAGAACGTTGGCGACTCCCAAAGAAATGTAATTTTCTGGAATTATTCATGATGATTTAGTAAATACAAAACATATATATAAATTGGGAATTATTATAACTAATACGTCAGCCATTTGCGAAGTTGTAGACCCCTGCATTACAATAAATGAAGCATTGAATGCGTGTCGATTTATATGAAAGTTAAGTTATTAAAGAAAGTAAATATTAATGAAAATTTGACACGCATTCATTGTTTTAAGCGATCATAGATTTAAAACTTTGAAAATAGAGACAATTGTGAGCATGCAATAATTAAATAATAAATATAGGTAAAATGTAGATTTTAGAAATACGCACCCCAGATAGAGTGAGGTAAGCTAGATTATTAGAGAAATTTACATATTAAATTAATTATTCAATTTAGTTATACAAATGGTAGTTTTTACATTTTATAATTTAGATAAGTAGTATGAAGAAGAACTATAGCATATTATTAGAGTACTCTAGAGTTTGAACACTGACAGGTACCTGTTTTATAAGAAGTTTTCCGAGTCCATTAGTTAAGTAGCAATTAGTTCATGAGTGGCAATTCTTTCCTGTATTTAGACGTTTCATTTTACTTTCACAGCAGCAGCAGCTTTCTCATTTATTTCAGGCAGCAGATCTTCATGGTTAATTTATGATGGGCAATGGAAAGTTCAGCATCCGACAGGCCATCTCCTGATGGAGAATAATCTAGGTGCTTTACTCGGTCATACCTTGGCAGGAACAAATTATTTTATATTTTGGAGACTCTCAGTGATCGAGAGCAAAGCTAAAGTTTAAGTGAATGTCTCCAGCAAGTCTAAGATGGCCTCTTTTTTTATCTTGATCTTTCACATTTTTGTTAAGATATTTTAGGTTCTACTTAATCTGCCCTGAGGATAATCAAAGCATTTTGTTGGTTTTTAATTAAAGAAAGCTGCCGTTCTATTGTTTACATTTTACATTTACTAATTAATTTTGGGGAATTTTTCTTTAATTAATCTATTATCTATCACTGACCGATGCTTTTAAATTTCAAAAACAAAAAGGGAACATAAGATTATTTTAACTTTTAATTAAATATTACATCAGATATTTTTAGAATTATTATTAAACGAAATTTAAACAAAGCAATAAATACGAACTTTATAATCCAAAATAAATGATTAAAATTATACAAAATTATATAACTAAAAGAAACCTAAATTATATTATTTTATCCCTATTTATTGCTTTTAATTTGAGATCGAAATGTGTGCGTGTTTATGCTGAATTCTACATATATTTATACATTTTTAATATTGTTACACACACAATTCGATATCAAAAGTTTAAATTTGGGCGGGATAGACTGGTCAGTGAGAGACGACAGAAAAAGGTGAAACTTAAGATTCGAATACGAATCTTACTGTTTCAATACTGAAGTTGGTGTATCATTTAGATATATAGGTTTTAAGTATATTATTTTTCCGAATGGTTGCATCATATTTTAGAAATCCTGGATAGTATAGCCAAAATATGTGTTCTTAATGGTGCCAGTTATATAATTTTTTAAGTTTTGATCAACAATAATTAATGCATAGTTTCCTAGGGTTTTGATCTGTGTTTGAAATATATCTTTTTGAAATTCCTCGAAAAATTCAACTGCTAAATATCAGGAGTTGGGGTATTCTCCAATGCTTGAGATTGTTTCCCAACTCATGTTTACTGTTAGTGCTTCATATAATAAATTCTCTTAGAAATTTGTACAATGTGAGGTTTTTGTCTGTGGTAGCAATAACTATCGATCTACTAAAGAAAAATTTCTTGAAAGTATTAAAAAGTTTATTTGGTGTGGGGTTATAAAAGTCGGTGCTAATTATTTTCAATTCTTCTTGAGTGCAAGTGGTTAATGGTGGTTCAAACTAGTCATCTTTTTTCAGATTTAAATCATTAAAATCAGAATTACTTGCTTTTCTAAATCTAGGAGTTTGTGCAGAAGTTGAGTGAGGTGTTATATTCATTGAAGCCATTTTTTGTACTATTTGCATATGTTTTAATGTTTGTTAGTCATGGTTATATCATTGTTATCTGTTTTTGCACCATTAGTTTTGTTACTTTTTTGCTGTGATGCCACATTTTTTTTTGTTGCGTCAACTTTTAATTTTGTGAATTAAGCTTTTACCTTGATATTTTTTCCTTCTTCAATGTTTTACAAGTTTTAAGCTCGGAGCTATGTCTTACTGTTGTTTCAATTGTGCAGCAGGACCGCACTTATTATTATTATCATTATCATCATCATTACATTTCAAAGAAAGAACTTTATTGATGACCATAGGGTTACATTGGCTATAAGTCACTCTGTATACATATGTTTACATTTCTAGTGTATGGAGCAAGTATAAGTGTGTATATATGATGGAACAAAAAAAAACTAAATTAGGGGGGAAAGGTATTTAAACATTGTTTGTGTTTGTTGAACATGTTTTTTAGAAGTATGAATTTTGGGGTAGGCATGGTAAATTAGTCTATTCATTTACTAATTTCTCTTTGGCTATGTTTTATGCAAATACGTTTAAGGGGGGTGCAAGTACATATGTATACGTTACATTTGTAAACATTATTTCCTGTAATCTGAGTTCTCAAAAGTCTTGTGTTTTCACTGTTCAATTGCAAACATCAACTTATATATTTATTGCAGTGCTGGGTTTAGTTTGCTTTCCAGCATTTGAATCTTGATTTTGTTGTTATAGTCCTCTATATCAATAGTATGCAGTCAAAGACAACATTCTCTGTATTTTTATTTGTAGATACATGTCACATCTTTTGGAGAAAAATATTGGTTGATAGAACAGATTGGTGGTTATATGGAGTTATATGGAGCCATCTTAGTTTGATTGTTGTGTTATCAGTGATTAGGTTGCTGCAAAAATATCTTGATGTGAAATTTTATTGTCTCTGGCTCATAATTTTGCCAGTTTGATATTGAATGTTGATGGATGTCACCTTGTGTTGTTACCTAAGATGCATAAAGCATAAAAATGTTTGCATGGACTGATGGTATAGAACCTTTGTAATATGAATTAAAGATTATCTGAAGGATGGTGTTAGATAGTCTATATGCTCCTGTCATGATATAGAAAATTCTGTCTAGTACTGGACAAAAATAGAAAATATGTTGCTGTGTTTCTTCAGCCCTGTGGCATAGTGGACAAAAAAGGATCTATGTTAGTGTACAGTCTCTGGTAGCTCAGAAAATGTGTGCAGGTTTAATCAAAAAATCAAAATATTGTCATTATTATTATTATTTTGGAGAACTATAAATTTTCTATTGAAAGATGATAAGTAAGAAATTATTAGTTAATGTTAAATGTCCAATTAGTATTTTATTAAAGGAATATTAAATTTTATTAAAGGAATATTAAATAATTTATTGTTATTTCTGTAATAAGTTTATAAATCATACTTTAGGATTATTATATGTGTGTGTCTAAGACATGAGAGTATTATGAAGTAGTTTATCATGTGAATTTGATAGGGTAATATTTTTATGCCATTGAGAATGTATCTTTAGATATGTATCCTCAATGTTTAAGCCAGTGAACCTTACTGAATGTCTCATGCTAAGAGTTTCATAATTGTATTTGTTATTTTGATAGAACCATATTTTATTTATAATATTGAGCAAGTTTATAAGTTAAATTTTTTATTGAAAATAATAGATTGAATATTCTAGATGGAACCCTAATTATTATGAACGTAAATGTTATGATATTTTAATTCAATAAGCTTTCTTGTATTTAATTATTGGAAAATATTGTTTTTATTAGATATTGCATTTTAGTGATGTATCTTGAGCTAGTCAGAACAATATTATATTAATAGTCATTGTTTTTAATATATAGAGTATATGAGCACAGACTTTCACATGACCCACCACTCTCCACACCATCTCATAACACTGATGCACTTGAACACATATATGTCAAAAAGATAAATAATCACCAATAATCTGTATTTCATGCTAAACCAGCAATCATCAGTTGGTCAAGATTACCATCTCTTCACATATATGCTATAAGTGCTCAGATATATACTAAGATAGCCAAACCTCATACTTTAATGGACAGGCTTCAATCTACTCCACACTCCAACTCTTCAATGTATATTGGTGATTATTTATCTTTTCAACATATATGTGTTCAAGTGTGTCAGTGTTATGAGATAGTGTGGAGAGTGGTGGGTCATGTGAAAGTCTGTGCTCATATACCCTATATATTACATATATAGACACAGGTATATAATAAGCCTGTATTTCAGTTATTAGTCATTGTTTTTGTAACTTGATTGCAGTTCACTATAGTTATATCCTGACTAGCTGGATTCTTTTGTTCAGAGGATTTCTTGTTTTGATAAGGGTACAATATATATACACACACAATATGTATCATTGGGTACAATATATATACACACACAATATGTATCATTGACTCTGTATTTAAACCCATATTGAGGAGTACTTATCATTACATAATTGGCTGGCAAATATTTATGATTACAATATGTTTTATGTTCCAGGAAAATCCTTGAACTTGAATAGTCTATCAATATTGAATTAAGTATAATGCATGGATCAGCTATCATTAATATTTTGGTTATTCAGATAAATTGCTTCAAACCAACTTGAATGTATCTTCCCTAAAACAATTAGGAGTCAGAAAATAAACAAAGTTATCAGGAGAATTAAACGCATGGATTGTTGAACAATCTTATCTTCAATCTATAGTAATATTTAACAGTTCCTTTTTTAAAAAAATGTCATTTTAAGCCCAAACACAATTTGTTGATTTGAATTTTTAAAGCTGATCCATAGAATTTTCTTAAGGAGTGCATTATCTACTCTTATATTCACTAAAAAAAATGAATTCTGTATCTTTGACAATGATTATATTGTAGTTATTAAATTTTTTTTTAAATGTATGGAATTTTCTATTTGTCAGAATAAGGATAGATATAGAGTTTTATGAGCAGTATAGGGATTTATAGGTAGGAGTTTAATAACTGACAAGAAGACTTAAGAATGATGAGTAGAATAAAATTACATGAGATACAAAAAATTTTCAGCCATTGTTATGATCTTCGTGAATAACATTTGAACCTTTAAAAATGATATAATTCTATTAAATTTTGAACCTTTAAAAATGATATAATTCTATTAAATGGGTTGATGGAACTCATGTGTAATGATGATAAACATTAAATTATCATGAATAAATAACACTGTTGAAACAGTGGCAAATTCTCTATTCAATAGTATGAGCCATAGAAATCAAAGTATATTAAAAGGTTTGTGCACAAAATCTTTATCTAATGCCTACTCAGCCAAAATTCCCAGACTAGTTTTTATCTTGTGGCTTTCATCAGTGAGGAGTCTTGGCTCTGAAAACTCTGAACCTAGATCTTTGGACTTAATGTAACCATCCAGCAAGCTACCTTTTACCTATTTAGTTAACTATCAAACTATGAGTTCAAAATGAAAACACAATAATGTTTTCAATTCAAACTAATTGACTCATATAGTCATACAAATAGGAACCCAGTTTAGTACCTATACATTTTGGTGTCTTTGGTTTTTTAATAGTCATAGTCACCATCATCCTATATGCAGGATTGGTATTAAACTTCTAAAATTTCACATGGCAAAAATTTTCTATGCTTACATAAGCTATTAAACAATATCAAACTCTCCATACAGTAGTGCTACTCAGTGAAATATATTGTAATCAATGAATGATAGAAGGCATATGCAATATTCACAGACTAATTTTTAGTTTGTGGCTTTCATCAGTGAGAGACAAGGACTGCATCTAGATCTTTGGATCTAATGCAATTCTTCAGAATCCACCATTTGCTTTTAGTTAAAGCTACAAGCTCAAAATGAAAATATTTCAATTCAAGCTATACATATTTGAACCCAGTTCAGTATCTATTCATTTTGGTATCTTTGGTTTTTTAATAAGCATAACCACTGTCAAACTATAGGTAGGATTGGTATCAAACTCTAACATATCACATGCCCATCATTTCCTATGCTTATACATGTGAAAACCAAATTCTAAATAAAGTTACAGCTGTAAACAAATGACCAATCATTTATTGAATATTATTCACAGGAAATAAATAAATAAATAGATCCTGATGTATGAGTATATAATCTTTTGATTATATACTGATAGAACATTATACCTGTAAGTTATTATTAGTTAAAAGCTAAACAAGGATATAATCACTAAAACCTTTACTATCTGCAATTTGGTCCTGCCTTTTTTATTATTATTTTTTAAGGCAGTATTACAGATAGCTTTGTTTTGAAGCAGAATATTTAAAGGCTGTTTTACTTTTAATATAATTTTTGTATATATAAAACCTATAACCACAGTAACGAAATGCTAATACAATAAATATCTAACATTAAATTATAAATAGAATGCAAACTTATTATTTAAGTATTGCTGATAACTAAAGTAATGCAATAGAAACAAATTTAGTAGTAATATAATCTTTTATATTTGCATCTATTAATTAAAAATTAATTTAATATTGTTAAGTATGAGGCTCAATCTTTCTGTCTGATTAGCTATAGTGATTTCTGAATAGCTTATAGTCGTCTTGAAATTATGTTAGTATATACAAATCACGCTCTGCGTGTAAGTATATCAGTAAATAGTCTTATATACAATCAAAGCTAAAGTGTATGTGGTCTTATTCTATATTTACGTTTACTGACAGTTAGTATACGTGTAACTTGTTGGGAGTTTCAGTGCTTCTGCATTATTTAGTAATATTATTTCATAATCTTAATGCATTAATATTTTAGCCATTACATATGCACAAATATATATATATACCATTATTAAAAATTATTCTGCACCTGATAAATAAATGTAAAGATTAGCCAATATTATATTTTGAAAATATTTAAATGCCTTATAACTTTGTTTATTAATGTGAAATAAAATTATTCAAACAATTTTCTTCACATTTACATTTATAAAGCAGAAAGAATGTTCCTAATTGAATTCTCTAATGAAGTAATTAGTACGAGGCAAAAACTAAAATCTGTGCAACTTAATTAGCATTCATAAATTTAAATAATCAAAACATATTATTTAGTATTAGTAAAAACATATATATAAACAAACTGCGTTACAAAATGAGAAATTAATTAATTGATTGTTAAAGGATCAAAAAGAAAGGCTTGATTTTGTAAGATAGTTTAGCATTCCCAAGATGGGCATTTATCTAATAAATCTTTGAAGAAGAAAATGGAGCAATTTGAATATATTTAATGTTTTTCTATAATATACATAAAATAAAATATATATCACACATTATTAATCATTACCAAAGTCCTAGAACGGTACTCATCATCCCCCCCCCCCTATAATCATTTGCTGTAACCTTGACTAATCAATTATACCAGATAGTATAATGCTATAATATTTCCAGATTGTTTTCTGGGGTTTGCTTTCTTCATTGACAAAGGCTAAGCCACTGATTACTTAATTTGGATTATTCTAGAATAGGTAGAGAATCATGTAATGTTATTAATAAATACTAAGCTATAATTAGCTTATGATGTAGCATATTCACTGACTTCAGTATCTTGTAATAGAATGTGTATATTATAAGGGATACTAGACAAAATATAAGCTAATTGTAGCTTAAAATTTATTTATATAATTAATATCGGTATAGTAAGTTTTGTAAAGTTAATTCCAATTTCTTTTTTACATATGATATTGTATTTGATATATATTGTATCCTTTTATATTGGTACATCACACCATAAATTAAATTGGAAGTAAATTTTAGGACAATAATTGTAAATTTTATAAAATCAATATATTTGGTTGTTTTGGGGCTTTGAATCTAAGGTCAATTAACTTGAATTAGTATAAATTCTCTAGGGCTTGGTTAAAGTATTTATTTTAAAACTACATAAGAGATAAAAGAATGAAATATAAAATATTTGTTAATAGTTAATTTTTTAAAATAATATTTAAAATTGTGTTGAAGTTTAAATATAATATGTGCTACAAAGATAAATAATCATATCTGTATGTCATATAATACTAAATCATCCATGCACTTTACTATTGTTACACAATGCTTTATTTACCACCCTCTTTTACAGTTTTGATTGCCCCAGCAATCCTTCTTCAGAACTTTTATATCTCCTAACTTCAACTGCTCAATGAATATAATATTGTAAAGTAATGGCTATTTCTGGTAAAATCTTAATTTATTTTGGAAAAAATGACAAAGATAATATTTATTTTATTATTTTTATGATAAAAAAGTTTCTGGAATCAATTCAATCTGTACCAGATAAAATTAAAATTATTTAAATTAATTAAAGTTAACTATATTATTTTTTACTAAGTTTATTAAAAATACTTTTTTTTTAGTAGAAAATATTTCTAAGAATAATATTGGCTTTAAAAAATTATTCAAGCCTGCTTGTAACTAATTAAATATTCATTATCAAGAAATTAGTAGAATTAACTAATGAGATATCATGATCTGAAATGTGCTAAAAATAAGCAGACAATGTTTTGGGGAGAATTGATTGAAGGAAGTAAATTAGTTTTCCATAAAATTTAGTTTAAATTTTTCTAAATAATAATTATTTTTAGTTTAAAAAATAAACTAATTACTATCTGTTTTTCTGAAGGTTTGTGATGATGGTGTTCTAGCTGTATTTTTATATTGGATTATTTTCATCATCTAATATATGTGTTGAATGTCTTTAGAAAAGTAATTTTATTTAAATATTCCAAATGCAAAAATAGCAGACAAATTAAGAAAAATCTGCAATCAGTATAACATCAGAACAGCCTTCCAGAACCATACCATACTATGAGGAATTCTAACATCTACAAAGCCTAAACTTGAAATGCTGCAAAGAAAAAACTGCATCTATGAAATACCATATGAATATGGAAGAACATATATTGGTGAGACCAGTCATCCCATTCAAAAGCACTTGCAAGAACATAAACTGATGATTAGAAAAGAGAAAACAGATGTGTCTAAGGTAGCAGATCATGTATGTACCAATGAACATATGTTCGACTGGGAAAAATACAAAAATATTGGATAAAGAAGAAAAGGTACAAAGAAGAAAATTTAAAGAAGTTGCTCACATAACAATGGCAAAAAATCCCATAAGCCAATCTAGTGTGACTATAACAACTAATCAACTTTGCTCTGTGGAAAAGGTGGAGAAATCAGGAGGAACCTCATCCTAGTACTGTCACTGGTCAGGCCAGCAACACCTGAAAAAGAGGGGAGAAAAATACCTCTCGAAACGTTGTGCATATACTAACATGTTTGCTGTGATATTACTAACAGTTGAATGCATTTGGAATATTTAAATAAAATTACTTTTCTAAAGACATTCAACACACATATTAGATTATGGAAATAGTCCAATATATAAAATACAGCTAATTACTATCTATTTAATAACCTAACTTTTATAAAGTTTTTTTTAAAAAAAAACGATGAAGTAAAGAAGTTTTAAATCTCTACTAGTGGTAAATCAATCATTATATTACTAAAAGTATAAAAAATAATGTAAGGAAAAAGTTGTGAATTCATGCAAACATGTTATAATAGCATTTCTCAACCTTTTTGCTGCGTGGCCCAGTAGACTTCATTGAAATAGTTCTGCTCCCCAAATGTTTATTACATCAATACCGAATGTTTATTACATCAATTATAATATAAAATAAAAGAGATATTACATCAGCATGGTACTGTATATATGTATATATTCAGATCAATTTGATAATATTTATAATGAGAAAATAATTTGTAAAGTTAAAAGTTGAGTTAAGTTAAACTACATATTTTTAATTTAAAAGCTTAACACATTTTGTTAATTACCAAAAAAAAAAAAAAGCAAAAATGACCAAAATAAATTATACAGAATTTTAAGTTACGTATAAAAAATTTAAAAAATAGTCTACTTTGATTTCAATATTGTTTGAAGTTACTGTAAAAAATTTGTAAAACTGCAGCAGTAACAAAATTTGGTATTAAAATATTATAAATTTATTAAACGCACATTGATTACGTAGTAATATTTACTGAGGCTATAACCTCGATAATATGCGTATAAAATGCGATAGTAGGGACCTCTACAAGCTTGTGGTTAAAACACCTGTAGAGGTCCCTACTATCGCATTTTATACACATATTATCGAGGTTATAGCCTCAGTAAATAGTATTAAAATATTATAAATTAATTTATTAATTTTAATTATATTTATTACAAACATATTTAAATTATGAACATACAATGTAAAATAATCATTTAATGACTTTGTTGTTGTTGCTTCTTTTTAATTAATATATCAATTCTTGCTTTGGGCTGCATTAATTTTAGTTGCATTTTTTTTTTCATATGTCGCCGGGACGCGAACCCACAACCATCTGCAACCAACTACTTGCTTGCAAGGCCGCTGCGATGACCTCTCGGCTAATAATGCTTGACTAGTTGCATTTTTGGTCGCAATTTTTTGAACAATTACATTTTGAAAATAATTGCGAAATTTAACATTATGATTATTTAAGTTCAAATTTACAATTGAATTTGAGAAAACTACACAAAGCATAGGTAGTATTACTTACTAATTTTTTTTATTAATACTAATATTTTCTTAAAATGTAAAACGATTTTTGCTATTAGATATTTATGTTTTTATTTCTTGGTGCATATTTGTGATCCATTAAAAATTTAACATGACCCAGTATTGGGTCGTGACCCAAAGGTTGAAAAATGCTGTGTTATAAGATAGCAAAGGAGTTTGATGAAAAAATCAGTATTATATTAAGATATAATAAGTCAATTACTAAGCAAGCTGAGGTAATTCTAAGTCATGTCTGTAATGAAAATTATAAAGGACTGGATTGGAATATGTGGATGAACCAAAATAAAAATAATCATGTCACAATGGATTATAAAAACTTTAAGGGGATGAAAATCAAATTAGTAAATAATGCTAATGGAAATATTTTCCTAAGAAAAGTTAGATTTTATATTAGAAGAGAGCAAGCAGAAGTGGATCTGACTAATAATTTAAATCATATAAAATATATTAAAAGATGATTTATTAATTTAGCAAAATGGTTATGTATGATGACTTTAAAGATGAATTTTACATTATAAAAGGTTGCAACCCCTGTTCTTCTTTACTGAGTTGAATTTATATGCTATCTTTATTAAAATCTGCTTATATAAAGTATTACTTGTAAATGATATCAATGATTAACACTGATATCAATGATTAACACATAAATGAAACATTCAATTTGGTGAGGAGTTATAGCAGCCATGACCTGGAAACAAGTTACTTAAAACTTAATCTCCCAACAATAAAAAAGGGACAAAATAACACATATTATATAGGTATAGAAATACTCAGCCTTAGTTTCTATTAATCACTAATTAATATTTCCCAATATATTTATGGATGTCAGCATTTTCCAACTACATGCACCAATTCTATGCTCACATAAGAATTATATTGAAGGGATTTAATGAGAACAATAAGAATATATTACTAATGCTTGGCCACTGGCTCTCTCAGTTAGGGTAGGTAGTCCTTAGAAGGACACAGATGTGTTATTTTGAGGCAATATGCATTAACTTGTTTAACAAAAAAAATATAAATGTTTTTAAATAAATGAATAATAACTAAGAAATGACAGATTAAATTCTTATTGATTACCTATATTAAATATTTTATCTTTATAGTTATCTATATGATTTAATAGAAATAGTTACAGGTTATACTATGAAATTAATAATGTACACCTGTATACATTTGAAATAAAATATAGTTACCTTTGGATCCCTGGGAAATTAGATTGTCTGTATTTACAAATAAAGTAAGTTTACTTAATAATGTAGTAACTATAAAGATTTTCCATAAAGAAAGTGTTTGCTTTTAACTTCTGACAAAATGATAATGAATCCAAATATTTGATGCAGCGAAGGAGTATGGATGCATATTCCTGAAGTTCTGACACTTACAGGGTCATGGAGCAGTGAGAATGAAAACCCAGCCTTCTATGGTTTCACTCTAACATACTCATGTCAGCTGGCATATGTATTGCAGTATTGTAGGTCTGAAAATTTAACAGCAATTATAGTAACAGCATAAAATTTCTAATGAATAAGAAAATAAGAATCCGAAGCCCTCCTTTATTCTGATTTGGTCATACATCCCTTTTTATTTTTTTTAGAAGGTTCTTTTTGTTTTCAAGCATGTGATAGTAGACTACGACATTACGATTTTAGATCAATTTTCTTTTGTTTTCAGTTTTTCCCTCACAAAAGAAAAGCTTTTAGCAAGTTTTAATTAGATTCAAAGTTTTGTTAAAACATTTTTAAAAAAAAAAAACTTTTCACCAGGATTTACATTAAAAGCATTCCACAGACAAAAACAAAAGCTGTTTCATTCTACATATTTTTATTTTATTAAAACAAAATTAGATAGGATAAAATATATATTTTTCTAGAAAATTCTTTTACATGCTATTTATATATATATATATACACACACACATACTCCATGAAAACAAAATGAGCACAAGACCACCCCCTCACATTGCTTTGCTTAATTCATTCTATCAATTGTGTATGTCAAAAATATATCTACATATAAGTAGCTATTTAAACTCCTTTTTACCTTGGAACAGGATTTAAACTCGGCTCCTGTTTCAATACCCTCTGTTTGGAACCTTCAAACATAGTCTACATGTTTGGATGGCTCAAAATTATTCTAAAAAAAAAAATAACATTAAAAAAAAATTTTCCTTCCCTCTCTTTTTTTTCTTTTTAGTTCCTTTTTTATTTGTCTGTGTATGATGGTTTGTGTTTCAGTGACTGCACGTTATAAGATCCTTTGATTTCTTGCCCGTTATCTACCCAAAAAGTGTTATTTCCCTGATGGCTGATGATGGAAAAAACACCCATATAAATTGCAAAACTTCCATCATATAAACTTGCCGAGATTGCTCTTATGGGATGTCCCGATCATGACCCAGTTTCCTAATTTGAACTAATAGGGATTTTCTATTGATTTTCTAGTCCTTCTTTGGCTCATCCTATGTACAGTCTGTGATGACCAGGCATGATTAGCTTCTTGATCGATGAGAGTTTCTTCCATCCCTGGTAATTAGTTTAGGAATGTGCTGTCTGAAATGCAAACACAGAGAGGCAAATCAGTCGATTCATTTATGGACCAATTTATATAAATTCATGATCTGCTGCATGTGTTTGACCCAACCCCTGTGTTATGTACAAAATAATTTCCCTAATTCCCACATCACTCTTTCACAAAGGTTTGATTGAGGGTTCCATTTTGATGTGAATATATGCTTAATTCCTTGTCTCTGGATCCATCTACACCACACCCCTGACATAAATTGAGTACCATAGACAGTGAGAATGACCTTAGGCTTCCCAACTCTGGGAAATGCTTACTTTCAACATCTTCATGGTGTTACTTGCTTTAGCCTGAGTAATGGGATCCATGGATACATACTTTGAAAATAAATCATACATGACCATAATTTTTTTATTAAATTCTTGTAAAGGGCCATAGAAATCCATCACCATCATCTCCTGATGTTTTATGGTATCACAGAGATGATAGGAATTATGTAGCTCTTATTTGCAGCTTTTGTTCTTTTACAGATTTCTCATTTGTCCAGCATGGCCATGATTTTTATATGTACCTAGCCATTAGAACCATTTACAAAGCAAATGAGCCATGATTTTTGAATATACACCCAGCCATTAGAACCATTTACAAAGCAAATGATTAGTTCTTAGAATACAATAATGGCCATATATTGGATGATCATGAGTCACAACATCTCTTGTCTGACGAGGTATAACAGGCTTTCATTCTTCTCAGTCATCTTATATTTTATATTGCAATATGCCATGCCTACCTACCCTTGTGACCTTTATGATCTTACCCCTTTTCTAATCATTCAATCACAAGTTCCAATTGCTCATCTTCATGATGATGATAATCCAGATGTTTCAACTCTTTCTCCACTTTTTCATTAATTCTCAAATCAACCATTTTCTGCCCTAAATGGCAGGGCTGAGAGCCAACAGGATTTCTGTTAGAATATTAGTTACGTTTTCAGACCCTTTACAATATTGCACCATATAGTTGTATTCCTGGAGGAACAACTGGCTGTTCATCAGGCGCATATGACTTAGGAGTTCCAAACTTTTGCAGTCAGTCACTATGACCACCTTTGATCCTAGAAAAAGTGGCCTATACTTATGAAAGGCCCAGACAATTGCTAATGCCTCCTTTTCAATGGCATAGTAATTTAGTTCAGGCCCACTTAACAAACAACTGATAAAGTGTAACACCCCCATCTGTTCCCCAATCTTGCATTTGCAATAAAGTTACCCCCAACCTGTATCCCCTGCTATCAGTCTGTACAATAAATGGTTTTGTGAAAGCTGGAAATGATAGTATGACCTGTTTCATACCCCCCCCCCTTTATGTTTTCAAAGGCTTTGTCTAGCTCCTTGGCCTGCTTCCATGATATGTCTTTTACACATGTTTATAAAAAGAAAACCTGGAAAATTATTCACATCATTATATTCACTTAATCAGTTTCTAAATGAAACACACCTGTGTCTATATATATGTAATATATAGGGTATATGAGTACAGACTTCCACATGACCCACCACTCTCCATACTATCTCATAACACTGATGCACTTGAACACATATATGTTGAAAAGATAAATAAACACCAATATACATATTTCATGCTAAACCAGCAATCATCAGTTGGTCCAGATTACCATCTCTACACATATATGCTATAAGTGCTCAGATATATATTAAGATAGCTAATCCTCATATTTTAATGGACAGGCTTCAATCTACTCCACACTCCAACTCTTCAACCATCCATCCAATTGAAAATCTGATGATGGAATGATTAAAGGCCACCCTGAGACCGAGATTCTTGTCACACCTATGTCCAGGACATAATCCATTTAATACATATACAAGGGATGAGCAGACATCTCTATTATGTAATAACTGAAACACACAGACTTATTATATACCCACGTCTATATATGTAATATATAGGGTATATGAGAACAGACTTCCACACGACCCACCACTCTCCACACTATCTCATAATACTGAAACACTTGAACACACATATGTTGAAAAGATAAACAGTTTTTATAAGTTTTGATAATCAGTTTTTATAAGTTTTTCATGTTCATTTTATTTTAAATTATTATTTGATCAATTTAAATGTCTGAATAAAAACTTAGTTATCCTTGTGGTGCTGCTTTGCCATGTGCCTTTCATCTATTTATTCAGAAATAAATCACTAAAAGATGCAACAATATTTTTTTATTTTTAAATTATAAAGTGTTGGGAATGGAAAAACTTATTGAAAACTGATAAGACATCAAAATATGTGTTTGTTTATTTTATCCTATTATAAACTTTTAGTTAATTCCAACTTTTGACTTAACCATTGCTCTTGGTACTTTAATGTATGACTTCTAAATTCATGACAATAATTCTAATTATTGCTGAAGTTATCTGTTATATTTTGATAAAGTTCTGAATTTAAAATAAGTAATTTATGCAAAGCAATATAATTAATGAAAAATGATTATTCTTAACTTTATTTGAAATAAGTTTAAAAACCATTATATGTTTATCAAACCAAAAGAATTACATTAATGAATTATGCGGGATTCAAACTCAGACTTTCACAAACTCAGACTTTCACACGACCCACTACTCTCAGTGCCATCTCATATTACTGACCCACCTGATCACACACATGTTGAAAAGATAAATAATCACCAATATATGTATTTCATGCTAATCCAGCAATCATCAGTTGGTATAGATTACTATCCTCACACATATATATATAATCAGTGCTCAGCTTTATATTAAGATAGCCAATCTTCATACTTTAATGAATAGGCTTCAAAATATTCCAACTCACAACTCTTCAGCCTTCCATTTCATTGAAAATCTGATGGTGGAATGTTCAAAGTCCTTGTTAGTGCCAAGGTTGTCATCCTACCTATGTTGACATATTAGTCATTCTGACCCCTCATGTACAGGAGAATAATCCATTTATACGTACATATGCGAGGGATGGGCAGACCTTTTACACACTATTTATATAAATTAATACATTGTACAGGATTAAACCTGTATTAATATATGTAATATATGCGGGATTCAAACTCAGACTTTCACACCACCCACTATTCTCAGTGCCATCTCATGTGAAAGTCTGAGTTTGAATCCCGCATATATTACATATATTAATATAGGTTTAAACCTGTACAATGTATTAATGAATTATCTAAAAAGCAATGACAGTCTTAAAAACAAGATACAATATGATAGTGTTAAAATGCTTTGTATAATTTAAATTAAAAAAAGGTCAACCGGATCAATTTCCTCAATACTTTAGAAAAGATTTATCGGTTTTTCTGTTAATACAAATAAAATGATACTTTAGTGTTATAATTATTCATCTCGAAGACATCCACCTATTTACTTAAAGTTATTTTATTGCTTTGATAAAGAAGAAAATAAGACAAGTTCACTTCATGCTTTAATATTAAACAAAATAATGTTTAATTTTATAAAGCAACTGCCTATTGATATTGTCAACTTTATTATATTTGCTCTCAGCTCATTTTCTCTAAATGTATATATCAATTGTGTTTGCAAAGAATTCCTGCTCTGGACTGTTGTGTGTATATTCATTTTATCTACTATGATGAAAGACTGTGTTGTGGTATAAGGATTAATTTCATTTTAAAGTGAAAAACTTTTGATCCTTATTTTAAATGGATAAATTAATGTAGCATATATTTATATGTTTTACAAATTTGAAATTATTATTCTTATTATGTAATTATAATTTATGACTTATTCTTATCTATTATTATTATTATTTAGATTGTTGTAAAATATATATATATAATGGTGCACATTCATGAAACGGGTTCTGTAAGAAATATCTAGATAAAAGTCTTTTAGGAGCTATTATTATTGAGAGTTCTCTTCATTATTATTATTTCAGTATAATAGAATGTATTATCATACCCATGGTAAAAACTGCCTTTTATATTTGAAATATGATCATGAATGAAAATGTTTTGGAAGTCTGTGCATGAATTTAGATAGCATATAAAATTTTAACGTTTAACATTGTTATGCAATCATGGTGTGTCAGTTTACACATATTGTTAGACTGAGTAGATGTGTTATTATGCTTATCAATCTGCGTGTGAGTTGATTATTTAATCTTTATTATTATTATTAACATCAAATTCAGGTCTTGTGTGATTATTAATTAGTATACTGCTTGAAGACAGGCATCAATTTAATATGTGAATATGTTTTATTGCCTTTTTGTGTGTTATACCCCTCCATGAAAGAGAGCATGGCTCATTGGCTTTCAACAGTGCCTGCACAATGTTACCAGGTGCCTATTCATGATGTATTGTTAAGCCCTTCCATGAGTGAGTGTGGCTTCCTTGTTTCAGCACTGCCAGGTCAAGTTACTGGGTGCCTATTCATATATTTTCCATAATCTACTTTGCCTATAACTTAATATTATTGTTTTTAATAAGTGAAAATATTTTAAGGCATGCCCATCTTTTAGGTTATTTTATTAGCTCTAGTGCAATTTAAATATATTGTTAGTATTGAGCATATTTATTTCCTCACCTCTCATAGGTATTATTTTAATTACTTTGCATAATATTTTGCTATCTTTATAAAATCCATAAGAAGTGTGTTTCCACACTGATTTCCAGACATCATTAACTCTGTAAAGTTTCTAATAACATACTAGTGGCTTGGGTATTGGCATATATGTGTGTTATTTTGCTCTGCATACATAATAGTAAGAGAGATAGTATCAGATAAAATATGAGAATTTCTTGGATAATATAAATGCTTTTATTATAATTTTTGAAGGAATGCTTTGAAAAGGAATAATTTATTGTAAAGTATACCAATATTTCTGTTGGCACAATATGGAGAGTGTTGTTTTGTTTTGAATTGTTTAATTTGTTAAATTAAAAATAATACTTATTGTAAATATTTATTGTATTAAATACTATATTATTTTGTAAATAAATATTTTCACTATTTATTAAAGACATTTCTGTTTTTATTGCCATTATTAAATTAATTTATCTAAAAAATCTAAAATAATAAAGTTTTATTATTCATTATTATATAAGAGTACATTTCAATGGTCACATAAAATTTGTCTATTTTGTTTATTATTTATTTCACCTGCATTGTAATAAGATACATATAATGCTAAGTTGCCTTTATTTAAATTGTACTTTGTAATGTAGTTAATAAAATAAAATTACCCTTTTTATTTTCTGCATTATTCTATTTTTCATACTTGGTATAAGTTTATATTTGAAGATAATAGAATTTAAATATGTTTATAGGTAGTATAAATTAAATATTTAAATAAGAAGAAATGTCAAAACATTTAAGAAGTGTTTTTCTGAAGGTTTGTGATGACGGTGTTCTAGCAGCTGTATTTTTATATTGGACTATTTCCATCATCTAATATGTGTGTTGAATGTCTTTAGAAAAGTTTAATTTTATTTAAATATTCCAAATGCATTCAACTGTTAGTAATATCACAGCAAACAACTGTTAGTAATATCACAGCAAACAGGTTAGTATATGCACAACCTTTCGAGAGGTATTTTTCTCCCCTCTTCTTCAGGTGTTGCTGGCCTGACCTATGACAGTACTAGCATGGGATTCGAACCTGGGTCCTTAGATTCATGATTATTGAATTAAAGAAGTGTTTTTATATGTTAGCAATGTGTTATTTAAAGTGTTAAGATACTGAATTTTTATATATTTGCAATTTTGTTGTCTAAGATATGATATCCTATGATAGAGTCATAAGAACAAGACAGAATATTTAATGCATAACTTAAATATTTGTTGCATTTAAAAGTGTTAAAGTGTATAATATAATATTTTTATAATAATGTTTTTTATAGATTATTAACATTTGAAAAGGACACCAAATCAGATGCTGAAAAAGGCTTTTTATGTATATAAAAAAGTTTGATATTTGATATTTATATAACTCTTATAAGAATTTATTATTTTCTGATTAATATTTTTTTTTTGTATCAAGTACATGTACAAACCCAAGGATATAGCTACAGTATAAACCCTGAGATAAGATTTATAATTTTAAAAAAAAAACAGGATAAATTTTAAATATAAGTACAACCTTAAATATTTTCATAGTTGCATTTGTATGGTAGTTTGTCTATATAAGAGTGCTCATTTCTCCATGGTGTGGAAAATTCATAAGTATGAGGGTACTGATCTGCCTGTGTGTGAACTACTCCTACACCTATGAGAAGGTTACAGTGATTGTTTACTGTTTTGGTATCTAATATGGTGGATTTTGAACTCTATCTCAATCACAGTGGTTGATTACAATACTAACGTAATATCCAAGACAACTACAAGCTATTTTGAAATCACTATAACCAATCAGATCAAAGTCTGAGCATCATATTTAACAATCTCTTAATATTAAATTAATCTTCAGCTAATAGATGCAAATATAACTTTTTATTAGCCCAAAATAGATGAAATAAGGTGGAAGCACTGAAAATTCCTGTGAGCTATATGAATACTAACTGTCAATAAACATAAATATAGAATGAGCCCACTTATACTTTAGCTCTGCATGTAAGTGTACCAGTAAATGGTATACTTATATACAATCAAAGCTAAAGTGTAGGTGGACTCGTTTTATATTTACTGACAGTTAGTGTACATATAGCTCACTGGAGGTTTTCAGTGCTTTTGCATTGTTTCATCCATTTCAGGCTATTATAAAGTTATATTTATATCTATTAACTGAAGATTCATTTAATATTAAGAAGTTGTTAAATATAAGGCTGTCTTTCCCTCTGTTCAGTTATAGTGATTTCAAAATAGCTTATAGTTGTCTTGAAATTACATTAGTATATGCAAATCATGCTTTGCATGTAAGTATGTCAGTAAATGATATGCTTATATATGATCAAAGCTAAAGTGTGGGTGGGCTCATTCTATATTTACATTACTGACAGTTAGTGTATATATAGCTCACTGGAGGTTTTTAGTGCTTCCACATTATTTCATCTATTTGGGCTTATTAAAATATATTTAATTGTAAGTCATTTGATCAAAAAAGCAATTAAGCTTAGTTTTGATTAATCATTTAATGTTACTCTTGTTTCTAATATTTTATTGGACAATGACATTATTTCAGTTATGTAACCCATAGATTTGAAATCACTTATTTAAATCTAATTTTATAAATTGAACTGGACAATTTTCTTTATTAACTGGTTATATGAAAGAGTGTATGTGATTTGGCCAAAACAAATCCTAGATAGATGATTACATTTTTAGTTATGAAAACATTTGTTTTAATATATATAATTCACTGCCCCCCCCCCCCAACTTAATGTTTACACATACAAGTCTAATACTGCTAGTTGCATCTGTTGGGTCTTATTTTCTTTAAAGAAGTATTATTAAAACCAAATGTGATTATTTGTTCAGGGAATAGGGGTTTTTTTTTTGAGTATGCTTTTTTTTTTGTTCCATTTTTTTAACTTTTTATGAGAATGTATTCTGGGCTTTTTGGTGACTAATCAGTTAGCTTTTGTTTTTAATTCATTTAATTGGAAATTAGGATCAAGTAATATGTTAATTTATAAAACTTTATTAAAATACTTTATTTTTTTACTATGTTATTTTTGTTGTTGGATATGTTTTAAAATAGAAAAGAACTATAAATTGTAGCTCAATACCTATAGGGGGGAATATAATCCACTTTTTAAGCAAGTGAAAGAAGAATTATATTTCAATTATTATTATTATTATTTTTGTTGGTTTGTCTCTTATATTGTTTTACAGGTAATTTATACATTAACTTGTAATTTACCATCCAGATTAACTTGGGATTTTTACCTTCACAATAAAAACAGCTAAATATTCCTTTACTAACTACTATTAGGTGGCTATCTTGATAGCCCGCCCATTCAACTGATCAATCCAGATTACATTGAGAGCTTTATCCCATACTAAGAATAGCTATGTAATCATTCACCAAACATTGATGGATGGTAGCTTAATTAACTATAGACTATCTGTCTATCTGAAAGGAAAACCCTAAGCCTAATTGTTATTTGAATTTTTTTTTTGTTTATCCAAGTTTATATACCATAATTATGAGCATGGCAAGCAGATATAGCAAAAACTACATCATAAGGAACTTAGATATATTTAGTTTATTTTCACTTAAAATTTAATTGCAAATAATTCTAAAAATGAAAAATTAAAACTTTTTAATTAAATAAATAATGTCTCGTTTTTAAGAGGAGAAAGTCATCTGAAAATTTGGCGATAGGCAATTTTTCACAAAATAAGTGCGTACTTTATAATCATCTTATAGATTTATGTCCATCATGCAGAGCCGGCCCGAAAAAAAGCGAAGCCCGGTGGAAAGTTTTCATTCGGAATCTCTTTTACATATAGTAAAAAATAATTAATTTTAATTTCAATTACTCAACATTGCATTTCACATTAATATGACCAGAACATTACAAAACATTTACGTATATACATTGTACGTAACTGAAAAAGAACCCTGAAAAATCTGTGCCAACACACACCTAGTACCTGTACAATTATATTACTTTGCATCTAATAATCGTCGTAGAATCTACAAATTATAGAGTTTTGACAAAAAAAAAAACCCCACAGTTACATTTAGCAAGTGATAAAATATTTTATTTTTTGATTTTCGCAAAAGACGTAGATTTGGCCTTGATAAATGCAGGGCCTTATAACGTCGTATTCCTCCGGCCAGCATTGTATGCGTAGGATGTGCATACAAGTTGTGTATATACATCTCACACAGACATAATTTATCTCTTTTTCATTAAATTCCTTTTTTTTTTTAATGTGAAAATGAGCTATTATATTAGAGAAATGCAATTCCTAACAAATATTGGAACTTTCAAAGAATACAAAAGCTATCTGTATTTGTACTTTTAAAGAATTGACAATAAATTGAGAAAATCTGAGCAAATTACAAAGCGTGTACTAACTAAACAATATGACTTCTAACAAACTGCCTTAATTGAAAGTTTTTCTAACAGTCCCATTCATTCCATAGAAAAGAAAAAGTAAAGCTCTTAGTCGTCATGTGACCAGAATTTTTTCAACTTGTTTTCATTTGACCATTGGTAGATTGAAATACGTAATTGACCTTTTAACTCCGTTAGACTATCAAAAATCAAATCTTAGTCATAAACTTTCCAGAAAATTTAAAGTTTTATTTGATTTCTTATTTTCTCCATCTCTTACAAAAAGTTTCTGATTTTTGACAAAAAAAAATATTTTTTTTTTTTGAAACGGAAAATTTTAGAAGATTGAAACTAAAAATCAGGAATTCCAATTTTATAAGTTGATTAATTTTTTTTTTTTTTAGACTTTATTGTAATTTGTCTGTGATCAATTTAATTAAAGCATGTAGAAGTGAGTCTTCGAAAAATTAAATGCAAGAGCCACTTATAAAACAATATGCAAATATTTTACCTATAATCGCTCCCAGAATAATTTGAATAAAATTATTTTTTAAAAAAAGTGTTTTGTTTTTTAATTCTTTGCTCAAATTTTTTGAATTGTTTTTCTTAGGTATTAAATATATGATTTTTTTTTTTTTTTTAAATTTTATCTACAATACAGGCTTTTTCATACCTGCACTTCAATGTGTAATATATAGGGGGGCTGAACTCAGACTTTCACACGACCCTCAACCATCCACGCTATCTCATACTGCTGATACACTTGATCACACACATTTCGAAATGATAAATAATCACCAAATACTTTATTGAACAGGCTTCTATCCAACCCACAACTCTTCTGCCGTCTATTTCATTGAAAATCTGATGGTGGAATGTCTTTTCGACATGTGTGTGATCAAGTGTATCAGCAGTATGAGATAGCGTGGATGGTTGAGGGTCGTGTGAAAGTCTGAGTTCAAACCCCTATATCTTAACTATTAAACCAATATTTGATTTCATTTTTAAAGTTTATTTTTTAAAAACACGGAATCTCTTCACTCCTTCCTTCTTCAACTATACATATATACTGTTACACATAGCTAAATGTTATCAAGCAGACTTAGGGATTTTCTCTTTAGATATTTAACTCATAGCTAACCTATCTAATCATCCACTTTTGCACAGTAAATGATGTACAACTATTCTTAGCTATATGATAAAACAAATATAGAAAACTACTAAAAATCCTCTTCATCCAACCATTAATAGCAGATGATTTAAATATGGTTTATTTTTTTAACTTTCTTTGGGAAGATTTCTTGAAACATTATCAATGTTGCTAAATGAATGGAATTTACTAAAACAAAACCTTGAATGGAAAAACGATTGCAAAATTTCTATATTGTTTTTTTTTTTTTAATTATCAAAATGTTCACGATAAATTTTAATTGTTAAATGGCCTCTCCACCCCCCCTCCACCCCCTTATTTTAATAGTTGATTAACCATGATTCTGGTGTCTTCAGGACTGGTTCCATAGATGAGGTGCCAAAACAACTCCCATGAACGCCAAATTAAAACAGACATTGAAATGAGACATTATATTTGAATAAATATATACTTACAAGTATATTTATTTAATACATTGCATTTATTATTTTGTTCAGTAGATCATTTTTAATAATTTTAAAATGCACAGGTTTTAAAGTTTGTCTCAGATGCCAAAATTGATCAGTCAGCCTCAGAGTACATGCAACAAAAGCACAATCTGCTTTTAATATTTTATGATGTAATTACACTGTTTAACATAATGATGCATGTGTCTTTTGTTATTTACATTTTATATACATAATTAATTTATTGATACACATTTATATGTGGCTGCAGAAAGTTTGCTATTAATTAAAAAGAAATTTTTCGTTCCTTTTGAGGCTTTAAAAGAACAAAATAGGATAAATTCTTAATGTCCACTTTATAAATTCTTGTCATTGCAGCTGTTATTACTTATGTAAGAAATGGATGTGGATGAATAGCTCACTGACAAGCATCAACCAATATGATGAGTTTATGGACTTTCAACTCTAAAACAATTTGCCTGATAGATTTTAATTGGAACTTCAGTTTTCTTGAATGAAAATCAAAGTACAAATTAGTGACAAAAAGCAGAGAATGTTAAGAATTTCCTAATTGCAAATCTAGTCTATCATATGACATTGCCAGATTGTATAAAGTTAAAAAAAAAAAATGAAGTTACCACTTTATTTTTTGCTTTGAAATATGGACAAGTGCTTTACTACAATGCACAAATATTGGTAGCACAAGTGGAGTAGGATTTATTACAAAAAAAAATGAAATTGATAATATTAGAAGAGTGATAGAAAATCAGATAAAATTGTAAAATTAATTATTTAATATAATGGAATATGAGATATTCAAATTAATTGCAAAGAAGTTTTCATTTTGATGAAGAAGTAGAGAATTTTTATTTTGGTATGTGGAATGCCTTTAACAGACCACATTTAAAAATTATCGTGCCATATTTTTAATGATAGAATTGGAAAACAGGTGAAGGATGTTTAAATAAATATATACATATAAATAGCCATTCATAAACAAATCCAATTCCAAGAAAAAGGGAGAAAAACTTCTTTAGATATGAATTTTGCAATGACTATACAATCAATTTGTGAACCACAAATGCAAACGCATAAAAAACGTGCTGATACAATTTTTTATTTATTTGATATTTTACATTGTCTTTTAATTTCTTCTGAAGAAAACTTTTCTTTCTGAAATACTTCAACAACCATGTCTAATTGTATTATTAAAGCCATATCTTCCCAATAAAAATAATTATTATTTCACTTCTTTAGAATATCTTTGAGACAATTCCTATAATATAGGTAGATCTACCTCTTCCATGAAAACCATGCTCAAGTTTAAAGCAAAACACCCTTTTACAAAGTTTAGCATTGTTTATTCATACATTTAATCTAATGAAGGTATATTTTTATAATAGTGGATTCAATAATATCACATCCAGAAAGTTGAAGAACATACTGATAGGTTTTATAATTTTGTCATAGTATTTTTAAAATTTTACAGTTTTCTTAAATGAAACTTTTCTAATGACTTTAATATTGCATCATAGGATGTATAAGTTTCACTTCCATATAATAAATTATGTATATACACAGCTAATTTAGATGTAATGGTTATTTCTCTGTCATGAAATATTCTATATTTTTAATATGTTAAAATCAGGAACATAATGGGGTCTGTGTTAAGCCTCAAAGTATAAAACTATCAAAGTATTTAAACCTGTTTATATAGTCAAATTGATAATCATTCAAGCCAAAAGTTAAGCTTTTTTTTCCTCATCATTGCTTTATTAATAAAATCTTTAAATGCTGCATTCAAAAGACTAGGTATATCCTGTAAATCATCTTTTGAATTGACAAGAACAATACATACATCAGCATACTATAAATCTAAAATCCAAAAAGATAATGTTATTATTTTTCACTTTTAATCAAGTTAAATTAGGAAATTTCATCATGAAACCTGTATCATATTTTGATTTATGTTTCATTAAACAATGTATAAGCAGTTCCAAAGTTCACTGTCATAAAAATTTAAAACAATTTTGGATCATGTACACATCTTTGTTGATACCAGTTTTCATTTCAAATGCCTGTATTCCAATTATAGTAATAACACTACCTTTTATTCTTTCATGTAAAAATTGTATAATATGAATAAATTTTGATGGACAACCAACTAATTTCAAACAATACTATAAACTGTTCAATGAACTGAATGAAATATTTTGGCCAAGTCAATAAAATCAATATATAAATAATTCTTTTGTTTCTAGAACATTTTATGCATTTGCCTATCAACAACTCTCTAAAACCATATATTGATTGAAAAATATATAATATGACTTATATGCATACATTTCATTTAATGTGAAGTGTAGGTAGATTTGACCATGGGTGAACATTCTCTGATTACTAAAAACATATTGATCCTCTTGTAATTATTTATTTATGACTGGAAATAACCTGTTTTACAAAATCATTGAAAATATCTTTGCTGTAGTAAATAATACTGATATTCCACAGTAATTATTATAGTCTTATCTGTTTTATTTTTAAAATTAAAACAATAGAAGCATCCTTATGATCAAATGGCATAACTTCCTTAAAAAATTCCATTATTTTGAAGCCAATATATCACTATATTAAAAAACTTCTTCAAATATTCATCAGAACCTGAAGCCTTATTACAAAAAAAAATGGTTTTGATTCACTAAGCTGAATATCATTGTCTAAATCTAAATGAATAGATAAAATGGATATATTATTAAAAATCATTATCTCAATTCAAAGAATGATCAAAATACTCCTTCCACCTATTCAAAATATTATTATCATCATACAAAGATGAGCTATTTCTAGATTTAATATGATTATAATACTGTTTCTCAAGTTCACGTTGCTTTCAGCGCATTAACAAAAACTAAAATGATCATAATCAGATAATGTCTGTATCTTCTTTGCAGTTTTAATCCATCAATCATTATTAGGCCTTTTTGTCAATCAGTGAATTATTCTGCCAAATAGAAATTGTCCCATTTCATTTTACTCAAATTAATAATAAAAAGATCATTGTCAGAAACCAATCATGATTCCTCTTTATTAATATATTCCTGGAGGTCCAAATTAGAAATTTTAGTGTTTAATATCTGTTGAAATTTATGGTAGATACAACTAAAAAACAAACATCATTTTTTTGGAGAATGTGACTGGAATAAGATCTACTTTTCAATGCATCTATCATTTTAATCTTGCAGCATACTAATCTATGATCCATCTAATAATACGTGTTTGTGTAATATGAACTTCTCTAATATTTTGACTCCTAACTATGAGAAGAGATAATTTATTAAATGACATTATTTTAAGCATGTATGTATTGGTTTTCCTTTGCAGCACTTTTTCTGATTAAACAAAGTGTTTGCGATAGTAAATCCATGGTTGTACAAAAATTCAATTAATAACCATATACATTTACAGCACCAATACCATTATTTCCAACAATTTTTGGCCAAAGCCTATTATTTGTACAAAAATATTGTTATAATAAAACTACTATTCTGTAAGAAATAAAAACTTCTCTGAATTTAAGGTTGGAGTGTAGGCACTAATAAAATGAGCATTAATAGCATTGTGCAATTCATGTTTTAATATGATTAGCATTTCATTGATATATCAAGGAATTCCAAAAATAAAAAATACTAAATTAGACTTTATAGAAAATCCATCATATGCATTCTTCTTCCACTGACTGAACTGCCCTTTCAAAAAAACATGTAGCCACTCATCTGTTCTATTAAACTTTCCTTCTTCTGAAAGACAATTTTCACCAAGAGCAACTATATTAATTTTAAATCTCGACAACTTCTCAGCCACCAGGGCAGTCCTTCATTCTGATCTTGGAGAATTAGTATTAAATAAAATTCACACATTTCAACTATCTTTATTTAGGGGGCAAAAGTACTGTGGACAAATTTGGGTAAAGAATCAGAAATAAAAAAGGAAAAAAATTTATGAAATTTAAAAAAAAAGAAAAGAAAATCTATATATTATGATTTTTTTAAAGAAAAAAATCAAAGTGGAAATGGACATGAAAGTATCCAAATGAAGATATAAAAGAGTTAGGTTATATTTTGATTAGGAGAATATATATCTTAAGATTGTAATATACTTAATAGATTTCATATAAAAAGAGATAATCAATTAGTGAGATGTAAAATATATGAAAACTAGAGAGACAAAAGTTATTGCCAGTAATAATCTTCAGAAATATTCCAGTGAATTTAAGATGGAACCTGCAAATAATTTTAATATTTTAACAGATTTTGATAAATAAAAAATAATCAAGTGGTTTATTGCATGGAAGTTCATAAGAAGTTTGAACACCAGAAGTGATAGAGCTGAAGTCATAATCATGGACTTTGAACTCCAGAGTATACCTTCTACCACTGCACTAAATTAAAAAGAGCAGCAGATTTTGATGATGGGTTAGGTTTAAATAAATTCAATAAGAAAATAACTGAAGCTCTATTAAGATCATTTATGCGGAGAACCAGTACAAAAAAGCAACAATCCATTGGTAATGCAGTGTATGGAAAAAAAGAATATTAAAATATTAAAAAAGTATCCATTGAGTTAAAGTGATTCAGCAATTGTACAAAAAGAGTGTTGTGCTAATGATAATATAAAAAATTTACATATGAAATGGCAAAAAAAGCTATAGAAGAGAACGTTTTGAAAGTATAATATAATATCTTAATATTGAAAGAAAAGTTGGTTCAGCAATAAGAAAAAAAAATTGCACCATTATTAAAAAAGAGACAATATCCTGAAATGTGTAGAAGAATTGTATTCAAAAGTAATTAATAATTAAAAACAAAAAACATGAAGTCTAGCAATTACAACAGCTTCAGAATTGCTGTTATGAAGATGAAAGATATGAAGTTAAATCTATAAAAAATGAAAATATTCTAACAAATGATCGATTTTTATTGATATCCTAAAAAACCCAGCAAAGAAAAGAGAAAAAATTGTTTTCAAACTATATACCATAACGAAGATATATTAGTAAATAAGCATTTATTTTTATATGACGCTATGCATACAATTATATTACATTCAAAGATCAGCCTGTATTGTGGAGTGAAGTATTCTTTTATTATTTAACAGAAGACGCATGCACAATTAGCTTGAAAAGCTGATCTTTGAATGTAAAGATATATTAGATGATTGGGAGAATGCAATAGTAAAATTGTTTTTTAAAAGGTGGAGAAGTGGATATTAGAAATTATAAAACCATCAGTTATCTATCAATTCTATATAAAATCTTTACTAAGATCATTACAACTTATTTCCAGAGATTTTTGGATTCAAACCAAGAAAAAAGAACAAACTGAACTAAAAAATAAATTCAACAAATTTTAATATAAGTTATAAAAAAACAATGAATATGAATGGTCATTATATCTGGATTTGTAATTATAGTAAGTCATTTCATTCAGGATAAAAACTATTTATCAAAATATAAGAGCAGTGATTAGATTATATAATGATACTGAAAGAAAATTGATATTAACATAGAAATACAAACAGAGTGATATCAGACCTTGAAAATATTTTAGAACAGTTTTAGTGGAAGTATTTTAAAGATTAAACCAAAAACTTAGGAAATAAAAATTATTAGAAATTATTAAATTCATTTAGATTTTCCAGACAATGTGACTGTTTTTGCAAATAATGCTTCTTAGCTTCAAAAAGTGTTGCAAGAGTTATCAGATGAAAGCAAAAAAAAATAAGACTAAAATAAATGATAAAAAGATTATAATAGTGTTCAATGATTTTCACATAAGGATAATTAAAAATCAGAAATAATGAATTAGAAATTAACAGCTTCGATACCTTGGTTAGGTAATATAGATAATAGAATTAAACTTTGGAGAGTTATTTTTCTAGAAATAACTCTTAAAAAAAATATGTCTTCATGTTTGAAAAGATTTGATATTTCTATGTTTGATGTAAAAGAGAAACTTCAGAGTATCCAATAAAGTATGGAAAGATTGTGTTGGAAGAAACTAGAAAAGATCGAAATCAAAATGGTTGATTGATAAAAAAACAGGAATCTTTGACATCATTAAAAAATTAAAAGCTGCATTGGATATGTTTAGAAGAGGTTTCAATAGATAAGTAGTTGAAGTTTTAAACAGGATTTGAAAAATTCTAAAATACCTACAAAATACTGTATATGAGGTGGATGACCGAGATAAAAATGTTTTTTTGAGTGATGTGAAAGAATGGAAACTATGGAAAATATTAATCTGTAATAGACCAATATTAGGTGAAATTTTTGATAATTTTTTATATACTGAACTGTAACATAGATGTGAGGATTTCAGATATTTAACATCTCCATGAGAAGAGTAGTCTGAGTTTTTATTCTGGTGAATAATTGTAATATAATGTCATTTGAGATGAGGTATACTGATAAAGTAAGGATAATAACAATACTATGGAGGAGAAAAAGAATACTCATCTTTTAAACTATCTCTTTAGGATTTAGAAGTTAATTGAATACTTTTTCTTTGTGAATAGAAAAATAATCAGATTTTAAAAATTTATAAAAAATTATATTCAAAATTTAATTTTTAATAAATTATATTTATTAATTTTTTTCAAATCTTAAAGTGTATGCATAGTTTTATCATCTGTAGTTTTCAGTTTGATAGAGTTTGTAACAAAATTATTTTTTTTTCTATCTGTAATTACTATTTAAAATATTTTTTAAAACACTAAAAATAGTAAAAGTTTTAAAATTTTTAATATATTAGTATTATAATGAGAGAGGAAAAAACACATCTAAGTCATCATGAATATTGTTCAAATATTTTTTTTTTCACCATGTGGATGTTTTAATTTTTAACCACTTCCTAATCTTTTTTGATCCTGGGTATGAGAAGTGTTAACTGATTTATTTTGTTTGCAATAATTTTGAGCCAGACTGATATTACTTTGCATTAGTTAGTTGGTCATTACAATTTTTCTCATTTAACACTTTCTTTTTAATAATAATGAATCTATTTTTTAATTTTATTTGTATATCAATCTGGAAGATGTAATCATGGAAGAAAAACAGATCTACTTACATTAGTCAATGCAATAGGATTTATATATATATTGTTTATTAAGATGAAAAATACATTTTCATTTGCTTTGAAAAATTTTTTTTCATTTTAAATACAATTTGTTTTATTTTAATGATATTTTTATTAATAAATATAAAATATATACTATTTTTATAATTATTATTATTTTTTTAACAAAGTAATCAAAATATAATAATTAACTTAGAGCATTAAGATAATTTAAAAGTATTGTGTCTTATCAATAAAAGTTCAATCACTTTAATATAATTTTATTAAACATAATATAATTAAAATTAATACACCTGGGTCTCGTTTTATGTGGTAGATAAGTTCCACAGAAAACCCGTGCACAAAAATAGACTTAATTTATCTTGAAAAATGGGGGATAGTGTCTGTAATTTTCAGAATTTGCATAAAAGCAAAGCAACAAGGAAAAATCACTTTAAAATTTGCATTAAAAAAATAAGGAAATAAAGTATGACTAATAAAAAATATCAAATATTTGAAAAAAATTGGGACAAGACAAACTTTTTTTACTTTGTTTTATTAACTACAGTATTTAATTTGACATTTTTTTATACTATTTTAATCATTATCCCTATTTTCGAATGTGCGGTTCGTTTGTAAACTGGTAAGAAATCAGATTCGTTGATGTGATGTAGCTTCTTCTTGAACGAAGTCAAGAATCTCTCAGCAATTATGCCCAGAGAAACTTGTTAGCCACTCTATTTTCCATTCCCCACTCTAATTTTTACCATATTCTGCTCCATCCCATTTACACAACTAGTGCCAATTTCAGTCCTGTGCTGTGTTAATGTTTTTCTGTTGACAACTGATTTTTACTACTGAAATAAATTTTAAATGTTCACATTTTGTTTCTATATTTAAAAAATGAGGATCGCAATCAAAACAAAAAGATTATACATTATCATTCAAAATATTATTTTCAGTTTATAAAATCAATAAAATCTTCGTTATTTATTTTAAAAATCTACGTTATTTATTTCTATTATACCTAACAAAATACTTTTTAAAAGTTTAAAATTTTTGAATATTTATTGCGATATTTTTATATGTAAGTATAAATCTATTATTATTATTTACTCATTAGTATAAGTAGGTTATTTATTCTAAATACAACTTCAGACCATATTCACATTAGCTGCTAATATAATGTTATATTTTTGAGAAAAAAAAGTAGTTCAAGTCAAAATAAGTTATTAATAATTTAAATTTCTTGATATGTAATAAATATAGTGAAATATGAAAAATAGCATTAAAATAATCCGCATAAAATGAGACCCAGGTGTACATATAATTGGTATAATAATGGCAACTAATTTAGTTTAAAACGTTACTAATGATGGTACTTACTTATTAGTTAAGTGGAGAAATTTTAGTTTTCATTAAAATCATTATCTGTGATTGTTAAATATAACTTTCAAAGATAAATTATTGAAGATATCTAGAGTATTTTTATGTCTACTATACATTTTTTGGTAAAGGTTTACTTTAGCGACCAGGGCATATTCGCCATCTAGTTTTTAAAATTAGAACTAAAATCTTACATATCTGCTCCTATATTACAATTACAGTAAACATTTATTAATTAAAACATAAAAGATAATAAAAAAAAAAATTACCTTTTTAAGCACAATTATGCCCTATGCGTAGTAGGAAGTTAAAGAAAAAGGCGGCAGTGCTATATCTACTGTGGAAGACAAATTCTTGGAGGTACGATGAAAATAAAGCCCTGCTGGTACCAGATTGGAATTTCAGCTTACGCTTGGCCCTCATCCACATATTCTCAATATTCTGGGTATGTATGTCTTGGTCTTCGGGATTTCACGAAGTTGTCCTGGTGGACGACAACCGAATGCATGTACACCCCATTGCTAAGTCTGCTGATATTATTGTATGCAGCCCAGTCATCTGAAATTATACGAGTCCCTGGTAAAATATACCGCTGGATTAGGGCCTCCAATGTGCCAGCCATTCTATCCGCAACTTCTGCCAAGAAGCACTTCCTTGACGTCTTTCAATACCACCAAAGACCCAATGCCCTCTATGTATAGTCCCCCTGTGGTATTCTCTGTGGAAATAATATGTTTCGTCGATTTCGACGACTAATGGCTCCCCATTGTCATCCATTCCGCCGAGAACCATCGAGATAGTTTAAATTCTTAAGTTATAAATGTCGATAGTTTTAATTCTTAAGTTTCAAATAATTTAAACTAATTATTTTAATTAAACTAGTGTAATTATTTCAACTTCTTTAAAATGGTAAATATTTTTTTTATTATCTTTTACATTTTAATAAATTTTAATGTAATTGTAATATAGTAGTATGCGTAAGATTTTCGAATAATAATTTACTTCTAATTTTGAAAACTAGAGGGCGAACATGATTTTTATGCTGTGGTCGCTAAAGTAAACCTTTGCCCATTTTTTATTAACTTCTCGCTACTACCCATCTTTTGTCACATAAATAAATTGACACTAATATAGAAAGTGAAGTTATTTCCAACTTTGTAAAAAAATGATTATTTAAATCTTTGAAAGTTAAATTTACTTAATTAATATCATAAATAATCATAAGTAATGAAAACTAAAATATCATCGATAGACTAATACATAAGTACGAATTAAGTTTTAAAAAGATTATTTTTATTCATCATTTATTTGATCATTTCTATTGTGTACATTGTTTTAAAATCAAACACTATTTTATTTCAATAAAATAATAACAAAAATATACTGTCAATGACTTATAAAGTACTGTGAAATGTTCACAATAAAAGGCTAATGTCCAACTTGTAAATTTTTTTTAAAAAAGATATAATTTACAAGTCAGGAAAAAACAACTTCAAAATAATAATAAAAAACTTCCCCAAGTGAAATACCCACCCCTATTTCTCCTAGTACCCCAACCAAAATGCATGAACCTTTCTCAATATACATATTTAAATACTAAAAAGTAAAAACTATTTCTTTCAGATTGTCTGTAAAAGAGTAATTTTCATTTCAGTTGTTATATTCTTAATATGAATAGTTGCACTCATTTTTTTTCTAACTTCTTGCTGAACATATTCTCTTGTAAATACGTTTTATGAAGTCCACATTTTTTGGAATAAAAATAATCTTGTAATGACATAAAACTTTAATGTTATCCTTTCACATCATTTTTTTTTTGTCGGGCATTTTTTAATTGTAAATTTATTTCAAATATGAATATCTAATTCTAATGGTTATCAGGTGGTTTTTCAATCTTTAAAATAATCAACATTATTATTTATTGAGCAAAGATTCAGTTAGTAACTTCAAAACCTCAATTATTTCTTCGAGAAAGTATGAAAAGAGCAAAAACTAATGCAGGAATTATTCACATTTGCCTTAGATATTTGTGAACATTATTATACAAATGTGGGTCTTTTTTTCAGATTTTTTTGTGTGAATATTCTAGCTTTGTTTGGGGGGGGGGGGCTTATTTAATTTGCTGCATATGAGAGAAAGATATACTTGTTTTTGCAAAATCCACCATTATCCTTCTTGTATGTACGTTATTGTTAAAATTTCTCACTTCTAGTGCAAAAATGTATACCTTGCTTGTATTGTTTGTTTGTTAGTAATGTTTTTTTTTTTTTTTTGATAAAAGACAATAAATACAAAGCACAGCCTTAATTTTTCTTCTGGCAAAATAAATTAAGTGTAATATTAAATGTTCTATCCATATATAAATCTCAAAACTTATTTAGAAATTATAAATTCTTTTTTAGTTCCAAATATCAAACTTAATTAATTGATTTATTAATTCAGAATCATTCAAAATAAAGTTTCCAATATTTTTGATGAGTACAGTATATATATTTTAGGGATAATACTTTGTGTTTTTTTGTCTACAGTAAAAAATTTTCTTAAATGATCTACTGAAAGCAAATATGTAGCAGCTCTTTCATTCCTACTTTCAACATTGTATGAAATTATTGTTGACAGTTTCTAAACAGGCCGCCCTTAGTCCATGAGAATGTTCATTTCTCTTTATCCATAAATTCAAGGTATTTTGCTTTGATTTGTGAATTATAATGACAATGTTCACACTTAAATAATGCTACTCTGTTGACTAATATTTTTGTTTTACATATGCATAAACGTTAAAAGCTATTTTAGTTCAATCTTTATATAGTTACATTTCTTCTAAAATATAATAACTTTGTAAGCATAAATATTAATGTAATAATTAAAACAAATGTTACTTCTATGGCTTTACAACTGAACAAATGAAGCTGAATTGTGATTTGAGGTATTATATAAATAATTAGTAGAATGCAACTCATATTTATGCCTGTTGTTTACTAGATTATTTAACTGTTTTAAAGTAGTATAAACAAACCTATTTCATAAGTGGAGTATGAGAGGGAAGGCATATTTTTTAGAACTCTTAATTTAATGCATGATAGTTAATTCTTTTTTTTTTTCAACTTTAACTATGAATTTCATGCAAGGCAATAATTTTTCATCTTTCTCATTTCAGTTCACATTTTATATTCATAAATATATCATCTGACATTCTTAAACATATCTAAATTTGCATAATGTTTTCTTTTTTAATTTTTATAATAATATCACAAAAGAAAGTACTAACATTAAATTCATAAATTAACAATAAATAAATTGCCTTTCTTTATTTAAAACAATCCCATGGTATAAAATTTATTATAACATTTTTAAGAAGAGTTGAACACAAAAAACATTATCAGACACGTTAAAATTAATTTCCTCTTTTGTTTGATTCAAGTTTTTCAAGAGTCCTTTCTTTTATAGTCACAATAACCTTTTCATGATCAATAATGTTCTTTATAATTATCTGGAAAAACTATTTTATAAACAATGTAGAAAAAGAAGTTACAAATCTATTTTTTTGCATTTAACATATTTATTAACATTTAAAAGGGCATTTGATTAATATAGTAATTTCAATAATAAATTGTATCATAAATTGATCATGAGTAATCAATACAATCCTTTAAATAAAGCCTAATCAATTATGTATATAATCTTTAAAAAATATACTCTTTATATACACTTTTGACAATGTTTTATTTAATTTTCTTACAACAATTTTGACTGTCTAACAGATTTTTTCAGAATTCTTGATTATTTTCTATAAAGCCTAACCAATTACATAATTAATCTTTAAAAAATATATACTTTATATACACTTTTCACAATGCTTCATTTAATTTCCTTATAACAATTTCGACTGTCTAACAATTTTCTTCAGTTCTCTTAATTGTCTTCTATAAATGAACAAGCTCTAAGACAATAATTCAATGTAGTTAAATAAAGTATTGTGAAATGTGCATAGAGAAGTGTATTTTTTTTAAAAGATTGATATAAACAATGCAAGAAAAGTGAAAGAGGTATTGAATATCTTGTAAATTTTATATTACAGAGCTATATAGTCCATGTAGTTTAGTGTAGTTAAAAAAATAGCAGACAATGAAATTCAAGAACCATAGATTGTGGTTCAGCTCCATTATTTCTGATGTTAAAACTTTTTGCAAATTCTTCAGCAATAAACATTAAATTAATTTTTATTACATTGTAAATGAGAGCCTTTTCTATTAGCTACTTATTAATCTTAGTTAAATAGCGGGCTACTAGAGATTTGCTTAATACTTTTATTTATAATAATATTTAAAATAAAATCATCAGTGGCTTTGTTAGCTTCAGATACAGACATTTTGAATATGTATTTTATATCAAACATCAGACTTATATAAGACAGAGATTCCAGAATTTACTTGATATATATAGATGGAATGGAAATGTTTTACATATAAAATATTTTCATTTAATGTTTTGTTTGTATATTCTGTATGCTTTGTATAATATATAAATTTATAAGCCAATTTTATAAGGCCTCCAAAAAAGAACAATTCTTCACATTGATTTTAATCAAGTTAAGCTTGTCCAAGGTTAAGATAACAGCATGTTTTAACTTTAAATTTCATCAGAAACAAGATCTCTTTTTCTCTGCAATAGCTAATATAGAGAGGTTTCTAGATTTCTAGAAGCATTAAATGTAAAATCATGGTACTGATGTTTATTTGTATTACAATATTTTCTATTTTTAAATCATTTTAAATAAAAGTTGGAAGTAAAAAAGACCGTTTTTATACTTAATATATATTATCAAATTAGTTTTTCTTCTATGTAGGCAAGTTTTTCAAATGTCTTCTATCTGACATTTGTCTGAAGGTTTGTAATGATGGTATATTATAAGATGTGATATTTTGGACTATTTCCATCATTTATGAGTGAATGCTGAATGTATAAAAAATTTTAAACTTTCCAAATACAAACAACTTGTTAGTAATAACACACAAATAGACAATACAGGTAATTACACAATGTTTTGAGTAGTAATATTCTCCACTGTCACTGTGCATATAGGCCAGCAACACCTGGAGAAGAGTGAAGAATAATACTACTCGAAACGTTGTGTAATTACTAACCTGTATTGTCTATTTGTGTGTTATTACTAACAAGTTGTTTGTATTTGTAAAGTTTAAAATTTTCTATACATTCAACATTCACTCACAAATAATGGAAATAGTCCAACATATCACATTCTTCTATCTGACATGTCATCAATTCCTATGTCATTATTCTAATTATAGTATAATTAATAAATAAATTTACTTACGGTTTAATTAATTGATAAATTATTAGATGGAAGATATATTGAAAGTTTTTTTATGCAGAAATAAAATAAATAAATCTGGTTGTCTTTATCAAGTTATTAATTTAAAATTATATTCTTATAATATTATATGACTTATAAGCAATTTTTTATTAAAATTGATTGTATAAAATAAAGACAATATCTACATAAGTCTAAAAAAAAATAGAAAAAAAACAATAGATACAAAATTTTGCTTATATATTATGAATAAATAGATAATTAAATAAATTTCATACAAATATGATCTCATAGAAAATAAATGTCAGCAAATCTAATAATAATAAAAAAAAAAAACTAAATCTATCCAAGAGCAGTACTTTGGTTATTCATATCTAAAATTGATCAATATTTATATAGAAAAACACAATATTTTATAAAGAAACTCAGTAGATATATAAGTTATAAACAAATATAAAAATAACAAAGTTAATAAAATATTATTTTATGCTTATTCATATTTAAATATATCAAATTAACCTTTTATTAATTTACATTTCTATAAATAATATAAAACATTTAATTTACATTTTAAAAAGTAAATAATGATTTTTATATAAATATCGATGATATTTTTATATTTTCTTTCATAGAACATTATTTATTTAGCATTATGTTAAAATTGTCTAAGTCATGATATTCAAATTTATTAGCATTACGTAGAATAAATATAAATATTTACTGTTTTAAATCATTTAAAATTATATACTATATATAGATATGTTGTTGATTTTTTTAATTTTCTGTTGGGTTTTTCTTTTTTGGTATTAAGTTCTTGCTTTTCTCACTCTGTATTTCTACAGTTGTTTTATAAAATCTATTTTCTCAAAAATTAAGTTTATTATTATAAATTAACAATAGAGAATAAAATATGGGAAATTTTTAATCAGAAAGTAAAATCATTATTGTTTATTTAACTCATGCATTTTAAAAAAAATCAATTTAACAATTAATGAAATATCTTAAAGAAACTTGTAGAGATTCCAACCAAAATCTACATTTACTAATTGTGTTATTAAGTCCTTCATTTTGCTACTGCAACCATGTACTCAACAATCATTAACTTCATGTTTCATGATTTGTATTTGTCAAATGTATACAGATTATTGGATATTAAATTCCATTTACAAAGCAGATGAGCGCTGTGACCATGGATTGTCTTGAATCTTCGATAAGTCTTCAATAAGATCTAGGAAAATCTGTAAAATGAACATTTTCATTAAAAATATATGGAAAGAATTACATTTTTTTTATTCAAATAAATCTAGCTCATTAACTATTTTATTCCATACTGCAACCATCGTGAAAATAATAAATATTTGGCAATAATAAAATCCTTTCTCTTCTATTATTCCATAATAAAAAGAATGAAATGTAAATATATTAAAGTTGATCAAATAAACACTTTAGGAATATCAGTATTAAAGTTTTTTGTTCTAACTGATGGTTAAAAGATGAAAAGTCTTATCTATTTTTTAAATTAACTTTTTGATAATTAATTGTGATGTAAATATAAAACAGATCTTAAGGATATCACCATTTTGTCTTTAAAATATTGATAGATGAATTAATGTTTAAGGAATACCTGTTCTTAACTTTACACTCATGGATATTTTAATGAGAATTCATTTGAACATAAATGCATATCAATACATAATTTTAAGCATGCAGACTCATAAACATTTTTATATAAAATTAGATGTAAATTTGATATGATAGAATAAATTAAGAATGGTGTGCATGGTGTATATTTTTGATAATGATTAAGTGTGGATCATTGTATCTTATTACTTAATTATATATTCTGCTTCTGATATAAATGTAACATGCATATCTATATCATTATGCTTTTTCACAAAAAAATATATTTTATACCAAATTAATCTTTTGTTCTTAATATATCTAGTAACATAATTGGTTTAAAAGAAGTACTTCAAGCAACTGATTTCAATCAATACTAATCTCAACATTGATCAAATACAAAATTCATTTATAAATGTTAGTAATAATAATAAATTAAACAATAACAAATGATAAACATTTCAAATTATAATTCCACTTCACATAAAGGTCATATTAATTATTTTATTAATACAATTAAAAAACTATATTGATTTTACTGTTTGATTATACAAATGTTGTTCTAAAATTATTACTACACTTTATTAAATAATAATAATAATTACGATTGCTAATCAGTTTTATTTTTGAATGATATTTTGATAAGTTTCTTTTATAGCATATAAAATTAACAGTATTTTTTCTATACATACATTCTCATATAATTTTATTAAATTTAATGTATTATATTTAGTTTTTTCAAATTACTCACATCACATTTGTTCATGATTAAACTTTATGCCTTAACTGAACTTTTAGAATTTTATTAACAAATAAAGTTTTATATTCTTCTCTGGGGACAATTGTTTTCGAGAGTTTGTTCTCATTTTTTGATTGTTTGAATTTCTAGCATAATAATAATCAAATATTTTATTCCTTGGGATTTCATAAAGAATTGATGGGCCTATAATCCATGAACCTTGAGTTCCAGAATCCACCATTCTACTACTGCACCAAACCATGTAGGAGACTACTTTTTTAAATAGACAGAATGTATCAAGATTTTCTAAATGAATAGTTGTTCCAATATAGCATTATCCAACATTAGTAAAAGTAAATCTATTAAAAGCTTTTGTAATAGATAAAAAGATTTGCATAAATCAAAATCATGACATTTTAATTATTAGAAGAAAAAAGAAAATAAGTAAAAATTTAAAAAATAATATATTCTACTGTTTGATTTGTGAATTTAACTGTGGTTTAGGGAAATTTAATGGTCCCTAAAGCTTAAAGCCAATAAATAATGACCAAACTTCATCACATCTGGTACTTTAAATTCTTGTAGACTCCCAGGCAATAAACCACTGGATTATTTTTGTCCTGCATCATTTGGTCAAGAAATAAAAGGACAGATTCTGGAAATCAAAATCTATGGACAGTGCAGTCGTGTCATTTTTAGTGTTTGAACTCCTTATGAACTCCTGCGTAATAAAATATTTGATTATTTTTTTTACTTTTAAAAATTTTCATAATTTTTCTTGCTCAATAGCTGAAGTGAAAATAATAAAGTAGTAACAAAAATATAAAGATTGGCCAAAAATAATATGTTTTTTTCTAGGTTATAAAGAGCAGAAGATTATTACTTGAGCATGATTTTAAAGATATTCTCAATAAAGAGATGTAATATTGATTGTTTTCATTGGAAGATTGTGGCTGAGAATAGAATGGAGCTATAATTAGACAAAGTGTTGAAATCTTTCAAAAGAACCCAAGTTTACCACAAAAAGTTTAAAGACAGCATCTCAAAATATCAAACGATTTACATATTAGCATGTGCATAGGCATTTTTCAGCTTCAAGATTTTATTTTTTGTCTTTTTGAAGTTTTTTCCTTCTTACAGATTTAGAGTGTCCTTATTTATTAAAAGTGGCTGATAATGTTGATGAATAAAAAAATATTCATTAAGAGATTTTGCATGTGAAGCCTTTATAAATTCATATCCCTATTATTTCTTGTAAAAGAAATAGATTTTGCTTCAAATAAATTTAGCATTATCCAATAAGATCAGCATGATTAAAACTATTATGAATCATTAGTTCCTCCTAGAAGCATTATAGAAATAGTTTACAAGATTAAAATGATGCAATCTATCTGATAGAAATTGTCAAACACTGAATGATAAATACTTTGTATTATGAAATAGTTATTTTTTGTGCCTATGAGTAATCTTATAGATTTCTCATTATAATAAAGAGATTCTAGATTGCTGATATTCATAAATACAATGTGTTTGATATAAAATATATGCCCAGAATAGCTAGAAACTGTTGCAACCTAAAGTATAAAGATGATGTCCTTAGCACAATGGTAAATCAGAGTCAATGTTTATAGTTGTAATCATTTTGTTTATTAAATTGCTACTTGTAAATCTGAAAAATATGTAAAAGATTAGATAATTAAAACATTCATTCTGTGCTACACCAAAAATAAAGCTTGAGCGATATTGAAAAAAAATGTTGTGACTAAGAAAAAGAAATCAACTAGATTGGAATGATTAGAAGCAAACAGAAGAGATGGTAATTTTAAATGTCCTAATCTGTTAATGAAAGTCAATAGTTACTAGTTGGAAAACCCTTTATTATATTCAAAATATGAAATATTTTTTAGTCATTTTTATAATTAAACTAGATAATATATATGGACTCACATTAATAGATACTTTTTTTTTTTAATGAAAAAAAGCTGTTAAATGTTCAAAATTCTCAAAAACCTTTTCACCTTCTGGAAGTTTTGCCAAGAAAAATAAACTCAAAATAAAGATCTTATTTCTCATGATAGATAAATTGCAAAAAAAAATAAAATAAAATCTACTTACCAGTAATAAATATGGCTAAATTGAACGATGAAATAAATTATAGTTTAAGGGCTAGCTTGTTCCTTAAGTACTTGAATACATTTCGAAAGAAGAAAAGCCTATCTCAGAACATATTAAGTCTATATTTAAATTTAATGAAGCATATAAGAGTAGAAATAATCTTTCAATTACTAGCTATATTAATGCAATGCTCTCTAACATCAATAGTAAGTAATCCATGTTATAGATTTAAAAAATGAATCCACTTTTGTCTGCCATCCACACAGTCATATGGATAATAGACTGTTGGACAATGATACTTATTAAACTGAACATCAAATACATAAAAGAGTGGACAGTAGGCCAAAGAGAATTTATTTTTCATCTGCAACATGGATTACTTTGATACTACAGAGTATAGCATTAATATAACTAGCATTTGAAAATTTATCACTTGGATTATTACATATTATTGGTGCTGTATAATTTGATTTTTATATGTATAAGAGCATACCTATTTATGTTTAGCTAATGCAGTATTCCAAAATTACATGTATCTATATTTATTAACATTTTAAATTTAAAATTAATGTGGTGTATTCATATAAAAATTAATGATATCGGTTAATTATCTGATTTATGATGTGAACATTTTCCCAACAATTTGTAATTACGTTGAATCTTATTGATTTTTTTTTATTATCTGCAACATATAACTCTTATGAATGATTTTTAATTAGATAGTTAAATTTCATTTTTATTTAAAAAAAAAAAAAGATCGCTCGTATATTAAATTTGTGTATATATAATAAATTTTTGGACAAAGAATTAAATCATATTTTTTTATTCATGAATATAAATTAAATTCCTCTGCCTAGTAATTTATTAAAAAAAAATTTCTATTAGTATCTTACTATAATACGTACACGCATTCATATATATATATAATTAAAAGCTAACAACTAAACAGGAAATTAAATTGAAAATGGCAAAAAAAAATTAAACTGGTAAATGCTGTATCAGCACATCTTGGTGAATACTTTTAATTTTATTTTCCCAAACAAATATTAATATACTCGACTATCTTAGAGATAATTGTCAATTGAAAAATTATCTCAATAAATGACCTTTCTCTTAAAATATAAAATTCTGAAAATAAATCAATTCTAAAAGTTTTTATTACTTAATTTAAAATTGTGAAAAATCTTTGTTATTATCATTAGGTTTATCAAAAATGCACGAAGTCGAAGTTTGGCGGTTGTGAATAAAAATGTGACAATTCGCCATAGATAAATACTCTTCATGTAATAAAGATATATATGAGAGCTGATAACCTGGGCCAACTGATGAGTGCTGGTTCAACGTGAAATGCAACTTGGGGGTCATTTGTCTTTTATTATATCTTTATTTATATAAAAAAGAAAGAGGAAGTGTGGATATTATTAAAATATTTATATTTAATGGTGATTATATTTTAGGTTTTATTCTATTAACAGTTTAATAATATTAACTTCAATAAACATTTGTTTTTTATATACTATTTAATAAATCTGCATATTAGCATTAAAATTTACTCCTCCTCAAACTTTCTAAGTAATATAAATTTTTAAAACTAAGATATAAGAATATTTAACACAGTCTGGCGAGTTTCCATCTTTTACGGTTTTAACATTGAATATTGTATACATTTTTTATATTATCTCTGCGTATGATAAACTTTAATACATATCTGGAATTCTAATGATTTATTTCACTAATTATTTTATTTGAATTTCATTTTTAGTAATTAAAATCGTGAAAATAATAAACTTTCTCCACACACTGTAATACTTATAAAAAAAACTAGCAATCATTTGTTTAATCATTATCAATTAAAACTATAGATAATATTATAATTATTAATTTGTAATTTTAACTTTAATCTTTCGTCAGTATTATCATATACGGTAGGGTTGCTATACATCCCGGGACATGTCCCTGCTTCTAAAATTTTGTCCCGGTGAACAACCAAATTATATTGGTTTCCGGTTTTAGATATATTTTATTCCGTTACATTTTTTAAAATTATTAATAAATAAGTTAAGTACAATAAATAAAAAAATTGTTGCATTATTATATGATCTACAGAATTATATCGATATTTAGTGAGCAGTTCATGGAACGTCGATAGTGGATATTGAAATTATATATAAATTTTTTTTATTGACCTGCATCACAGTTAAATTTTTCTCCCTTTTTCTTTACCGCTATAGACAAAATGTCCTAGTCGCAGTCAAAACATTTATTGCAGCTCTAAATTCTATGGGAATGTTTTTAAAACGACTTTATATATTTTTAAAACGACTTATTGAAGTCTTTTAAAATTAATTTTCCAGACTTGGAGATTGTTAATTTTGTTATATTTTCTTTTTGTGGCGCCAGAACCTATGTGAAGCATTGAAGCATAAATATAAGGAAAGTGATTATACAAAAAGTGGTTATTGATTTTTATGCTGGGTTTGGGAAATGATAAGGGGGGGGGGTAGATATAAAGGCCATGGAGTTGACAAAGATTATATTGTGGAAAAAAGATGGAGCAGGATGTGGGGAAACTCAGGGTGGGGAATGGAAAGGGAAGGTAAAGTGGCTAACAGGTTTCTCTGGGCATAGTTGCTGATAGATTCCTGACTCCGTATAAGGAGAAGTCACAGTGTATCACATCACATGAAGAATTATGTTAGATGATAATCTTTATGGAAACTAAAATACTATTATTATTTTTAATACTGAATAATTAAGAAAAAATAAACTTATAAATAAATAAATGTGTTCTGAAGTATATGCTCATTTGCATATGTTTGCAATAAATCATCAGAACCTCTGTAAAAGTATAATCCACTTTTAGGCGATTCTCCAAACAGAATTAAATAATCTTTTAAAAAACACCTTCATACATTTTGTATTTTATTTCAATATATATTAAAACAGATCTATACATAGTCATAAAATACTGAATTATAAAAGCATTTCACTTTCTCGCCTGACAATTTATATTTATTATATAGGCAAATAAGCACAATCGCATTTAACTTTTTCGTTTACTTATATATACAGTATTTAAACGATAATGCATCTTCTATATTTATCTACGTAACATCTTAGGGTAAATGACATCATAAGCATTTCATACTACAAGATATATAAAATGTACATGATACCTAAATAATATTTTAATTATTGTATTTAATGAAATATAATAATTTTTTTTAAAAAAAAAAAACATTATTCATTCAGTTATATATCAGAACATTGAATAGGTCAATTTATTTCCAATTGTTTGAAGTCATAAAATATTCTTGTATTAATTAAAGTATATCATAATAACATACGGATAGGTAATGGCATATCCAACTTGTGCAACTCTTCTTTTTAATTCTTTAAAAAAAAAAAAAGGAAACATAAATAAATACATATTTTTTTCGTTGTCTGATATCTGATAAGTAAGTTTCTATGAAATTGAAGTTATTATAAAAAAAATATACTATATTATATAATTTATAAACTTTCAATTTTTCTACCCTTCTGAACCAGTTGTCCTTATGCACAATCTGAGTCACCTAATGCTTTACAACACCTCTGGGAATCACTTTGTACCATAATTTAAACAGCAACAAATATAAATTATATGATTTCTTTATATACTTTTATTAAAATAAAGAAGTAAATAGAAAATAATGTGATAGATTAAAAAAAAAAAAAAGTAATAAAAATGCTAAACCTACTTAGAATCCATTTGCTTAATTTTTTTAAAATTATCATATAATGCCAGAACAAAAAAAAAAGATCTATTCACTGGAAAAATGAAATTTTTTGATAAGTTAATTTTTATTTAAAAATTTTTCTTTATAAAAGATTATTATTAAAATTCATATTTTGTCAGTTTAATATTTATATGTATGTAATTTATTTTAATTCATAAATGTTGATAAATGTTACAATATATATTATAAATTTACAGTATGAAATATACTATAATAAATTAATATATGAATTTTTTCTACAGTACAGGCTTTTTCATACCTGCACTCCAATATGTAATATATAGGGGGTTTGAACTCAGACTTTCACATGACCCTCAACTACCCAAACTATCTCATATCACTGATACACTTGATCACACATATGTCAAAAAGATAAATAATCACTAATTTATGTATTTTGTGCTAAACCAGCACACATCAGTTGGTCCAGATTATCATCTCCACACATACATATATAATCAATCAATGCTCATTTTATATTAAGATAGCCAATCTTCATACTTTAATGGGCAGGCTTGATCTTCACACTTTCAGTAACATTAAATAATATAGACAATCTCACAGTGTTATTTACCAACAAAAGGAATTTAGTTAATGTTACATTTTCAATTTAAAGAAATATTCATTAATTAAAGCTAATTTACAGATTTCCTGATAATAAGAATTGTGTGTGAAAGAAATGAAATCTACATTTCAAGTAAAAAAAACTGTACATTTATTCAAATACTTTTCTTTACAGAAAGCTGTAAGATTCTTACTCTGGGAGTCCCCTCCAATTCCTTTCTTGTATTTGGCAGAATAGCTCTTTCTTTTTATACTCATCTGGTGATCAGAATATTATTGTGTTTAAATTTACCATTAAATGCAATTGATAATTGAAGACTTGTGAGACAGTAGTGGTAACAAAAATGATTACAGTTAAGAATAGTTTGTCCACAGCAATAAAAAAGTGCAAGCATTAAATTTCAGGAAATGTTTCTTTATTTCACACATGCACATTAAATATCTTCATTACAATGTTTGGTATATTGAATTATGAAGAGTCATATATATATATATATGACACAACCATGTTCACCCACTATCAAGTATGCAAATTGTAAACAATTTTCAAATTACTTGTAATAGGAAGAATCTGATTTAACTTAAGCTAAACTTTAATAAATAAAATCACTTCCATTATTTTGATGAAGTTTCTCGGAAGAAAAAAAATGTTTAAAAAAAATCAAACTAATTTTTCTCTTGAATATTTAAAGGCTACCATGCTGAAACTCTAAAATCAAATCAAGCATTCTAAATCTAAGTATTAAATATAAATAAAATAAATACCTAAAAATATATAAATGAAATTATAAATTGTCTGAAATATTGACTTGTGGTAGATAAATTGGTTCTCTATACAGGTAGAATTATGTTTGTCAAAATTAGTCGAGATGGGAAAATATTAAAAAAAAAAACGTATAATTTATATTACCATTTATTTAAAGCATTAATTATAAATGTGCGATTTTTTTCGCATATGTTAGAGAAGTTATAATTATAATTTAAGATTTAATATACTAGCTTAGCTCTTTCGGGATTTAGTATTCAAATACCATAGCTTGAAGAATGAAGATTCTGTTGTAAATTATTGTACATGTATGCAAATGAGCTTGAATTTTTAATGAATTAGTCTACTGTTGGAGAGAGCAAAGCATGCCTCTCTTCTATTAATGGCACTGAAGTCATTTGCAATGTAATAAGCCTCTTTGACCTTTCTTTTGGCATTGCTCTTCTCTGTGCAAATTATTTGAGCAGAACTGGGATCGAATAAATGTCCTGTAGCTTCTTGGTGGTTTCAGAAGATTGACGTTCTTTCATTTTATTTTTTTCTCTATTATATACATATTTGTGTTGGTAAACTCTTGTATTGGTATTAGCATACCTGTACAACAATTCACAACAGAATCTTCATTCTTAAAGCTATGAAAATGGGATTTGAATACTAAATCCCCAAAACGCTAAGCTAGTATATTAAATCTTAAATTATAATTATAGTTTCACTAACGTATGCGAAAAAATCGCACATTTATAATTACAATTTTTATTGATGAAGAAAAAAGACAATTTATTAAAGCATTAATGTCAATAATATTGTTTATTTACATTTTCATTCATTACTTTATAATTCAATACATCCATGTAAGTTTCAATGGACAAACAAAAGATGTCTGTTGAGCTGCCAATCTTAACTAGGACTTACTTTTTGGTTAGTTCTTATTTTCAGGGAAACACCGTAACAATATACAATTAGTTTTTATTAAAATTGAATTCTTCAAGCATTTTTTTAAAACTAGAGATGGGTAACATTGATGTAGTCAATCCCTAATAGCATGCTACTGCACTGAATAAATAATGGCTAAGATTTCTTCAGCTGTTTTCTCTTAACATGTTGAAACTGCTTGAGGGCATAATTTCTATGCAAATGCACAGAAATGTATCATTTAAGTGGCCGTGCCACTATATAACATTCTATTCCAATGGTTAAACATAGAAATAGTCTGTTTACTTGTCTGTGGTGCCTATTTCTATGCTACAGCACAGAAATAGGGCATTTATTCATGCCACAGAGGATGCCACCACTTACGGTGAACTTAGTATTATGCAATTTATATGAACAATCCCATTTTAAATTTAGCTACAGTATCTATTTCTATGCTACAGCACAGAAATAGGACGTATTATTCTGCCATAGTTTATACAAACAATCCCATTATTAACATTTCAGATACAGATATTTACAGCACAAAAGTAGAATGTTTATTCTACTGTGGTGGCCACTGCTGCTTACAGGGTGTCTGTAATTGAGACTGTCAAAAGTCTTCAAATTCACATGCCCAAGTCATTATTTTCCAAATCCAATGATGTAGTATGAGGTAATAAAAATTGTAGAAAATTTACCCTGCTTCTCTAGATAAGGGTGGCATTTTAATCAATTGTCAAAGGGGAGGTATAAGCATGATTTTTAAGAAATCACGCTAAAATTCACATTTGCATGAGATACTTCGCGAGACCAATCGAAAATCCCGGCTTTATTTTTGTCCACGGTGTTGTTTTGAGTAAATTCTTTTTATTCTTATTAAAATTACAAATTATATTTGCGTGGCCACGATGTTGTTTTGGGGAAATTATTTCTTTTTATTCTTGTTAAAATTAACAATTTTATTTGCGTGGCCAGATGTTTTTGTTTTGGAGAAATTATTTATTTTTCTTCATGTTAAAATTTGGTTTGTGTCACCATGATATTGTTTTTATTTGTTTTTATTCTTGTTAAAATTACAAATTTCATTTTAGAAAAAAAAAATTAAAAAAAAAAGATTTATCCAATTTATTTTTTATTTATTTTAAATAAATTTCATTATTTATGATTTTATTGTAAATCAAAAAAAGCACTATAAAGTTGAAAAAAACAACAACAGCGCGGTAACATTATAATCCTGTTTGTTTACATCAAAATTATGCTCTCAAGCAGTTTCAATATGATAAGAAAAAACAACCGATTCCTTCTTTGTCTAATTATATGATTTACACAGATCTGCTACATTCAACTGTCCATAGTGAGAAAAAGATGCATGACCATATTGGAGATGACAAATGCAATACATTCTGATATACAATCAGTATATGTTTCTAGTATTATTCTAGATAGATAAAGTTGACTTACTGAATATATTCCAAATTTGAGAAACAAATATTTCATTGTATCTAATCTTTTTCAACCTGATATAGCATGTAAAGGTTGATTCCAAAAACATGTAGTGGAGAGAGCGCACCTTACTTGATTCTCTCTACATCATATGTGCTGCAAATGAAGTATCTTGATAAAAAGATTTATAAATCAGTAATATGATGTTATTAAGTAGAAATCTAGATAAATAATATAATAGATAACTGAATCTATATGGATATTAACACAAGACATTGATATTGTTGCAGATCCTTGAAAATGACTGTTATGGAAAAAAAAATTGAAAGGGGGGGTGGTTTTTTATATAATTTATTTTTTATTTTTTTTGTAAAAAAAAAAAAAATTTTTTAAAAAAAAAAAAAAGAAGAAGTTTTTTTTTTTTGTGATAATATTAAAAAAAAATATTTTTAAAAAAAAAAAAAGAAGTTGTTTTTTTTTTTTTTTATTTTTATGACTTTTTATATGACAAACATTAATCTATTGATACATCAAGATAAAAATATATTCCTCAACAAACTCAACATTATCGCAAATACAATTATTATTATAGCAGTGACATAGTTTGGTCATGAGTGGCTTGTGGTATCCAAAGATTTGGCAATAAAATATACTTGTTCATTAATCAATTGCATCATTTCACTGCCTAGTAGGAAACCAAATTGTTTATTATGAAGTATGTTATTAATAGATAAATAATATGATATCCTGGATTTAAAAGTCAATTCAAGCAATTTAGAATAAACAAGAATAATCGTATAGTTCTGTAATTCTCAATCTTTAATTCCTTTTTAAAAAATTAGAACAATAATGCCATATTTCAATATCTTAAGGAAATTTACTGCAGAAACTATAAATTGATTAAATATGGTAATACAATACTATAATAAAATGTTAAAAATAAAAAACATAACTAAGTCATGCCCTGTGAAACTAATGTTTTGTAAACCAAATATAAAGTTTGCAGTTTCATCATTAAAAACAGGTAATAAATTAGTGTAATCAATAAATTTAGAATTATCAATAACATCAGTTTAATCACCATTAATGGACAGACATATTTTCATGTTTGTCCTTTTTCAATAAAATAATAATTTTCCACATTATTTTATGATCTTTATTACATAAGTGCATTAATCTTTTTAGCCTCTATGGACATCAACTTAATTCACTTGCTCAATTGGGTGCCAAATCTCCAAAAATTTATCTTTTGTAAAGATAATGCCTATGATTTATCAGAAGAATTATTTCATCAGTAATCCAGAAATTTCTTTGTTATTGTTTATCAAAGCTTTGCTAAATGTGGAAATGCAATCATTATGCAAACTCTCAAAAGTTGAGTCAACATATGCTAATCTGAAAACATTTTGCCAAGAATGATTAAAGAAAAATGAATTCAGTTTATTAACAAGAATGATTGAAATTGCCAAATAAAACTTTGTTTAATTTTATTATGTGTAATTGATAGATTAATTGATTAATAGTTAGTTATTAAAATCTCTGTAATTGTGCATTGTTTTCAAGAAAGTATTTTTTTATAAACACATGATCAATAAGAGAAGCTCAACAATCAGAGATTCTAGTAAGCAAAAACGAAATTTGTTGGAACCATAAATTTAGAAAAATTAAATAATTAATGACTTCTGAGTTATAATCCTGTCCATTTTTATGGTTTAGTAATTGTTCATGGTCAATTTAAAATGGGTGTTGTAGATGCAGAAACATGGTGATTGGTTGAATTTTTATATTATATAGTGTATCAAAAATTAAATCTACCCCAAAAATATACTATTTGGGTTGTTTAAAATAATTTAAAATATGTATATATGTGCATTATACATGTTGAGACAGTATATTTAAATATCAAATCCTCTATTTCAAAATAAGCCAAAAGTACCATAAAACAATGCCTTTAAATGATTTAAAAGAAATTTAAGACAATAATGGACTATAAATTAGTTAGTATTTTTTATAACATCTTATAAAAGAAAACTTTCCAAAATTATATTTATTTTAAATATGTTTTAAAACTTTTCAAAACATGGGTGTAATAACAATCTCGGCCTAAGGGTGGCCTTTGAGCATTCCATCATCAGATTTTCAATTAGATGGACAGTTGAAGAGTTGTGGTGTGGAGTACATTGAAGCCTGTCTATTAAAGTAGGAGGATTTGCTATCTTAATATATATCTGAGCACTTGTAGCATATATGTGTAGAGATGGTAATCCGGACCAACTGATGATTGCTGGTTTAGCATGAAATACATATATTGGTGATTATTTATCTTTTCAACATATGTGTGTTCAGGTGTATCAGTGTTATGAGATAGTGTGGAGAGTGGTGAGTCATGTGAAAGTCTGTGCTCATACCCTGTCTAAAACATTTTAATAAAATTTATCCAATGAAGAATAGCTTCAAACTATCTTTTGAAATTATTTTCAAATTACTTACTGTCAAATTATTTAAACTGTTCTTTGAAATGCAGGCTATCATTCATCAAGAAAAGTAGTATTTAATTATCAAATTATTGTCTTTTGAAATGATCTTTATATTGTGAAGAGAAACTACTCAACTTAATTTAATTAGGAAGTAATTTAAGTATTTGTCTTCAAAGATAAACATTTGTAAAATATTATTCTCTATGATAACTCTAATAGAAGCTGATTTGTATATAATTTAAATAAGATAATAATACTAATATAATTATATACACATTTACAATCATCACTCATACACAAGTATGGCCATTCCAACTCTATTGAAAAAAAAAAACTGTTCTTGAACTTTGTGATGACTAAATAGACTAATTTGTGAATCACAAATATATCCAATTATAGAACCTTAAGACCTATTTCTATTTGATATTTTGTGGTATTATCTTAATTTTTTCAGCAGAAAACTTAGTACCATGTTTAATTGCAGCTGTCCAATGTATTTTCTTCTCGGCCACAATAGACCAATTGAAACAATCATTTTTAAAGAATGTCTTTGAGACAATTCTTATAATGTAAATGGGATTATCTCTTGCATGAAAACTCAAGTCCACTATAAAGTACTCTTTTAGACAGTCTTGAATTATTCATTTGTTTTAAATGTCCATTCCAATGAAAGTATGATTTTACAATAATAGACTATCACATTCATATCGGCTTAAAACCAAATTGTGCAAATGCTTTTTTACGAGTGTTAAATAATAAATGAATACCCTCTGACCCGTACAAGATATAGAATTTATGCAGCAATAAAAGGAATCCTCTTATTACTACGACTCAAATATTTATATATGAGCAAATCTGCAAGTTGAAAAAGTATTAACTGGTTTTAAGATTCATCATTGCAATTTTTAAATTTTGCAGAGTATCCTTAAATAAAACTTTTCTAATGTCTCAATACTGCATCAATAAAATGCCCAAGTCTCACTTCCATATAATAAATTAGGTAAAATAATACCTCTATATATTAATTTAATAGTAATAGTTATTTCTCTTTGCTGAAAACCCTAAATTTTAACTTGAAAGCAGTAGCACTAAACATCACACACATCGATTACTCTGTTTGGAGCAGAGTGGCACTACTGTATGGAGAGTTTTGCCTTTGTTTAAAGCAGTAGCATGTTGGAATCTGTGTTACATCTCAGCATCTAAATCCGCCTTTTTACTTATAAAACTACCAAAATATTTACATTGGTTTACATTCTCATGTAGACAACCTTCCATGTTAAAACTTAACTATTTATTTTGTATCATTGATTAATAAAGAACATGTTTCTTTTTTTTATATTAATTATTAAACTAAAGACTTTTTTAATATTCAAAACATTAAGCACATTCTGTAGATCATCTTCTGAACTGCATAAAATAGTGCTACTCCTTCAACGTATTAAACGAATCACAGCATAAGCAGAAATGACCCAACAGCAGTGCGAACATGATCTACAAAATGTTTTATTACTTGCTAAACATAATTATGTTTCCCTTTTATTTTTTCTGCCAAAATTCTGTAATTTGTAATTATTATGTATATACATTTAGTTAAAAAAAGTGCAAGTTTAAAATGTGAAAATAATTTTAATCTGTTAAATTAAAAAATTCCTCAGAGAATTAATGTTACAAATTGCATCTGATAAAAAAAAATAAGTGGATTTTTTTTAATTAAAGGTAATCTTTTGGAATTTAGAAATTTTATTAATTAATTACATACTTTAGAGAACAATAGCAGCTCATACCTATAAATCCCCCCCCCCCAATCTGTCAGGGAAGTCAGTCTTAAGTTCAAGAGTCAAGAATTCTTCCAACAGAAGATGCAGGCTCTACCAAAGATCCAAATGGTAGTCTTGGAGAATTAAAAGATCATAAGAAACTCCATATTATTTAATTTTCATTATTTGATTGGTAACCTCATGGCCACTTGCACACAGCAACTCATTATACTAGAATTCGTAAAAAACTCCATATTATTTATTTTTATTATTTGAATGCTGGAGTAACCTCTTGGCCACTCATGCACAGCAATCCAATATATAACAATTGGCATAATTGACTAACCATTAGGATATCTGGAATTATTTAAACATTGGAAAAAATAGCAATGGAAAATTTGTTGATTATTAAGTAATGCCATTGCTAATGCCAATTGTGGCACAGGTTAATATTGGAAAATTTGACATGCATAGAGGGTCAGAAAGGCCTCTCTATACCTGTATAGAAAATCTTTTTTAAAACAGGCAAAATTCTCTATACAGTAGTGCCACCCAGTGCAAGCCAGAGTAATTAATGGATGCTAAAAGGCTTGTGCATAAAATCCCTATCTAGTGGCACTACTATGGAGAGTTTTGCCTGTTTTAATAACAGTTAGGAGCAAGCATAAGAAATTATGATCATGTGATGTTTAGTGGTTTAAAATCTTTTTTTAAATAAACAATATCAAAAAGGATGAAATTAAAATTGCTACTCATATTTTGCAGGCTTATGCTATCCTTAAAAACCTGAAGAATTGCAATTTTCAGAATTACAGGATGTATTAAAAATATTTTTGATTCCAAACCTAAAACATGTAGCATGTTTCCATTTTCAGAATCATAGACAAACAGAGGTGAGAAAACTCACAAATTCAATATTGCATTACAAGAATTAGCAAAAGACTGCATTTGAAAAGTATTTAGAAGCAGTGCTGTTTCAACAATTTTTATGGAATATGTCTAATGGGAGGCTTTAAGAACAGCTATTGACAATAGATGATGACCTCACATACAAAGCAGCAATCAAAATGGGTTTCACCCATGAAGCAACTATAGAGCAATCAAAACAGTTTCAGATTGCAACAGTAGTGAAATGGCATCAAATAAATATCTTTAAAACAAATGAAGCAAATGAAAATAAAAAAAATCAATTGTTGTAGGTGCAGAATGAAAAAATGAAAAATGTAAAAATTGCAGAAAAATAGGTCACTTCGTGGAAGTGTATAAAATAACCAAAAAGAGCCAAAAAAAATTAAAATTCAACAAACCAATTATTGGAAATAATCAACAAATAGAAATTAAAAATGTGAAAACCATAAATAATGATCAAATAGTGCTGTCAGTTAAAATATTTGATTGATCTATTGACATGGAAATTGGTAGCAGTTCTAGAATGTCCTTAATGTTGCATTTTTGCAATAAACTATTAATTTAGCAAAAAACAAACTGATAGCAAAAACCTTAAAAGAGAAGTACATTAAAATGATTGAAAAAGTTATTGTTCTTATTGTGTTTGGTTGAATTGCAGGGTTTCAGACTCAAATCAACAGTAATATCAAAAAATATGAACACTCACAAAATACAATTGTACATAGATAAACATAGTTAGTGCTGTGCCAGTGACCCTGAATGACTGGACTCACTTCCAGCTGTATATATTAGCTTGCCTCGTGAGTTCTAGTCTTAACTATTCTGGCTGTACTGGATAGTTTGTCTTGAGTTTGTTAAAGGACTCTTCCGACTGTATTAGACAGCTTGTCTAGAGTCTGCCATAGTCGTAACAGCTTTCAGTCCCATCATGAATTTTTCTCACTGTGTAGATGTATTGGTAGTGAGTATAGTAGAAACACCTTCACTGTTGGAAGAGATTTCAATGGAGAGCACATTCAGGTAGACAGACGTTCTCTCTCTTAAAATCACATACTGTCATTTAGGTTAGGACCCATGTTTTTCTTTCTCTGTACTTGGCTAGCCTCCAAAAAGGCTGACTATTTATTGATAGATCCCCTACTTTATTGGCAACAATTGGATTCAGAGAGCATCATTGCCTAATGGCCCACACTAACCAATAGTAGGATTTTATACATGTGTTTACACAATGGCTATACTTTTGTTTTAGCCTATGGCTATGTTTATACATTGGTTATCCACATGTTTATACATTGGTTAGTGGTAATGAGTACTCAATCTGATTAGTTAAGGAAAGAATTTGGACTGGTCCACTTCTGAAGGTAAGGTCAGATGTGATAGTTCTGATACAAACAAATGGATATGGTGGATAACAAGCCCTATAATAGGAAGAAACTGGTTTAAGCCTATTGGCATTAAAATAACTATTGGAAAAAATTATGATCAAAAAAGAAATATGCAATACATTTTCATCATTGTTTAAAAAAGAACTAGGGGAAATCAGAACAAAAACAGTCGAAATACACCTTAAAAAGAATGCAAAACAAAAGCTGTGTAAACCACAGAAGATACCATGTGCACAATGAGCAAAACTGAGCAGTGCTCTAGAAGAATTAACAAATAAAGGGATATTAATACCTACAGTAAATTCAGAATTGGCTACATCTATAATAATTATTACTAAGTCAGTTGACAATATATGTATTTGAGGTGATTACTTTAGTTAACCCAGCTCTAAATAAAAGCAATTATCCAGTATCAAATCTTTATCAAGTTTTATCCATACTTGAGGAAGCTACTCACTATACAAAATTATAACTCAATGCTGCATACTGACAAATACTAATAACACAAAAGTCATCGTAGATTTTAACACTGACTACACCTTTTGTCCTATTCATAAATGACCAATTGCTATTTAAGATTACTACCACACCAAATATTTTTCAATCAAACATATACCAACTATTCCAAGCAACGGATGGCATGATGACTTACTTTAATAAGATTTTAATAATGGCCAATTTGAAGAGAGAATTTGTGAGAAACCTGAAAAATTAGGAGCCAGATTAAATAAAGAAAAATGTATCTGGAATACTTCAGAAATTAAATTTCTAGGACATACAATATTTAGTAATGATAAAAAAACCAATGCTTAAGAAGGTATGAGCCATTAAAAATGAAAAAACACTTCAGAACATCAAAGAACTATAATTTTTTCTGGACCTTATTAGATATTTTGAATGTTTTCTTAAAGGAAAGTTCATATAGCCAGGAAACTATATGAGGTATCAGAGAACAATTGGAAGTGGAGTTGAGACAAAATTCATGAAGATGCATTTATCATGATAAAAAGTTTTCTGATGTTAGATGACCTACTAATAAACTGTAACAACAATGCACAGGTAATACCATTGTTATATCAGAGTATAAAATAGGAGCAGTAATAAGACCCCACAGACGAAAGTGAAGGGTTTAACAAAATTACAGACAACTAAATAAAGAAGTCTTAGCACTCATTTCTGAAATCAAAAAATTTCACCAAACCTATATGGAAAATTTTTTAGTTATTGCTGACTGGGAATTTTTTCAAAATCAAAACAATTACCTGATCACTTGAGTCCATGCATGCTACATTAGATTGAAATATTATCCAGATATGATTATACACTTGAATACAGACAATCTAGCCTTATAACATATGCTGTTGCACTATTCCAAATACCAGATGATAATGAAAAACCATAACAGAGCAGAATTCCATAAAGTATATAGATATATGGGAATCAAATGTTTTGAATAGCAAGATGGCAGCAAAATGAACTAAAAAAGATGATGGATATAAACTGCAACATAATTGGCTATGCAATGGATGGCCAAATAAATGATCCTGCAACCTCTCAATGGCATTCTAGAAATTATGAGACCAAATGTCAATAAATAAGAATGCATACTGATAGATGATCGAGTGACCATACCAATTTAAGGTCTCCCAGAGATTTTAAACAATTGATCCATGGTGGACATCCAGGAATTATACAAGCCAAGACTTTGGCATGTTCCTATTTATGGTGGCCAGCAATAAGTAAAGACAAGTGTGTGTAAAATACCAGTCAAATGCAAATCAGAAACTGCAAACATATATTACATGGCCAATTGCTACTAAACTGTGGCAATGAGTTCACATGGACTATGCAGGGCTCTTCAGATGACATATATTTTTAATTATGATTGATTCATCATATTCTAACTCAGTAGAATATAAATTAGTTAAAAATACAGGGTCCAATGAAACAAGATATTTGCTTTCCATGAAACCCCAGAAAGCCTAGTAAGAGATGTCTGGCTTTACAGTATAACAATTTAAAGGTTTTATGAAAAAGTGGGATATCAAACAAAATTGTACTCCACCTGACCATCCAGAGTCAAATAGACTAGCCAGAAATATTACATCAGCTAAAACAAGCCCCTAACAAGTCAGAGTATTTACAAGTGTACAAAGTTCTGCAGATACCCATAGCATCAGTAGTGATTTCACCAGTAGAAAAGTTACTAGGTTAAAAACCAAACTATCACTATTTATACTCACAACTTGATTCTATAAAAAGTGACAGGCAAATGCATAAAAAATGGCAGTGGGTCAAAACATTTGGATCAGAAATTCCCTTAAGAAGAAGTAGCTACTGGGCATGATAATGAAAGTACTTTCAAATAAAAATAGAATCAGAAGCCGCATACAATTCCATCTACATACAAATCACATAAAGCAGTGAGTAACAAATAACAGTTTACCCTCCTATATAGGATTAAGTCATGAGTTTAGTGGGGAAAAAAACTGGCCAAATGACTGAAGAAGAAAGTGAAGAATTAAATACAGAATATACAGATGGCAAAAATACAATAGGAGGAATTGTACATGAGGAAAGTAATCTTAACACACAAAGGAATAAACTTCAAAGATTGCAGAAGTCACCTAGCTATTTTAAAGACTACATGATTTGAAAGAAAAATTGTAGTTCTCTAAAGTAAAAGGGAGAAGTGCTACATTTAGTTTTTAAAAAATATACAAGTTTAAAATGTTAAAATAATTTTAATCTGGCAAATTAAATTCCTCAGAGAATTAAAGTTACAAATTTTATCTAATAAAGAAAAAAACTAGTTATATTCATTTATAAGTATATTTTTTCTAATTATAAAGATAATCTTTGGAATTTAGAAAATTTATTAATTAACTACATATTTCAGAGGACAATAACAGTTCATACCCCCCCCTCCAATCTAAATCAGGGAAGTTCAGGTTTTAGTTCAAGAATTAAGAAGGCAACACAATATATCCAGCAGAAAAGTTAAAGCAGACTAATGATTGTACAAAAGCCAAGGAAGAAGACAACAGAATACTTCCAACAGAAGAGCTAAAATGCCAGTGCAATGCCTCTCAGAAAGTCCAAACGGGAGTTTCAGGGAATTAAAAGGTCGTAGGAACCTCCATATTATTTATTTTTTATTATTTGATTGCTGGAGTAACCTCTTGACTATTCATGCATCGTGACTCAGTATAGCGCAACAAGCCCTATCAGGTTGAAGTAATACAATTGTAAAAGCCCTGGATATGCAATGGTGTAGTTTTTTCAGCTACACACTATGTTATACTTAAATATTTCATAATGTTCTGATTACATTAGTGTGAAGATAGCATTAGTTAAGAATGATTCTTTTTATTAGCAATTTTATCTATTGAATCAGAATTCACACAAAAAACAACAACTATAGATTGTGATAATATCATTAATGAATTTGCAATTAAACATTCAAGGAAATGAAATATAATTTTTTGCTTTATATGCATTTTATTTTCTCAAATATTTATTCAATAAAATTGCATAAAGCCCTATTTATAATTTGTAAATAATCATAATTAAGTAATAATTTATATATTATAAGTATTAATTTGTACAATAATGCAAAAATTATATTTTATTTTCTTAAATGTTTATTTAGCAAATTTTTATTCAAAATAAATACAATTTTTAATGAAGAAAATCATTCTTGACTTGGTTTATAGTAATATTTTAAAATATCTAAAAATTTTATTATGAATAAAACATTGCTCCGACCTCTTTTTTTTTTCTTCAAGCTGGTTCTGTTTGTAAGTATTTTATTTGAAACTGCAATTTCAAAAAATCAAAATAAAATAATGTAATGTTTTTTTATTCTGTCTGAAGAAATGAATATGCACCATAAGTTCTCTCACAGATCTCTAAAGATCTATTAAGTACATTAATTCCAAAGTATAATGTATTTAAAAATCAGAATATATACTTTATTAAAGTTTGCAAACAGTAACAAGATAAATAATTTTATTATATTTAAACAAATAATAGTTAAATAATTTTTGAAAAGACTATGAGGGAAAAAATAATAGGAGGAATCTATTTTTTTAATATTTTCTATACTAGATTTTATGTTTGTGTACTTATAATCAAAGTAATTAATTTGAGTTGTTATATACTTTTTATATGTGTCAGTGCAAAGACATTTCTTGACATTAAATGAATAATTATTGGGATAAATAATTTTCCCACATAAGTGAATGTAATATAACAATATAAATGCAAATTAATATTTTATCAAAATTTATTAAAGATTAACTAGGAGATAATTTTAAATTATATAGGTGTCACATTTTCTATTATATATCACGAACATTTATATATTTGGTGTTTTGTGAATAAGTGGATACATTTTATACTATACAAAATGGGTAGAGAGGTCTTGAATTCTTTATGAAACAAAAAAGATATTTGAATATATAGGTGTATGTATATTTTATATTTTTAATAATGTATAACATATTAAGTCATGAGAGAAATATTTTAAAATAATTGAAAGGAAGAAAAATTATAAAATTACTTGTAGATTGTAAAAGTGATATATGACCATAATCAAATTACATTTAATGCAAGTTTGTTTGAAGAATATATAATATTAACCAAGAGATTATGTTGACTAAATAAGATTGTGAGTTTAGGGATATATTTTCTTTTATAAAATGTTAAAGAAGGTGTGTCATCAGGAGTCTTTGAATTTCTTTTAAAAAATGATGTTATCTCATCATTAAGCTATAGTATATTTAGTGAAATATTTTAATCATGATATCAACCTAGATTTTATTCTATAAAACTCAGGCAGAGATTTTAAATATTTTTTCGTATATAGGCAGTTCTACAATATATTATTTGGGGATTGGAATAACCATTTGCTAACTTTGGTTCACTCTCTCTATCTCATAACTCTTGAGAATCAAACTGTTTAGGAATTTTTTGATCAGTGATTATGAAATGGTGAAGGAATGTTGGTTATAAAAATCAGGTCAATAAAGACTCTACCACTTGTAGTGATAGGGATTCATTTGCAATCGCTATACATAAAGTTGTTGTTTTATATATAAATTGTTCAACTTTTACTTTCATTGAATATACAGTATATTTATTCTAATACTAAAATTTATGATAGCAATAAAAGAGAGTCTTATCATCGATTAGCAATTACACAATATTTTGAGTATATTATTCTCCATTCTTCTTTAGGTGCTGCTGGCCTTAACAGTAACAATATTAGTATAGATGTCGAAATTATTACACCTTTAGATTCTCAAATATAGAATTTTTATACAATGCTCTAACCAACTAAGCTTTGACAGAATAACTCAGTTGGCCAGAGCATTGCCTTAAAATTTGGTATTCAAGAATCTAAATGTGTAAATTCAACTTCTATGCTAATATTATCACTGGTCAGGCCCACAACACCTGAAGAAGATGGGAGAATAATACTACTCAAAATGTTGGGTAATTATTAGCCTGTGTTAGAATCCTATCATGATTTTTATTGTAAGTGAACAGTTGAAAACATCCTTTGCTCATTATAGATAGGATTATCAAAATTGCTGATATGAGTTGAAGCTAACTAGTCATAGTTTATATTTATTACATGAAATATAAAAGCAAATGTAAAATCAACAAATGAATAAACTAAGTCTTTGCAAATTTTGACAGAAATCAAGTAAAATTAATATACCATATTTTTGCTAGATAATAGGTTGAAAAATAATTTTACTGAAAGAGTATTTATCTGATGTAATTGTAAGTTTATAATTAATAATATATAAATAATAATACTTGAAGTAGATTATGGTGTTATATTCTTTAATTGCTTATATATTACATGACATTTATTCAATATACATTTCAGAAAAAAAAATAAAGACATTTCTCCTGTCAAATACAGAATTACTCATAAGTTGAAATATTTGCAAATGACCAGTTTTAGTAAGAATTTGCACGAAGTCTTAACATAAAATCAGTAATATATCTTTTCTTTTTCCAAAAGATTTCCACTGCCAGTCTATATAAAAGTTTTCAATAGATTGTTTGTGTAAAATTAGTAAATTAATTATCCATCTTTAAAAAGTATTCAGTAGACAAATACTTCCCACGCGCATAAGAGGTTTTCTAACAATTACAATTAATAAAAAATCAAATAGTTTATAAATTATGTCAATTAATCACATAATAGTATATTATTTTTTAAAAAGTTATTCCTAAAAAAACATATTTTTATTATAAATAGTCAAAATAAGAGTCATAGATCACATGACCCTATTTTCTTAAGCTTGTAAGTTATAAACAATGAGGATTGCCAATTCCTCAACAAGCTTTGTGATAAATGCTTAGCCAGAGTTCTATTATGTGAAAAAATACATATTTATGCAAATAAAGTTTGGTCATATGATTATTCTGTTTTTTAAAAAATAAATCCAAATATAAATTATCAATTCTCCATTCTCATAAGTCTACAAATAAAGGGATTTTAAAATATTTCTAAATTAAACTAATTTTTAAAAGTCGCCATTATCCCAGTTGTTTTACTAAAATCAAATTGCATATGATCTAAAAGCGTTGAGATAACTTTACCCCTCAATTCTTCATAAAATGGCATTATATGCAAAAAAATTAATTTACTCAAATTACTATTTTAAATTACAGATAAAATCTAAATGGGTCTTTGATTTAGTAAATTAATCCTTTTCTATAGCAATAATAATTATGATGATGATAATAATAATATCAAATCCATTTCCTTTATTTTGCTGTAATATCTTATATAAATGCAATTTAACCACTCTACTTTGAAAACTTTTAGCAAAAAACCTTTTATTGTACATATGTATAATAAAAGGTTTTTTGTTAAAAAGTGTTCAAAGTAGAGTGAATAAATTGCATTTATAATAATACAATAGCTCTGCAGTTGTTCATCTATTAACAATCCAGGTAAAAAGCAGTTTTGTTTGCTTAAAATTGATTTAAAGCTTTCATTTGACAAAAAAAAATCTCATCTCTTATTACAAAGTTTTGTCCAATTATTGCTAACTCATTTATCAAATTTGTTTCAATTTGGCATTCAAAATTTACAAAATAATCAATTTGTTTAACAATAATTTGCTGACTAATACAGCAACTGAGCTGTCATATGACCAGATGGCTGGTGCTTATTCCACTAACACTGAGTTCCAAAGTTCAAAGATAGTACAGACAAATAACCCTCAACAGATCAATAGTAAGTAAAAGTAATAATCTAGTAGATGTTAATAACAAAGATAACAATATTTCAACTATTCCCAAATCAGCTCCAAGATATAGAAAACCATTCCTAGTGACATCAGAGAACTGGACCTCAATATCCAAGAAGTACAATGCCCCCATCTACAGTTTGGGATCACGATGCTCTTATGATAATGAATGATTGGTTCAATAATTTGATACCAAGAGGGTTATTAGCAACTTTTAACATTTTTTCAACTAGGTCCATAATTCTATCTGCTACAGACATTAACATTTCTCTATATACATTTCCTAGGACAATTATTATTTGCTGCTTATCATTGCATGGACTGTGGGATAGCATTCAAATCCCAACTATTTGATGACTGAGTTCTTTCAAACCACAAGAGAGACTGATTTCAAGTACAAATACAATCACTTGGAAACTTTGACTTGATTATGTTGGATCCAAATCACTACAATTGTATCACAGGGTTGATCAAAAACACCTACTGAGATACACCTTCAAGATTTCCAGTCATGATGCAACCATTTGGAAAAGTTAAGGCTTTTCACCCCACATATCTGAAGGATACCCTTATACCCAACTCTAGTAACAGCTATGATTTCAAATTACATTTGCCCAATGACATTTATCCAAACAATTCCAACACAAATACTTGATCAAGAACCTACCCTATGCCAATATATCAAAGTATTGAAATCCTAGCACTACCCCTGTCACTAACAGGATTATTTAGCAGTGCAATGTGCTAATCCCCAAACTTCACTTTCAGAAAAATCAGCTGATCACCTAAATCCCCAAATCAATAAAGAACAGCCAACAGCACATCTTTCCACGATTACATCCATCAAAAGCCAAGAGTTTATCCATGCATTACTACCTATCCTATACACTCATCCATTCTCAATCTTGATCCATTACCTATTGACTTGACAATTCATGAGGCAGTAATGATAATCATGCCAACTCAATTGATATACAAACAATCCCTGATAATATTGTTTCCAACACTCCTCCCAATGCAGCAACTAAAGCTAGCCCTGCCTTAAATAACATTAATTTACTACACCAGAAGCTCTTATTTGTAATCATAATATGGCAATGATCATACCATTTATAATAAAATCTCAAGACATATATAGAGACAATTTTACCATGTTTACCACCTATACAAACCATCTCTCTCCCCAACACTTCTAATGAAACAAAAAGAGAAAATCTGGATGCTCTCCCACCAAAAAAGAGTGAGCAACTTAAAAACTCAAAACAGATGTGTTTGACCTGTTAATTCTGGAAATGGACTCTGTAGAAACCAGTCATGCTCTCATGTAAACTGAATGCCCCTTATCTGACTCCATTGATCAATCTTCCCTGAGTCCCATCATCAATAACAAATGCACTCAACAAGCAGGTTGGAAACATTATTAGTTAATGATCAACTACCATTATAAAATCATAATTATATAACAAGACCTTCCTGAAAACAATATAGTTTACACCCATCCTAACTGATGACTAGAATTAATTACCATAAAAAACCCTGATAAATGAAACTAAAAATTACTGTACTTAATGTTTGAAGTATTAACTCAGAGTCTAATCTTTTTCATTTAAAAAAGTGGATAAGCAAATATACAATCTCACATGCTAGGATTGCTTGAGACAAAAATACACAATGGATCCCATATTGACCCTGCTGCTTACCTCAATAGACAGGACTTCTGTTCCTGCTCCAGGAACACATCTTCAGCTGGAACTGGTATTGTTGTCATTCCAGCTGCCCATTCTCATCATTCAAGATTATTTACTTAAATTTCTTAATCACCATATTTCACAGCTATATTACAACATTAAATATTATATTTGTATATATCCCTCCTGATTCTATTGTTATTTCACCCATTATTCTGACAATTAACTCTTTGCTTGCCTCTTCTCTCATCCAACTGTTTTAAGGTGGGATTTTTATCTTGATTATCAATCACTCATATCAAAATGGCTTCATCTAATAAACTTTTCAGTTATGAGTGGTCAAAGCTTTTTGGCTTCCAAGTGCTATATTCCATAATAATCTGCATACCTCACTCATCAATCTTTGTTTTTACTTGCCAGTTCTACATTTTTTAAATCAGTTTGACCTTAATCTTACTCCTTACTCTGACACTCCAGACAGTCTCTCATCATGAATCTCAAAAACTACACATCACAGCCATTCATTTGTTTAAAACTATTTGAGTCCCTCTACCATCATATACCACAGAGTTCATGTTCTCTGAAACATATATCATGTTGTGGAAATTGGAACAAATAGAACTTGATCCAGTCCAAAGGTACCTCAGCATTATACATATAATATCATTCAATATCCAATATTTCACAAGCCATTTACCTCTACCTTCTGGAATTGTTTGATGAGTTGCATACATGGATTACACTAATGAAACCTGAACATCATACTCACCAACAGTTACAAACACTTTCCCAGGCTTATCAAAAAACCATCAACCATCTTAAAGAATATCTTGCCATTAAGAAAAGAAGGATTTGTCTTACTGTCTTACTCTTCAGCCCACATGGACTCAGGGATATATTTGCTGGAACATGGGATACCCATTCACATTAAAAGTTCTTATGGTACTCCAATTTGATGGTAATATGTGTGCAGGCTATTAAATGATTAATTCTATATACCAATATTTCAAGCAGAGGTTACAAATCCACAATGCATGTACACCACCTTCAGACTTATTTGGACCATCTGATACCAATACCCAATTCCAAACCATACAATTTGCAAACAAGCTTGCCACTATAAATAACTCATGTCACCCAGGTTCCAATGGAATCCCTGCTTTTGTTTTTACCCATCTTAGGCACTTTACTGCATTATACCTCTGTGACCTGGCAAATTATCTGTCCAAAAGATATGACATCAAAGACCTATGTGCAATCTCAATTGTACCATTTACCACAAAAACTAGGCTTAACCTCTACTCTTACCAATCTTTGACCAATTTCCATGAGACACTGGGAATTAAGATATTGAGAAAAAGTTGTAAAGGATCATCTAGAGACACACATACTTCCTGTAATTTCCAATATGCAATTTGCATAAAGGCTGTTCTGCCATACAGGCTTTGATTTTTAAAGCAGTTGAGTTCAAGACTGAAAAATATGCTCCAATTGCAGTTCAGCTAGATATAGAGTCTGCATTTGACTCTGTGTCTATTCCTATTCTGATTGATATGCTAGCTAACACTACCATTCCAAGTACTCTGCTTTACTTAATTACCAAACTTACTGCAGAGCAGAGAGATGCATATCACTCTCAGTGGGAAAAGTTCACCATCATTCACCCTCATGCAATCCATCTCCCAAGGCTCACCTTAGTGCATGTTCTTTTCAAAAACCCCAAAAAATTTTCAGGCATCCAAATTATACATATTCACCAATACATTCCACGCATAGCATACAGGGATGATGTCACCATCTTCCTGTCATCTCATAAGCCTCTCCCCATATTGCAAAGCATCCTCAATAATATACTGTTATGTATAAACTTAGATTTAACATAAGCAAAACAGCAGCATGGTTTATATACATTATCAAACCATACAACTCAAATATTCCAGGGAAAGGCAATCCCTTTCTTATGGCTTCCCATTTTACATGGGCTCACTTACAATGAACACCTTACAAAACAAGCTTAATGAAAATGCCACACAGATTACCAATTCCCTATCCCAAGCTTATCTCTCCCTTTATGCTAAAATTCACCTATTTAATATACTCATAACGATTTAAGACTACATATTATTTCCATTCCTCTTCTTACATTTAAGCAAAATATATTTAATTAGAAAGGGAAAGTGGAGTGTTGGTATATAATTATAAAAAAGAAAGAGAGAGGATGAGAATAAATTGAGATATATTATTATTGTCAATTGTTTAATTCTGCCATCTCCTCCTTTGCAACAATCTACTATGTGGCAGAAAGACGGTTTCAATCTCAGCTAAGAGATTTAGTTTACTACCCATTAACAATAGTCTGGATCTCCAAGTATTCTATATTCAAAAAGCCATAAATTCAATTGAATCAATTGTTTAAAAGTTCCCAGGACTATAGTTGCTGTTACAAGTAATCCCTACTGATAGTCTTTCTCTCTCTATCAGCTTCATTTCTCACCACACTTTACCAGTCAATCCTATCATCATCCAACTGATCAACATTCCCCACGACTATTAAAATTAAACACACCTACTGTCAAACGTATGCTATACTATATCCAGAAACCAACAAAAGTGTTCCTTCTCCTATGCTTGTTATCAATAACCACCAAGCTACTCCCCTCCTTCCATAGGTAGCCCCTGGAACCTAAATCTTTCAGTTTCCTAGTTTGTCTTAACCTACATGCATTACCACATCTCATTTTCTCCATATATAGATATATATAGTCGTATGTCAGAGAAAACTCAACAACATCTCTTCCAGAAATGTCAAGCCCTCAACCAAATAAAAACTGTCATGTTAAATGCATACAAATGACCAGTTGCATCTATACAACAGCTAATTCAATCCTATCTGAAAATATGCCCCCCTCCCACACGCACACCGAACATATGCAACAACTTTTATCCTGTATGCCTTCTAGTGCATTCACTGCATTTTCACCTTAGCAACAATACCAGAAGACACCCAACTACATTTATCAGTAAGTTCCAACAAATCAATGCCTGGGACAACAATACTGCACTCCCAGATATTTTTGTTGCCACCTGTTCACTACTAAAACAACCATCCAATCTATAAAAGGTCATAGTCCAACAATAAGCTGCATTGAATAGCATTCAATGATATCATCCAGTATTTTCAACATAGCCCACCGTCACTAACTGCCTTCAATACTATTTATCACCAGACTATAAAATTAATTCCCTATCTATCCCAATCCACCCTGTCACCATATATAATTCTCAATTGATTTTGTTTTTTGTACAGCATCCATAGCTTGTATTGTAAGTTAACTTCCTATTGTACTACAAGATTAATAATTAAAAGAACAATAATCAAGATTAGTTTAGTGACTGCAAATAACTTCCAATATGATGCCAGATTTTACAATCTTAGATCATATCTTTGAATTTTATATTGAATTGTAATGGTTAAACTTGATATCCATCTATATATTCAAAACTAGTAGCAGCATTTATAAAAAAAATATATACCTTGAAACCTGTTTAATGTAACACTTAAAATTAATCCATATAAAAACCTGTACAACATGATTGCACCTGTAACTTTTACAATCACTCTATTCATCTTTTTTTAAATCATATTCATTTACCAAGTTCTCATCATTTAATTTTATTGCAAATTCATTGAATATATTTTCAAATTTTTCACATTCTCTTCCTTTTGTATTTAATATTATAATAGTTTTCTTTTATTTTTCTTCTTCATATATCTCCAAAATTTTTCACTACCCTCTCTTCCTATATTGCTAATCTTTTTGTTAATTTCTTATTAAGTTCATCCCATTTCCATCTTACTTTTATTGCTAACCCACCTAATATTTACCTTCTTTTCTTCAAATTGTTTTTTTTTTTTTCAACTATTTTTTTATATTTCCTGCAATTTCTTTTTGTTCTCCTTGTTTTAAACTTTTCTATATATTTTTCTTGTTAATTTATTAGTTCTAAATGAGTATTTATTTGAAATCTTCTACATTTAAATTCACCACCTTTTATCATTTTCTTCAAAATATTATTAAACCTTTTAATTTAACTTCATCATTTATTTCATATCTATTAGTTATCAAACTTTCTATAAATTTTTATACCTAATTTTTTAGACATTCCTTATTTTATTAACATAAAATTATGATCATTATTTCAGTCCTTTTTCTTCATTAAATTCTTTTTTTAATATATTTTCTACTTTTTTTTATTTATTAATTCATAATCAACAATACACTTTAAATTCTGTGTCAATTATGTAAATTCCCTATTCATATATTTTTTTACACATTCTTTTTAATAATGCTCTATTTCATATTCTCTATTTTATAAATATCATTAAAATATTTTTTATATCACAAAAAATCCAATATTTTACAATTATTCTTTCTACACTCATCAATACAACTATGTAAACCTTCCCAAATAAAATATTATCATTCTATCCTTAAATATTCTTCCCATTACAATTAAACAATGTGGCACATCTATTTACCTTTATTCAATTACAATTTAATACCCATATGTTTTTTACATTTTTTTTCTACAATATCATACTATTTATTTATTTATTTTTAAAATGCACTAATTTTTCATCCCTAGCTACTAACAAATTCAATTTTTTTCGTATAAAAATCTCTCCCAGCTCTCTTGACTTATTTATTTCTTTATCCTTTATATATTTATAAAATTAAGTTTTACACTATTACCTTTAGACCTTCCTTTAAATATTCTTTTTTTGCAAGTTTTCCCAGATATTATCTTTAAAAACATATTTTCTACTTTTTCACCATTCATCATATTATATTCATCCATATTTTCCTTTACTTTATTGACTTTCCTAAATATATACTTTTCTTCAACATCTTATTTTTGTTTCTTTCTATGCATATCACCCTTCTTTAATTCAATGTAACATAAACTATATTATAAATTAGTACATCTAGTATTTCATCTCTATTGTCTAATAAATATCATTTTCTTGGTTTTGTATCTAATAAATATAATGCACACATTTATTAAATTAACCAAAAAAAAAACTCAAATTAATTTCAAAAAACTTTTTAAAAATTATTCACCTATCAAATCTTTTTAACAACCTCATTACTCCTACCTATCCATTCTTTATTCATTAAAACTTTTAAATCATCTTCTTGTTTTTTTTTAGAATCTCTGTCTTCACTCCTTTTGTCCCCACTGACACCATAACATTATTATCTTTGACATTTTCCCTAACAACTTAACAGTATTTAAAGCTTCAACATCTGGAAGTCACACTTTTAAAGTCTGCTCTTCATCCTTTTTTAGTTATCACATCCCCATATCCCCTAATCATTGAATCGTTCAATAATACATCTTCTATATTTTAATACATTCTTCCTATAAATTAATTCTTCCAAAAACCAAATCCTTCTCAAATTTATCTTTTTCTGATGTATTCATTGCACTAGTAATACCATTGGTTAATAATACACCACTAGACTATATAGTTCATAAAGTTTAAACTCACAACTAAAAGTGAATTCATTAAATGTAGTACATTCTTTATTTAAGTAATGAATCATTACAATAAAATAAAATAAAATTCTTGACATTATATCCAAATCTTTGTCCAATTTTATTAAACAAGGTTTTGAAATTTTAAATGCTAAATAAGAACACTTAAAATTTTTAAAACAAAAATAACATTCAAATAGCAACTTTCCTGTATAACCTTGTTTTAAGTATATACAACATAAAAATCTTTTTTGCATAAGGTAATAGCCAATATTAAAAAAGGAGTGTTAAAAGCATTAAGAAAAGAAAGCAAACTTTCATAAAATAGATAGAACTTTATCATATATATATATTCTGACCTCCATAACAGTATCGGGCCCCTAAAGTTGGGCCGCCACAATCTGACCTCCATAACGGTATTGGGACCCTAAAGTTGGGCCGCCACAATCTGCCCTCCATAATGTATTGGGCCCCTAAAGTAAGGGCCGCCACAATATGCCCTCTCACTCTGTTGTGTAACCATGTCCACATTGAGCCCACCACGTTACACCACAATCTGCCCTCTCACCCTACGTATAATTATGTGTATATGTGTACTCCACTTCCCCCAAAATAAATAATATAACATAGTGAAAAAATCGCCTCACCGGGTTCTAGCTCTAATAATTAATGAGATATTCAATTAAATGCTTTACTAGCTCAGGTTTCTTAAAATTAACTTAGGTTCTGTTTTAGACTAACTCAAATAACTATTCTATAATTCATGAGACTAGAAGTGGAAATAAGGGTGACAAAGTAGATTACATTGAGATAATATCCCCTAGGATACCACCTCAATGGCATAAGAACACTATCCCCCCTTATATTACTATTACATATAATAACTACATAGTATTCTTATGACTTCTGCAACTTCTAATCACTAAGACTCATTCAACAATTAAAGTATTAATCTTTTATCTATAATAACAATAATAGTAATTATCTAGCTCAAATGAAATAATCTCAGGTTCTTAAATTTATTCAAGGTTAAATTAAAATAAGGTAGCAAAATATGATAAGGGATTTTGTGTCATAATTTACTACTCTGAAATTAGATTAATAATAAAACAATAATAATAATAATCACAATCTTCATTGTTTAATCTAACTAGTACAGCTTTTCTTTTATCGCAAATTTATAACCGTAATAAATTAGTGAATAATCTAATATCCTCTTTTTTTATCTTTAAGTAATAAAATAAATTAGTAAGTGGCAGTGTTTAGATAATCTGATAAATGAAGCAAGTGGCAACTAATAGCATACAATTTAGCAAATTATTATGACAATGGATTTATGACCAATAACGCAATGCAATTTTATAATTATTCAATTACAACAAAAAAAAATCAATAATTATTTAAGATTAAATATACTTCTCTATTTATATTTTGTGCAAACAATTATATACTTAGTTTAATGATGGTAAACATATCCTGTGAATTCATGCAATGATGTAGAGAAACAAAACTCAGACACAAGTTTTAATAAACAAATTTTAGAATTTTATTAACAACAATCAAAATTAAGATAAAACAAACAAATCTATTTACATTTATTTACAAGGGATATCCTCATTTTTTCTTTCCGCTACAATAGTTGAATTATACATTTTTAGATTTCTTTTATAGTTAATTTAAATTATTATACCTTTTATAAGTTATTTATTTATTTCTCATTAGGTTTATTATATTACTTATTTTAACCATTTTATGGGTAATTCTATTCTTTACCTTTTTATATTAAAGTTATCGTATTATAAATTATATATGTGGATAAACATCATTTATAAACATTATAAATTTACAATCAATATGGTTTTTCCCCTTTAAAAAATTACATTTTCTTGTAACTCTATATAAGTCACTCTGCATATTGTTCAAATATTATTACTACCTATAATGTTTGTTCTCTAATGCTCGTAAACTCTAATACATTCATTCCATAAGCCATACTCATGTATAATGCCATAACACGGGTTTAATTATTACCTATTTCAGTTTCACATATATTATAATTATCGAATGTTATTACATTCTTTAAATATGCAATACTTATATTTTTAAATACAATCAACAATAAGAAAACGTTAAATCATTTTTAATATTTTTGTATATTTCTCTTTGGGTATATTTTTATAAAATTATAGTTCATTTCTTAAAAATTAAAATAATTCTCTGACTCCTTCCTTTCTTAGGATATCTGCATCTTCCTTTCAATAATCATAATCTACTCTTTGTTAATACTTAACTATTCTTATTTCAAATAACAGCATGACATACATTCTAAAATATCTATTGTTTCTTTTTTATATACTTATCATATAACGATGTAGTTGCAAGAAATACAGATAAAGATAGCGAAAGATGTATAGGATATCGGGAAGATAGATAGATAACTTATCAAACTATATACTTCAAAATGTATTGAACAGTGTGAATAGGGCCGACATTCATTGTCTGGAAACCCTGGCGATAAGCATGATGTGGCAGCTATTTATTCAGCTTTACCAAACATCTAGTAAGATTCACAAGAAAGATAAAATAACACTGTCCATGACAACATGTGTAACAGTCATAGGGCTTTGTTAACTATGCTGATTACCATCTAAAACTACTTATTATTTCATTCCCTGTAGCATCCTAGTTTTTTAATACATCCTCTTGGTTTCCGAATCTCCACGTACTACCAAGTCACTACCCAAACTATCTCTCAAGATTTTTACTGTATCCAACATCAATAAAACTAACTACCTTTTAAAACAATAAACAAAATTCACTAATATAAAACATTTCCCTATTCTATAAGAACAATTTGTCTTGCTTTATTACACTGTAGGTTCGACATCTATGTTTTGTTAAAATACCACTTAAATATCCTAATCGGAAAATTTAACAGAAAATACGACATAACCACCGGTTATATTGAACTATATTAATAACACATAAAATGATTATCGTATGCATATTTTTAAAAAATCTAATTACATCTCAAAGTGTTTAGAGTGTTGTTTTTTCAAAATGCGTTTTACAATAATTATAACAATAAAACTTTGCATTACATTCATTCGATTCACAGCTGATCTAAATAAATAAAACATACATTATATCATTAATAACCATAAAATGTTACCAAAATAATCTTTTACCTTCCTATTAGAGTTTGTAGTAGGTTTCTTTCTCTTCGAGCATCGCAAATATACAAATTTTCACACACATACAATTTTATTTGAACATTCAAAATCAAAAAAACATATTATTTTATATAATGTTATATTGCGAATTAATGTATTTGTTTCCCTATCGCTATCTAAAACTTAATGTTTAACTTAGATTAATAAAGAAAATAATTTAAACCATAATCACATATTTTCTGGCGGTAAATCTTGGTTAGTCCCATAATATTTATTATTTCTTCTTTTGTCCGAATATTCTCCTTTCTGATTATTAAAGTTTTAAATAAATTAGTTCATTTAGTAAACTGTTTAGACGATCTTTAGTTTCAATGTTTAATTCAAAATTATTAAAAAAAACATTTATTTAGTTATCCCACGAAGCTTTTAATGTTCGGGCGAATATTACCTCGGCGCGTTGATGCATCTTTATTTCTAGCTGAACTACAATTATTTAATCATTACGGTACCAATTGCATTTTTCCATGGATCCAATATTTTATATTTATTTCTCTGTAAAATTTTTTTTTTTCTTCTTTAGGCAAGTGTTTTCCCTGGTAAATTTCATTTTTATTCATTATTATTTTATATACAACATTTTCGATCTTTAACTATTTCTAGAGTATTTGCTCAGGTCATCTTAAAGAAAGCAATTCATAAAAATTCTTTTTGTCCATTTATTCTTATACAAATAATATTTATTTTTATTTTCCATTATATTCATTACTTTGTGCACAATGTCCTTTCATTAATTTTATACGCATGAAAGCAGTTTTCATAGTAATACGCTATACAAACTATATCAACGAATAACATTAACATTTTTGGAATATTATAAAATTTATAACTTGGTTTTCAGAATCTATCCATTTTTTATTGAAAATTCAGATTATATTTTAATAGAATCCACTGGCAGGTTACTGTGGAGTTAGTGAAACATTATTATGAGAACTTTTTTAAAATTTTATTCTTAGATTCTCTTCGGAAGATTTTAAATTGTCAGTTAGTTTCTTTCAAAGATATTTATTAAAGTTATAATAAAATTGACTAATAAATTGAAGAAAGAAAGAAATTTTAAAGAGCTTAAAATTTTACCTCTGCTCTGGAGTCAACACATTTTTGTTCTCCCAGTTTATACAATTAATTGGCGTGATTTTTGTTGTCTGCCAAGATCTATCTTTTTATTGGTCAATCCCTACTTTGGTTTATAGACAATTTCTAAAGTTTTAAAATCGTGACGTAATAGACTTAAATATTAACCTATTATTATTTTTAAATTAATTATTATCTATTACAATTTAACTATCTTTTAAAACAATTTTGAAACAATAATTAATAAAGATGTATAATACTTATTTTTTATTATAATGTGTGACAATTTCATCCAGTCCCCTAATATACTATTTAAATATTTTAATTATTAGTATTAATTTAAACTAGTGCTTATACATACAATATTCCAGACAGTCACGTAGACATTTCCGGTGTTTAGTCTAGTTTTATCTGTCTTAATAAATTGGCTACTTATATTATTTAAAATGATTATATAAAATTTTGAAAAATAATTTAGAAAAATATAGAACTAGATACAATTCTCACCATCACAATACTTATTATTAAATATATTATATTAACCTTTTATTGCTTATTTATAATTTATAATATTAAATACTATATAATATTAATTTTAAAATTTTTTAGTAATTGACCATTTATAACCATCATTGACCCATAGAAAAGGGCACAATATATATATATATATTGTGATTCTATGCTATTGCACATGGTATTATTCAAATGCTCTACTTAAGTGTTCATGTTATTTTAAAAAAATAAGAGTAGAATGAAACATGATAAAATTTATTATGACATTAAAATATGCATGAATTGTACTATCTAAGTTTTATTTAGTTGATGTAATTAATCTATTAAAGTAACTATACGTACTTAATATAAAATTTTATTGACATAAAGATTATTAGAATGTGTAGCTTTAATATTTAATTAGAAAATATGCTTTTAAGATAAGAATTGGGTTTTATCTCATGCTTAGTTTATAGAAAATTACAGCTAAATAATGTTGGATCTAATGGAAGATTGATTAAAGCTAATTTTAGACTTAGAAAATTATAAACTAGTTAGTGGATTTATTTATGTTATAATGTCATTGTTAAATTAATTATTAAAATTGATTAATAATTTGTTTTAGTTATTGTATTATTAGAGCTTAAAATATTTGAATGAAGTTAATTTATTTAAAAAGAATAAATATTAAAGTTAGTTACTAATGCACAAGTTAACTATTAAACAGATTAAATTTAAAAGGATATAAAGTGAGTTCCAATATGTGTGAGTATGAGTGGGTATGTATGCGTGCTGGTTTATTAAATTGTTATTTATTATAAGTGAAGTTAATTTAATTTTATTTTATTTGTAAAGTATTAACTGTGCAGCCTTTGGTGGCACTGTTTCTAGTTAAAAACAGAGCGATATAACATTACCGAGCTGCTAGATTTTTTTTTTCTATTAGATCGTATTTTGACATACGGCTGTAATTTTTTTCTTTTTTAATGCGTTGTTGTTGTTTTTTTTTTTGGACATAATTATTTTTTTTTTGTTTTCATTTCATAAATTTAAAACTATAATGGACACTTTGACCTTTTTTTTGGATCTCAAAAGTAAATAATTTTTGACATACGCCTTTTTTTTTTTTTTTTAGATTTCCATTCTAAATCTACTGTTTCTTTTTTGCAGATGTCTTTTCTTTTTTTGGTTTGGATTCGATACATTTTAAAGTATAAGGGACAGTTTTAACTTTTTTTTGGAATATCTCTAATATACACAATTTGCTTTACGTACGACTTTTTTTTTTTTTGCCTTTTAGTATACTGTGTGTTTTTTTTAAACAGACGTCTTTTTTTTATTTAAAATTAGAATTAACACTTTCTTTTTGAATTTGTTAAAAATGCGGGGGGTTGCTGTTGATTGATTTAGCAAAAAAAAAAGTCAACGCTGTCTGAAAAACTCCGCCTCAGATGTCCGTATTTGCTTATGAACGAAAAGAATTGTTTGGTATTTTGACTAATATATTGATCGAGAGAGTTGATTCTCTTTTGACTGAAAGAAGCGTAAAGTTGTCAATCGATTTGAGAAGAATACGAAGCTGTCCGACCAACTCCGCCACACTCGGATGTAAAGCCCTACCCTTTGAACACTGACATTCTGGATGTTAATTAATCGACTTACAGATCAAAAGAATCACAAACAAAACACAGATTCTTTTAAATCAAATAATAAATTTTATTCACCATGTATAACTAAACCGAATCAACCGCATTATCTTTTTCTCGCTTTTTTCAGACATCCCCCGATTGCAAGAATGTGGTAGCCATTTTGTTCTTCTTTTGTTACTCTTGTCCGAGTCGTGACAGAAACGGTACTTTTTCCCCAACAACTACAATCGTCTGACAGAGATGTTGGCATACTTTTTTTGGGTTACAAATAACAACAAACAGCAAAAAAAAAAGCTTGGACAAATCTCAAGAATACACTGATAATTACTAGTATGCCAAAAGATCTCAGTTGGGAAATACAAAAAATCATCAACATCAACAAATAAACAGTTGCAAAACATTCCAGTGCACACACACTCTCAGATTCAATTCAAGACAGAATACAAATTTGATTACTATGTGTAGGAATTCATGCCACGATGAAATAAGCAGCAAACTAGATGATCATCTAGTGTTGTTACTTTAGACATAGGGTTAGGACCGCGGAAGTAATTGGCCATGGATTCTAACCACTACATCTATTGTCTCTTGTTAAGCGACTAATATGATCGCTAGTCATGTATTAGCCATAATGTGCGGCCGCGAAAGCAATATTATTGTGTTTTTACACAGAAACAGCGCCGCCACAGGCTGTACAGTAAATAGTTTACAAATACCAAGAATATTTATGATTAATTCAGTATTAATAATTATTTAAAATAAATAAGTTCCAGAGCTTCTTATAAATTAAAAGTAATTGATAAAGGGGATAATTTAAAAAGAATAAATGTATTCTTCATTTTATTCTTTCATTTTAGTATTATTATTATTAAATAATTTTAAAAGTAAAGGTCAACTAATGAAAATTTTTAAATTATCACATGATAATAGATCAATATATAATTTTTAATTTTGTTCCTCATCATAGTTTACATATTTTTTGACAGAGGTCAGGCATAAAAGGGTGGCTAATTAAAATGCCCATAAAAATAGGGAAGGTATAAATAGGGGGATTTTTAGTGTGTTAGGAGACCAACATACCAGTGAAATAAAGCTCTCATCTCAGATTAGCTCTCTTATCCCAGCTTCTCTCTCTTCACATTTGTAATCAACAAGCAGGCATTAAAATTTAATTTATAATTTTTTTAAATCTAAATTCAAAATGATAATTTTATAAAATCTTATTATTTGTAAATTCATGATGTGTTGTTAAGCAAAACATAGGTACTAGATTGATCTATACTGTGGCCTTATCAGGAAACTTTCAAAATAATTAACAAAATAGTCAAAATAAGAATCATAGATCACATGACCCTATCTCTTAAGCTTGTAAGTTATAAATAATGAGGATTGCCAATTCCTCTACAAGCTTTTTGATAAATGCTTAGCCAGAGCCAGCACTTAAAATATCTCTGTCAGGAACCCCTTCCCAAACCCCTGACCATGGTTTCGTGCTTTGGCACTTCTCAGAGAGGTATCAGGGTAGGTTCAGTCACTAGATCTAAAAATACCAACCCAAAGCAAAGCACTTATCTAAAAGTTATCTATTCCCTATGAAAAACTGGTGTTGTATGTTAATTCATTGCTACTAATTGTATATGAACCAAGAATTAAGGACCAAAAAGATAATATATTTTCCATTATCTTTTCAAAGTTATAATGGACATTATTATTATACTGGACTATTTTATTGTGTATTTCTTACTTTTAATAATGTGATATTCCAATTAACAGTTCGATAGACTTTTGAGATTTAATTTACAAAGAAAAAAATGCTTCAATGAAAATTGATATTATATTTAATTTAGAAATGCTTAATGCCTGACAACTAGAGTAATAATGATTTGTTTTTTAAATATTTTCTTAATTGTTTTAAATGCTGACTCGCATATTTTACAATATGAAATGAACTTTATTTTATTTAATTTCTAAGAAAATAACTATATTACTGTTTCCAAGAGAACATTTTAAATGTGAAATGAGTGGATGCATCGATATGAAGTTTTGTGTAAAAGATATTACTTTAAATGAATAACTATACTATAGAATGTGAAAACCATTTAAATTGCTTACTTTAAAATGAATAGTAATTTATTAATTGCTATCATTAGTTACCTCCAGATGAATAGAATATTATTTTAAATAAGTATATAAAATGCTCTTTTAAAACCAAAGTACATCCATGGATATATTTAAAGAAATATTTCTAATAATACATTTGCTATTTGAATTTTGAAAAATTGAAACAAGCTATGGTGAACTCTTTAAATAAACTTATAAATCAATGAAAAATGAATCCAAATTTATTGCAGTAATTGTTTTAAGTGTTGCTGTTTTTGTATATCATTTGTCCCTGGGAAGTCATAAATGTTTTTGTTATTTTAAATATGTAACAAGTTACAGATGCATCACTTCTAAAAATAATTTGCCATCAAAAGGACATTGTTTTCTTGCATCAGGTAGTTCATTGTGGAAGAACTCGGATATAAGAACATGGTATTTAAAAAATAACAATTTTTTTAAAATTTTATTTTATTTTAATATTATGTAAAAGTATTTTCTTTAATTACAAGATAAAATTATGTATTTATTCTTATGTTAGAGAAGATAAAATTTATACATTTTTTATTTGTAGCGCATACATGTCCAGGTAAAGTTACACATTTCTATACATTTGTGAGTGGTATTTTATTATTACCCTATTTATCTTTTTATGGGTAAGCAGCTAATATTTGCTTTATCAGAAGCTCATAAAAATTTTCAACTATTATAGTATAATAATTTTATTATGAAGTTATTAATATGACAATGTATTTATCATTATTATATTTAATAATGTTTGCATTTTCTGTTTATGTCCACTTTAGTTTTAAAAGTTTTATGCTGTTTTATTGAATATGTATATTTTTTACTATTTGCAAAATTTTATTATGCTACTTAAAGGATTTTTCTAGTTATTGGACTTGCATTCATTTGTTGGTTTTATGCATTATTTTGTGTATTTTAGAGATTGAAAATTTATTTCTCATTTTTCAGTGATATTTTTTTTTATCATGCCATGGTTGTGCTGATATGTGCTAGTCCCTTTTAATAATTTTGGGATGTATGTGAGTTTATTGTGTGTTAATTATATTGTACTTTGGAGGATTTGAGCATGCTCTCCCCAAAGTTTAGTATTTACTTTTCATGAGAGGATTATATTTTGATATTCTATGATTGTTTTTCATGCTTAGATACTAATAGCTTGATCCTTAGAAAAGATTTTTTCGATGGTTTATATTCCATTTCCCATGTTTTAGGACCTTGTTTACACATATATTTACCTGAGAAAAGGTAATGGAATATGCCATTGTTTCTTTCCAGTTTTAGTTATGGTTTGAGAAGCTTTTCTCCCTCATGAAGATAGTTATATTCCACCATGTAAGGTGAAGTTAATAGATGTGTTAAAATTGGTCATGGCAATTGATAAGGTAAAATTTTGAAGTGTATATCATTTCAGGGACACTTTTATATTCATAGTGTTTAGTAAAGTGAAGTAATGTATGTATTGTACTGTAGTGTGTTGACAGGAGTTTACAAGAAAACCAACAAATATTTTAATAATTTAATGTTTATATGAGAGAATAGCATAAGATATGCACATATGTATTATTATCATTATCACCATGCGGAAGTAGTTTGCTGATGGATTGGTAAGACAAGGGTTTAAATAATTTATTATGTGGACATGGGAAAAATCTAGTATATTGCGGGTGTGGCTTCTGAAGAATTTTAATGCAGACAGTAGTTTTTTATTTATGTCTTATTATGATAATATTATCATAACAATTTGCTGATTAAAGTTAAGCCATCTATCAGTTAAGAATTAAACTTTCTAATTTTATTTTAATATGTTAAAAAAAAACTAACCTTTTTTATGAACCAGTCATGAAAGAAAAATGCATAGTAACTTTTGACATATATTATTATCAAATGAGAATGCAAACCAATTCAGATACCTTGATAGTTTTATAAGTAGAAAGCTGTACTTAAATATTGCGATTTAACACACACCTTAATGTGCTACTGCTTTTAACATGTCAAAAGATAAAGTATTTTATTACAGGAAACAAACTAATGCAACTAAGTTTTATAGTGTTGTTATTTTACCTTCTTTATTAAATGGAAGTGAGATTTGGACACCCTATTCTTGCAAAATAAAGCATTAGAGAAGTTTCATTTAAGGATGCTGCATAAAATTTTAACAATACAATGGCACAATCATAAAGCAAATCAATATATTTTTCACTTTGTGAATATGATATCATAGAGCCATTTCTGAAAAATTATACCTTTATTGGATTGGACATTTAAAATGAATCAACAATGCAAGTCTTCCTAAAAGAATATTTTATGATGAACTTCAGCAGCATAATTTTATGGGAGAGATAGAATTTATCTACATTATGAGCATTATCTTGTTTTCATTGGGAAGATATGGTGGAGAAAAGAATACATTAGATAGCTACAATTAGACATGGTATTGAAGTATTTAAAAAAAAAAAATTTGCTAAAGAAATTAAAATTCAGAATTATAAAATATCAAGGGACCAGAAAAAGGAACCAGTATGTTCTATATGTGAAAATATTTGTGGGATATAGTTTAATTTTTATAGTCATCACAAAACTCAATACTAAAGCAGTTTTTTCACACCCTCCTTTCATTCTTTTTTTTCTTTTTGAAATTAGAATTTTTCATACTCAAAGCATGGTAATAACAATATCGAAACAATTTTTGTCCCTGATAAAGATAATATGCAATTGTGTGTAATAATAAGTGTAGATATTGATGGTATTAGAATATCCAATTTGAAAGATAATTTTGATATATTTCATAATATATCACTTTTCATTATTAATAAAATTATTCGTGAAACAAATGTTCCTGGCATATTAAAAGTTGCTATGATTACACTCATTTACAAAAATAAAGTTAAAATTACTTTAATAATTACAGACGTATGCCATTATTCCCTCTATATGTAAAATAATTGAGAAATATTTATATGACACTATTAAATATTATTTATTTAAATTTTTTCCCCCTAAATCACGATGTGGGTTTTGGAAGATAGGAGTACTACTACTCTGTTAGAGAACTTTGCTGATACCACAAATCTTGTCTTAAATGACAAAAAAATATATTTATACCATTTTTAGGGATTTCAAGAAGCTTTTGTTTTATTGATCATGATTTTTTTTTCTTTTCTTTAAAAAAATACAGAATTCACGACAAGATTTTGAACTTATTGAAAAGCCATTTAAAGGATAGACCTTATATTACTAAAAGTAATGGAGCTTTAAGGGACAAACATTTAGTTGAATGTGGAGTTCTATTCCGAGACCTTTATTATTTGTAACCTATGTCAATGATATTGATAAAATCTGTAATAAAACATTAATTTACCAATATGCAGATAATACTATTTTAATTAGTGTAAATTTAAATCTAAATATTCCTTTCAAAAATCTTCAAACACACTGTAATATAATTGTTAATTGATGCTTTGCTAAAAAAAATATTGGTAGTAAAAACAATACAAAATTTATGCTAATATCTTCACTCCATTTAAAAAAAATTTTTTTTGATACTTTCATTCATTCCAATACTTGTATTTACTCTCACAATTCTCATTGTAATGATTCTTGCATATAGATCGAAGAGATTGAAAAGATTAAATATCTTGGTATTATTATTCATAATAGAAAGAATGTCATAGTCAAATCACATTAATCAATTTTTACAAAGGTTCAGGCATTTGTACTTCATGTTTTATAAAAAAAAATTTTCTTCCCATATAATATATTAATAATAATTTGCATGGCATTATGTCAGTCTCTGTTAGCTTTTGGAATTGTATTATATGGTTTCTGTCATATCTGACCTTACCCTTAAGAAGTGGACTAGTCCAGATTTCTTCCTTATCTAATAGAACTGAGCACTCATTGCCACTAACCACTGTGTAAACATGTAGATAACCAATGTATAAACATAGCCAAAGAGTAAAACCTAAGTATGGCCAATGTGTAAACATGTCTGTAAAATCCTACCATTGGTTAGTACTGGCCAATAGGCAATGATGCTCTCTGTAATTGATTTCTGCCAGTTGGCAATAAATAATCGGCCTTTTGAAAGCAAACCAGAGAGAAAAAGATAACATCTGTCTAACCTGAATGACTGAACATATTCTAAACCACTCTCAACTACAAAGGTATTTCTACTATAATCATTACTGATACACCTACACAGGGAGGCATGTCCATGATAGAACTAGAAGCTGCTAGAACTATGGCTGACTCGAGGCAAGCTGTCCAATACAGTTGTAAGAATCTTGACTGAAACTCACAAGGGAAGCTAATATATACAGTTGGAAGTGATCTCAGTAATTCAGTCCTGACCAGCTCATTATTAACTAAGTTATATGTAAAATTGTATTTATTAATGGCATAACATGTATGTATATTTGTTCTAATAAATTGTAAATTTTGTGAGTGATCATATTTTTTTGATATCACTGTTGGTTTGGGTCTGAAACCTGCAATTCAGCCAAACACAACAGTTTCAAATTTAAAATGGTTAAAGATATTCCAAAATAAAATTATTAATCTAATACATAGTGCACTCATATTGAAGAAAAAATTGTGATTTGAATTTGATAAACTTTTACCAACTTATAATTATTAAGAAACATTATTTTAATAATACATTTAAGAATTATAAGACATCTAATTATAATAGTTTCCTTAGAAATAAATATATCCTTTCTTTTAAATACAGAAACAAATATGGAAATACATTAAGAATTGTATATATTCCAAGAATATTTAATAAATTGCTAGTGTATACATTGAATCTAAATAGGATAAGATTATTTTAAAAAAGAACTAAAAAAATATATTTTATAGGTTTAAAATTTATGTTTTTGTTTTGGTTTTATTTCATATTCTATTCACTATTTTTAAAATTGCCACCTTATATGTTAAAGCTAAACCATATAAGATTATTAAAATCATTAATTAAAAAATGTCTTTAATATGTTTAAAATTTGCGGTTTTAATTTATTATTATTTTGTCCTGTATTTTATTCATTGCTTTTAGTATACAATTTTATTATTATTATTTTATTATGTGTATTCTTTTGTTATAAGATTATGCCAACTACTTTTATGTAATGAGTATATAATGTTTGTAAAAATTTATGAAAAGCAGATGTAATCAAAATAAATAAACAAATAAATGATTATTACTATCATTGAAAAAATTATTATTATCATTATCATCACCATTATTATTAATATATAAACACTGATGTATAAATATTTAGAAATTACAAAGATAGTATTGGAACATTGATTTATTTGATTAACAAAACATCACTTGATATTCTCAGCTTATTCTTTCAATATATACTTTAAACAACAATTTATTTTATCCTATTCCAGAACTATTTACTGTAAACTTAAGTTACTAGATTATATTGATACTACAGCTACATCTCTAGATAAATTTCAGGTTTTTGTCTTTATCATTGAAGATTTAAGATTCCATGTTGGAAGAACTGGTTTATAATTATTACAAAACTAAGTGCATTGGAATATATGATTATTTACCTAGCATCAGATCACAAAGGCGTTAATAGTTTAGGATTTATTCAATTTCAGGCTATTGTTCTGAATAGTATGAGTTATAGATTGTTGTTAGAAACGTAAATATATTAGTTCCAGTTTAAATCCTAAGTTCTCACTGATGAAGGCAAAAGCCAGAAAATTAAGATGATGTTAGTATATAATAGCACTTTCATCTAATATGCAATGATTTCTCAAGTTTATTAATAGGTGGCTCTGGAGTAGGATAAAGAGAAGAGTTTCTAATATAAAGTGAATAAAATTATAAAGATTTCATATGGAAAAATTAGAAAGTTTATAAAAGTACAGGACTAATAAGAGTTAAAATCTTGGATATAAATTGCTATTCATAGTAAGAATATAGTGAAGTTTTTTTTAAAAAAAACTTAAATCCATTTATATGTATTTGAATGTAATGCTTTTTATAATCTTTTATTCACTAATAGTTTTGACTGAACCACTATCTTCATTGGAGATTTTCTACATTTATTTCAATAAAAATGGCAATATTTTTTATTTGGTGAAATAAACAAAATATTATTTATATAAAAAATAAAATATATCAAAATATATAAGCAAAAATGATTCTAATTTATATTAATAACATAAAAGTTTCAGCCACATAATAGCTTTAATTTACATAAAAGTATATATATAACCATAGATACAGAGTATTAGTGATAGTGAAATAGCAGGAAAAGGCTTGTTTGCAATTTATTTAGAAAGAAATGTCGTTGTATTATGTTGATGCAACCTTATGTTAACCTCTTTAAATTTATTTGAAATTTATTTTATCAACAAACTTGCAAAACTCTCATTCATTGTACTTAAAAAACAATAAGTATTATAAAATGTTAGAAGAAAATAGCAATGCTAAGTATGCAATGATTTCATTAAACTCATTACAAATTTTCTTACATTTATAGATAGGGTTACATACCGTGGATATCTAAGTGGATAAAATTTTTAATTATTTATTTACTGTATTTACAAATATTCAGTTATACAATTACGTATATTGCTTTAAAAATACAGACATCGAATAATATATATATATGCATTATTAATACTACTATAAACTTCTTGCAAAGTAAATTCTTCCTCATGATAATTTTTGGGATATATACAGTTTACACATTCTTTCTAATTTGTTATACCAAGAGGGCAAGAAAAGTTTACTCTGATTGGTTTAAAATTATAACGTAAAAATTTAAAACAATCTAATAAATAAAATTAAATAAATATTTATATACATGAATCTGTGAAATAATTTGTTCTCAAAGATATATATTTGATTGTATGTAATTATATATAATTAACCTATGTAATCAGTATACTGAATGTTTCATATATATGTGAGAAGAGAGATTTGAATTTAGGATTTTCCAATTCACATTTATCCTCCATCTCATCTCAAATGACCGATATATATGACCTATGTACAAAAAAGATAGATGAGCTCCATCATATGTAATTCATGCAGAACCAGCACTCATGAGTTAGATCAGATCATAATCTCCCACACACATATACAATCAGGACTCAGCTTATATAAATATAGCAATTCCTTAAACTTTAATGATCAGACTTCAATATTCTCACCCTTCCAACTATTCGACCAACCATTTCATTGAAAAACCAACAATGGAATGCTCAAAGCAATTATCGGATTTGATATTGTAGTCACATCTATATAAACACATCAAACTAGCTGTTCATATTATTAGATCATTATGTATCCATATATATTAATAAGAGAGAAATGGGCTGAAATTATACTATGATATAATCTATTTCCAAGGCAATATGTAATTAGCCTATTCATTTAGTAAACAGAATGTTTGTATATATGTAAGTAGAGGGATTTGAACTTAGGATTTTCCAATCTGTATTCATTTTTTACTCCATTTTAAACAACCTCTTCACATGACCAAATATATACAAAAATGATAACATGAAGGGTTAGATTGATATAAGGTTTACATGGGTAAGACAACATTATCAAATCCAATAAGGGTTTTGAGCATAAAGTGATGACTTAATAGATGGAAGAGTAAGAAGATTGAAACCTGACTGTTAAAGTTTAAGGAATTTCTATCTTAATATAATCCAAACACTGATTGTATATATATATGTGATAGATTATGATCTGGCCCAACTGATGAGTGCTGGTTCAGCATGAAATATGTATATTGGGGATCATCTTCCTTTTTTGCACTATGTGGTCATGTGTATTGGTTGTTTAAGATAGAGTGGAGGATGAATATAGATTGGAAAATCCTAAGTTCAAATCCCTCTACTTATATATATATATAAGAAACATTCAGTACACAGAATAAATAGGCTAATTACATATTGCCTTAGAAATAGATTACATCATAGTATAAGTTCAGACTATTCTTTTCCTATTAATATGTATGGATATATAATAGTCCAATAATATGAAGGGTAAGGTTGACATTATGTCTACATGGATATACTACAGTATCAAATCCAATAAAGGCTTTGACCATTCCATTGTTGGTTTTTCACTGAAATAGGTGGTTGAATAGTTGTAAGGGTGAGAAGATTGAAGTCTGTCCATTAAAGTTTAAGGAATTGCTATCTTAATATAAGTTTAGCATTTATTATATATGTGTGTAAGATTATGATCTGGCTCAACTGATGAGTGCTGGCTCTGCACAAAATACACATATTGGGTATTATCTATTTTGTTGCATGTATGTGGTCATGTGTATCAGTTATTTGAGATGGAGTGGAGGACAAATATAGATTGGAAAATCCTAAGTTCAAATCCCTCTGCTTCCATATATCTATCTATATATATATATATGTAATTATATAATTGAATATTTATAAATACAGTAATCAAATATATTTTAAAAATTTTATGCACTTAATAGTGCTTTCGACATCCTTGTAGTCTTTGTCAGCTAATACTTTGAAAGGCTAACCTCCCCACAATTCTGTGATTTTAACGTTTGCTGCCTGCCTGTTAATTAAGTCATGTTTGTATTTGTATATTAGCAGTTTATTTTTATTTTTCTTTTGTTGTTATTTTTTTCAATTTGCAATATTTTAACATTGTTCAAATTGAAGTTAAAACCATAAATACACAAATTATTCTGGTTGTGAAAAATGGACGCTGAAACATTATTATCTACTTTGCAATTTTGATTTGATTTCTGAACTCTTTTTAACAACAGCAAGTGCTCTTTAAAAGAGGTTTTATCTTTAGAATTATTTATTAATTTGTTTAATGTAGGAGGTGTGTAAAATCTTCCTTATAAAATTTACTTGATCATTCGAAATGTATGGTATTGATATCCATATTTTTTTTGTTATTAGTGACAGGATCAATATTATTATTAAAATTTTTATACTTATATCTCATATTAAAATCTTTAATAACATTATATATATATGATTATAATTGTAACCAACATTTAACAATTCATTCGAATATATTTCAATATTTTTGCCTTTATCCCATAAATATTTGCAAAGACTATTATTTCTAAATAAGAAAGACTCCAAATCTGCCATTTTATATATGTATATTTAGATATCTATAAACACAAAATATTTATCTTTCAAAATATAAATTTATTCACTCTCCTTGTGTAATATCAAAAGATACATATCAAATTCTAGTTTACATTAGAATTATCATTAATATACATTAAATTCAAAGATAGCAAAGTTAAATGTGGAATATAAATGGGAATATAATTAATTTAACATAGATACAGAATTATGCTGAAAGCATACATTTGTTAATGAGAATATATGTCATGTATAAATTACCATTAGGATTATCAAGCATATACATTGAATTCAAATTTGCATGGTTAGAAATTCAACTATTTTTATATTGATATAATATTATTCTGAATGCGTACAATTTATTGGTTAATATTTAAATTGCAATAAAATTCATATTAATTACTCCTGAAAGTCATTTAGTTAACATCATGGCATCTCCAGCTTTATCTCACTTTTCCTAATATCTTTTTCATATAATTTTATCTGCAAATTGTCATTTATACTTATCCAGGCAACTCTTTATTAAATTGTAGTCTTTATTCTAACTTTTTTCTCATGACAGATTTACTGATAGAATTTCTTTTACCCATTGTTATATGATTATTTTTATGTCTAGTATGATCCCTGGGCTATTTCATGGCTGTTTTGTGACTTTAGAAACTTGTTCTGTTTTACTTTTTTTTTTTCATATGTCATAGCATCGGCCGGGATGCGAACCCACACCCGTCTGCAACCAACTACTTGCTTGCAAGGCGAGTACGATTACCTCTCGGATAACAAAGCTTGTCAGTTCTGTTTTACAATTATCAGATGTTACGGTGAAATTCTTTAAACTATCTTTGCAAAGCATTTTTTTATTTTTATTTCTTTAACATTTTCAATGGAGTTTAACTTCCAAATCATTTAGGATTTCTAGTAGTTCTTTTCATTTTTTGATCAATTGGTTTCGTTTAAATCTTTTTCAAAGTCTTATGTTACACCATAGCTTTTTTAGAAATACTTATTTTGGCTTTTGTCTTTTCCAATAGCAGCCATTTGCGTAAAACGGAACGCTAGAAACAATAAGTTATTCTTGAATGAAAACCAATTTAAACTTTTTTTTAAAGGTGATAAAACAATAAAACATGTAGTCACCTTTTAACTTGATATACTTTTAAACAATCCTGTTCCCTAAATTAGGGTAATAGGAATCAAAACTGGGAGTCAAAAACAGCGTAATCTGGAGTCCTTACTGTTAGATAATAAAGAAAATAACCTATTATGCGCTAAATATATTGCACACTTGTAATATAATATTTATAATACGTACGATAATTCAAAAATTGCAAAAATAAAAAATTATGGTGATACTTATATAAATTTATTAAATGTTAAATCATATATTATTCTATAAAAATTGCTACACATTAAAATTATTTAATTAGTGTTTTAATTTTTGTACATATTTTTTAAATTTATTATGTACATTGGGTATTGATTAATATTGATAAACAATATTCAATTAAAATAATAAATAAAAAGAATCTTAATTATATAAGAAAATAAATAAAATCTTTTCATTGATAATATCAACATAGCGAAATTTAGAAATTAATTAAAAAGGATCAATAAAATATAAATGATGCTTATTGTATGTTTGTTTAAAAGTTTGTGATGGTAACATTTTATTTATAATTATATGTTGGATTATTTCCATCATCTAGATTAATTATTCCATATATATTAAATTGTTAATAATAGCACACATGTTGACTAACCTGCGGGATACTACTTATAATCGAATAAATTTGGTATCGAAAACAATATTTAATAATTAAACTAGATGATGAAAATAGTCGAACATATAATTAAACATATAGTTTAATTTCATACTGGAAAAAAAATTTTTTTTTTTTTTTGGAAAATTGTAAACTTTAGGGTTATTATAACAATTTCTTTGGACACCCTTAGTGTAGTTTATAGCTCAAGTGAGAAATCCCTTACATAATAGGTATTATAAAAAAATTAACAAAATTAATTAGAGATCATAAAAAATATAAAATTTTTCAAATATTCCAACATAATATCATTAATAATAATAATAGAAATATTGGAAAAAATTATGAAAAAAATAATAATAAATACTTTAAAATTACAGTGAAATATTAGTCATAGAATCTATATTAAATGAGAAATGTAAATTGGGCATAAACACTTACAAAGATTATATTTAAAAAAATTCACATACCAAAACTATTTTCAAAACTGATTATATTTTAGTTAATATCATTATTATGCTATTATATACTTATGTAAATAAAATAAAATTTCCATTATGTAATAAATATTATAATAAAAAATAGTAATGAATATAACTGCAATAAAATACTATAAAAAGTATCATAATCCATAGTTAATCATTTAACTTTCTTGAACTGTCATTTCAATTCAAATATAATGGAATAAATATTATCAAGTCATATCCCATGATTCCAAAATTTTAACATTAGCAGATTATTGATTAATTATAAACATTCTATTTCTATTTATGAAAATTGACTCCTTAATTTTTCCTTTAATATGGTTTCTCTCCTCTTGAAGAATCTTAACATTTTCAATATCAAGATTAAAGGTAAACTTACATGTTTTTTTAATGATCAAAGAAAACAGAAGCTGTTACAAAATGATTATTATACTTATTTTTCATATGCTTATATAATAATTGATGCACTTTTAATCATTTCTCCAGATTATATCTCAATTCAACCATGTATGAAGCCAGGCATCAAAATAAATTTTAATAAACCACATTACTTTTTTGTTTGAACGGTATAGCATTTTTAGAATTATTCATCAATCTGTTAACCTTATGTGAAACATAAAATAAAACATTAATAAATCCTTATATATTTTTAAAAAAAAATTAACTTTAGTATTATCCTTTTTTTTTATCATTAACTTCCAGCTCTTTTAAGGTATATATTTTTTAAATTGACATAAAGTGTAATAGTTGTATGTAACATTATAACCAACTGCAAGTAATTCTTTTGTAAATACTTCAATATTTTGTGACTTATCATTTCCATAACATAATTTTTTCATTACAAAATAAAAAAGATATAAAACTTGCCATATTATTTGCATAAATGGTACTTTTGACTTAAAATGTATATAATCTCTTTTTTGCAATAGTTCAATATATTTTTATTCAAAAGTACCAACTATGTATATGGTGGCAAATTTTAGATCTTTTTTATTTTACAATCAAAAATTATGTTATTATGAAAGTGATAAGTCACAAAATATTGAAATATTTACAAAAGAATTGCTTAAGTTGATAATAATGTTAAACACATTTAATACACTTTATGTTAATTAAATTAATATATATATATATATATTAAAGGAACTGAAAGTTAATGATAAAAAATGAATTTCTATTCCATATACACCCGGGTCTCATTTTATGCGGGATTTTTTAATGCAATTCATGTTTCTTCTTAATATCTTTGTATGCATTTTTCTTTCATGTGATAAAAATTATTAGATCAGAAGTCGAGCTCCGATAATGCACTATTACTTTAAATATTATAAATTTTGCGCACTGACACATCATATTTAAAGTAATAGCACATTATTGGAGTTCAATTTCCATCTAATAATTTCAATATTTTCAGCACTTTATAATAGTACTGTAATAGATTTTATGCAATAAAGAAGTTCATAATTCACTTAAAATGAGGATTTTCCCATTTTATATACACACATTAAATTTTACAAGATTATAATGTAAATCTGTTCAAAGTTATAGATGCCTATACTATGCATGTTGTTGTTTTTGCATTTTAAATCACATTCTATTTTTGCTTTTTAAGAAGGAGTACATAATCAATTAATCATTTAGTGTTCACAAGTGTATTTTTAAAAGGTGAGTAACAGTGGTGGGCACAATTAAATTTGACAATTAAAAATTAAAATCTGATTTTTAATTGTAATTAACAATTTAAAAATTACATAATGTGATCTGAAATTAATGTGATGTGAAACAATGAAATTTGATTTTTAAATGGAATTGAAAATTAAAAAATTAAAGACAAAAATAAGAATTTAATTTTTAATTGTTAGTTTTAATTAAATTTTGCCCAACAGTGGTGAGTAGGTGTCTTTTTATTATCATAAGTCTAAGTTCTTATTTTTATTTTAAACTTTTAGTTTACCCTAATGGAGAGGAAAAAACACCCAAGAAAATGAATTTCTTTGGAAACAAAAATTTCAATTTTAGATCGCTTAGCGAAATGGGAAGGATCAACAGTGATTGGAAAACATTTTAGTTTGGGTGAGTGTACTATAAGAGCAATTAAAAAAATGAAGTTGGCACTAGTTGTATTTCCTCTTGTGATGAATCTGATGTCTTACCAGTTCACAAATGAACTTGCATATTGTCAAATAGCGATAATGATTAAAATACTGTACATGTATGAAAAAATGTAAAATACTGTAAATTATGCATAAAAATATATTGTTTTGAATAAAATTAAATACTATAGTTAATAAAAAAGTAAAAACAGTTTGTTTTGCATCAATTTTTTTTAAATTTGAAATTTTTTATTAGTCATATTTTATTTCATTATTTTTTTTATGTGAATTTTAAAGTAATTTTACGTTGTTGCTTTGCTTTTATGCGATTTTTGAAAATTACAGTACATATCCCCATTTTTCGAGGTAAGTTAAGTCTATTTTTGTGGGATTTCTTTTGTGTGCATTTTCTGAGGAACCTATCTACCGCATAAAATGAGACCCAGATGTATTTCAAATGCTTAAGTAAATTTTTTTAAAAAGATATATAAAAATTTATTTAATGTTATATTTTATGTTCCATATAATATTAATAGATTGGTGAATAATTCTAAAAATGTCATACCTTTCAAAGAAAAAAGGAATGTGGATGCATGGATTCATGCATTTGTGAATCGAGATGTAGTCTGCAGAAAATATTAAAAGAGCAGCAATTATTATATAAGCATATAAAAAATAGCTATAATAATGATTTATTATCAGCTGTTTTCTTTGATCATTAAAAAACATATAAGTTTACTTTAATTTTGATATTGAAAATATTAAGATTCTTCATAAAAGATTAACCATAACAAAGAAAAAATTAAAAAGGCAATTTTCATAAATAGAAATAGAATGTCTAGAATTAATTGACAATCTGCTAATGTTAAATTTGGGAATCATAGGAAATGACTTGATGACATTTACTTCCTTTATATTTGAATTGAAATGACAACTGAAGATAGTTAAGTAATTAAGTGAAAGTACTTATGTGGATTATAATACTTTTTATAATATATTATTACCATTATATTCATTAGAACTTTTTGTTATATAAAAACATATGTTGAATTAAATACTTTCATGAATTATTATAATAAAGAATAGAAATAAGGAAATTATATCCACATTAACAGAAAATAACATTTGCCTTTTGATGTTACCAAAAAAACTATCTATTCTACTAATTGACAACCTCTAAGGCTAAACAAGTTTCTTTTGTAGAGATTTTTGTTGAAGAAAAGGGAGGTCTTATTTTACTTTAAACCCAAGTTGTTAATTATGTATATATAATAATAAATATAAATATTTTTATTACATTTTCATACTCTGCCATTCTATATATTAATGTAAAATAATATTCATGCAGAGTTTGAATATAAAACTTTTAATATTATTATACAAGTTGTATGTGAAGAGAGAAACAATCACAAATGCAAAATAAAAGAGGTGTGGTTCATTACACAAAATGAATATGCTATGAATCAAAAAAATAATAGTATTCAAATCAGCAAAAATCAATATGAAAGTATACTCAGTACAATAATATTATTAAAAATTTTATATTCAAACTCTATATGAGCATTATTTTGCATAAATATTTTATATATTTTAATTAATATGAAAATATTTTATAATAATTTTATTATTAATATATTTTTATATATTAATAAATAATATATAAATAATTTATTATTTATATATAAATTAAATTTTATTAATTTAATTATTTTGATATATTATTAATTATACATCAATATATTATTAATTTAATATATATATTATTATAAATTATAAATTTTATAAACCTATAAATATAATAAATACATTGTATTATTTGTTTAGTTATTTAAATATAAATATTTAAATAAATATTTTTTTATAAGATTGTATCATTTATCATTATATTAATATATATGTTTCAGGATTCTCTTTAGGATATGCAAATATGAAGAACAAGTATATGCATTTTATATATATTAAAGTATATATATATTGTGCCAGTCAAAATTTGGTGTAGCGTTAGTATGTGGTGGAATGACAAAAATATATTACAAATTATTATTATTTTTAATTAGTTTTAATAGGTAATGTATTACTCTAAACATTGAAATAGGTTGTTATGACAATGAAATATTAAAACAAGAAATGAGTTGTTATTATTGTAACATAAAATTATAGATTAATTTTATTCATTTAAAGTGCTTATGTAAACAATAAAATGTATGACTTTGATAAAATTATTATTGTTTCTTTATTGTATGTATTTTATTTATTTCATTTATAAGTAGTAGATTATAAACAATACACATAAATATTTAATGTCGTAGGTGTGTCTGTTATGTAATATTTTATTTGAATGATATAACTTAAATGCATATTTCCAATGCAATTGTGAGAATATAGTGTGAATTCTTTTAATTTGTGTTAAATTAAAAGAGTATTATTTGTGTTTGGAAGTGTAAATATTTTTTATATGTAATAATTATAAAATAAGCTAATAAACATCACATAATCACCATTTCCTATATGACTATACAAGCTAATGAACTTGGATTGAAAATATTATTGTTTTCAGTTTACGACTCATAGTTTTGTAGTTAAGAGAGATAAAAGGTGGCTTCTGGAGGGTTGCATTAGATCTTAAGATCTAGATGCAATGCTTTCAGATCCAAGGCTCCTCACTGACAAAGGCCACAAGCCTTAAACTAGTCTGGGGATATTGGATGAGTAGGCAGTAGATAGGGATTTTATGCACAAGCCTTCTGGCATCCATTGATTGCTCTGGCTTGCACTGAGTGGCAATACTATATGGAGAGTTTTGCCTGTTTTAATTATAAAATATTATTATTGTTGTTGTCGTTGTTGTTAAGAAATTTTAAGCATGGAATGCAGAGTGATTTTGATACTAAAGTCAATAAAAAGCATAACCTTAGTTTTTGATGATTATTATGACATCAATTGTAAGAGATTGTAAATAAGACAGTGATTCAAATTTGCTCTCTGATATTCTGATTTTCGTAGAAGCAAACATATGTTCATTTATATAAGTTTTTAAAATTTATTTTAAAAGTATTTGCTTAATAACCATAAATGTGATGGAGTAAAAAGAATTATATTTGTCCAGGAAACTGAACAGGATTAGTGAAAACTTATTAAAAGAAGGAAAAAGTAATTTATAGCATTCAAATTTAGCTTGATATTTGTCTACTAAAAATTATTATAGGGTGTGATCAAAACGTTTTAATAATAAAATATAGAAGTTAGAACATACTGCTGTATATAAGAATTGTTCCCATATGCGGATATAATTTTATAATACCAGTGAAGTATTTTGACATAGGGTTTAAAACAGTTTATTTATATGTCATATTGTCATAAATGGAAACTGGCATCTGTTTATTCATGATACTATTACGATATTAAATATTTGTTAAATGAAAGATAAAATTCAATATATCAAAAATAATGAAATTTAATTAATACTCATTGTTTTGGATAACCATTTATGATACTTTTACTTTGTTTGGATCAGTAAATGTCATTAAAATATAGCTTACAAGATAGACATTGAAATTATCACGTTTCTTTTAAGTGCCACTAGGACAGTGATCAGGTCGTGTTGAATCGGACTGTTCACTGACTTCAATTTAAGCTAAGTTTAATATCTTTTTATGCGATTAATCATCTGAAATCATCGATTTTAATACGTTAATTGTGGTATGAAAGTGAGGAGTAAATTGTGTTCAAGAGAGATAGTTTTTTTTAATTTGGAAAGATCAAAATTATTATAAAAAAAAAAGTTTCGATCGCCATTTTAAAATCTAGCAGTTTTTTTTTTAAAAAATATTTTTGTTGAATGTGTGTAAATGTAAGGATTTCTATAACTAAGTTGTAGGTAAGATTAGTTGGCTTAAATTTGCTACTAAAGTTTTTTTTTTTTTTTTAATTTAAGAACAGTTAGTTATTTTGAGATGAAAGGTAACGTTTAGAAGCATAAGTTACACGTGGTTATTGATCGATCGTTTTTGAAAGTAAAAATTTTTTCATCTTTCTGTGCAAAAGGGTTTGAAGAGTAGGAGAGAAAGTATAAAGTTAAATATAGAATAGGCGGCTTGGAAAATAAGTAATATGAATTGCATTTGTATCTTACAATGCATATATAATCGTCAGAAAGGAATTAGACGTGCTGTGGAAGAATGTAATATATGTGGTAATGTTTTCCACTTGAAATGCTTAAATAAGACTAGGAAAGATGCAGCAGGTTTTTGGTTATGTAAACAGTGTGTGAATGTGATAAAAGAAGTGAAAAAGTGGTTTCAAAGTGTAAATAGGGTAAAGAGAAAGTCAGGAGGAATGGAGCAAAACATAGTTGAGGAAGGCAGTAAGTCAGGAGAAATGGAACAAAACGTAGTTGAGGAAGACAGGATAGAGTGTGTTTGTAGTGGAGTGACAAGAGATATGGATGGAAAAATAGGTAGTGCATTGGAGAGGGTTGGATAAAGAATAAGTAAGATAGATGAAGAGGTAAAGGATATAGAAGAAAATTAAAATCGTTAGAGACGAAGTGTGAGCAGATAAAGGGATTACTGAGTAGGAATGATAAGGAAGAAGTAGATGAAGTCCAGAAGGTGGTAGAGAAAGTTGTGAATGAAGCAGAGAAAGTAGTCTGTGAGACAGTATTGATAGGGGATTCATTAATAAGAGAATGTGGAGATATAATTGCAAGGGAAAATAGAAACAGGTATGTAAGAGTATGTTTGCCGGGAGCTAAAATTAGGGATGTTACAGATAAAGTAAAGAAGCAAGGGAATAGAGATGTAGGTAAAAGTTCACTATAATGGTCTATGGTTGTTTGCCCTCTATTGCTTAAAATTTAAACTAAATTGCTTGAGAATCTGACATGTATATTATTATATTACAAATAAATTAAAATTTAATCAAATGTAAAAGATAATAATAATAAAAAAAACCTTTTGAATGTTGGATTAATTACACGACATTAATTAAAATAATTACTTTTAATTTCTTTGAAAGTTAAGATTTTAAACTGTCTACAACTTAAGAATTTAAAATAAAAAAATATATGCTACTGTCTTACAATTACATGAAAATTTATTCAAATGTTAAAGATAATAAAAAAAACATTTACCTTTTTAAATATAATTTTGTCCTATACAGACTAGGAAGTTGGAGAAAAAAGCGGTATTGCTGTATCTACTCCGGAGGGCAAATTCGTGCAGGTACAATGAAAAGAAAGCTCTGCTAGTGCCACATTGGAATTTCAGCTTACGCTTTGCTCTCATCCACATGTTTTCAATATTCTGGGTGTGTATGTCTCGCTCTTCGGGATCCACTAAGTTTTCCTGATGGACGACAATCGAATGCAAATACACACCATTGTTGAGACTGCTGATGTTATTGTATGCAGCCCAGCCATCTGAAATAATGTGCGTACACTATCTACAACTTAAGAATTTAAAATAACTACATTTATAGCACATGTTGCAAAAAAAAGACACCTTATGTGTTCAACGGCGTGAATTACACGCATACATGTACAGTTTTATAGTTACAAAAGATGTCTGCTACATGCTTAGTACCTGATAGTGAAATTTTAAGCATTGCTGCTATTCTGGCAGAAGAATGGAATATGTGCCAGTTATGGGACGTCATACAAACTACAGAATTGGCCATCAAATGGCTTGCACGAAGACTCCTTCTGAAGAACTACGCCTTATGCCAACAGTACGATGTTCGGTGTGCGCTGGTGAAGTATTCTACAGGCTTAAATGGGTGTAGATGGCAGTGCAGAATATGCCACCATCGCATCTCAATCAGAAAGGGGTCTTTCTTTTTCCAAAGTCATCTGCCTCTGGGAACAATTACAAGCATCATGTATTTTGGGGCGCGCAATATGCCCCAACAACACATTGTGCATGAGACCAGCGTGAGCAAAAAAATTATCATTGACTGGGCGAATTTTTGCCGGGAGGAATGTGCCAAATATTTTGACACAAATCCGACAGTTCTCGGTGGATTTGATGACAATGGGGAGCCATTAATCGTCGAAATAGACGAAACCTACTATTTCCACTGAAAATATTACAGGGGGGCTATATGGACAGGTCATTGGGTGTTTGGCAGCATAGAGAGAGCGTCAAGAAAGTGCTTCTTGATAGAAGTGGCAGACAGAATGGCTGATACAGCGGTTCATTTTACCAGGTACACACATTATTTCAGATGGCTGGGCTGCGTACAATAACATCAGCAGTCTCAACAATGGTGTGTATTTGCATTCAGTTGTCGTCCATCAGGAAAACTTCGTGGATCCCGAAGAGTGAGACATACACACCCAGAATATTGAAAACGTGGATGAGAGCAAAGCGTAAGCTGAAATTCCAATGTGGCACTAGCAGAGCTTTGTTTTCATCGTACCTGCACGAATTTGCCCTCCGCTTTTTTCTCCAACTTCCTAGTCCGTATAGGACGTAATTATATTTAAAAAGGTAAATGTTTTTTTTATTATCTTTTACATTTGAATAAATTTTCATGTAATTGTAAGACAGTAGCATATATTTTTTTTTTTTTTTTAAGTTGTAGACAGTTTAAAATCTTAACTTTCAAAGAAATTAAAAGTAATTATTTTAATTAATGTCGTGTAATTAATCCAACATTCAAAAGGTTTTTTTTTTAATTATTATCTTTTACATTTGATTAAATTTTAATTTATTTGTAATATAATAACATACATGTCAGATTCTCAAGCAATTTAGTTTAAAATTTAAACAATAGAGGGCAAACAACCATAGACCGTTATAGTGAACTTTTATCGAGATGTATATGTTATGGTAGGGACTAATAATTTATCAGTCATCAGAGAGAGTAATGGGTGAGTACACAGAACTGATTAGGAATTTGAGAATGGTTAAAGGAAGAGTAGGAATAGTTGTATTATTACCAAGATTTGATAAAAGGTATATGTTAGATAGGGCATGTTCTATAAAAGAGATTGAAAGAATTGTGTGAGAGAAATGATGTTACGTTTGTGGATTGTGGGATTTTTTTATTGGGAAGAGGGAGTTATTTGGTAAAGATGGGTTGCACTTAGGGAAACAAGGACGTGAAGTTTTAGGGAGTCTGATTTATAAAGAATATAGTTCGGGAAACTTGTAAAGGGGGGTGGAATTTTAAATTGTAGTGTTATTAAAAAGAAGAATAATGGATGAGATGTAAGGATTAAACAAAGGGCAGTTGATTTAGATTTAAATGTAGATGTGGAGAGGGAATGGGTCTGTAAAATTAATGGTAAGCAAGTTATTCATAAGCATAATGGAGAAAAAAGAAGAAAAAAAAATTATAAAAGAATAGTTAGGAAATAAAAAATTGGTATTTGAATATGCAAGTTGGACCAGAAAAGTGGCATGAATTAAACAAAGCAATTGAAAATGAAGAGCTTGAGGTATTAGCAGTAGTGGAAACACATCTAAGAGAAGAAGAAGAACCTGTTTTGGAAGATTTGGTATGGCAGGGTATAAATAGAAAAGAGAAAGAAAAAAAGGGTGGTGGTATAAGTGTTATATCAAAAAAATATTTAAATACTGTTAAATTCCAAGAACATTTGTGGTTTGAAATAGGGTTGGGAAAACAGGAATGGATGGAGCCTATAGTTTATATAGCTACTGGAGATAGTCAAACTATAATGGAATGGAACAATAGCATATATGAGTGCCTAGTTAAGGATATACAGAGTCTTAAAGAAAAGGGGGGAGAGAATAATGGTTATAGGAGATATGAATGGGCATATTGAAGAAATTGATGATGTAGACAATAAGAATGGACAGCTCTTGAAGAAATTTTGTCAGAGAGTAAATTTGAGCATTGGAAACTTATTTAATATTTATGAGGGACAATATACATGATCTAGGAATAATATATCCCACACAATAGATTATATATTGGTAGAGAAAGAGGGAATGAATAAAGTATGGAAAATTAAGGTGTTTGGTAATGAAGAGAGAGTATGTAATAGTGATCATAATTTTGTTGTAATTTAAATGGTTAGTAAAGTGACTGAAAATAGGAATAAAAGTAGAAACAATAGTGAAAGATGTGGATGGAGAGTAAATGATAAGAATAAGTTAGAAGAGTATAAAATACAAGTTGAAGAAACCATGGAAGAGTTGATTGGAAATGAGTATGAGGACTGGTGTGATGAAATAGAAAAAGTGGCAAATAGGGTTTTAGGTGAGAATATTCAGAAAAATAAAAGTAATAGAAAAATGAGAGTTAGTAAAAGTGTAAAAGAGAGGAAAAAAGCATGCAGAGAATATAAGTGTGCTAATAAGAACAAAGAAAGTGAAAAAGATATTAATGCTAAATGGGAAAAGTACTTAGAAAAGAAGAAGTTAGGTAAAATAGATAATTATAGAGAGAGAATGAAACTAAATAGTAAATTATTGGATGATATTGATAAAAGTGGAAGAGATAGGAGTAAAAAATTTTGGAATTACATTAAAAGGAGAAATTTAGGGGAGAGTGAGATAGGATTACTGGATGAGGAGGGAATAGAGTAGCTCTAGAGAAGAATTAGAGAGAATATTGAATAGTTATGTAATGGATATAGAAAAGATGTTAGATGTGAAGGACAGAGAGATAGAAAATATGAAAGCATATAGTAATGGGAATATTACGTTTACAGAAAATGAACTGAATGAGGCAGGGAAGAAATTGAGAAGTGGTAAGGCAAGAGGATTAGATGGATGGGCAGCAGAGATGGTAATGAATTTGGGGCATAGGGCAAAAGTAAAGTTACTATCATGTTTTAATAAGATGACACAGAAGAGAGTTTTTCTGGGTAGTTGGAGTAATACAAGAGTAAGATTATTATTTAAAGGAAAAGGTAAGGATAATAGAAAGTTAAATAATTATACACCAATAGCAGCAACATCAGTTTTATATAAAGTTTTTTCATATATGGTGGCTGGAAGAGTTGCAAAATGGATGGAAGAAAATAATGTAGTGGGGGAAATGCAAGGAGGTTTTAGGTCAGATAGGCGTATAGGAGATAGTTTATTTGTAGTTACACAACTTATAGATATGAGTAGAAATTCAGTTATATATGAGTTTTATAGATATAGAGAAGGCATATGATAGAGTGAATAGAAATAGATTATGGATAAGTTTAGCAAATCTGGGAATGGATGAAGCTTTAATGGGTGTTATTAAGAAATTATATAAAAATAATTACTATACATATCAATTAGGGGATATAGAATCAGTTAAAGTTAAAAATGGGGTGGGACTGAGGCAAGGATGGCCTATGTCACCTATTTTCTTTGTGTTGTATTTGAGTGAAATGGAGAGAACAATAGAAAGTCTAGGAAGAGGGATAGAGATACCGTTAACAGGCAGCAAGAGAGTGTATACATTGTCGGGTCTTTTTTTTGCGGATGATGTCTTTTTGTGTGCAGAAAGAAGAGAAGATATGGAAGTTATGCTGAGGACATGCGCAAGGGTTGGTAAAGATATGGGGATTAAATTTAGTGAAGAAAAATCAAATATAATGATGGTGAATACTGGAGTAAGAGAAGACAAAGATTTCTTATTGGGGGATATAAAGTTAAGTGTGGTGAATATAGATATAGTTATTTGGGAATCATCTTGAGTAATAAGAAAAATTGCTTGGATGAATGGGAGAAAAAATTGATAAATGATGTAAAGAAAAGAAAGGGATTGATAAAGAAATTAACAGTGTTTTCATATAATAAATATGATGTAGCTAGAATTGTATGGAAGGGAGTGGCAGTAGCAGGGTTAACATACGGCAATGATGCATTATGTGTTAGTAAAGGGGTATTAGATTGCTTAGAAAAAGTACAAAGGGAAGTAGGAAGACATGTATTAGATGCTGAGGTGTGGACAGCAAAAGAGGCAATTCAAGGAGAAATGGGATGGTCAAGTTTTTATATGAGGGATGCAAAAAGCAAATTGAAAATGTTCGGTAGATTGCAGTTTATGGATAATAAAAGAATAGCCAAAATAGTATTTAATTGGGTTACAAATAAAGGGCAGGCAACAAGATGGGTGAGAAAGGTAATGCGGTATACAGAAGATTTGGATAAAGAAGTTATGTCAGTATACTTGTACAAAAGATGGGATGATTGTGTTAGGAGGATTGTTGAATGTTATAGTGGGAAGGAGTGGGATAGAAGAATAGATGCATTAATAAAGAATAGGGAGATGGAGAGTAAAACGAGTTTAAATATATATAGAAGTAAATGGAACATTGGGTGTGAGTTAATTTATGATAATAGTAAGGAAAGTGGTTTATTGTTTAAGGCTCGAACGGGATCTTTATCAACAAGGGAATATACACGTAAATGGAAAAATATGGGTGATTTAATCTGCAAGTTGTGTAAGGAAGGCATAGAAAATATTAGGCATCTGTTACTTCAATGTAAATGTTTGTAAGCAGAAAGGGTTCAAATAATGAAGTTATGGAAGGTTAAATATAACAAAGTGATTATACAGAAAGTGAGTTATTGGTTTTTATGCTAGGTTTGGGAAAAAATAAGGGGGGGTTTAGATATGAAGGTCATGGAGTTGACAAAGATTATGTTGTGGAAATGGGATGGAGCAGATTGTGGGAAAACTTAGGGTGGACAATGGAAAAGGAAGGTAAAGTGGCTAACAGGTTTCTCTGGGCATAGCTGCTGAGAGATTCCTGACTCCGTTTAAGAAGAAGTCACAGTACATCACATAAGATGTATTTCATTTATGTGTTTATTGGTATAACATTTATAAATATTATCAATTATTATATCTTAAATTAGTTATTTGTTTTTCACGTGTGAAAATGAAAGGAAGTGAAATTAGTTTAAATTTACATTTTTATTCTAAATTTTAATAGTTGATTTAAATATTATACATTTATTCGTTGACTGCAAATTACTTTTGGATATAACTGTTATAATTAGTGAAAATCTAAAAGAATCGTATTGTAACAATTACTCACTATATTTATTATATTTTATATTAATCAATTACTTTATTATGAAGATTATAAAAGTATCAATAATTTTTTTGTATTTTAAATAGTGCACATGTGCTGCAATGTTTTCGTTTCGCATTAATTTTATATATTGTATACTAAAAATTAGGTGAATTTTTGATATACAAACTATATTAATTTACACAAAAAATATATTTTATGATATTTAATTAGAGTATATGTCATAAATGTTTATTATTTATCTATCTTTTCTTTTTTTTAATATTTGTTGTTAATAGATTTTAAATTCATTTAAATAAATAAACTTGCTTTAATTGTTATTCAATTAACAATGCAAACCTATTGAATAATAAAATTTTGACAGATAGTTAGTGATCATGTGTTGACTTAAATCTTATAGTTTATAATAGAGAATCATAAAATAATCCAGGAATTAAACAATTGGATTGGTAAGTGTATGTATTATTAAGTATCATTTTCTGTATAGTAAATGCAATATACAGTATTATCATTTGAGTTAGAAATACATTTTTAAATAATATTAATTAATTAATTTGGTATTGCTTGATGTTTAATAATTAATTAAAAGATCATCATGATTATTTTATCAATTATATACAATAATTATTTTTGAATAAAAAACTTATATCTAAGCTAGTTTAATAGTTTATAAAGTATAAATATATTAATTATTTAGGATAAACAAAGGCAATTATAATCAGATACTTGCATATTCTTTTTAAATTATTATTTATTTGATGTATGCTATAGTAACTTGATATTTAGTTAGTAAAATGGTAATCTTATGATGTTGTAAAGTTGGTAATTGTATATATTGAAATGGGTATTTGCATTCCATTAAATAAAATGATGACTTTGTTTAGATTTAAATCTCATAGATACAGATTGTAGACCTAATTTGAATATTAAGCTTTTAATGTTATTATTTGTTTATAATAGAGTGTTAAAAATACTTACTATACATATTAAGATAATTATAATTCAGAATTTAATAACTTGGCTTCATTGATTTGAAGAATAATTCATTGTGATTTGTTAATCGTATTTGTATAAATGTCAAATAAGAATCTTTCATTTATTTTATGTCATCATGATTGGATATTGTAAATTGTAGCATTATTTCAGGTATTGACTTTCATTTTATATTATTATTAGTTGGCATAAGTGGTGAAGTATATTAAATAAATTGATGTTGTGTATTGTATTTTATTATAGTTTTGTATTGTACACACTTTATCCCATTACGATTTGATGTTGTAAATTTATAAAGTTTTAAAAGAGAGAATTTTATATAATTTTTAAAGAATAGATTAATGTACATAAATCTGAAAGATAACAAAGCCTTTTACCAATATCTAGCAAGGGCATATTATTATTTATGAGACACTATTGCTCTGTTAGCATCATCTTTATTTTCATTTTCATTAATATTATTTTTATTTTATTCAGTTTTCATTGGCTATCAACCATTGGGTTATACTTTACCTTATGGCAATTGGTATCTTAATTAAGTTGGCAGGTTATACCAAAGTCTTTGTTTCCTATCCATATCACATTTTTATTCTATTACAAATGTCACCCAAATCTGTGGGGCTATTAAATAAGAGCCTATCAATTTTTATTGTTACAATATATTGTAATGAGCACAGACGTTCGTTACATTGTTTTTTTATTTATTTATTAAACATGAAAGTAAATTAAAAAGTTCGCATTTAAAAATTTTCTTTAAGAATTAAAAATTGAAATTAAATATCTTAAACTCGTATATATAAATCGCACAGATAAAAAAAAAATTATTAAAATAAAACTTTATTAAAAATAGAAAGGTATTTTAAAAACAAAAACCTAAAAAGATTTAGAGATAAAAATATATCTTTAATCTTGGAAAACACATTAATTAATCAGAAATGGAAATGATTGTTTTAATTAGTTAAATGTAAACCAGCCTTGGGCATTTAAATGTAAAAACATCGGTCAGATAGGAAAACAATAGAAACTGTTAGCAAATAAGAAGAAATCCCTATGGAATCGGACCACAGCGAAAGGACCATCGCATCGGTGACGTAATGTAAATTCAATCCTTCACATTAATATAAAAAGGATAAGTTTGGAAATTATTGGTTAGTTATTGATTATTACGATGTGACTATATGTAGTAGTATGGAGTTGGAGGTGAAGGAATTGACAGACGCACTGTCAATTCTTTCAGCTGTTAAAGAAAGGAGAAATGAACTATCGTTTCCTACATTGAGGACCAATTAAACTAAAAAAACCTCCGAATGAATAAATAAAATAACGGCTAAATGGATACCAATCTTAGGACGGCGTGGGAATTCACATTCATGGCAAGCAACGGATAAAGATGAACTGTTTTAAACCGTAAGAACTTTATAAATAATGAACATTAAATTAAAATTTTCTATATTTAAATGATTGCAATATGATCCTATCTGACCAAACTAAATTCTTTATTAATAGTGTTATTTGATGTATTTTTTTTCTTATTTATGTAAAATCATTTCCATTTATTTATTTTTTATTCTTTAAGTTTTTATCATGATTTTTTTGTTTTTCGTTAAATTAATTATATAAATGTTAAACTTAAGTCGGGCGTGAATGGCTGTATAGATTTGTCAAGTTATATTAGGGGAGGGTAATCTTAGGTTATTTGTGTTGTTGTTAGATTGGGTCAATGGATTGGATATATTGATGTAGTTAGTAGATGTAGTCGGAGATTCGCTACTGGCAGAATCGCTTCATACGCCGCACTCTCCCGTTTTGCCTATGGAAGGAATTATAAGACGCAGAGCGCAGTTCCTTTCTATGGAGTTTTTTTTTATTGTTCTTCTCGTTGGATAGAAGTAATATTCCTATCTAATGAAAGTCAATATCTTCTCTTAATCTTTTTGGTGCTGCCGTATTCCGTATTACATTGAATACATCGATGTATCAGATGAATTGATGCCAGTTTGACTGTGAATTTTAGCCTAAGGTTAAATAGGGATAGAATATTTTATTTTCAAATGCAAATCTATGTAGTCTATTCATACTCGATCCTAAATAAAAATGCATTAAATTTAAGTTGTTTATGGACGCTTGCATGGATTGGTTATCGGTTAAGTATGTTTTGGGTTTTCATATTTGATCAAAATATATAGACATTCGATAAATAATGATACTTTACGGTGAGTATCTAAAATATATTTCTTCGGATGTCTTTTAAGTCATTGGTGACAATGCAAGTATCTTATGGGGAATACTACTGGGTTACTTATAAATTTCCCTCTGCAATTGCCAGTATCAATGATTCTATATTTTGATCGTTTATGTTTACTTTGGAATGTTTTTAACCATGTAATCTATGTAACCGATGTATAGCAACATATTAAAACAAGCTTTTATAATCCCATCTGTGCGAACTTAATTAAAATGTAAACTTATAATATAATAGAAATTAAAAATGTAAATTAAAATCTAAGGTAAAGTTAAAAATAATGTTAAATGTAAAACTAATACTAAAAATAATTTTAAATCATATATATGTGTGCATAAATAAATGTTTGTGTGTTAATTACTGGCAGTGGCTTATTTTATTTTATTTTTTTATATATACTCTTAGATTATATTTTTAAATCTCTGCTATTCCACTGAGCTAGTGACATGGGCTAACGACTGGATGCAAAATAAATAAAAAAAATCTTTTTTTTTTTTGACTTACGTATCTGCCTACTTTATAAATTTTCTAGGTTCAAATGCCTAGATGGCGCCCTGTAGTGCAGTTTACGTTAAGTCACCTTCTCTGGATCATTACAATATATATATATTAATATACTAACAATAATACAACTAATAAAACTTTCACCCATGAAAACATTCATTTCAACATATATATATATATATTGTAACGGGATATATATATATGTGGTGCATTTAAATTCTAATACTTAATGTTTTTGTAAATATCTAATACTGAATTAAAAGCACAAACATTCAAAATGCACAAGTAACGAATTATTAATTTATTAATATGTTTGATTTAAATATTAAAATAAAATAAGCTTTAAAATAATGATAGAATCGAAGCAAAGATTCTAATCTTTAAATAAAATAGAATAAAAAAGCCTTTTGATTTTAAAAATAACGAAGAGAGTTTTTAATCTTAAAAATAAAAATTACAAACAGATCCTTGGGGCAAAATGACCATTGAAAAGAGATTACGAAAGAGATAAGAGTCGAGAAATAGAAACAAAAGACTTGCTTTTCCTGCCCAGAGATAGAGACACAGACCTCAGTGGAAAACCCAAAATCTACCTAGCCACAAACCCAAAATCTACTTAGATAAACCTAATGAAACAATGAAAAATAGATATGAAATATGAGAGATCGATCCATGCATTCGAGAGATAAGGTGCCTGAGGACTATAAAAAGAAAATCCAAAGGAAATAATTAATTAGAGAGAATCAGAAAATTAAAACTTGAAATTCAATTGTCTTTGCTGAAAGCAGAAAATTTTTAAAAAGCTATTGTCGCCGTCACTAAGAATGTAATCAGCGCCAACGGGCTTCCTTCGATGCGGCCAGTCAAAGGCAGCTTTCATATCCACGGATCCCAAGATCGAAGCATGGATCCTAACTTCAGAAATCTTCATAAATCATCATAAGTCTTCATAGATCTTCGTCGCGAAGGAACGAGCTCGGACAAAGGAAAGTATCATTTGTAAATGATAAAAATGAAATCTAAACTCTTAAATTTAAAATCTTCGAACTTTATTTGTTTCTAAAAATGAACTATAAACTTTCTTTCCTGAACAAACCTGAACTTTATCTTTTATAAACTTTGCCATTTTAAACTCTGATCAAAAGTTAACATAATCTCTTAACATATGTATTGTTTTTTGTTTTTTTTTATTCATGCTTAATATGTTTGTAATAGGGTAGGGGTTTGTGATTGCAAACTTAAATTTAAAGATAAAAACACATCGTTATTTGTGCATTATTAAATTTTAAAAATAGGTTAAAAATAGTATTTGTGAAAAAAAAAAAAGTTAAATATCATCTGTCATTTTAAAATGATTTAAAACCGTAAACTAAAGATTTTTTTTTAGAATTAAATTAATAAAATGATTTAAATGTTAGTTGAGTGTAAATGGCTGCTAGACTCATTTAAATATGTTAGTTTTAAAGGGGGTTTTGATTTCGGACTATTTTTTTTGTAGTTGTGTCAATGTTGGTGGAGAAATATATGGACATTTACATCAATGTAATGTGAAGTGTGTTAGTACTTAGGGCGATGAGTCCAACTGAATGCATGACCCCAAAAAGGTAGTCATACTGTTGAAATGGATGCAGAGGTATTTCCTGTGCCATTGACCCCTTCTAGCTTTATGGAGGGATTATAAGTCAGCAGATAGACCGCTCTCCCTCATGCGTAGCACTTTTTAAAAAATTTATATACATGATTCCTTAGTCAGACAGATGCACATTCCTGTACTGATGAAGGTCATGTTTCTTCCAATAATATCACACTGTTCAGATGCACATTCCTGTCGGCGTGATTCTATGCTAACATGTTCACATTGCATTGGTTGCTGATATATATATCTGGAAGCGAGCGTTGGTGTGGCCACGGACTTTTAGCCTGGAATCAAATGTTTAAAAGTCTTTTTAGTGCGTCATCTGGGTAGCTCATCTATACTCAACATTTCTAAGATTAAAAATAAAAGTTAAAACAAATAAAAATAATAGTAAATAATAATGAAACAAACAATTTTTTTTTATATAATTATTTTTCAAGTTTGTGTGTCATCACTTATATATATATACGTAAATAATATTTTTGTGTTATTAATACTAACTGATTGTTTTTATCATTCTTTATTATTAAAAATATATTTTAATAAATATATTAAGTTTCTGCATCTACTTGAGCTAGTGACTAGGGCTGGCGATCGTGATCTTAACAGCGCGTATCTGTCTACTTTATAAATTTTCTAGGTTCAAATAACCTAGTAGCGCCCTTGTATGGCAGATACGGTAAGACTGGATATTTCACATCTTTCCCGACCATTATAATATATATATATATTTACACTGTAACCTATGGTATAGACAAAAATAAAAGACTTGCCATTCTGTAATAACAGTAGTATCAACAACACTGCACGTTGTATAAGCTAAAATCGTAAATATAAAACTATTAATGGGAAATGCTACTAGCTATTGCTATGCTCAGCAGGTGAAAATAATAACCTATGTCATAAAGCCAAGATATAGAGGGGAAACATAATAAAATATAATGAAATACAAAATAATACTATTAAAAATTAAGAGGAGGACAAACCTCAATTCACTCTATCTTACATAAAAACATCTTAGTATTATAAACTATGTTATTAAAGTTACATTTAAAATTTTCTTCTTTAAGATCTAATACAACTCAATTTTTTTATTCTCCTTGTAAAAATATTGTAATCCACTTACAAGCATCTTCTAAGCATCTCATTGCTTTGATCAGATGAAATAATATTTAATTCTTAAAATATTTAAAATGTTCTTTTAAAATTTATGTTCACTCAAAATTTATCTTTTGAATGTAAAATTTCAATATTAAAGTAATTTTATTAATACAGTTCATGAAGTTATATAAGGATATCTCGGTAATCTGTTTTCATAAATCCTTTTGATTCTCTAGATTTATTCAATACCAAATGAAATCCTAGTTAAAATAATATACACTTCCCCGAAACAAATGTTTTTTCATAATTATAATAATAATAATATTACTAACTTAATAAAATACATGATCTCTTAAATTTATAATAAAATAAAGAATTATACTCAGATATTAAGAATGGGTATGGGATTTGGTAGCCATCCTAAACATTTTAAATAAATCTACATTAACACCTTCTAAATATAAATTAGGTTTTTGTACAAATTGAATCTTATCAAAATAATAACAACTATGATCTTCTAATAAGAAAATGATTTAAAATAAACATGTACAGTGATTTGCCATAAGCATATTGAATTAGCTAATGTGATCCAAATTGACAAACAAATTGTAACTCTTTAGCAAATACATCTTTCTTAGATGTTTTACTAATGCTTAAATATAAATAAATAGTGACTCTTATAAATTTAAATGTCATGTATTCTGATATATTGTAAATGCACTAAAATAATCGTATAATATTTTCTAAACATTTAAAATTTTAATTAAAGTTTTAAAATGATTTATGTTTGATAATTGGGGTGATTTCTGATTAACAAGAGGAATTATGCGAATAAACAACTATAAAAAATTACTTAAATAACAATACAAAAAATTTATTCACAGCAAAATAATAATAAAATTTATAATTAATTTATCTTTAAGTCCACATAGATCAAAAATTTTCACAAAGTTGCTTCTGCAAAATTTATATCAGAAGGAACAAAAAATTCCTTGGTGGGGACAGCTGCTTTGAGTTGGGTTGGTTGCTTCTGGATGTGCTATGTAAAAAAAATTTAAAAATTGACATACTACTTTATTAAAATACACTCCATTGAATTAGCAAAATAATCCATCATATTAAAGTAGCTTTTTGTATTATTTCATTATCAAAGCTTCTTGTTTATTATCTCATTCATATTATAATAATAATCATAATTATGTAGTAGTGCTTCTTATATTAATATTTAGCGTAACTCAATAATATTAATAAAAATAATAGCTTACCAATCCATGAGTAAAGAAGTTGTAAGGCAGATATATATTATCTATTCATGCCAAAATAAATTTTAAAACCATTTATCATATTTAGTCCTGACAACTAGAAAATTGCAAATATAAGACTGATACATTTATTGTTAACATTTTAAGCCAACCCAGAGATGCTCTTAGAGGTAAGAGAATTTCTTAATAGCTTGATATTACCAAGTAAAAATGCCAGGTAAAGTCATGGTAAAATCTTACATATGCTTTATTAAACAGACTCTACAGCAAAATCAATCTCCAGTATGCATAAAGTAAGGCAAAGTAAAAGTATGATGGCATTGCTCATAGGACATGCCTACTTTTGAGGCTAGTAAAGGATCTAGGACTTTATTGCTAGTCCAGGAAAATATGAGAATGTGTATCAGGAACAAAATACTAAGTAGGAAATGCTTTAAAATAGAATGTTAGCTTCAATCTCTAAAGTTTATGTTATGAGCATACAAAAGCTAGTAGAACAACAAATAAAAGAGACCTCAATGATTCTATCCCTTCTGGGAAAAAAGCTAGAAAAATTGAAAATGGAGACTACCATCCATAAAATATACTGGCATATAAAAATTCTCCTAAATATAGAGAAAATAATTCTATTATCTTTAACAAAATACTATAACAGCTAACCAATGTGAAATATGATAAACATTAACAATTAATACCAAATATGATTCTATTAACATTAGACAATAAATCATAAATAAATCATAGAAATATACAACAGTTTATTCAGCTTACAGCAGTATAATATACCTTTATAAATAAATTATTCATATTTTTCAAAAAAGAAGGCACATACTATTTCAAAATATCTTTATATGATAAAGTACTATTCTGAATACTTTAATGGTCAATATTTTAAAATATGTAGCATATAATATGACCAATAATATATGCATATCATAACATGGTATAAAATCATAATATAAATAAATTAAACTTTTTTTTACCATAAATAAATTATATTAAATAATAATGTCCTTTTGTTTTATTCTTGACCAATTCTCCATTACTTGAATATGACAAAGACTGTTGTTTGTAGCATCTTGTGGACAACACACATATCCATTATGTAAGATAATATCATTAAAATACTATACTCTAATATTAGAAAATGTATAATGCATTTCTTTAGATATCCCGGGCAAATTCAATTTAATTTGCTAATAAATATATGATAAGGTCATGACCATTTAATCAATATATTCACAGATCTAAAGTCTAATAAATGTTCAAAGTATATCACAAATCCTTAAATTTGAGTTTGTTAAATAAATTAATCCATTGAGAAAAGTATTCTAAATTGGTATTAGCAATATCATATAGTATAATAAAGCACTTTATTATTCTTCATTAACATTGTTGAACACTTGCAGGGGAGAATATTTGACTTAACTTTTATCTTCAAGACCTCAGCAGTTTCCATAACAATGCACAGAGGGAAGAAATCATTTATGAGTTTTAAACATTTGTGCAGGTTTCATAAAGTTATTAAAAGATAAAATAGTTGTTTTAATTTATTAATTGGTATGATATTATCACAGGAAAAGTTTGGTATTTCCATTTATGAAGTAAACATATTTCAAATTCACATATTTTAGCATTTAAACAGTTCATGGTAAATTGGATTTTATCACCCCATTTGAAGAGAAATTATTTCTTTCCTCTTTCAAAGGGAGAGCAAATGAAAATCATTATAATACTAAAAAAGATCTTTATGTTGTTTTTGAAATAATAATAAATGACATTTTTTTAAAAAAAAATTAATTATTCAGCACAAGTAAAATCATTATTATTGAATTATAATAATTAATTTTAGTCAATTCTTTTTCTTTTGCAGAATTAATTATTATTGAACATCTAAAAATACTTGCAATGTCAATTTATAGTTTTTATTTAAATTATAGTTTTTATTCCATATAAATTAAATCTAAATAATATATTGACTTTGAGATGAATATTATGAAAAGGCTATTATAAAATTATTAGCATTTTTGGTAACGTTCTTCCCAATAGTATAATTAGATATTCCTTAGGAATTTTAATTATAATATAGTTGTTCAATTGATTTCTAAAATTGATAATTGTTTTCCAGGCACAGTGATAGAAATATCAATAATTTTTGAAGTTTTCTATCATAAAAATTTTTAAAAATAATATTCTAAATATTGTAATAATAAATTATATTATTATTCCATTGGCAGTTACAGAGACTTCAGTTCCCTTAGTGTTTCTGTTCCAAAAATTGTGTCAACCTAACATACTGACTAATACAAAACAAAAGTTTTAAAGAAAATTACCCAATTTAAAAATGTAGTAGAGTTTAAAATTCAACTGTTACAAAATTAAATTAAATTGATTGAAAAACTTGAGAAAATGAAGAGACTGGTGCAGAATGATGTCAGGTGTCTCTCACCTTATTTATACCCTTGGTTATGTGACCATTTTACAAGACTTTATTTACCTTTGAACTTACAACCTCTTCTCTGATTAGTTTGAATTCTTGACCTATCTACCACCAAGGAAGGTTATTAATCAAAAATTATTTAATAAAAATTTTAATTTTGCAAGAAATAAATTTTTGTCTAGATGTTTGAATTAATTAAAAATACTTCTGGATTTAAATAAAAATTATTAAAAATTACAAAATAATCAGGATAAAAATAAAATATTACATAATATAAAATTTATATTATATCTTTAATTAATCATATATTGATACAATTTAATACATTTATTTATTATACTTTTAAATGTAGACAAATATCTCAGAATAACTTTTTAAATTAAATTTATTTTTAAGTATATTTGAACTAAATAACATCAAATCAATAAAATATTTATCCACTTCTTCAATACTTATTCACTAGTAAAAATTCTAATTTAATTACTAACTTTATTAAACTTTTTTATGATTAAAATTAGATTTAAAATATTTAACTAGAATATTCTGTTTTACATTCAAAGTTAATTAAATATTATAGCTTTAGTTTTAATCCAGCAAACCAAAATACAGGGTTTGAACTTGGTTTCTTAACTTTAAAAATTAATATAAGCTGTTTAAAACAGTTTTATAGTTAAACTAAAATTAAATAAGCATTTTAAATTCTAAATTACTCTTTTTATCATTAACATCACTAGCTTTTAAAATCTAAAGATGTTTAACATCTGAATATTTATTTAATTTAAAATTCATTATTATTTAAGCTGTATAAAAATTATTTTACAGCTAGATAATAGATAAATACTAATATAACAACTCTAACATGTAACAATTATAGCATTATAAAGTATTCACAATAGTTTACTTAAAGCAAAAATGAAACTATATAATGTTTTTAGGTGTTTTGGCATAAAATTTAACTGAACATTTATTTAGCTTCTGCCAAAGGTAAGGGTATAATATATATATTGTAACGGAATAGCGTTACATAGGGTTTGAACCTAGGAAAATTAAATATATATTGATGACGAAATAAATGACAGGTACAAAACTTTTTAACAAAGCGATCTTGTTTTAAGAATAAACGAGAAACAGCCGTGTCTAAAGCAGATCGCAGCTATACAAGAGTACCTGTCAGATTTATTGAAATAAAATTAAAAGAGTTTTTATTTTTGAGGAATTAATTTATTATAATCATTATTTGTCAAGTTTGCTTTTTTTGTTATTTCGTTTTAAAAGAAACAGGGAATGTTCGAGAACAAATTAGAAAATTTATTAAATCATTTTGAACAAAAGGGAAAAAAAAAAAATAAGTAAATTAATTAATCTGTAATAGGTAAAAAAATTCCAAGCGATCTAAGATATTTTGAATGGGGGGCAATTAGTAGAGTCAAATTTAGAGAAGTTGAAACAATAAGCAGGATGTATGTTGGTAAAGTCTAGATAACAGTCCAAATTTAGAAGCAGAGGTGATAAAAAGTGTACACTGCTATTGTACTACTTAGACTTCTGACTCCGGCTAAAACAATATGTAAGAAAAATGGAAAAACTAAATTAAATTCCCACGTGGTGCAAATGTCACAGAAACTATTAAATAAAGAGGATCCTTGATTAGCAAATAAGAACTAATGACTTATGAGTGCATGATAGAGATTGGAGGAAAAATTCAAGGTGTCACGGCGGGAAAGAAGAGAGAAGAAAAAGGCAAGACGGAACCGAAAAAGGACACTAAATTGAAAGTTGTTGAAGGCAAAATCAAGTTGAATTGTAGCGGAAAGTATAATTAATTTTTTTGCGGAGCTTCCGATTAAGTACTTGGACTTCCTAACCTACACTTGTGTAATATCGTAGCCGAAATGCGTTGCTGAATCCAAAATTCGCAGCCTGGCCGCCGAACCTTCGCACCTGGCACTGCTGATCGTCCTAGAATGCTCTCACCCTCGGAGAAAATGAACTCAAGGACCACACACACCCTGGAAGCCTCACCCAGAACCGACATGCGGAATTAATAAAATATCGCTCAGGATCCCATTACAGTCTTCTCGTTCCACAGGTAGTTATTTTTAACATTTGCTTACACATTCATGCACCAGATAAAATACTTTAAAGTGGAGAACGATTTACAAACATTAAGTATAAACTGATTAAATTGCTAATGACCAACCGAACCACTAAAGAACTCAACCAGTATAATATGTACAATTAATACTCAGCAAAGAGCTATGTAAGTTAATATTCGCTTCTGTAATTGTGTTATCTAGACTTACTAAATTATATATCTGCATAATAATTTTATTTACCCAGTTTACAAATAAATCATTCACTTAATTAATGTTTATTTTATTGATCGCTTGGAATTTCAAATTTATTTAACCAATGTTGAATGAGTGCGGGAGTGATCTATTTTATATAGTTTGAATGGGTGCATTTAATATGTTATTAAGCGCACAAGTATATTTATAGCATTTATAATTGTCGTACCATTCTTAGGTTAAGGTTAAGTTTTGGGAGATTTATTCTGGGGGATATAGGGCGGGCCTAACCATGATAAAGGCATGTCAATAGTGTGTTAAGAGCAATGAGCGATATAGTTCGGAAATAGTCCGCTGTGTTCATTTCTTGCTGTCTGCTGGAGCGATGCTTGGGCATGTTCTGTGATATAGTTGAGTGAGCGTGTGCACGTGCGTGGCGAGCTTGAAAAGGTTCTCCTGGCGCCTATTACTCGGATTCAATCTGAATCTAGGTATGAAACAAATAAAACGTGCGTGTATATGTGTTTGAAACTATTTTCACAAAACATTATGTAACCCCGGACAACAGAACACAGCGGGTTCGAAAAAGGGAATCGTCAATAGAAAAGCCAAAAGGAGAAATAGTGTCCGCAGAATTATAGACAAGGCGCCGGGTTACAATATATATATATATATGTATTTATCCATATTGATTACCAAAAATGTTGATAAAAGAGTATAAACTAAAAAGCAGAATGACAAAATCTCTTAAAATAATTTGAAGTTATATGACCAAAATCATAAATAAATTGTAATATTGCTATATATAAAAATGACTGTTTTAGTATATATATATATTGAATATACATCGATTTTAATTTAATGAATCAGTTTTTAGTATCTTTTTTTCTTAGAAATTTCAGTGAGAAATAATATATATGCTACTTATAATTTAATATTAAAGTATTGAGAAATGGTGTATACTCTCAGAGATTGCTTGTGGAGGTCAAAAATGCTGTAACAATTGAATGCCATTTGAGGTTTAAAAAATCAAAATATGACAAATGAATGTTGTTTAAAATATAGCTTTAAAAAAGAAAGTTGAGTATTTATTTAAATTTAAAATTACTGCTAATAATATATACAGTATATAACAAATAATAGAAGCTTCCAGTTTTATGAGTTTTTTCTAACTTTAAATGCGAATACATCTTTATATATCTGATTAAAGACTAAAATGTTTATTTGGCGATTTTATCTTTTTTTTATCATCATGTTTAGAAATTAGTCTTTTATTTACATTAAAAAAGACATCATTTTATATTAAACCAAAATCATTGTAAAATTTTATCAAAAATAGATGATTAACTTTACTCAATATACAATTTTTAATATGAAAAATAATTAACTATGATAATATTATCAGCACAAAAACAAGATAGCATTTATAAAAGCACATGGCTACAATAGTATGGATTTTAGTATAACTATCAAGAACTATGATGGTTTTCTGATTCAAGCTACTATTGTGCAAAAAATGAAAAAAAAGCAGAACTAAAAGAAACCTGAAATGAAATAATTTCTTTCTGTCTAAATGTATAACAGATTGATCATATATTGAATGTTGAAAATAGAACAATTCATAAACAATTTAACAGAAACTGACTTATCCAATTAAAAAACATATTTTGGGTGACAGTAAAACTTCTTGTGAGCAGAATATAGAAAACAAAGCTTTTCCATTAAAAAGTTTAAAAGTAATTAAAGATATTACTAATTATCAAATTCTAATAGTAATTGGTAAAACAGATTCAGAAAAAAATAATGTAATCACTCCAATATTTTGCTGAAGTTATGTTTACTAACTTTTAAAAAGAGTTGGTTGTCCTTAGCCTTATTGCATAGATGCTATGTATGTTAGTAAAGTGGCACTTTGATTGGTTTAAGCTATTTGATTTAAATATTGTATTTGTTCTGAGATGGTAAGAAAGTATATTACTACTGATATTTTATTGAAAGGATGTCTTACTGATTTAGATTATAAAATACCTATTCAGTGATCATTTGGTATGGCACCCATCTAAATTTGATATATAAGGATTTCTTTGAACGTTTAAACAAAACCTTGCAGGTTCATCTTGAAGTTAAAATTATTATGATTTTCACTATCTTAGATGCAATGACATTTTGGAAATACTTTTGGAGCTCTTAATTTTACAATTCCTGGACATAGTGGAGGTTTTATACACCAAAAAAAAAAGTTCTATTTCTTTAATTACAATCATGAAAATTTGTCTTTTATTGTATCTTTATTTATATAAATTTAAAAAGAATGGGGAGTATGGAAGTTGTTTAATATATCTATAAAGATAATATACATGGGAAAGAGAAAGTTGAATAACTCCATGTGTGTGTATGTTTAAAATTAAAAAATCAGATATATTAATCTTTAACTGAGGTTTAAAGTTTATATCTGTGCTAGAGATAATCTTTAGTTTAGTAAATGATCAGTAATAATCATTATTGTATTTACCTGTGGTGGATGGTGTCAAAGTTGTGAGTGGAGTGTGTTTGACAGTTGTAAATAAAAATATAACAATCATGAAAATATATATATCTTATAAAAACTCCAGATGTTATTTTATTGTTTTCTGACTGATCAAAAGGAAATTGATATAGAATGTGAAATCCATTACAAATTCCAGAATTAATTATTTTGATTGTATACGATTTTTTACTAGCAAAAATGCAAATACTTATTTTTGAAACATCTAAGACTAAAAAGATTGTAACAGCTATTAATTTTGTTGAGAGATTTTTAACTATATATATATTGCATTTGATTAAAGGATTGTAAACATAAAGAGTATAATCCTAAGAATGGATCACCAATTATAGCACTAATTTAGTAAATGTAAATTAAGCAAAGAATTGATACAGCAGATTATATAGACTAAGAAAATGCTGTTAAGACTATCCATAGAATTACATCATTCCACAAATTTACAGAATCAATCTTGCAAATGCTTTTTTATGACTGACAGTTAGAGGCTTAAACAACTTTTAATAATTTTGATTTCATTTGAAGATACTTATTGTGCCATTAAAAAACTCCACTTTCTCTCTGCATTAGATAAAGATTTAATAGAAGAATGTCATAATTTCCTTTAAAAGCTATCACATTTAGATGACCTGAAATTATTTTTGATGACTAGAAGATAAACAAACTTTAGAAATTAAATAAATCTATATATAATCAATCAGAAAAAAATTAATAGTATTACCAGTTTGTAATTCATGAAAAAACAATGAATTATAAATATTTCATTTTATGAAAGCTTTCTTTAAACTGAATCTTGATTACTTTACAAGAAGCTGCTTAAAATAATAAATGCGGATCAATTAAAAGTTGCTAATGCAGAACATGTAGAAATCAAGAAGTAGTAAATATTTCAAAATGCTGCAAAAATGATGATTTTTGTGAAGTGTTTTATAATTATCAAAATGATTTATGATTCTTCATTATTAAAAAAGACTTTCATTCTAGAAATTTCTCTTATCCTCCTATTGAATCAACTTTACTCAAATTTTTTTTTTTTTTAATTTTCCTTAACTATCTTCTTTTTTTTTTTGTTGTTGCTGTTTTTAAAAATGAATTTTTTAATTTTCTTCATGCAAACCCTAGAATTGATTATGTCACTTTTTTTGCATCATGTCTGGTGTGTGCTATTTTACTCTGTTAAAAGTTTTAAAAATTATCCTTTCTTTAATCTGTTTATAATACTAAACACATTAAAATGACTTGATTCATTTTCTTTTAATTATATTTTTGTCATTAAACCATTCTTATTTTGGTTCATTTTAATTCTGTTTTCTATCAAACAAAAATTTTTTTACCACGTGGTTTCATTTTTATTACAGAACTGTCTCTGTTCATTTTCAAATCAGCATAATGAGTAGTTAAAATTAATATTTATTATGTTTCTTTCTGAACTTTAAGGTTTTTGCTTGTAAAAGCTTTTATGCTTCAAGTTTCTATTGACTTAATCTATTCATAGTTATGTGTGAATTGCACTTTTACATTATAGTTTACTTTTTCAATCTTTTATTGCTATTTTGTATGAAAGCAATCAAACTTCCCATGCAGAATTTTGCAGTACGTTGTGTGTACATGGATACTTTAGTGCTCAAGTATCAATAATTGTTATTTCTATATCTATATGTATTGTCAACTTACTGACTTAATTATTCATTACTTCAATGTATCTTTTCACATTATAAACAATTGCTGTATATGTTTCCATATATTTTACAGCTGAAGTACATTTTTTTTTTTTTGCGAGTTGCTTAACGGGGCTTGTTCCCTTGGGGCCTTAAGGCGGGGGCTCAATGTCCCCCTCGTTCTGTCGTGCAGCGTTATTCTAGTGTTATTCAGTTACAAACGGATGCGCCCCAACACCTGCCGCGGGGAGTTTTGGCTTTTACCTCCGAGTTTAAGATTAGAAACCCAGGTCTCCCAGTGCCGATAAGGCGAATGTGTTTGTGTAAATGATAAAATTTTCCAATAATAATACAGACAGACAAAAAAAAGCGCCCTATTCCCAGGGCGAGTCCCAACCAAGGCGTTGGTGGCCGGGGGGGGCGCCCCGATGCCCGGCGCCATTTGATGACGAATAAAGGCACACAAGGAAAACAAGTAGGGATTTTAAAAAAAAAGGAGAACATATGGGAGTTGATGGGTATCACGAGTGCAGATTACTTATACAACTAATAGCGATACCAAATGCGATAATTCGGTTTTGCCCCAACAAGTTCTCTAGTGATGAAGTAGTGAGTTTTTATAGGAGCAAGGTTTTGATCGGTAAACAATTTAAAAGTTAGGGGTTAATGCTAGAATGGAGACAAAGAAAGTGAATTGGGGTATTTTGGTAGTATAAAAGGGGGAGCTGTGGGTGAAAGAAATATTATGATTCTTTTTGAAAAAAGCAAGCCAAAAGGTACCGATTGGATTAATTTTGACTAACAGAAAATATTTCAAGTTGTAGTTCTTAATAAATAAGGAGTGATCATCGTTAGAAGGTGTAAGTTACTGTTAAGTAAAACGGAGACAAAATTATTAAGAAAAAATATTTACTTGATATTCCTAATCTTCGAAACATTCTAATGAATTTAAATTAGAACTTACAAAAGGTTTCGTGTTAGGAGTTTTGAAATGATTCAGATTTGAGAAATAATAGAAAAACGATACTTTAAAAACAACAAACAGTAAAAAGGATTGACTAATAAAATTTCTACTGAGACAGAGATTTATGAAGAAAAGAAGGAATATGAAGATATAAAAAGGTAAAGTTGAATATCTCGAATTTTGAAAGAAAGAGTTGAAAAGAAAGAAGTATAACTGAAAAGAAGGAAAGGAGAAAAAAAAGTCAAATGTTAAAGTTTTGGTTTGGAGGAAATTTATATCTGCATAAGAAAAAGATGGAAATTACTAAAAGAGAGATGACACATGAAATGGAGAAGTTTTTACAAATTATATAGTAATAAAGAACAAGTACCTCCTATATCTATTACATCTTCTGAATTGCCCAGAATTTTAAATGAAGAAGGGCGAATTAGGTAGAAGAAAGGAAAGGCCCGGAAATGATGGAATTATAATTGTATATAAAAGAGCGGTGAAAATGAAACATTTTAGCAGAAAGGTACGGAAAATTGGAAGAATCGTAATAATATTAATATTTAAAAAGGTGATAAAGAAGATATTAGAAATTACAGCCTATCGCCTTTTATCAGTTTTATATAAAATTTTTACCAAGATAATTACAACTCGTCTACAGAGAACTTTGGATTTCCACCAACCAAGAGAACAAGCTGGATTTAAAAGTGGTTTTAGTACAATAGATCATATCCAGGTATTGAGAGAAGTCATAGAAAGGAAATGAATATGGTTGTCTTATGTTTTGGTTTGTAGATTATGAAAAGGCTTGATTCTATACATTTCTTCAGTGATTAAAGTTGGATCACAAGGTATAGATCCAGGATATTGTCATATTTTAAAGAATATTTATAAAAAGCAACACCAATGATTATAATGATACGAAAAATCAACTTGAGAAAGGTGTAAGACAAGTGACTCCATATCTCCAAAACTCTTTACAGCAGTGCTGCAAGAAGTATTTTGTGGACTAAAATGGGAAACTAAAGGAGTGAAAGTAAATGGAGAGTATTTAAGTCTTTAGATTTCGCAGATGATGTAGTTGTTTTTGCAAATAATGCTTCAGAGCTGCAGGAAATGTTGCAGGAGTTAGCTTCCGAAGTAGAAAAGTAGGACTAAAGATAAATGTTAAAAAGACTAAAGTAATGTTTAATCGATTTGCTCAAAATATGAAAATAAAGATTGATTATGAAGAATTAGAAGAAGTTAACAGTTACAAATACCTTGGTAGATTATTAATACAGATGGAAAATAATGGAGGAAATTAATCATAGAATTAAACTTGGTTGGAGTGTTTTGGTAGAAATAATTGATACTAAAAGGAAATATGCTATGTGTTTGAAAAGGATGGTTTTTAAAAATGTGTTTTACAGTTCTTATTATGGATCTGAGACTTGATTAATAGAAGAGCAATACAGAGACTTAGAACTCAAAGGAGTATGGAGAGATGTATGTTGGGAATACAAGAAGAGATCGAAAACAAATGTATGGGTAAAACAAAAACAGGTGTTACTGACCTTATTGAAAAAATTAAAAGATTGAAATGGAGTTGGGCTGGACATATTGCTAGAAGAGATGATAATAGATGGACAATTGAAATTTTAAACTGGATTCCAAGAGATTGTAAAAGACCCAGAAAGAGACCACATGTGAGATGGATGGATGAAATAAGAAAATGTGCAGGGGTGTTGTGGAGAAGAGAAGCTAAAGATCGGAGATGGATTAAACTTGGAGAGACCTTCATCCTGCAGTGGATTGATAATGGTTGATGATGATGATGACATTATTTTACAACTTTAATCATCTGAATAATTCTTGACTTTTTAAAACAAGTTTATTATTGCTTTTATTGATATATTTCATTAAATTATTTAGGTTATGTGCCTTATATAACTAGCAGTTTGTAAAGAATGGTTTAAACTGCATTTTATAACATTGATTTCAGGTTTTAGTAATGAATCTACTCTGCATTTGATGACATGCTTTACTACCATGAACATCAGTTATACTAGTAACATGAAGTATATATTAGTCACCATTGCTTAAATGAATGATCTAACTTACTTACTATTAGCATTTCTCACAATTTTATTGCATTAATGCTACTTTGTATTTTCTATTGTATTTGATTATTTCATTTTTGCTATCTTTCTTTTCTAATAGAAGTACTATTCCTTTATAATCTTTGTTCTTTTTATTTGAAATATTTTCTCAAGGTATTAAGCTAATAAACATCACATGATCACCACTTTGTATACTTGCTTATAACTGTTATTAAAACAGGCAAAACCCTCCATACAGTTTTGCCACTCAGTGCCAACCAGAGTAATCAATGGATGCCAGAAGGCTTGTGCATAAAATCCCCATCTAGTGCCTACTCATCCAATATTCCCAGACTAGTTCCTGGATGTCACTCAGTGCAAGCCAGAAGGCTAGTGCATAAATCCCCATTTAGTACCTACTCATCCAATATCCCCAGACTAGTTTCTGTCACATCCAGAAACTAGTGTGGGGATATTGGATGAGTAGGTACTAGATGGGAATTTTATGCACAAGCCTTCTGGCTTGCACTGAGTGGCAATACTGTATGGAGAGTTTTGCCTGTTTCTCAAGGTAGTTAACTTGTTTTCAAATGTTTTTCAAAAACTTAGAAATCATTCATCAGATATTATAGAAATCTTTTATTTTAGTTTCTAGAACAGTGATATTTTTGATTAATTTTTCAAACATAAGACAATTCTTCTTGTTTTAATTTGTATGCCAATTATCATTTCCAAAATTTATTTTCTTTCTCTAAATTATTTTTGAATTTTGACATTAATAAATTTACAATTATTTCCATATATATTATTTATTTTTCCCAAAGTGAGTTAATGTCTTAATTGCTTCCATTATTCATTTTTTGCTTTTATTGGATCTTTTTTTTTTTTTTTCAGAAAGTGCCAAGACAAATATCATTTTTAGTTAATGGCAGGAAAATCAGCCTGAATCACTGTTATATTAACATTTACAAGAACTGTACATATGGATAAATCCAATAACTGTACTCATATCTTTAACCCATAAATTTCTTTATTGTAACATATATATGCAAACTAAAACAAAACTTGATGCTGTATATTATTGTTTGACTTTAACAATTTGTCAAAATTGTTAAGTATTAGTAACTGAAATTAAATCTGACAATCTAGAGGGAGGCAGAAATTAGAATAGATGACATCGGAAATTATTATTAACATTTTGGCTTTTGGAAATATTTAAATAAATAAAAAAAAATCTATTTAGTTGCCCAGAATTTCACTCTAAGATTTAATGAAGCATGTGGTAGGTGGAGATTTTCATTTGTTTACTACTTGTCTGTTATTGCAAATAAAATACATTAAAAAAGTAGTTGATATTATTATTCCATTATGTTTCAAATTTATAATACTTGTCATAATAAATACTCTTTTTACTAGATCTGTTTTTTATTTTATTTTGCAATATCTTAAATATAATATTTGCACGATGGCAAATTTAGAATTGTGTGAAATAGTATCCCATGCAAACTTGATGAGAACATAGACAACACCAATAACGATGTCACTGAGAATTGAAAAATAGATAAGAAAATCTGACTTCCTTTTTGCTGATTACATTATACCATGTCACTGTAAATTAATTTATTAATTTAAAAGACTTGCAAAAATAATTTACTTCTTTCCTTTTTTTTTTTTTTTTTTTACATTGAGTATCCTTAAATTCAGTATAAATAATAAATCATTTTATTTATGCACTCATTTCCTTAACAATTTTAACTGTACATTTTTTTTTCTTTCAGAATTATAAATGCATAAACATATCGCTAAACAGACTACATCTCATACTATACATATATATATATAAGAATTGTCTATATATATATTGAAATATATATCTTCTTACACATGACAGTGAGCTGGTTTTTTTCTCAGTGATGAAAGTTTATTCATAAAAAAAGGTACAAATACAGTTAAATAAGAGGTTTACAAAGAATGGTAAAAATGAAATTCAGGAGCAACATGGTGAAAGGGGAAGGATACATATGAAAAGAGAAAGGGATGTGGAAAGGGTGTGTATTAACCATTAAAGACAAATGAATGTTACAATTAGGAATTATTTGTAAAGTCTAGAAATCAAATATGAATAGTCTTTTAGGAGTACAATATTGAGAAATCCAATTTGCGGTAGAAAAGTTGAGAAATAGAAAAACACTTGGAGATAACATAAAATATGGACTAAATCAATCTACTGTTCAGTTCTTCCAAATGGTCTCGAATATCTTCACAAGAGAGCAATCCCGAATACTTTGGAAAAATTATGGAAAAACTATGGAGAACAAGGAAAAAAGATCCAAGCTTCAAAATGTCTCTGCTGAAAACCATTCTAATCCATCATGAAAATCACATGAACAGCAAGAGACTAGCCCTTTCAATAACAACATTGGAAGTAATAAAATTAAATAAGATGGATCACTTGCAATTAGAATCATGAGGTGAAATTGCAACTTATTTTGCAATAATACATGGATAAAATCATTCATAACGATAACGTTAAAGAATCGCCATAAATAACATTATTTTTTCTATCTTGTGAATGAAACAAGAAAGTAGCATTATAAAAACTTTAAAGAAAGTTATTAAAAATAATATTTTAGAATAAATTATTAGAAGTAATAATATAATAGGTAAGATTGAAATTGTTTTAAGGCAGGGGTGGCCAACCTTTTTGAAAATGTGTGCAATAAAAAATTTAAAAAGGTGTTGCAGGTGCAAGAAAAAAGAACCATGTTATGTTATCAAAATATACGATAACATGATATGCCATTATTTTTTTTTTGTTTTTTGTAATTTTTTTCTTTCTAGCTTTGATTTACAAAGATTATATAGTTATCTTTGAAAAGTTGATTGGAATCTGCTATTGGGTCCCTGATTCAAATCAGATAAAATCTTTTTTTTATATAAGAAATTAATTAAAAATGTATTGTTTTAATAACTATTTATTCAATTAAGGTTGAATTTTCCAATATTTTTAATAAAATTCATAATTCTAAAATTTAGTTTTTGAACACAAATTCCTAAAAAAACCTATTCACATCATTTCTTTTATAAATTTATTTGTTCATTTTATATTTTTTAAATCGAATTATCTCAAAACTTTTTTTTTTAACATTACCATTTTATTATTAACACATTTTTTTGCATAAGCGGGATGAACCAGAGAAAAAAAAGATGAACTAGTGGCAAATTATAGATGCTAGAAGTTTGTGAGAGAAGTAATGAGCCGTAGTGTTTAGATCAAACTGATCCTAAAAGATAAATAAGTAGTATTAAAACCAAATGTGATAAAAAAATCAAGAATATAGAATAATGGGTATAACTATATGCCTAGCATTGAAAATCAGTTTCTAAAAATTAGAGTTTTTTCAGATCATATGGATGAAGTTCTTATAGAATACCTAAGTAGTTTAGAAAGGGGTATTTTAGTATCTGTCACAAGATGGAAAATAATCTTGATGTAGCATGTAGCTACCTACAGGGGGCATCCCAACCCTTTTGGTAGGATTGATACCTGACACGAATAAGACAAAGAGCAAAGATAAGTTTTAATATTTTTAAATTTTTTTTATGCTGTTGTTGATTACGTGTGAGATTGATCTTTTGAGAGCAGCACTATAAAGACTAATTATTGTGTAAGAAAGTATAAATTGTGATAAAGAGAGTGAGTTATTTGAAAGATTGAAAATTTTTGTGTTTAACTGTTTGAAAGGTTTTCGTTAGGTATAGAAGTTTTTTAAAAAAAGTTGTTCTTGTTGAATGTGTGTTAGCGTAAGGATATTATAAAAAAGTTGAATGTAAGTTTAATTCGTTTTAGTTAAATTTGTTACTGAAGGTTTCTTTGAGAAAAAAGGCAACGTTTGGAAGGCCTAATGTTAAAAACACGTGGGTATAGTTTGATCAGGTTTGGGAAAAAGTAAAAAAAAAAATTTTATTTTTATTTTTCCATATAAGGGTGTTTGAAGAATAGGAGAGGTTTTATAAAGAGGTATTTATAAAAAAGTTGTATGTAAATAATATTTGTCTAAATCGCATGTTATTATTAAATTAGTAATAAACTGAAAGGTTGCTAGTCTTTCACATGCGCCTATAGTTGTTTCTCAGATCACTGTTTAAACATCTGATTGGCTGTCTGAGAAACAACTGTAGGCGTATGTGAAAGACTAGCAACCTTTCAGTTTATTACTAAAAAAGTTGTAAGTTTAATTCATTTTAGTTAAGTTTGTTACTGAAGCTTTTTAAATTTTAAAATAGACATTTATTTTGAGAAAAAAGGTAACATTTGGGAGGCCTAATGTTAGAAAACACATGGTTATAGTTTGATCAGGTTTGGGAAAAAGTAAAAAAGTTTTTTTTTATTTTTATTTTTCTGTATGAGGGTGTTTGAAAAATAGGAGAGGTATTATAAAGACAAATATATAATAGGTGACTTGAAAAATAAGAATATGGATTGCATTTGTATTGCACAATGTATATACGATTGGCAGAAAGGAATTAGGTGAGCACTGGTAGAGTGTACAGTGTGTGCTGAGGTGTATCATTTGAAATGTTTGAATAAGAATAGGAAGGATGTAACAGGTTTCTGGTTATGTAATCAGTGTGTAAATGTGATTAAAGAGGTGAGAAAGTGATTTATAAGTGTAGGTAGTCCAGAGAGAAAGTCAGAGGAGAGCAAGCAAAATGTAGTTAAGGAAGATAAGACAGAGTATGGTTTTAGTGGAGTGTCAGGAAATATGGGTGGAGAAATAGTAATGCAGTGGATATGGTTAGCCAGAGAATAAGTAAGATAGAGGAAGAAGTGAAGGATGTAGAAGTAAAATTAAAGTTGTTAGAGATGAAGTGTGAGGAGAGAAAGAATTATTGAGTAGAAGGAAGAAATGGATAAGGAGGTCCAGAAGATGGTAGAAAAGGTTACAGATGGAGTAGAGAAAGTAGACTATGAGACAGTATTGATAGGAGATTCACTAATAAGAGAATGTGGGGATATAATTGCAAGGGAAAATAGAAGCAGGTATGTTAGAGTATGTTTGCCTGGAGCAAAAATTAGGGATGTGACAGATAAAGTAAGAAAGCAAGGTAGTAGAGATGTATATGTTATGGTAGGGACTAATAATTTGTTAGAGCCATCAGAGAGGAGAGAGTAATGGATGAGTATGTAGAATTGATTAGGAATTTGAGGGAGATTAAAGGAAGAGTAGGGGTAGTTGGAGTATTACCAACATTTGACAAGAGGCATTTGTTAGATAGTGCATGTTCTATAAATGAGAGATTGAAAAAATTGTGTGAGAGAAATAATGTTGTTTGTGGATGTATGGGATTGGTTTATTGGAAAGAGGGAGTTATATAGTAAAGATGGTTTGCACTTAGGAAAACAAGGAAGTGAAGTTTTAGGGAGTCTGATATTTAAAGAAATATAATTCGGGAAACTTTTAAAGGGGGTGGGCTTTTAAATTGTAATATTATCAAAAAGAAGAAGTAATGGATGGGATATAAGAAATAAGCAAAAGATGGTTGATTTAGATATAAGTGTAGATGTGGAGAGGGAATGTTTTTGTAAGATTACTGGTAAGAAAGTTTGTTATAAATGTAATGGAGAAGAAAGAATTAAAAGAATTTATAAAAGAGTAGTTAAGAAAGAAGAAATTGTTAAAATTGGGTTTTTGAATATGCAAGGTGGTAGGAGATCAGAAAAGTGGCTGGAATTAAATAAAGCAATTGAAAATGAAAAGCTTGAGGTATTTGCAGTAGTGGAAACTCATCTAAGAGAAGAACCTATTTTGAAAGAGGTGGTATGGCAGGGTATAAATAGAATAGAAAAAGAAAAAAGGGGCGGTGGTATAGGTGTTATATCGAAAAAATATTTAAATATTGTTAAATGTAAAGAGCATTTATGGTTTGAAATAAGGTTGGGTAGACAAGAATGGGTGGTGGCTGTAGTGTATATAGCCACTGGAGATAGTCAAATTGTAATGGAGAGGGACAGGAGTATATATGAATGCCTAGTTAAGGATATACAAAGTTTTAAAGAAAAGGGGAAGAGAATAATGGTTATAGGGGATATGAATGGACATATTGAAGAAATTGATGATGTAGATAATAAGAATAGTCAGTTTTTGAAGGAATTTTGTCAAAGAATACATTTGAGCATTGGGAATTTATCAAATATGTATGAGGGACAATACACATGGTCTAGGAATAATGTATTTCACACAATAGATTATGTATTGGTAGAGAAAGAGGGAATAAATAAAATACGGAAAATTAATGAAGAAAATGTAATAGTGATCATAACTTTATTGTAATAGAAATGGTTAGTAATGTGATGGAGGATAGAAATAAAGGTAGAAACAATAGTGAAAGATGTGGATGGAGAGTGAATGATGAAAATAAGTTGGAAGAGTATAAAATAAAAGTTGAAGAAATCATGGAGCAGTTGGTTGGGGGTGAGTATAAGGACTGCTGTGGTGAAATAGAAAAAGTGGCAAATAGGGTTTTAGTTGAGAATATGCAGAAGAATAAAAGTAATAAAAAAGAGAGTTAATAAAAGTGTAAAAGAAATGAAAGAAGTATGCAGAGAATATAAGTGTGCTATTAAGAACAAAGGAAGTGAAAACGATATTAATGCTAAATGGGGAAAGTACTTAGAAAAGAAGAAGTTGGCTAAAATGGATAATTATATAGAGAGGATGAAGTTGAATAGTAAATTGTTGGAGGATATTAATAAAAGTGGAAGAGATGGTAGTAAAAAAATTTGGAATTGCATTAAAAGGAGAAATGTAGGGGAAAGAGAGATAGTATTAATAGATGATGAGGGAATAAAGTGTAGCTCTAGAGAAGAGGTAGAGAGAATCTTAAATAGATATGTAATGGATATAGAAAAGATGTTAGATGTGAAGGACTTAGTGATAGAAAACATGAAAGCAGTTAGTAATGGGAATATTAGGTTCACAAAAATGAACTGAATGAGGCAGGGAAGAGATTGAAAAGTGGAAAGGCGAAAGGTTTGGATGGATGGGCAGCAGAGATGGTAATGAAATTTAGGGCATAGAGCAAAAGCAAAGTTATTATCATGTTTTAATAAGATGGCACAGAAGAGAGTTTTTCCGGGTAGTTGGAGTAATACAAGAATAAGATTATTATTTAAAGGAAAGGGTAAGGATCATAGAAAGTTAAATAATTATAGACCAATAGCGGTAACATCAGTTTTATATAAAGTTTTCTCATATATGGTAGCTAGAAAAGTTGTAAAATGGATGGAAGAGAATAATGTAGTGGGGGAAAATGCAAGGAGGTTTTAGGTCAGATAGGCATATAGGAGATAGTTTGTTTGTAGTTACACAACTTATGGAGATGAGTAGGAATTCAGGTAGATCATTGTATATGAGTTTTATAGATATAGAGAAAGCATATGATAGAGTAAATATAAATAGATTATGGGTAAGGTTAGCAAATTTGGGAATGGATGAAGCTTTAGTAAATATTAAGAAATTATATGAAAATAATTATTATACTTACCAATTAGGGGATATAGAATCAGTTAAAGTTAAAAATGGGGTGGGATTAAGGCAAGGATGCCCTATATCACCTATTTTTTTTTGAGTGAAATGGATAATGCAATAGAAAGACTAGGAAGAGGGGTAGAGATACCGTTAATAGGTCACAAGGGAGTATATACTTTGTCGGGTCTTTTTTTTTGCAGATATCTTTTTGTGTGCAGAAAGAAGAGAAGATATGGAAATTATGTTGAGGACATGTGCAAGGGTGGGTAAAGAATGGGGATTAAATTTAGTGAAGAAAAATCAAATATAATGATGGTTAATACTGGGGGAAAAAATGTAGAATTTTTATTGGGGATATAAAGTTAAGTGTGGTGGATAGATATAGGTATTTGGGAATCATCTTTTGTAATCAGGAAAATTGCTTGGATGAATGGGAGAAAAAATTGGTAAATGAAGCAAAGAAAAGAAAGGGTTTGGTAAAGAAACTAATAGTATTTTCATATAATAAATATGATGTAGCTAGAATTGTATGGAAGGGAACTGCAGTAGCAGGGTTAACATATGGTAATGATGCATTATGTGTTAGTAAAAGGGTTTTAGATTATTTAGAGAAAGTACAAAGGGAAGTAGGAAGACATGCATTAGATGCAGAGATGTTGATAGCAAAGGAGGCAATTCAAGGAGAAATGGGATGGCCAAGTTTTTATATGAGAGATGCAAAAAGTAAAATGAAAATGTTTGGTAGGTTGCAGTTTATGGATAGTAAAAGAGTAGCCAAAATAGTGTTTAATTGGGTTATGAGTAAAGGGCAGGTAACAAAATGGGTGAGAAAGGTAATGTGGTATGCAAAAGATTTGGATAAAGAATTTATATCAGTATACTTTTATAAAAGGTGGGATGATTGTGTTAGGAGGATTGTTGAGTGTTATAGTGGTAAGGAATTGGATAAAAGAATAGAAGAATTAATAAAAAATAGGGAGTTGGAGAGATGGAGAACTAGTATGGAGGGTAAGAAGAGTTTAAATATATATAGAAGTAAACAGAATAATGGATGTGAGTTAATTTATGATAATAGTAAGGAAAGTAGTTTATTGTTTAAGGCTCGAACGGGATCTTTAGCAACAAGAGAATATACATGTAAATGGAAAACTATGGGCGATTTAGTGTGCAAATTGTGTAAGGAAGGTATAGAAAATATTAGGCATCTGTTGATTGAATGTAAATGCTTGAAAGCAGAAAGGGTACAGATAATGAAGTTATGGGAGAATAAGTATGAACAAAGTGACTATACAGAAAGTGATTTATTGGTTTTTATGCTGGGTTTGCAAAAAGATAAGGGGGATTTAGATATAAAGGCCATAGAGTTGACAAAGATTATGTTGTGGGATGGGGCAGAATATGGGAAGACTTAGAGTGGGGAATGAAAAATAAAGTGGCTAACAGGTTTATCTGGGCATAATTGCTGAGATATTCTTGACTTCATTTAAGGAGAAGCCAAAATACATCACATCACATTCCCTATTTAATAAGTCTGATAGTTTCATGGATCTAAGCATTTAATATTAAGTTGATATTGAAGTAAAGTCTACCAAGAGGGTATCAATTACCAGAATTCTCAGGATATATGTCAACCTGTAAGTCATACATTCTGTTTTTTAGAAGGCAAGTGGCCAAACTTAGGACCTTAATAGCCAGTCCATTATCTGAAAATCAAATAATTCAGATAGTGAAACATAGCTTCCCGAGTCAGGTAAGCAAATGTTAAACAGTACTGATCATAAGAAAATTGAATTGCGAATCTGCTCAGTACTTGACCAGCAGAAAGTTTGCATATGAGGAAAAAGATACAGGGTTGAAATCTCAGAATAAATTCTAATATAGGAAAAACAATACATAAAATGATACTATAAAAAAGTGATCAATGAGTAGTCCAAAAAGAACTCAAATTATTTAGTGAACCAGGGTGACTTAAATATAATGTGTTAAGCAACATGGTGGATGTTCCATTATTCATCATCACTCTGTTTAAACTGTAAATCTTAAAATGAATTTCCAGAGAATGCTCACATAAACTTAATAAAAATTGGAAAAAGGAAAGAATCACTTCTACCATTATATTATAAAAGTAAAGGCAGTCAACAAATAATCTAGAAAAAACCCACATTAACTAGTGGGCCAGCAATAACTCAAATATAATGAGTGTTAAGCTTCATGGTATAGATATCCATTATTCAATATCACTGTGCAAACTGTAAATCTAAAAACTTCTCTAGAAAAAGAATTGAATGTCAGTTGGAAGGAGTGATGTAACAATCAAAGGGAGCAGTCAATATCTCTGTCACCTGAGCCATCAATGAGCTACAAAAGATATCATCAGATTGGTTGATCAAAGCAAGAAGGTGTAAATGACTATGAATCAACCGATGATAAGATTTCAAAAATATACAGATGTAGGAGAAAATGGAAGCCAATGATCATAATGATTTTAGTTACTTAAATATTTGATGATGTTGGCATGTGTATTTGACCTATTTATCTATTAAGGGATTGGTAAATTGCACTGGATCACTGGTTATTTTGTGTTTATCATCAAAATCAGGAAATAATAAATCTAAAAAGAATAAGAAATGACTTACCCTTTTGTCAAGTGTGGTTTCAGTAGAGAAATTCCTGGGACCACCTGACATTTCTAGAAGAGAAAAATCCCCAGTTTAAATTTTTTTTTGTTAGTTGAGGATTTCCTGAGAAAATTATGAGCTATCCAAATCAAAGAGTTCCTGATTAGCATTCATATATGAGAGCATGATAGATAGTATGCTGCACATTTATGGTCCTAAGATATGTACAGATGGCAATATATCATTCATGTTAGCAAAATTCATATCAAGTGATTGGTGATTATTAGAATTATTGCATATCATCTGCATTTCTCTTTCCAATTATAAAGTATATTCAGCTGTGGATATATTAAAAAATCCAAAAGAAATTGGCTCAGTATGATGAAAGTGGCAGTTGGAAATAAAATCATGTAAGAGACTAAGTAATTCTATTTTGTTTCTTATTGAGAAGGAGATCAACAACTTAATGATTATTTGCATATATATATATTGCATTAAAATGAAAAATATAAAAATAATTTTCATTGATTACTTATTGTTAATTTTGATATAATTGACTAAATTTGTAATAAAATTAAAAAAAATGGAAAATAGTTTTAATGAGTGATATTGACAAAGAAATATCATTCAAACTAAGTCAAAAGTGCAATAAAAAAAAGAAATTAAGAGATTTTAAGTGTACAGTATGTATTTTATTGTTATATACAAATATAGTTTATATTCTGCACACTTTTAAGACATATAAAAATTTAAAAATACAAAACACTATTTAATTTTTAAATTATTTTATAACAAAAAAATTATGAGGGAAAGTATTGCTAAGCAAAATTACAAAATTGAAAAACAATATAAAGGTAGCAGAGAGTTGATTGGAAATAATTATAATTGCAAATTAAAAATCTAAATTTAACTTCTCAAATAAAAGTAAAAGTTATTCTGTTTATTGAAAAGCAGTGGTAACAGATTAGATAGCATATATAAGACAGTCAAGTAAATCTTTTTTTGTTACTGTATAAGAAGTGGAGACCATCAAAAATATAAAGATGGCAAAATCAATCTGCAAAGCATGATACTGAACACTGAAGAGCCAATTCCCATTTACTAAACTATGGAGGACTTAAAATGCTAGCTGAGGCTAGCTAAAAGCCCCTAAAACATTTGTCATCATTTCTGGTTGCCCTATGTAATGATTGTTAAAGAAATGTTGCTCTGACTAGATAAATATATCCCTGATTTGTTGCTGAATAATCACCCATAGATTGAATAGAAGTTATATTCATCTGATAATTATTTCTAGATAATTCACAGAAGATTGTTCCTGATTTAAAAAAAAAAAGAGAATTCATATAGCATTTAGTTACCTGAATTATATAGCCTGAAAGTATTTATGGTAGTATGATTCTTTAATATGAAATGATTTATCATGGTTAATGAATTTTGAGCAGTGGTCTTCAACCCTTTGTCCATGGACTGGTGCCGGGCTGCAGGTTTTCTGCTGGTCCATGCTAGACTGGCAGGAAAGTTTGTAATAACATAAGATTTTAAACTTTTAATTAATATAAACAATTTTTATTTATTTTTTCATCACAACTGCTTAAATAAAATTAATTATAAATCAAAATTTTGTTTAAATTATTAGATAATACTATAATTACTAAATAATAATCGAAGGAATTTATCTGAAAATGTAATCTTTAAAAGACAGCGTTAATCTCATAATAATTGCACCACTCCTTACATCTCAATTTCTATACCTAGTAGGCATACCTGTATTGCTTCAGCTCATTTGTTGGTCACATATAGCAAAATTTTTTATTGCATTTGTATCACCATGGCCTTTGTATGTAGTATGTTCTAAAATTTTGTCAAATGAAGCTATATGACACTACCAAAACAACTTTTCAGCTCAATTTTCCCAGGGGCTTTACAGGTGGGCCTCAGGTGACTTCAAGAGTAAACAACTAATGCAATCTGGTATTATTTTAATCTCATTTTTACCCAGTTAAAAAAAAAAAGAAACAGAATGAAAACAAAATCCAATCATACATAAATTAATTTGTTTTTCTAGTTATCACTGATGTTTATGGGGAGGGGGGGTAGAATTACATTTTTTATTATTTTTCTAAAAAAATTCAAAATGTAAAAAAAAAAGTTTTTTTATTATACAAACTCCATATATATAACTTCATCTTGTATATTTAACATTTAATACAGATATTATATATATTATAATCATTGTCATGTAATTAAATTAGTTGTGATATTTCTCAACATGCAGGTGAATAATATTTTATTCTTGCATGTTTTAACAATGAAATAATAAATGTAGCAATGCAGGTACATTAATGAGAATGTTTGTTATTGTACTGTTTTCTGTAGCAGTATGACTGCGCAACTCGAGAAAGAGTGTTCAGCATGTAAAGGTAAGCAACACCATTACATGTAATACACATTTACTAGTGTGTTGTTTTGGTTAGTTATAACAATTATGCTCATCTAAGGCTAAGCAGTTTAAATCTTTAAGAGAATTTATCTGTAGACTTCAGCTGGTCTGCGAATGTTATCATTTTTTCTGGTCTGCAGGTGTGAAAAGGTTGAAGACCACTGATTTAGAGTATCTTCAAACTATAGGTTTATTAAACTTAAAGATGTAATAATAATTTATCTAAATGGTGAGTTTATATCCATTCAGAAACAATTAAGAGTGTATCTGTGCATAAAATTAATAATAGAATCCATAAATAGCTAATTGTATTAACTTATTTTAAAAATTAATATGGCAATTTAATAGCTATGTAAATTAAATTCAGGTGAAAGAGAAGTAACAAACTACTGCTTCACATGGATTGTGGCCAGTTATGTTATCTTATGTGTTGTGAAAAAATATATATATGAATAAATTACAGTATCTCATTATCTTTAGCATTTGTTATTATTTTGCAATCAATAAATTAATTAGAGTATGATAGAGTCTCATGTATCTAGCTGATCTTATAAAAAGAAAAAGTATTTGATCATGTGATGTCACAATGTGGAGCTTCCATGCAAATTACCCTTAGATAATTTTCATATGGGTTGTACAATTCTGATAGTTATACTATTAAAAACCATAATTTCAATATATATATAAGTACAAATTATGTATGATACAACAAAAATTGGTTATATATATATAACAAATTATTTAACAGTAAACATCATTCAAATTAGGTGTTCAGACACTATTAATATAAATAATAAAATTAATATAAAAATCACATTTTAATTTATTAAATTTAATTATTTTATATATGATTGATATTATTTAAACGGGAGTCAACATCCGATAATGCACTATTTCTTAAATATTATAAATCACCATGCACTCGCCTGCTAAAAAGAGTTTTAAAAACTTAAATGAATCACTTAAGTTTAGAGTGCATTTGTATATACACCAACTCTCACTGACCTTGCTTAAATCATGGCTTGAATCTATTGTGTGCCTGATGTTATAATCAAATATGAATTGTATAAATTTAGTTAACTTATCACAGAAGAAAGACAATGTTTCATGTCTCATTTTTAATCACCTATGATTAGACTATATAACTTGTAGTGTGTAGAGATTTATAATATTTAAGAAATAGCGCAGTATTGGAGGTTGGCTTCCATTTGAATAATTTCAAATTTTTCAGCACTTTATAATAATAGATTTCCATTTATAAGTCGTATAATCTAATCGTAGGTTGTTAAAAATGAGACACTGTCTTTCTCCTGTGATAGGTTAATTAAATTTGTACAATTCGATATTTGATTATAACATCAGGTGCACAATAGACTCAATATCTGATTTAAGCATGGTCAGTGAGAGTTGGTGTATATACAAATGCGCTCTAAACTTAAGTGATTCACTTAAGTTCTTTTTAAACTCTTATTGGCAGGCAAGTGCATCGGAGATTTATAATTGCTGAGATATTCTTGACTTCGTTTAAGGAGAAGCCATAATACATCACATCAACATCACATCACATAATATTTAAGAAATAGCGCATTATCGGAGATTAATTTCCATTTGAATAATTTCAAACTTTTCAGCGCTTTATAATAATAGATTTATATGATTGATGTATAAATATCAGTAGGCAATTTACATTGTAAGTATTGATGCTTATGTTTATTGTGTATTTGCAACTTTGAGGAAAACTGTTGTAAAACTGAATTGGTTAATTTATTTAAAATATTGCATTGTATTGAGTGCATAAAGGAGTGTTAAATATTATTTCTAATAAATGATTTGTTGACCATTAATTGATAAATTAACGTATTCAAAATAAAATAAAAAAAGCTACTTTGATTTTAAAGCATATTGATGTATAATTAATAATAAGTATAATAATAGAACATCAATGTATATAAATGGTCATTTGGAAGAGATAATAGTACGAAAATTTCTATTCTGCATGCTAAATGATTATGTAGAATTATCTAGTCTCTTTTAAAATGTGATATTTATATATGTCAATGTTTTTAATTACAAACATTTTATACTTATGTAACTAATTATTAAAATAATGTGAGTTAAAGTTTTAAAAATGTTTTTAATTTGGATCTTGCCATGTAAACCATCAAAATACACGTTCTTGGGCATACAGCTCTACTTATATGTTAGTATACATAAATCTGTTCATATATAGATAGTTAATATAGTGTTAATAATATAATCACTGTATCTACAATATCATAATATCTATGTTATATACATATATAAAAATACACAAGAATATACCATGAAGTTTTACCAAAATTATTGAACAATGCATACTAGAATATATTATATTAAGGAAATATCAATCAGTAATAAACAATGATAATCAGTTACTATTACTAAATCACCCATCTCGTGCCTCCGTTGCCTAGTTACCCAACTTGCTTTCCGATAGAGAATTTGAGATAAGTTATCGTAAATACTGAAGCTTTTTTTTTTAATAAAAAGTAACAAAGTTTTAAAGTTTTCTTAACAGTAATGAACTTTTAAATCAACTTCAAGTTTATTTATTGACATTTTTATCTGACAACAATTAAAAGTAAAAAATGATTGGATAGGGGAAAAACCATTATTGAACTTTCTAAGTTTGTTTTATAAATGATGTCCAACACACAAACAATGAGAATCGAAATGAAATGCATCAATTCTCTTAAAAACCATTATAGATTAAAATGGTAAACACAATTTTTTCACGGATGAAAGAACTTGAAGCCTGTTTGAAGAATAAAATTTTCAATTTTTCCATTAATTTTATTTGCTTTAAAAAACAAGACAAAAATTATATAGTCGTAAAGAGTCAGTTGGAAAATTATTTTTGAAGTAGGGAATCATAATATTCAAAGATAAATTTAATAACTGTTTTTAATAGACTGAAATTTTAATACTTATAAGGGGCTAAGTTGGGTTAGTAGATAATAAATTATTGTTGGGGATTTTTATTCTATATAGTATGATCAATACTGAATTGAAAAGATACAATTCTTATCAGAATTAGTTTTTAATTATAAGAATTAGATGTATAGGAAAAGTTGTCTAGAGCTGCCTCGGAAAAATAATTTAGAATTCATTTCTAATGGGAAAAGGTTGCAAAATTATTTATAAAATTAGTTTTAATATTTACTAAGGCATTAAACCTTTAAGCATGTGCGCTTGAAAATACGAAGGTAGGGACCTCTACAGATCTTAACCACAAGCTTACCCTTTGGAAAAAAAGAGGGGAACCCCTTCTTTACTTCAACCTACTTAATATATATAATAAAATTTCTCCCACAAAAATGGCTTTCTATATATTTATTATTTTAATTAAATGTGATTATATTTAATCAATATACTGAATCTTATCCTTTTTTTTCTCTTGCTTCAACTGTCTGTAAGTGGTGTGATACATTTAAGTAATTCAATAAGCATCTTTTAAAATATAGTCAAGAATAAATTTGAGATATTTTGAATGACTCTGCAGTAATAAATGTCGATAGTTATCAACAGTCACTCATTCAATTTATGTAAAAAAAAAAAAATAGTAAAAAATTTGTATTTGAAACCATCAAAACATCACATGATCACCATTTTATATGCTTCCACAGGCTGTTAATAACAGTAGCAAACTCTTCATACAGTAGTGCCACCAAGTGCAAGTTTCATAATCAATAGATGCAGGAAAGTTTGTACATAAAATCCCATCTAGCGCCTACTCATCCAACACCCCCAGACTAATTTCTAGCTTGTAGCTTTTTTCTGGGCTGGGGATATTGCATGACTAGGCACTAGATAGGAATTCTATGTACAAACCTTCCTGCATCCATTGATTATGAAGGCTTGCACTGGGTGGCACTACTTTATGGAAAGTTTGCTATTGACATTAAATATTTGAATTGAAATTCATATGCTACAAACAAAAGCATTTCTCCTTTTTTACTCTAGTGCTATCTATTGTAAACTTGAGTAATCAGGATTTACCAAATGATAGTACAATTAAATTCCTACACCCAGAACTATTTTTGGCTGAAGATTATAAATATCCTGCCCAAAACTGTTTGGGAATTGGAGATTAACTTGCACTACAATCTGATAAATACTAATTATTCAAATTTATAATTAATGGCCCTAGAGTAAAAAAAGAAAAGAAATTGTTCCTGTTTATAATACTGTAATAAATTAAAAAAATCAAATAATATTGTGCTGATATTCTACAATTCAATAATCATAAGAACTATGATTATGTATATTATACTATTTTTCAGGTTGGATAAACCTCATAGCAATAATTAGACATAAGAGCATCTAAACAATATTGTTAGAGTGCAAGTACTTTTGGCATGTATATCAAATATCAGTATGAGGAACAGATCTTTCAAGAATAGAAGTTGATTATTATAATGCTTTAAACAAAACTAGTTTCTTATTTATAAATATTAACAGTCTTTGAAGATGGTTCAAACTTGACTAAAATAAATAAAAGATAACTGATATTTTATTAAGAACTTTAAAAAAATAGATGATAAAGAAAAGCTTATTAGCAAATTTTCTACTCAAGACAAAGTATGAAGAAAAAAGGAAGATGAACATTTTTTTAAAAATGATCCATAATAATATATATATAATTGTGAAATGGCAAGAAAAGCTATAGAAGAGAATAAAGGCTTCAAAAGAGTAAAACAACATCTTAGTTTGGGAAGAAAAGCTGTTTTAAAATGATTAAAAAAAGATGGAATTATTATTAAAAAATGAAATGGTTATCATGAAATGTATGGAAGAGTTCCATAAAGAATTATATACTAATAACAATAAGAAAACAAAGTATGACCTACAAATTACATTTTCTGAATTGATACCATTTCCAAACTTTCTAATACACTTAACAATATTTTTACACCAAAACTTTACTCTTACAGTTTCAACTGTTTTGGTGTAAAAAATAGTATTGTTATGTGTATAAGAAAGTTGGAAATGGTATTATATGTAAATATAGAAATCAATACATAAAGAAAGGAGGAAGAAAATTGTATTTTCTGAATTTCCAGGCATTTTAAATGAAGAAGTAAGTCATGCAATTAAATCTATGAAGAAGAGAAAAGCTCCAGGAAATAATGGAATTATAATTGATATCTTGAAAGAAGGGGGTGAAGAAATAGAAAAAAAATGGCAAAATTATATACAAAATATCTAGATTACAAAGATATATCAGATGATTAGAAGAATGCAGTAGTAAGATTGATATTTAACAAAGATAATACAGGAAATATTATAAATCTACTATCAGTTCTATACAAAATATTTATCAAAATAAATACAAACTTTGGTTTCAAATCAAACCAAAGAACAAACTGAATTTAAAAGTTTTTGGCATAATAGGTCACATCCAAATATTAAAAGAAGTTATAGAAAAGATCAACTATTATGAGTTGCCATTGTGCTTTGGATTTGTAGATTATGAAAAGATATTTGATTCTATAAATATTTCCACAATGATTAAAGCTTTGGATTATCAAGAAACCTGGAATAATGATATTAATGAAGAATATTTATAAAATCGAAAAATAGTGATTAGATTACATGGGAATACTAAAAAGATTAAAATTAGAAAGAGTGAATGACTAAATGATTTTTATATGTCCAAAACGTATTTATAGCAGTTTTACATAAAGTATTTTGTAGATTAAAATGAACTAAAAGAAGAAAAATAAATGAGATTATTTAAATCATCTAAATCTTTGAAGATGATAGTTGTTTTTGTAAATAATGCACTAAAGTTTCAGGAAATGTTGCAAGAGAAAGGTAGGATTAAAGATAAATGTTAAAAAGACTAAAGTAGGATTCAAAAGATTTTTCAGAAGAAGAAAATAAAGATTGATAATCATGAATTAGAAGAGGTTAGTAACTACAAATAATTTGATTAGATTATTAGTACAGATAGATATGAATAAAATTAATCATAATATTAAACTTGGATGGAGTGTTTTTGGTAAAAGTAATTTAATATTAAAAGAAAATATGACTATGCATTTGAAAAGAAAGATTTTAATACATATGTTTTAGCAGTTCTTACTTATAGATCTAAGATTTGGACACTTAACAGAAGAGCAATAGAAAGTCTTTAGATCACATATTAGGAATAACAAAAATGATCAAGAACAAAATACATGGGTGAGAGAACAAATAAGTACCAGTGACATCATTGAAAGAATTAAGAAACTGATGTGGAACTCAGATGGACATATTGCTAGAAGTGAGAATAGAAGATGAACAGTTGAAATTTTAAATTGCATCCTAAAATATTACAAAAGACTTAAAAAGAAACTATTCATGAAATGGATGGATGAAATAAGCAAGTTTTCTTACATGATACAGATAAAAAAAAGCTATGGATCAAAGAAATTAAACTTGGAGAGACTTTTATCCTTTAGTTAACTGAAATGATGATGATGATGTACTGTAGCTATTGATGAACGAGTTATACATGCATAGAAAGTATGTCTTAAATATAAGCTGTTTATAAAGAAGATCAGTAATATTAGTATGAGATAAGATGGTTGAAGAAATAACTTATTTTATTTTCTGTTTGACATTCTCCACAGAAACAATGATATAATTAGTTTTTTTCTAATTTTATAAGCTAATTCCAGAATGTATTATGAAGTTGTAAAAATCTAATATTTGAAATAAATGTCTTATATTTGGCAAACAAGGAACCATTATCTGTCACAAAGTATATGTCCATGAGTGGTGAATAAAATTTCTGGTAATATGGATAGTTTATCAAAAAATATGTTTTTTATTTTGTGAATAGTAATACTTTTCTGAATGAGTGAAATATTACTTGTGTGTATAATTAAGGTTTTTTTTTTTTTGTCATTTTCATAACCATAGAATCAAATTTATCTGATAGTTGTTTAAATATATAAGGAAATACATTTGGAATCCCTTTTATAAACATAAAGTCTTATAAGCTTTGACTGATGGATATCCAGGCTTGGACTAAGTAAAGATGCCCATGGTTGGCTTATGGCTTTTTGAAATAATTTTAAGAAGATCATCATTGGGCATAGATTTTTGAACACTAACAAAAGTACTGAATATTTTAACTGATTTAGTCAATAGGAGAAAAAATAAATTGTCATTTAGTGATATTAATAACTTATTCATATATAAATAAATAGTATCAAGTGATAAAAAATAAAGAGCTCTGCTAATTTGCTCTAACAAGCTTTATTGATAAATGCCAGACAAACAAAGTATTTAATAATCTCTATCTTGAAAACCAATCCTTAGCCTCAGACCAATGGTTTCATGCTTTGGCACTCCTCAGTAAAGTGTTAGGGAAGTTTCAGACAAACTTGATTAAAAATTAGGATATAAGCTAGAAAAAAAATTATTAAAAATTATTTGAAATATCCAGCTGTGAATCATCAAAAAATTAGTATGTAATTTGGGAATGCAAATAGGATATTAATAGATCTGAAGTAATAAGGTTGATTAATATTGCAATTTTCATGGTTGGTCAAATACTGCAATGAATGTAATTGCAAGTGGAAAAGAATCATATGAGAATATAGATGAGGTATGACATTTGATTTCATTTAAGCCATCTACAAAAAATGAATATATTGTATAAATATTTATTAGTATTCTATAGTTGTTCCAACTTATAATGTAAAATAGTTTTGACTCTATTAATAAAATGAATATTGTATTTTTTAGGATGTCAGATTTTTTTTTGTTAAAAGTTTGTCTGATTATATAATTGACAGTGGGAGTCAACATTTGTTCAGAAAAGTAATTTTAAGAAAATTAAATAAGAGGAAACTAGTATGAACCATTAATTTTTATTCAACTTCATAGATATTTGGAATGCAATTATTTTGCTGGAGTGTGAAAATGTTAGGAAATTACCACTAAGTCCTTTATTAATGAAGTTGGTCAAGATATATGGACTTAATATGTGTCACAATCATGGAAACTAAATGTGTTTAAAGTTTTTACATTTTCAAGATTGCCTTCATCAACAAGCAAGGTTGACAGGATCTGGTTTATTGTTTTCATGTGTCATGACTTGAGATTAAGAAGAGATCCTGAGCTTCTGGAAATATGAAAAATGATTGTATTATGATCAACAGTAATACATCCTATGGAGAAATTGTGACTGAAATATTCTATCCTTTTAATTTATAAAAATTTATAGAAAAGATTGTCAAGTATTTTATAGTCTTAAAACTATTTTATAGAGTTTAGATTTCTCAAACATAATCAAGTTTATAAACAATCAATCCTTAAGATATCAACAATCTCAAACTGTAGTTTAAGAATAGAATCTTAGATTTAATTTAATAGATTTATAAATAATTGCAGGAAATTCCATATCAGAAAAGCAATAAAATGAATTCAATGTCATCTTAGTCAATTTTATCAATTGAGATAAATAGTCAATACATGAAAGCATCTCTAATAAAATTTCTTTTCTAACATCTACTGAGAATATAATTAAGAATATTAATGTATCTGAGAGATATGCATATGTTTGAAAGTATATATCCAATATATTTTTAATTTGATAAAGATTTTGAATGTAATCTCTGTTTTAATCTACAGGCCATTAACTTTAGGAATATTGTAAAAAATGGCTGATAAAGTCATCCGAGAAGTCATCGCAAACGCCTTGCAAGCAAGTAGTTGGTTGCAGATGGTTATGGGTTCACGTACCAGCCGATGCTATGACATATGAAAAAAAAAGTCATAGTCTTATCAGTAGAAAGATATTTCTTTGTGGCAAGAAGATTTCTAACTATAATAGAAAATAATAAAATATATTTATTTATATCACTTAAAAAATATGTGGGTTTTTTTTTTTTGTTACTGATTTAAAAGCAACATTTTTTGAAAATTAAAAATTTGGTACATTGTATTTATTTATTTGGTTCATGAAAACAAAATATTGTTGTTAGGACTAATTCTTTATAATGCTCAGATTGACATGGTAACCTGTATTCACCTAAGATATGCATGCGTGCACATACAAACAACTTACCAAAGCTCATACAAGCAGTAGAATAAAGAATAATTTTTAAAAAAATTCAGAAATACATTTTTTTTAAAGAGTGAGAATACTTTTGTTTACAATTACCAGAAAGTTTATGCTCTAATCAGTAAATATATTATATGCAATTTTGTTAACATTAAGAAACATTTTATATTTTTAACATTATTCACTAAACAGTGATATCATATCTGTTATATTTTGTTCCAAGCCCACTCATGCATATTGTACATCATGTATAATAGCTCATTTTGTTTTCAAACTTTGATTAATATTTATTGTTTATTGAACTGCAAAAGTATAGTATTTTTTAACACACGCGTATAATGCAGATGCTTTTATATATATATATTATGCAAGTATAAGTATAGTAAATAAAGTATATATATTACTAATAAATTGAGGGGACACATTTATTATATTTTACTGTGTGTTTATTCATTCATTCATTCATTTAAAAAATAAGAAAAAACTTACTGTGGTATATTTTTATTTTTTAAAGAGGTAAATACTGAAATGTCTGACTTTTATTGCAATTAAATACATTCTGGGTGATTTTTCCCCCCAATATCCTTATTGTACCATTTATTTATATATGGTACAAATGTATTGACATTTGGTAAAAGCTAAAAATTAAAAAAAAATTAGATTTTTTTTTTTATTAGTATAATTTTTTTTAAACATACAATGAAAGTTAAATTTTTCGTCCATATTTTTTTTTATGTAATTAAAAAAATTGTAGAGAACAAAAGACACACAAATTACTAATCCAGATAAGCTAAAAGAAAAATATTTTAGCTAATTAAAGATGGCCGAAAGACATTATAAAAAAGAGAACTTTGTAATATGAAACATGATAAAGAATGTACAAGATTATGAACCTAAACGCCATGATAATAATATGCACAGAAGTCTGAAAACTGGGCCTCAAGTATAAAAAGGAAGAGACCAGTTTGATCAATGTCTTGTTTTGTCAGTTTTTTTCTATGGTCGGTCCTGAATAACAAAAGAATATATCCAGGATCACCCTATTTAGAAATAATTCTGCATGTTGGAGTGAGCCAGAACTTTTGCTGACATCGTTCCTGAAGATGGACACCAGAAAAGCTTTCATGACCAACCAGTAGAATAGACCATAAGATCAACTTATAACTGATGGCCAAGCTCATTCTCCCACAAAAAAAAACTATGCATAGTAATCTACAAGCTTTGTGAACTCACTAAATTTACTGGTAAGTTAAGATTAACCATTCATGATTGTGACAAAATTAAGCGTTTGCAAACCATTCTTAAAAATATGCTTAAAATAATCCTGATAGAGTTTAATTTTATTGATCAAGAGACTCTTGTCTATCCAAGAACTTTAATTGTTTAACTGTTTTTTTTATTAATGGATTCATGTCTGGATTAGCGTGTTCTCTCCAGTTTTATTTAATTCATAATTTATCTTTAAACATTTTAATTTGTTAGAATAAAAATATTTATTTCTAATATCAACTTTTTCATTGTGCGTTATTAATAATTTTCATTAAATTTATTAATGTTAGTTTAAGATTTGAAAATGTAATTTACCTTTGCCAATATGTGTTGACTAAGCTCCAGGAATAATAATATCTAGAAAATAACTCTAGTTACAGAAAAATATGAAACCGATTCTTTTAAAAGTATTTTTCTTTTTAATTTTTGAGATGCGAAGTGACAGATTTCATCCTGGCACTTTTATTAAAGAAATAAAAGCTGATTTCGTGCTCAATAGTGTAAATCGTAACAATTACTAGGTAGAGTTAATCAGGAAATATAGTTATGTTTTTAGAAATAGGAATGGAACTTTCTTCTTTTTTTACATAACTTGACCAACTCACACATTTTATGTGTAATAGAGACCTAGTCAGATGGACAAAATGTTACATTATTTATATATGTATTCTAAAATTTTGTAAAACTTTTAGCATTATGCTTAGAAAACTGTTCATCAAATTTTAAAAGGATAATAAAAGAATTAAATATCTATGTTTTCAAACATAAACAGATGAAATTTTATTAATAAATAAGTTTATATATAGCACTCTGAGACAAAGAAAATAGCTGCTGGCATATTGTAAAATTTATTTACAAATATTATTATTTTTTATTAAATATGATTACATTCAATACTCAGTAATAGAAAATGACTGCTTCAGTATCATAAAATGTGTTAAATTTATACATTTTTATATTTTATGTTTGTTTATTCACTTTTTTTTCATTTTCATTTTTTTAAAAATAGAACTGAATTTGTATATATTGATATAGCATATTTTGCAGTTTTATTATGTATTCATTTGACATTTTTGTTTTGTACCGGGCATACCCATTTGTGCCCTATTTAAGAAAAGCTGCACAAATTGATTTTTGTGTACTCATGAAATGCTGAAAATTACATATAACCAAAAATTATGTGCAACATTGATCATTATATATAAGTGTATATAGAATTAAAAGGATTTTTTTTCTTGTTTAAAATACAATTTTTTCCCCCAGAAAATTATTCTGTATTTGCCTATTTTTGATTTAAAATTATAGAAGAGCTTGAGATCTTATGAGTTGGCATCGATTTTTTTTAGGGAATATGGTCCTAAAAAAGAGATTAATGGTTGAAAGTCTTAAAATATTTAAATTCATAAACACATTTCATTAAGTAAATCAAAATGTTTCTTTTTTCCAAGTTGCTTAAAAGTGTTTTTTTTTTTTTTTTGCAAAAATCTTTTATATGCAAAAAAAAATATTTAAATATAGTAAAAACCAAACTGTGATTTTTTCCCCCCATATGTCAAATGCATTGAGCGGGAAGCAAACCCAGAACAGCTGCTTGGAAGGCAGCTATGCTAACCACTAGGCCACCAATGCTTGACAACTGTGATTTTTTTAATCATTTCATAATTAGAGATGTTAAATGTGGCTGAAAGCAACTTTTTTACATCTATTTTAAATAATTTGCATCCTATACAAAATATTAAATTGTTTTGCTATTAAATCATTTCAGAGAATAATAAAAGTAATAAATTAATTTACCACCATTAAAGTTTTAAAGAAAAATTTGAGGGCCAAGATCAGATATGTAAAAGTTTTGGGGGAAAGGAAATAAATATGATTGAGGAAATTAAAACAAAACAAAAAAAAAAGGAATTAAATATGTTTGTTATCATGAGCTGAAGAAATAATTTTAAAGAATTAATATATTTGCAAGTAAATAACGTTAGAAAAAGAAAACTTCAAAATAAAGTAAAAGCTAGAGAAAATTGGAATAGTAAAATTGATAACTAATTAATGAGAACTTTGTAGTATTTGAATTCAAGAACTTTCATTTCAGGTTTGTGATGATAGTAAAAAAAGAAATATTTATTAAATGAAAGCATCACATATAATTTTTTTTTATTTTGGTATAATTATTTCAAGTTATCTGATTATTCATTTTTTATTTGTTATATTATTTGCTTAAGTGTATAAAATTTACTGAGTCTATAATAGAAATTCTATATAACAATAAGGAGATATCTTCTATTTATCTGCCAATCTAATAATTTGTCTTTATGTTTGTCTTTCTATCTACTTATTCATCTAGCCATAAACTTCTGTGTTTATACTACAAAAATGAATACCTTTGCAAGTAAAGCATTTATTATTTCAAATAATTCATTATTTTCATTGTTTTTCTAACCTAAAATATTCTTTATCACCACTATCTTTCTAATTTTCATTTTTTAGTTTTCCTATTATTGTTTCATTTTTTAAATTTTGATCTGATTATTTCTCATCATTCTTGATTTGTTTTTTCATTATTAATTAATTAATTTATTTTTTTAATGTGTTAATGCATTAGCCGGGAAGTGAACCCCAGGACAACTGCTTGTAAGGCAGCTATGCTAAATACTCGGCCACGAACAAGCTTGACGATTATTAATTTTATTAATAATACATTCATTATTTAGCATTTTTTGATTACCACTCTTATAACTATCAAACATTGCTGAAGTTGTATTTTTGTCTTTTATTTTTTGCTTTATAAAACTAATAGCATATAAAAGCGATTTACCCGCCGACGAAGAAGCTGCAAAAACCAAAATGATTAAATGGGCCGAGCACTTTCGAGGTTTTCCCTCATATTCATGGCCAACATAAGTTATAAAACTAATTTTTTTTTTTTTAATATCTACTATATTCTCATATTCTTTACTTCCGATGGAATAGGATTTTGTAAAACCTGTCCCAAACTGACATCATCATATATATATATAATTAAAAATTGGTGGAAAGCTTTTTTCTACTTTTGGTAGTTTCTCATCCATAGTTTATGGTTTAGAATGATTAACAATGACTAAACCTCACTAACAATTACTAAATAAAAATATATCATTATCACTTTATAATAAATCACAATAATCCTTTGCACTTTCCCCCTTTTCAGGACTTAAAATGCCTATTGTGAACAAACCTTTTCTTTATTATATTTGCATAGTTTTCCCTCTATTTATTTTTTATTCATCAGGTTAAGAAAGCAGTTTTTAGATTACCCACCAGGGCAATATGAATCTAATCCTGCACATTAACTTTCTCTCCTGATTGTTCCCTCAACTGTATATAATTATTTTTTATATCATTGCCCCCAGCATTATTATTTACTATTCTTTCCCTGTTAGATTACCAATCTCCAGAATCATCAAAAGCTACTAAACATTATTGATTTTCTGTAGATTTTAAAGTGAACATTGATATATTGTCACTATATGCTGTTATTCTATATCTTTTTTTTCCTGGTCATGAAGAACCGCAGAACTAATGAACACTATTGATATATTAAAGACTCTTCATAATTATTAATATCCAAGGCAGTTATATTAATATTCTAAATTATTTAATTTTTCCTCCGGTTATTGATAATCATCCATCAATGTCCATCAGCCAGTCAATTCTAAACTGCACTTCATTTGTGCTAGAATGTCCACTTGTATATCAAGTCAGCTCACTATCAATTATTAATAGCTTTCATAATGAATTTAATCAACCTATTATATACATATATAAATAATAAAATGAATGTATATGACAGTACCTTTAGGATATATCAATTGCTTTGAACAGTGGTTTTTAATCTATTTTATATATAAATTCAAAATTAATTAATTAACCTATGATGACATTTTTTTTTCTCTGAAGTTAAGTAATGAAGTAACTTATGACCTCAATATTTTAGTTATAAGTAGATATTTCAAAAATAATAATAGAATAATTAAATTCTTTAAAAGAAAAAAGTCAAATAAAATCTAGAAAATTTTAAGTTTATAATGTACTTGTATATAATAATACCCGAAAATGAATTGTATTGAGAAGAGGAGAGGGCAGGAAAAATAGGATAAATGTTAACACTTAATATAGTACTTTATTTTTTAATGCATCAATCACAGTGATTTGAAATGTTCTAATAATAAATGCAGGAGAAACAGAATACTATGGTCAAGTGATCAATCATTAATTTTTTACTCGGTCTTTTAACATTTAGAGCTACGTTCTATCAAATGGTTTTATTGTTAGTAGTAAAATTCATGGCCCATAATTCTTTAAAGTGGAGTATGTACGCTTTTTTATGAGATACTTAGCAGAATCATATATATCTAAAAGTCAATTAAATATAATTAGTATAGTCAGTTGCTGGTAAGATCATATGATAGTTAAATCGATCAAACGGAGATTATTATTACTTTTACTTTGCCCTAGGAATCTTTAGCTCTTTTCATGATTATTTTAAATCTTTAATGAAAACGTAAAAAATAAAAAGTAGCAAGTGATAAAAAAATTATAATGATGATGGATTTTGGTTGTAATTATATATTGGATTAATTTCATAATCTACAATTAGTTTTTAAATGTTTATGAAATTTTTAACTTTATTTAAAATTTTAAACACATTCAAGTGTGAATAATATCACATAGGCTAGTATATAATCCAGCATTTTGAGCGGTATTATTTCCTCTCGTCTTCAGATGTTACTGGCCTAATCAGTGGCCGTATTAGCATGGGAATTGAATGAGAGACCATTAGATAATGATTATAAATGATGTACCTAGCATTATTTTCCAAATAGATTTACTTTTGTTGTTTAGGCTATTCGTAATTATTTTGATTTATTATACATATTTTATTATTGATGAGTCGCAGCTGCATTTTGTAAGCGGAGACTTCAAATTAAAATTTTCCCCACCAGATCAGCGATCGGCAAACTGCAGTTTATTGACTCCAATTTCTCAGCTCTTTTTATCATGACAAACATAAACGCATTAGATTCAGGTATATTGAATTGAAAAGTGATGCTTTTGCCAACTAGATATTCTGTTAAAGGCAACAAATCGATAGAACTTTCATGTACTTATTTATGATGATCCTCCCGATTACTTCACTTTTTTTTTTTTAAGAATAAGGTTAATCAGTGATTTCCAAACAATATGAACTACCACATGATATATTCATTTATTAGAGTTATTTGCTATTTCATACAAAACAGCTTTTTAAAATTTTCTTTATACTTTTTCCTCTTTGCCCCATCATATATATATTCACACATACATAGAGAGAGAGAGGTAGATAATATTTAAATAGGGGTAAACTTAATGTAATTAGGAGGAACTTGAAGTCAGACTTTCAAGCTCCCTACACGTATGCACTCCATCTTATACAACTGACATACAAGACCATATAAATATGAAAAAGATAAATAATCTCCAATAAACATATTTTATGCTGAACCAGCACTCATCAGATGGTCCAGATTACCATTTCCCACACATATATACAATCAATGATCAGTTTATATTAAGATAGCAAAGCTTCAAACTTAGCTATTTTAATATAAACTGAGCACTGATTGTATATAGGTGTGGGAAATGATGATCTGGATCAACTGATGAGGGCTGGTTCAGCATGAAATAAGAGTATTGGAGATCATTTATCTTTTTCTCATGAATGTGGCCATGTGTATCAATTGTATTAAAGTGCATAGATATAGGGAATTTGAAAGTCTGAGTTCAAGTCCCTTTTAATATATAATCTGCTACATTACATAGAATTATTTTTTCTTTTAATGTATGAAACCAATCATTAATCTTGCTCACAACCATAATAAATAAACAAATAAAAATTTGTACTCATTATTGCATTTGACTAAATATTTTAGTTACAGCAGATCTAACTGCTTCAGCCTCACCTATTTATATAGAAAGTAGATTGGAGTAAAGAAGGGTTCCCCTCTTTTCTTCCATAATGTAAGCTTGTGGTTAAGACCTGTAGAGGTCCCTACCTTTGCATTTTCAAGCACACATTCTCGAGATTTACTGCCTTAGTAAATATTACTTACAGCAATATCATAAATTCACTATTTACAAATATAAAGGTCTTATTTTTGATTTCCATGTTAGTACATTACTGATCATATGATGACTGTGTGCTATAAATAATGGTTAAAAGCATTTTAAAGCTTTAAATAAAGTTATGGATTTTAATAAAAATATTTATCACTTAATTCTAGATGATGGAAATAGTTCTATATATAATTACAAGTAAACTATTAAGAGAAAGAATAAATGTTCAAAAGTTTTTCAAATATCAAACTTGTGTTCCTTTAGTAATATAGACTAATGAGCAATAAAAAATTAACTTACTAATGAAGACTTCACAAGATTTTTATTAATTAGTAAAAAAAAATCTTATTCTAAATTACACGAAAAAATAAAAGAACATTAAAAGAAGGAACTTATAAACTATATGTGCATATCAAACATTATACTAAACCAAACAATCTAATAGTTTCATTAGTAAAACATCCTATTTTTAAATGGTAAATAGATGCTGAAACTTCTCTTTTGAAAAAAGGTTTAAACTTTGAATATCATCAATTAAATATAATGGCAGCAATAGAAACTAACACTCGAGATATTTCCAATTCAAATCAATCTTTGTCTATGTTCAAAGAGAAACTATTGAATTTCTCACTGACAAATCTCCAATTATTCTTCATGATAATGTTACAGTTGTAATGAATATTATTGATTGTAATAATAAAAATGAGAGCTTATTGTGATAGTTAATACAAAAAGATGGCAAAATATTCTATAATAATTACAGAAATAAAACTACAAACATTACTTCATTCTCATTTAGAAAAAAGTAAATTAACAATTATTTCAGCAAAACACTACATCTTTATGGTCTCCCTAAAATTAATAATAATTATAATTCATTAAGACCTATTTATAGTTCTAGGAATTCATTATGTCCAAACTTGTTAAGATTTCTTAATATTTTTAGATTTTTGTCATACAAGGCTATGTTCTGTATCAATAATTCTAAGCATTTTGTGGAGTTGATCAGTAATATGAAAATAAAAAGCAATGACATATTGATAAAATTTTATGTAAAAAAAAAACATGTTGAAGAATTATCCATTGTAAGGATAAGATTAAATAGGGATAATGCTTACAAATCAAAACAGATCTTCCTATTAATAATATAAAAACTCTTAGCATTCTGTAACATAATGCAGAATTCTTTTAACAAAATCATCAGATGGCTATGGGTTTACCACTATTACTATTGATAAGCAATATTTACATGGAAAAATTTGATACCACATCCACAAATACTACTTTATCTTCAACTAAACTTTCTTGCTGTGTTTGAAGATAAATTTGTTGTACATTTACAATAGGCAGTATTATTACAAACAGTCTGAACATACATTGTTGTGTTTGTCTGGATTACTCATATAAACACAAATGAGTATACATACACTTTAATAATATATTTATTAGTATTACATATAGATATATACATACACTTGATTTCTAATATATTTACAATATTTATAAATTAAGTAATGATGGCTATACTCCACATGCTATTGCCTAGCAGCATACAGCAATAAATTTTAATGTGAACTGTTGAAGAAGGGACTGTATGTTCCCTTATAAATTTCTCTACCCATTTCCGGCTGTACTCTACAGCCTGCCTCTTGAGTAGGTATGGCAACTCTTCCTGCTGTATTTACAGCTTACTTTGAATCGGCTTTGATTCTGGCCTCACTGCATTAACCATTAGCTTAAATAGCTATAGTCTGGAGAATATATATTGTAACAGTATACATATGCTGTTACATTTTAAAATTAAAATAAATAAGAAGAGATTGTAAATAAAATTGATTTATTAAAAATATAAAAATGGAAAATTAAAATACTTATTTAACATAGATATTATCACACAGATGGAAAACTTTAAAAAAAGTATTTAAAAGTAAGAAATGTAAAAAAAAAAGTAAAGATCTGTAGATTAATTAATATAAAAGAAAATAGAGAAATGTTGATTAAGTTCTATTTAAAAATCATGTTTAAATCTTAGTGAATGGAAATGATTGAAATATAATTGTATCTAAAGCAAACTAGCCCTTGGGGTATTTAAATGATTTTAAGGTCAGATAAGAGATAAAAATTAAAGATAGTGTTTCCCGCTCTGAAGCAGAGTGACCAATGCCAGCACCACCAAGCCATGCATGGGCCAGCAAGGAAAACATCTGGACCTTAAGAACAAATGATAACATGTTCAATCGATCTGTTGAATTTGTGATAAGGGAGACCAGAATTATAAAAGACAAAATAATGGAATTATTCTTGATCTGACTATTAATCCATGTATGACAGCTAGCTATAGTGAAGACTTCATGATGTAGGAGTCTCACATGAGATTTAGTTTCCTGATATTTGCAGCAGCTGAGGCAGCCTCCCCGATCACAGTTCCAGAAAGTATGGCTTGTAGTGGTCACATCTCCCATGAAACTTTAGTAAATAATATGATCAGCAAGGGATTTTATAAACCGGATAAATTCTGGAGAAATCACCAAGATCTATCATGGAAAGTATGAAGTTTTATCAGTTTAACTTTTTTTTTAAATATATCTCTTCAATAAATAATCAATCCGTAAGAAAATATAACTTTTTAACGAACTCTTATCTGACTATCAAAAGAATTCTAAATCCATTATTAATATTTTTTATGCATAAGTTTGCTAATCAATTGTTTCCATTTTTCTTTTTATTTATTTTTTGTTTAACTAAATTTTATTAAATTTAAGTTGGGTGTAGATGGCTGCATAGTTTATGTTAGTTTAAAGAGGTTTGATTTCAGACTATTTGTTTCATGGTTGAGTCGATGCTGGTGGAAAAATGTATAGGTGTTTATATCAATGTAATGTGAAGCATGTTAGCATACAGGGCACCATGCCAATGAATGCATAGCCCAGAGCTGTAACCATCACATTGCAATGGACACAGATGTATTCCCTGTGACATTGATCTCCTTTTGCTCTATGGATAGGGACTATAAGATGGCAAGGACTGCTCTCCCTCCATACGAAGCATTTCTTTTTTAATGTTTTATATATATGATTCCTTTGCCAGACAGACACACATTCCTGTACTAGATGAGGATCATTTCTTTTAAATAATATCATGCTGCAAATGCACATTCCTGTCAGTATGGTTTTATACCAACATCTTCATATTGCATTGGTTGTGTCTATATATCAGGAAGTGAATGCTGGTTTAGCTACAGACTTTTAGCCTGAAGTTAAATGTTTTGAAAAGTTTTTAATTACATAGTCTACATAGCCCATCTATGCTCAACATTCTAAAATAAAATTATATAAACTGTCCATCTGTGTGAACTTACTAAAATAACAATTTAAAATTAATAATAAAGTCTAAAGCAATATTAATTTATTCCTCAAAGTTATATGTACGTAAATAAATGTTTTTGTGTGATTATTACTGGCAGTGGCTTATTTATTTTTTTTAATATTAAAAATATGTTTTAAGAATTTAGATTATAAACCTCAGCTACTCTTTGAGCTTAGCGACTAGGATATAATGGTCAATAAAATAAAAGTAAAATCTTAACAAGAAGTATCTGCCTATATTATAAATATTATAGGTTCAAATGGCATAGCGGTTTGCTGTACTGCAGATAGTAAAGAGTCACAATTCCCCAACCATTATAATATATTGCTGTTCATGTTAGAAGGAATTTCCTTTGATTGTATATGGAGAATGAGGCTATGGTTATTCACAGGTTTAACAGTCATTCTCTGGAGAATGCATACCATCTTTCAGATTTGACAATTTGTTTTCTCCCTCATGTTCAAAAAGGCTGATTGTTTATTGCCAGATCCCCATCCTTAATGGAAACATTTGAGTTCAGTGAGCATTATTACCTATCGATCTGTTCTTTCCATTAGCTGTGTTATATTTATATATACGCATTGGTTAGCAGCAATGAATGCTCAATCCAAATGCAGTAAGAAAGGAATCTGGACTAGTCCATTATTTGAAGGCAAGAAGAAATTTGACATATATCAATAACATCTTAAATTTAATTGATTTCATTATAAAACTAGAATGACATTCTTAGATATTCTTGTGATGAGATTTCTTTATGGAAAAATCAAAATAACAGTTTACATAAAATGCACTTTCATGTTTATTCAGAAATGAGTGACTTGCACCAAGTTAAAACAAAGTCTTATGAAGAATGGTTATTTATAAGCTAATATTAAGAAAATATAAAACGTACAACAAAAAAAAAAACATTGAAAACAATTATAAGTACAGTATTATATCCATAATTACTAGGGATAGCAAACAAACTAAAGAAAATCTGCTATCAATAGAATATTAGAATAACTTATCAATTTCATAGTACACTATAAGAAATCTTATTCTCTACAAAATCTAAATTTGAAATAGTGAAAAGCAAAAACTGCATTTATAAAATGCCCGTGAATATGGAAGGAAGTGTATTGGTGAAATCAGTTACCCACTGAAAGCAATTAAAAGAACACAACTGATGATTATAAAGAACAAACAAATATATATAAAGCATCAGACCATGTAAGTATCAAAAAACATATATTTGATTGAAAAAAGACGAAAATATTGAACAGAGAAAAGAATGCAATGAAAAAAATTTAAAGAAACTGTTCACATGACAATGCAAATAATATCATAAATCAATTTAGGTTGAGAATTCATAATGTTTAGAAACCATTTGTTAATCTTCCTCTAATGAAGAAATCAGGAAGGAGGTTCAAATATGTATTTAAGATTTTTACTGAATGTTGCCTTCAACATAATAATCTAGTTGGCTAGAATGTCACTTTAAATCCAGTCTTCATGGATATAAAAATCCATGATTTGATTCTTTTACTCACACTGTTGCTAATCAGTTCAGAAACACTTAAAGAAGAAAATAAATAAAACCACTTGAAGCATTGCATTATCTACTAATATATTTGTTATTAACAATTGAATGTAATTAAAAAGTATAAATAAAAAATTTCATTTTTAAAGTGATTTACAGTTAAGATGATGAAAATCTATTACTCATTTCTTTTGTTATTAGATGAAAATTGTCATTGGTTGTCTTGGTAGAAATTTCACACAGTGTCTTTTTTTTTTTTTTTTTATAGAGAAACCAAAACATTTAGTGGAAGAAAGTGAGATAGTTATTATTGTGTGTAGGTTTTTTTTTTCACCATTTACTTTTTTTTCTTAGAATATTTAACAATATATATATATTGCCTTTTCTCTTTTTTTTCCCCACTGTTTTGTTATTATTTTGTAAAATAGCAAAGTTTACTGATTAGTTTGGCTTAGTTAGTTTGCTTAGCTAGCTTTCAACTGTTATAAGTAATAGACATAACAATAGTTGTAATAGAAAATGGATGTGTATATATATATTGTTTGTGCTAATTTACATATGATTTATATATAGCATTATGTAGAGTGGGTAGGCGATTTTTTAGACGAGGGAGCACAGTTTTTTTTCATTAATGGCATATTTATTTTTAGAAATGTGTGGCTCTTCCTTAATCTTTTGTTTAGTAGCAAATCATTCAATGTAGATCAGTGGTCTTCAACTCTTGGTCCACTGACTGGCACCAGGCCGCAAAAGTTTTCTGTCGGTCTGCACTAGACTAGCAGGAAAGTTTGTAATAAAATAATAAGAGTTTAAACTTAAAATTTATTTTTTCATCTCATTTTTACCCAATTAAAAAAAAGAAACGGAACAAAAACAAAATCTAATCAATCATACATAAATTAATTTGTTTTTCTAGTTGTCACAGATGTTTATGGGGAGTAGGGGGCAGAATTAAATTTTTTATTATTTTTCTAAAAAAAATTCAAAATTAAAAAAAAAGTTTTTATTATACAAACTCCATATATATATATAACTTCATCTTGTATATTTAACATTAAATACAGATATTACATTTATCATAATCATTGTCATGTAATTACACTAGCTGTGATATTTCCCAACATTCAGGTGAATAATATTTTATTCTTGCATGTTTTAACAATGAAATAATAAATGTAACAATGCAGGCACATTAATGGGAATGATTGTTATTGTACTGTTTTCTGTAGCAGTATGTCTGTGGAACTCAAGAAAGAGTGTTCAAGCATGTGAAGGTAAGCAATACCAATACTATATCCAGTAACTAGTGTGTTATTTTGGTCAGTTATAACAATTATGCTATCTAAGGCTAAGGAGTTTTCATCCTTAAGAAAATTTATCTACAGACTTCTGTCGGTACGCAAAACCTTATCCTTCTTTTTGGTGGTCCATGAAACCTTATCTTTATCTTTGCCAGTCCACAGGTTTGAAAAGGTTGAAGATCACTAGTGTAGACAATGTTAACCAAGGATGGAACAAAGGCATGTCCAGTTAAGGAGGAGTCAAAAAAGATTGAATGAGTTTCATTGCTTGTTTTGCCTTATTATAAAGATAGGTGAGTTGTACAATGTGAGTTTATAGGTTAGCCAAAGATTCTCCATAGAAACAGCTAGGTAGGAGGGATCATGGCATTTGATTTTGTACACAATCTGGAAGTGAAATACGACTGGAAAACTGTCTTTTGAATTGTATTGCAGAGAAGGTGGGGTACACAAAGCTATTTTATGGATGGAAGTAATAACTTTGGTGATACAATGAGTTATGGCTAGAATGTAGAGAAGGGAAATCTGGGGCTTTTTGGTGATATTGCTAGGACCACATGACATATTCGGGTATAAAATTTCTAATGGTTTATAAGAAGGCAGAGGCCATATAACATATACTGTGCAACTCTGTTATGTATGTGCTTATGTTATCCTTCTTGTGTTATTCACACTTATACAGGTATAGGTTATAATGAAGAAAAGCTTTGAGTTCAGTTAGTTTGTGGGATCACAGTATTTGTGAATTTGTATGAATGAAACTGAGTACATATATGGGCTTAATAATCATTTTATAAGTCAAGGATGTGTGATCTTGTTGTACACAACGATCAAAATACCTAATTCCATTTAGGTTATCCTTGTTTTCTTGTGTCAAAGTAAGTGATGTAATGTGTGCACGGTTTTTCAGGAGTGCATATGAATATGTCTACATAGTGAAGGTATAGTAAAGAAGTGTTAGGCCAGATATATGATTCTTTTTTCATTGTAGTTAAGGAGGATGCTTGAAATGATGTTGCTCATGGACAGCCCCATTGGCCAGCTGTCTTCCATTTTGTAATGAACATTATTGAATGAGGTGGTGATATCATTATGGATACATGGTAAGCATTCTGTAATGAACTCTATTTTATGAGAATTGTATTTTATGCTCTGTGATTTTTATTTGATCAGCTGTATGGAGACTACATGAGGGATTAATTCATGGAGTTTGATAATGGCGATTGATGGGAGGTGGTTAAGTTGGTTCAGACAATACTTTTAAATTAGATTTACACACTTGAAGGAGGATTTCAAGAAGTATTTGCCAAAACCTAGAGGGTCAAGAAGCCATTGGCTTATCTTCTTAAAGGCTTTATAGTAGTATGTGTCAGAAAAATTAAAATATCATTAGTGCATTGTGTATGTGTTTTTAAGTTGTTTGTTATTGATAAATAATCTAGGAAGTGTGGTGGTGGAAGGATACATACTATAATATTCCTGTTTAGAAAAGGCACTACTGCAATATTTTATAATATTGCAGAAATAAATTTAACTTTTTGCCATTTTATGTTATAGGGTAGTAGTGGTTTGAATTTAAGATTAGCAATCTAGGTGTTTATTTTAAATATAAAATCTCATTTGAGTAATAGCACAAAGCATTGGCCTTTGTGTTCCCTGATACACATGATATTATTGACAAGGAAGTAATGCTATTTGGGCCAGTCTTCATTTTTAAGCATGGCAAGTTTGAATGTGGCAATTTGTGCAACTTGTCCAATTATATTATCATATTGAAGGTTGTTACTAAAATTCACTTAGATTTCATCACCTAATTCTCTCATAGACTGCTGCTAATTACCACAAATTAATCATAGGAAAGATTAAATATGTTAATCTAACTATATCCCGACCTTCAGAACTAATCTCAGACATGCTAAATCTTGCTCCACAATTTATTAGTGGTATTTGTCAGCAGCCTATGAGAGAATTAGCTGCTGAAATCAAAGTGAAATTTTAGTGACAGCCCTAAATGTGAGAATATTATTGTACAAATTGTGCAAAGCACCACCTCCAAATGTGCTACATTTAGAAATGAGGACTGGCCCAAAAGAATTGCTATGGTCGAGCATTACTTCTTTGTCAATAACATCACATGTATAAAGGAAAACAAAGGCCAATACTTCATGCTATTGCCCAATAAGACTTTATATTCAAAATAAACACCTGTATCACTAATCTTAAATTCAAACCACTACCTTCCTATAACATAAAACAGTGAAAAGATAAAAAATTATTTCTGCAATATTAAGCAAATACTGCAATAGTACCTTTTCTAAAAAGAAATACTGTAGTATGTATCCTTCCACCACCACACCACCTAAATTATTTGCCAATATCAAACTACATAAGAATGCATGACCATTGCACCTAATGATTGATTTCAGCAAAGTGTATTACAACAAAGCTTCCAAAAAGATAAGCCAATGTTCTCAACTTCCTGGATTTTGGAAAATACATCATGAAGTCCTCCTTTGAGTACATGGATCTAATTAAAAAGGCTTGTCTATACCAACTTGACCACCTTGCATCACTCAACATTATTGAACTCTACTTCATCCAGAGCATAGAATATGATTCTCATAAAATAGAATTTATAACACAATGCTTCACATGGATCCATAATGAAATAACTGCTTCATTCAATAGTTTTCACTACAAAATGTAAGATGGCTGGCTGATAGGACTACTCATCAGTGGTATCATTTCAAGCAACTTCCTTAACAAGGCTAAAGGAAGAATCATATTTACATTTGGCTTCACACTATTCTTTACTATACCTTCATTATGCAGACATTTTCATATGCAATCCTGAAGTCAAAAATCTCTTCAAATTTAGAACTTTGCAGATGCTACATCACTTTCTTTAATGTGAGAAATCTAGGACAGTCTGGATGACATTAGGTACTTGTGTATATACCACACATCGTTAACCTATAAAATGATTATTAAGCTTATATATGTATTCAGTTTCATCCATTCAATTCACATACACTGTGCTCCCACAAGGTAGCTGGACTCAAAACCTTCTTTACTATGCCAGTATCTCTGCAAGTTTGAATCACACAAGAAGGATAATAAAAGCATATACATAGCAGAGTTGCATAGTTTAGGCTATATGGACTTTGGCCTTCTACAAACCATTATAAATTTTTACTCCAGAATGCAGCACTTCCATCCTCCCATCAATATTAATGAGAAACCTTAGATTCCCTTCCCTACTTTCCAGCCATAACCCATTGCATCACCGAAATTATTTATCCCACCCATAAAACAGTTTGTTCACACTATCTTCTTTGCAAAGTTTTCTTAAACAATTTCAAAGGACAGTTTTCCAGCTGAACTCTACTCCCAGAGAATATACAAAATCAAATGCCATGACTCACTGACTATTTGTTTACTGCAGAGAATCTCAGGTCAACCTATTTACTCGCATCATGCAACAATCTATATTAAGGCAAAAACAAGCAATGGAACCTGATAAATTTTATAAAATATTTCTCAACTGGACATGTTTTTGTTTCATTCTCAGTCAACCTTATCTGCATGAAATGCAATGATGCTAAATGCAATATGAAGCAAGCCTGGCACATTTCTAAACACAATTATGCTATTAACACAAAAAATCCTGCATTCCCTTGTCTTGAAAATGGCCTATTGACCATACATAATGCTATATATAAATCATATGTAAATTGACAAGAACAATATATATACACATCCATTCCCCATTACAGCTATTACTATATCTATGACTCATAATAATCAAAAGCTAGCTAAGCAAACTAAGTCAAACTAGTCATTAAAGCTTTGCCATATATGTTCATGCATATTTATTGTTGTTACATTACAGTTTAGCAAAGTTATATTATATTATTTTGTTAAGTCTTCTAACAATGAAACAACTTTTTTTCTGATTTTTCTAAATTAATTATATTTTTCTACCCAATTTTTTAAATAATTTTTTTATTTTTAATTGTATCTGTTTAAAATCTATACATTTTGCTTAAATCAATATACTTAAACTTTTCTAAGAAATCTAAGTTTTTTTACTCTATGAAAAGTTTTATTACAAACGAATTATTTTAACTTTTGAAGATCATTAAAATGGAATGATTTATTAAAAATGATGTAAAGGCAACTTACATTTCACATGATCACCATTTCTTATGCTTGCTCATAACTGTTATTAAAACCGGAAAAACTCTCCATACAGCAGTGCCACTCAGTGTAAGCCAGAGTAATCAATGGATACCAGAAGGATTGTGCATAAAATCCCTATCTAGTGCCTACTCATCCAATATCCCCAGACTAGTTTCTGGTTTGTGGCTTTCGTCAGTGAGGAGCCTTGGATCTGAGATCACTGCACATAGATCTTAGGATCTAATGCAACCTTCCAGCAGCCACCTTTTATCTCTATTTAACTACAAAACTATGAGAATAATATTGAAAAACACAATAATATTTTCAATCAAGCTCATTAGCTTATATAGTCATATAGGTCATAATGGTCATCATGTGAGGTTTAGTGGTTTAATACCAATCCGGACTAATACGATAATGGTGGCTATGGTTATTAAAGAACCAAAGACACCAAAATGTATGGATACTAAAATGAGTTCAGACCCATATGACTATATAAGCTATTGAGCTTAGATTGAAAATATTATTGTGTTGTCAATTTCAGTCATATAGTTTTGTAGTAAAATAGAGTTAATAGGTGGCTGCTGGAGGGTTGCATTAGATCCTAAGATCTAGGTGCAGTACCCTCAGATCCAAGGCTCCCCACTTATGATGGCCACAAGCCAGAAACTAGTCTGGGGATATTGGATGAGTAGGGCCCTAGATGGGATTTTATGCACAAGCCTTCTGGCATCCATTGATTACTCTGGCTTGTGTGGCACTACTGTATGCAGAGTTTTACCTGTTTTAATAACCATTATTTAAGTAGTAAGTATAGACAGAAGACAAACTTTTTATATAAATTTGCAATGACTTTTATTTTACTGTTAGTTTTTTAATTTAATTTAAAAATAAAAAAACATTTTTCACACTCTCTAATTAGAACTCTAACTTTATTGTTCTTTTCTGTCTATATTAAATTAAGTTCCCAGAAGATGATTTTTCACTTTTAATTTTAATACTCCATGGAATAATTGTACTGTTATAGTAAAAACAAATTTTTCTATCGTCACCTTTCAATTCCCCAAATTATTAAATCATTATTTTATTATTATTCTTTATTTTTATGAATCTTTACCTTTTTATCAACTTTTTTTTGTCTGTTAACAATTAAACATTCTATTTATCTTTTTATAAATTTTTTACATTGACTTTCTAAGTAACACTTTTGATCTTTTATTTTTTCATGTAAATAATTAAAATTTTATTAAACAAAAATATATTTAAAGAAATGCAAGATAAGGTTTTGTTTACTACATATTGTATTTCATGAAGAAAAGTTTGCTGCAAAGAAATCAGTAGCATCGTAAAATGTCAGATAAATAGATTTGAGAATAGCTTGGAATATATGAGGTCATATTTGTGGTTCATATATTGATTTGTATAGTAATTGTAAAACTTATCGTTAACTTTTGTTTGCCTCGACCCCTCCCTCCTCTCGGAATTTATGAATGCCTTCTAATGAAAAAATGAATACTATTAATTTCTTTTTTAAAAAAAAATCCATCAATTTCTTCAAATATAGATTTCTATTTTTAATTTTCAATTTTTTTTTTTACCAACAATTCTTAAAATGTCAAATAGAATATAATATCTATCTATTTGTCTGTCACTTTCCTTTTTTCTGTTATTTGTATATTTGCTTGTCTGTCTATTCATTCATCCACCCATTCAGTCATCCATTCACCCATTTACTTATATAATTGTTTATTTATTTACATACTGATGTACTGACTTGCTTACATAACTATCTATCTAGCTATTTATCTTCTGTCTGCTTGTTATCCATCTATTCATTTATACGTGAATTTAATTTATTATTCAGAAAAAAAAAACCACATTATAAATAATTTAACTATTTATGATTAAAAACAGAGGTTTAGGTAGAGTTCTAAATTTTCATTTTTCAATTATTTTTAAACTTAATTATTAAATCCATTTTTTCCTTTCATAACTAATAGATATTAATACTTGAATTTCTTCAGTAATGAATATTTAAACTATTAACTTCAATAAGAATATAATTATGCTATAATATTTTAATCAATTTTTTTGTTCCCTTTATCTGTATACAAATAAAGTTGTTTAAGGTTCTTTGTTTATTTTTCACTTTTTTTTTTTTTTTACTAAATCTCTCTATTCATGCAAAAATTATATATATACTTTAACCATATCTTTTAGTACATCTGTTATCTCCAGTATTGAAGGTAATTACTTGTGACAAATAAACCATTATCTGATTCCGTATAGCTCATAGGTAGAAGAAAATGGAATACTTTTCCTACAATATCATGTGAGAAGATTAAGTAATTTAACAAACTAAAAGATTAAATCTTTTTTAAAAAAGCAATTCAACTCTTCAGATTGATAGTTGAGATATCTTATATTTTATCACTTGAAAGAAATTTTTCCAGCAAAAAAAAAAAAAAAGCCATTCTTTGCAGGTGCGTTCAAACAATCGTTTTATTTACATAATTGTTTTTTAATGTAGAATAAATTAACAATCGTTTTATTTATTAATAAAGTTTATAACAAGAATTATTTATTTACAATATTTTCCAGTAGTGATTTTTTGAAAAGGGATTAATACTGCTATTCTTTTTTTTTTTTTTGCTATAACATCTGCTTGAAAATATAAATCAATTTAAGAAACTTAATAACTTTTTAGATAGAGAAATGGAATCAAATGTCGAAATACTACAAAAACTTAATGTGTAGAAGGGACATATAGACACTGGATTAACATTATATTTTAAAGTAGCAAAAACTTTTTATTTAAGGAATAAGATTTTGACAATATGATGTCAATTTCATAAAGTAAATCAATGGGTTCTTCAGCTTATCGATTGTGAAGTTTTTGAATCTATTATTGTTTTTTCTTATGGGTCAAAGCATCTGCCAGGAACATGGGACAACTGTTTGTAGGCAGACGTGCTGACCACTCGACCACCAATGCTTGACATCTGTTATTGTTGAGAAGCATCTTCTTTGGATTAGGCATGTATAAATGAGTGACAACATACTTTATAAAAAAGCATTTTACAATAAACTTGAATATGATTCTGTAGAGATGCAGTATTGACTGAATACATTAAAAAGATCAAGTTAACAATAGAACATAATTATAAGCTACAATTAAGAAAAGAGTTAAAGCCTTTCAAAAATAAATGACATTACAAAAGAAGTTAATAAATAGTCAGCACTGTAAAATGTCAAATAAAGAATTAGCATGTGATATATTTGAACATAGTTTCTGATATCAGAATGATCATATTCATATATGATGGATTGCTGATATTGAGGATGATAGTGGCCTGTGTGTTTGATGTAGTTGGTAGAACATCTGACTTGGGATCAGGAGGTCCCAGGATCGATTCTAGTGCTCACTGGCTCTTGAGCTTCTTTGAACTCATGATCACTAAAGCCATATGGTATGTACTGCATAGCCTAGCTTTAAACCTTTCTAGCATATTTTTAAAACTCAGTAGATATTAAATTTTGACAGCCTTTTCTCTCATGTATTTGATAATCTTGTGACAAAAGATTAAAATATCTAAATTTTGAAAGTATTTAGATAAGTATGAATCCTTCCTGCCTGTAGACAGAATTAGATATTTAGGCATCACTTGAAAATTACTTTTTAAGCATAACTTTTAAATTAAAGAACTAATGTAGATTATCCATTGAAAGAATGTAAAGCAAAAAATCTGTGCAATTGTCAGATAAGAAAAAAAAATCTCAAAAACTTTAGTAAATCAGAAAAAGACACAGCAAATTAATATTTAAAATGTAAAGAAAATAAATGTTGAAAATAAAAAATATTTGTAGAATTTTGCAGGGCATTTCCATTTTTACTTTATTGAACACTGGCAATAAAAAATATTTCTACTAGTATCATAACTTGTAAAGCACTTGAGAAAAGAACAAATTAATAGAGTTTATTTTTTTCCAAAACAATAGTAAAAAAGTTTCATTGTGATATATATGGAGCTAGACTTTAATCTAGCAGCGGTATACTTATTAATTATTTTAAGAAAAAAACCCCACAAAGTTTAAATAACTAGTGTATTACTCTTAATATATATATATATATGAATTCCATAATGTAATCTGTCAAAAGTTCACCTGAATAGTACTATATGGAGTTGGGCTCTAGAACATTTTATTAAATCCCTTCTTTTAATATCTATACACTTAGTTAAAGTTTATCATTTTAATTGCATAACTTTCAATGTTAGTTTCACTAGCGATTTTAGTAAGCATCTTACTGCTCACTCACATCTCTGAGTCAGTCTAATTCAGTGGCTCTCAACCTTCCTAAAGCTGTGACCCTTTAATACAGTTTCCTATGTTGTGGTGACCCCCAACCTTTAATTTTGTTACTTTTATGAATCAAAAATGTGTTTTCAAATGGTCTAGGTGACCCCTGTGAAAGGGTTGTTCGACCCTCAAAGGGGTGACAACCCATAGGTTGAGAACCGCTGGTCTAATTGGATATGATTGCATCTCTTTTTTTCTGCACCAACTACCTGCCCTTTCTGCACTGCTTTACTAGTAACATTAGTCTGCATTGATACCACATTAGGAGTTCTGCAGGTATATTTAACAACTCTGCTAATTTGCATATTGTTAGACAATTATTGTTATGTAAATTAGAATAAATAGGTTAATTGCACTTTGCTTAATTCTACTTTTCTACATGAGTAGTGAATCGCTGCCTATATTGACCATCTTTGCCCACACACACATATATATATATATATGTGTGTGTGTTAAATAAATAAACCAGTCAATACCCAACAATACCTTCCCTTCACTCTAGAAATAAGTAATAGTATTCCATCTATGCTGGTTTTCTTTGTAATCTAGCTTTTCTGGAGTCTTTATCTCTATAGAAAATCTTTTCTTTCTGCTGTGATTCACCGTTTAATGTAGCAAGTCTTGGCTTAATGATTTTTCCTATATCTATTTTATTATTGATAGACTTATCCATTAAAAATCTTCATTTTTACTTACAATAAGAATTTTCAATCCAAGTAGCAGATAAATCTATGCTTCCAATTTGGGTAGACAGTAATCTACTTATATCTTCAGATATCTTTTTTCTTTAGTTTCTCTAGTCCAGGCAGTCTGTCCTAAATTAAATTTGATGTTTTCACAATTTATGTCCTTTTCAACCTTTTCTGGAATTAGTACAGATATGTGCATCTTTAGGCAATGCTTCATAAGTAATTATGCCGGGTTTTTTTTTCATAACTGAGCTTGGCATGAAATGCTGGTAAAACATCACTGTTGTTAGTACTTCAATGATATCAGCATACTTGATCCTATTTGGAATACATTAAGATGTTGGATAACCTTTTCTGATTTTCCATTCGATTGAGACTGGTATGGTGGTGTAAGTACATGCCATATCCCTTTTGAGCAAGGAAGTCCCTTCAATTACCCCAAGCAGAATCTGTGCTATTGTCAGTTACCATAGTCTCAGGATATCGTTACATAGCAAAAAGTTCATTTAAAATTTTTATTACATTTTCTGCCCTGGTATTTTTTACCAATTTTCTGATTTTTTTACAAAATGATAATCTGTTCATTTGGAACACACATCTATGACTATCAAAAACATGTTTCCATGGAATAGCCAGATATGGTTTAAATGGACCCTTTAGCATCGGGATAAGGCTGGAATGCTTTACTGATAGGCTAGCTGTTTTTTGGCAGGTTTGACATTTTCTTACAGTTTGCTCTATGCCACTGTTCACATCTGGCCATCAAATCTATGATCAAGATAGATTTATCATATGCACAGTCTGAGGTTATACTTGTTGCAGCACTGTAATATGTATTTCCTCCTCTCAAAAGGAATCAATACTCAATCTGTCATTAAAATGCATTTATGGCATGGACTAAGTTTCCCAAGAATTCTAAAGTTAAGGTACTACTTAACTTAGTTGATTCTTTTGTCCTCCATGTTTTATACAATTTTTTACCAACTGGCAACTTTTGTCATTTTTTGTCCATTCCATTATTCAACTTCTTTAGACTTAACTTATATAGTGATGGAAAGCTATTTTCGCATTGATCTTTACTTTGGCTTTTTTAATGTGCCTAATGCTTATTTCGAGAGCTTGGAACCAAGTATATCTCAATATCAGACTAATATTTTTTGTTATTATATACAACAATACATTTTTATTATGACTATTCACTTTAAGGCAACAATACCATTCATTTGATATTAATCCTGCTTCCATTAACATTTGTCACTACTAAATTAGTTCTCTTCATTTGAATGCTATTACTAGCTCTGCCCTGCTATTTATTTCTATTTTTATTATTTGACCACAGATTTCAATTTCTAATATTCTTACTGACATTTCTTTCCTTTATTATCTTCACATTTGTGGCTTTCTTCACTATTCCTCCTCTCAATTTACTGTTTGTCAGTAAACCTGCTTTTGATGTATCATGTTTGTTATAGCAAAGCTTTAACAAATGGCCTTTCAAATCACAGTTAAATTACATATTTTAAATTTGTACTTTTCAATGTGGCCTTTCTTTCCATAGCAATAACTGTTACTGGGTGTCAAATTATTTTTTGTTACTTGTGTCTTTTCTGCATTAAAATGTTTACATGTGGTTTAGGATTATAAAAAAATCAAGTCAGGTGTCACATGACCTAATTTAATAAGCTTGTACTTACAAATGTTATATATTTACAAACGTTCTGTACTTACAAATGTTATATATGTTAGTGTAGATTCACTTAGAAGCATTTTCCTAAGCTTCATGTCTTTCATGCCCCATAACAACTGGTTTAATAACATCTCTTCTATATAATCTCTAAACTCTCATTCTTTTGCTAACTATGGTGCTAAATTATATCCATGTGTGCTTTCACTTTGTGACTGCATTTTACTATGAAAACAAAGGCACTCTGTGTATTTTGGCATTATTGGCTTGAAATATGAATTGAATTTTCTCATTTACTTCTATGGGATTTCTTTCAGTGGCTTCAGATCACATAAATGTTTTGCAAATTGCAGGTCATCTTTTTCTGATGCCATCCATAGTAGGATGGCAGTTTTCAGCTTGTCATCAATTATACTATTTATTCATATTTTTCATATAATTCACATATATCTGTTACTGTCCTAGATTGCTAACATCAAATGTCATATTTGCACTCTCCATTTCTATGTACATATATATCCATATAAATAACTAATATATGCAGCTTTGGGTGACTGTGTGTCTGATATTCACTGGTTTAAAACTATTGACTATGGCAATTGATACTTATGTCATCAGCATCAATTATTATAGATGAAGTTAGACTTTAATCTAGTAGCTGTACAATCATTAATTATTTTTTTAAAAAAACACACATATAAAAGTTTTAATAACTTACCAATGAGTTTATTATTCCTAGGTGAGTTCCTATGTTCACCAAGTAGCTTTCTAGTTGAAGTCTATAATATAACCAGTCTAAATTTTACATGATCATTTTTGTATAGAGTTGGATTCTATTCCAATATTTTATTAAAAATTTCTTTTAATATATAATCACTTTATTTAAACTTGCTATGTTAGTTTTCACTAATGATTTTAATAAGTACAGTACTGCTCATTCACATCTCTGAATAAGTCTAATTGGATTTGATTGCATCTCTTCTACTCTTTCTGCTCTACTAATATCACTAGTCTGCTTTTTAATACCATTAGAAGTTCTTTAAGTATTTTTAATAATTGCTAATTTGCATATTGTTAGACAACTATTGTTGTGTAAATTAGAAGTAGGAGGTTACTTGCATTGGCTGCATTCACCCACACACACATACACACACACACATATATATAACTTTATTAAATAAACGAGTCAATACCTAATGTAAAATAGTATACTTTGTTTGGGAATTTTTGTTGTAAATTAGTTATATATGAACACTGTCTCATTTTGCTAAAAAATCTGAATTAAGATCAATATAATAATTGAATTAGTATATTATTCTACAATTTAACTAATTGAAGGTAAATTTTACAAATGCCATTAATAATTAAATTATGATATACCATATATGCTATTATGATAAATTACATGAATATTTTTACAAATTATAAACATGCAAATTAAAATGAGAATATTATCTGCTACTGTGAATTTGACTTAGTTGTGTATATATATATTTAAATTAAATATCAAACTTAATTTATATCTATAAAATAAAGATGCACAAAAATAATATATGCTTTCTAATTCTGATAAATATTTTTTAAAAAGAATGTTTAGAAATAATTTAATTTGTAAAAAAAATATTACTAAATGGAGATACTTTCAAAATAAAGATTAATTCCAAAGCCATACTAAAATATTTGCCAGATGTACAATAATGACTAGAATTATATAACATTTAATACTTTAAATATACAAAATCTGCTTTTCTAAAATTTGTCAACTTCTAGCATTTAGACAAATTATGATAGGTTCCTCTTTAAATTTTTTCAATTAACAAATTTTATTATTTTGCATAAATTTGAATTTATTTAAGTAACATGTTTTAAAATTTAATTTTGAAAAACAACAACATCGACACAATTTAGAAAAGTAATAAAACTAATTGACTGAAGACAATATTTTTTATTTTATCTGTAGATCAGACATAATTTTTCCTTAGCCAAAAAATAAAAAGATTTCATTTGCTACAATAAATGGTAAAGTGAAAACTTTGTTCTAAAACACACACAAGTTTGCAACAGTTTTAAAAATAGATTTTTTTTTTTGTGAAGTAAATATATAAAATATAAGTTTGTCCAATGTTGGCATTTATATTAAATTTTAAAAATCGTTAATGAAAAAAAACTGAAGAACTGAGTAAAAGATTAATAATTTTGCATCTGCATTAATTTTTTTAAATAATATTTTTAATAAATTAACTGGCAGTTAAATGTTTAAGCTAATCCATAATCGATTGTGATCATCAAATCAATTTCTATTTTTACATTTTTGTAATGTGGTATTATTATAAACAGCTAACAATTATGAAACAATAATTTAGGAATAATAAGCATTTAAGTCTTCACTAAGTCCATCATATATTAAGACTGAATTTTAATAATCAAATTTACTTAGCAGAATTTGGAAAAACAAATAGATATCAAAATGCATAAGTTTTTTTTATGTATTTGCATATGTTTTTAGAGCAAGTAAATAGTTTTACATTTCAGTTTGCTTGTTAATAGCATGAAACAGAACATTATTTATCCTACACTGCCTGAGCTTCTTCTCTGCTACATGTGGAATAAGATAGATAAGCATATCATGATATTCAACTTTTGATTAATACAGACAGATTAGCTATGAGTCTACCAATCATAATTTCAAGCTTAGTTGAAAATTTTGGTACTTGTGTATTATACTGTCTACCAAATATGACAGTTTTTTTTTAATTGCACCTTTGCCCCACTTACCGATGGCAATTGGTCCTCCAAAACTCATCGTTAAGCAAGAATATCATATACAAAATACGTAATTATAATGGGAGTCTATGGGAAAAAAATTGGTCGGTTCCAATCGATGTAAAATATCCACATTGATTTCCAAGCTCAAAGATTTTCTTGATTTTTTCATGACAGTGATGACTAAATACGGTATCTAAAAAGAAAAGTTTTATATCACTAGGGAAAAAAATGCATGTTTTCACTTTAAAAAGTACAGAACAGCAATAAGAAAGAGAAAGTGAAACTAAATTTGAATTTAAAAGTTTTTATATTCTTCCGCAGAAGTTTTTCATTGTAATGAAAAAAAAAATCCACACTGAAGTGCTCTTTTTTTAAATTTGTATTACAGTATATATTACTACTATACATTTATTTTATTACTTATGTGAAATTATTCAAATTAAAAAACAATGTTTAATTATTAATTATTTAATTGAACATAAAAATTTATTACTGTAGTCCACAGTAACAAAATGCTTAATGCTTATCATAAAGTAGTCAACTTTAGAAAAAAAAATCAACTTATTTTAAAAGTAAAAAATCTAACTTCTAATTTTTTAAAACATACAGCTAGGTTTATTTTTCATACTGTATATTTTTAGTAATGTAATAGTGCCCGCCCCATTCGAGTAGAAGGATTATTAATTAAATACAATCTGTTTTTCTTTTTAAACTGTTCTAATTCGACATTTGTTTAAAATGTTGTTTTTCTTTTGATTTGAAACATCTTGAGTGTAAACAACATGTTTATTAATGAAGTTACAAAATCAATAACTATTTTACATAATTATCCAGGTGTTCTAAAAATAATATATCGTATTTAAGAAACACACGCACGCAGTTTAATATTCATATTTAGTGTTTTTTTTAAAATTTTTCCCAATTGTTATAGCGAATAATCGATTGTACATCGAAGTAGTGGGTATAAATTGATGATGATTGCTAATGTGAAATATCACTAAGTAGACAATCGCTAAGCAGGGTAAAGGTGTATATAGTTTCAAGGGCATACAATAATTATTTGAAATAAATTGGGATAAGAAAATGTCTTTTTTTTTAAATTATTGTTATTTTATAAAAAAAAAAATTCAGCAAAAATTAATTATATTTTCCCAGTATTTATTATTATTTTTTTTTGTATTAATGTCAACTTATTAATATAAAAATAATAAAAATATAAAAAATGTAAAATGTCATATCATACCCATCTTTGTAACTGCTTCACTGCCTTTCATTCTGTCAAAGGAAGATGCCAAACTTTAATCAATTTGCCATAATGGTAGTGAGAAAATAAAAATGCTAAATGTAAACAAATGACAACAATGTTCAGAGCTTGGCAGCATTTAGACTTTATAATATAAATAAAAAAAAATTGAAATAAACATTCTAAAAGAATTTTATAATTGATAGACTTAATAATTAATACATATTTGGTAAAATGAAATTGAAAAAAAAAACCGCAAACACTTGTAGGTCCCCTGAAACTGTATAATTAAAAAAAGGAGTCTGCCAAGCTTGGTAGGCAGGATAATGTACAATTAACAAAATTTTTCATTTACCAATTTATTTTACATAATTTTTGCTTTGCAATGCTATTTATTATTTTTTCTCAAATTGTAATAAATTTTTATTTCCTTTATTTTTAAAATTGCTTAATTGATTAGTAAATAAAAATTAATTATAATTTAAACAATTATTTGTGAAAAACTATTTTGTAGCTTAATTAGTAACTAATATATCTTATTTCAGAATATATAGTTAATCCTTTCTATGTGATATATTGCTAAATTAGAATCACATTTTTTTGGTAATATATTGCTTTCATCAGTTTTTTTAAAAATATAACATCTTTAATTCAAGTGTAATAAATTCCTGGCAGTTACTATAATTATATTTTCATTTTATATAACTTATTTACAGTGCTGTAAATTATTTTTTGAAGGCAAGCACCATATTATATTAAGATTTGCATTTGATTTATACTTGGAAACTGTGAAATTTTTGTCTATTCCATAAATTAGTATCATTGTACAAAAAAAACAGTGAAGATACAATACTCATACAGTAGATCAAATACCCATCAATGAGAATTCATGGTTTTTCTTTTTTTGTTGTGATTATCGTTGAAATTTTTACTATAAATTGTATATAGAAGTAATTGTATAGTTATTTGCCTAGCCATTCAAGCTACCAAATGTTGGAAGCAATTAGTAATTCTATTCAGTTAATTGAACTAAATTTTAATCACATTATTCTATTAAGATTTATTCCTGACATGCTTAGCTGTGAATCTACTATGCATTAGATTGCAGAAATGCATATTATGATTTCTGGATATTTTATTTGCTACTATATTTAAACATTTAATCATCAACCTTCAGTCTCTCTACAGGTATAACTGTCATTATTTTTAGGGTCAAAGTATCATATTAAAATATTTCTAATATGATATATTTTTAATATGATATATTAATGCTGGATATATTAAATTATTTTATTATAAATTTTTTGCTATGTCCTGTGAGCAGCAAGTAAATAATTGACAAAGGCAGAATTGAGATGGTAAGCTAATGGTTTAATTTAAATAATGTATGAGCATATTTGCAAATGTACATAGCCTATTTAAGGCTATTAAAATAATAAAAGATTGTGGCAACCTACATATAATAAACCATAGTTCTGCTTTTGGATATACAGAGGCAGGCTTCTCTGAATTACATTAATATCAAAATGTATAGACCAGGTTCTGAGGTTTATATATCCCTCAAGACTTCTGGAGTCTTTACAAACATGACCAAATATGGTATTTTTACATATACTTGGTATTTTTTACTCACCTCACAATATATGGCATTTTTATAGTTCTCTGACCTTATAAGACCAGCTATGCAACTCTATGATCTAACAATATTGCTACACATTGAAAGTTACATTGCTACATATTTATTGTTATAGTTATTTATGTAATCATTATATATATATATATATAATTATTTCACGCAATCATTATACATAATTATTATACAAAGTTATTATTGTTATACATTTATTGTTGCACATATATACATATATATTCCTTGCTTAATCTTGAAAACTGCAGTTTTCTAATTAAGTTTTAAGTAAATAAAGTTTTTATGAAAAACTAAACAAATCAGACAATAGTTACAACAAAGTTGTCACCATTTTTCTGTTTAATATATCTTAAATAAATATTTTAGTCATCGTTTAGAATATTGTGTTTTAAGACTTGAAATTTGTTTTTCTATTAACAATAAAATATCATAATTTGTAAATGCTTTAACAAAATTTTTATTAGCGTATGAATATTTAAAAAGATTCTGAAAAAAAAAAGTTTTAATGCTTCAAAATTTTTATAAATAATATTTAAAAAAAATTAGATATAAAATAACCTAAAATGAAATCTGGTTTGTATATATAAATGTCAGATAAAAAATAAATAAGAATTATTAAATAAATTTAAAAAGAATTAAACAAAAATATCGATTTTGAAAAAATTATATATAAAGAAATTTATCTTTTAAAAATTATTAAAAAAAAATAGTCTTATTAAATATTGAACAAATAAAAAAATATTGAAATATTTTATTAAATAAAAACAAAATTGAAATTAGAAGTTTTTATAATTGTACTAATTTCTTCAGATTTTCCATTATGTTTTTTTCTTGCGCATCTTTCACTCAATCCTTATATTCCAAATTTGTCAGTTTCTTTTCTCATGTTTTATTTCCTTTCACCATACCTTCAAATAAAATCTTGTAGACATGCTTTGGAATATATCTAAATTTATTTAACTTTGTCAGTTTCTTCAATTAGACTCTTCATTTTTAATATTTTTTATTTTTATTTAATCTGTTATAATTTTTAGAATTAATATGTTATTGCAAATGTGTAATAATAATAAAAAGATTGCTCTTATTACTGATTCATGAACTAAACTTGATGTCTATTTGAATCTTCTAAGCATTTAATAAATATTATTATAATTTTCCTAATAAATAATTTTGAGTGACTATTGGTAAATTGTTTTGGCCATTTTAATTCTAGAAGATAACGAGAATAATGAAGAACAAAAAGTAAAAAGAAGTAAAATACAAACCAATCCATGGATTCCAAATTAATTTCAAAATTTATGACCCACTGATCTTTTAGTCTATTATTTATAAATTGTCTTTTAAATTTTTCTGTAGAATTTTTTTTACTTCTCTCATTGCAGCTCTTCATTTTATTATTTTCGCAGTCATATTTTACAATAAGAACAATGAATATTAACTTCTCTTTGTAATGGTTTTGAGATAACCTTATAATATAAAGAGATTGCCACTACAACAAAAATATGCTTGACTTTATTATAATATCTTTTTTGAAAGTTTCTCTTCATTTGCACCACAAACTCAAATCAAATAACATCACTATCACACATCCAGAAAACATTGATCACTTTTATGATGTTGCTATTATATTTCCAAAATATTATAGAACATCCATAAATAAAAATTTCCCAGTACCTTTATTTTACATTGTTATGTTATTAATGAGTCTGTATTGCACTTCAACATCCAAGACTGCTTTTCACCCTAAAACTGAACATTTTTCAGTTCAACAAGTATTTAAGCATCTAACTAAAAATTGCTAATATTTTGTTTGCTTCAGTATTGTCCAATGAAGCACCAGAACTTTTTGAACAGTAAGTTATATTCAAAACATTATCCTTCATGTAATCAATATATTACAGAACTTTATCCTATAACTCCATCAATGATAACATTTAAATACCCCTACTAGCTTTTTATTTAACTAAGATATAAAATGTAATATAACAATCAAATTCTAAATTGAGAGCTGTAACAATACAAAACTTATGAGACTAGTTTCAAGGAAATCCCCATTACTGACTCTGTCAAACCTCAACCTTACCAATTCTAAATAGAATAGGCTTTAATCTTATTTATATTATATTAGCTGATTTTATTTGCTTTATTTCAAAATGTGAAAGATGAGATACATACAATTATTAAATGTGATGCTTTTTATAATTAACAAATAAATATATAATTATATTATGGATAGATAAATTCAATTTATCCACTCTACTTTAAACATCTTTTAGCAAAAAAACTTTTCATTGTCATATATGTACACCCAACCTTATGTTTCGATTATCCTGCAGTCTTCTTCAAAGCCACTTTTACTTTAAATTCTTAAAAGTAAAAATATAAGATTAAATGTAAATATATGTACAATAAAAATTTTTTTTTTACTAAAAGATGTTCAAAGTAGAAGGATAAATTGCATTTATATAAGATATTACAGCAAAATAAAGTAAATGGTGAATTTGGTAATATTATGAATAGATATAAAATACAATCTATTTTTTTTTGTAGATTATATATTTTCAGAAACTGTGCTATTTACTTTATGAATGTGTTGTCTTTTACACAATTAACATACAAATATATTCTACATAGGTAGATATTTATTTAATTTCACCTTATATAAATATCATCAATTGATTTAAATATGCATTTAGTATAACCAATTATGTAATTCTCGATAGTATATACACTTTTCATACAATTATGTAATTCTACCAAACTTGTTCTGTTTAAGTTAATATGCAAAGGTAAAGTAAGACTACTAATAAGAAAGTTTTAAATGCTCTGAGCCAGCTTTCGGAAGATGTCTGCCAGAATTATAGTGCTGAACTGCACTATTAAATATATGCAGATATAGTGGTGAATATCAATATGTAAATCAGCCACAGTATGTAAATTATTAGATGTTCCATTTTTTTGATAATGGAACACATGAATTACAATGAATCTTTAAAAGATCTGCATGGACACATTCAGAGTTAGCTTCAGATCACCCCTTGCACTCAACAACCTTTTAAACAACACAAAAGACAGAATACCTTTTGAATATGCTCTCTAAGTCATATATATAATTTCATGCCCTGCCCCATCTTATAGCATTGTCTACTACAGTGAATCTCATGCTTACAGATTAATGAGAATTGTAGAATCAATATATTCATATAATAAAGCTAAATTAAATCGTGAATACAAATTGATCTATTTTGATCATGAGCTGGTGATGGGACACACCTTTCCTCCTTCAATGTAAGGACAATATGTGCTGAGAGAGATGATAGAAAAGAAAATATAAAGAGGCTTAGAATTGCAAGGATTCTCATTCCATCAATACAAAAGATTCCTGGGTCTCATTATCAAATAAATGAAACATCTAATTTACATATTGTGCCTGATTTACATATTGGTCTTCACCACTATATATGCATATTTTTAATGGCACAGTTCTATTCAGCACTATGATTCTCATAGCAATCTACTGAAAATTGTCTCAGTGAATTTATGACTTTCTTATTAGTTTTATTTTATTTTTTCATATTAAATTAAATAGTACAGGTTTGGTAAAATTATATAACTAATTATGTAATTACTATATATTTCAGAGCTTTATCTTATAATATTATAAAGGAAAATATTTAAGGATCCTCTTAATATATTAAAAGGTATATAATGGCAAATTCTGGACTGTGGACTATAATAATACAAAATTCACAGAAACATTTTCAGATGATATTATATGCCTTTTATAGGTAATAAGCACACATGTACAGTAATTACATAATTATGTAAGTTTCATCTTTTTCACTTTCAAATAAAGCAATTGAAATTTGTAAGATAAATAAAAATCCTGTCTCTTTAAATTTGTATTAATGATTTTGCGACTTAGAAAAAGTTGATGAAGGAGATTTTCTCAAATCAATTGTCATCTTTTCATAGTTCTTAATTTGATTATCATAAAACATTTGGAATATTAGCTAAATAATAAGTTAATAGAAAGCACTTAAATGCTCTCTTACATAATAATTTAGAATATTAAAAATACTTTGTAGATTAAGAAAAAACAATACATTCATTGCTATAAAATAAATTTAGAGTAAAATAAAAAGTTTTGTTTTTACTTCAACAGGTTCAAATTTAAAGATCACCATCAAGATTATTCATGGCTCCAATTGTTAATAATCAGCTCCAAATATCATGGTTATAAAAATTTAAAATGAAATTGGAGATATAATGTAGTTCTGTTTAACGCCATTTTTCTATTTAATTGCTTCAAATTTTTCATCACCAGTGCCAATGCTTTTCATCATACCATCATATAACTGCTAAACAAATAAACTTCTAAACAAGGCAAAACTCTCTCCATACAGTAGTGCCACTCTGTGCCAATCAGAGTAATCAATGGATGCCAGAAGGCTTGTGCATAAAATCCCTGAGTAGGCATTAGATAGGGATTTTATGCACAAGTCTTCTGGCATCTATTGATTACTCTGATTGGCACAGGGTGGCACTACTGTAAGAGTTTTGCCTTGTTTAATAACAATTATGTGCTAATATGAGATAGTGATCATGTGCTGTTTAGTGGTTTAAATAAACTTCTGTGAAAAATTAGCTATTCCAATAACCTTTGCACTAACAGAAGAAATTCCTTGATCAAATCAATAAATGCTTATCAGCTCTTTATTTGTGTTAAAGCTGTATTAAATTTTTTATAACAATTCATCAATAAGAAGATAAAAACTATTCAATAAAATCCTTAAATGTATTTTTACTGTAGTCTATAATAATGATATTTCATCATAATTAATGCAGTGTTTTCTATCCTATTTCTTTTTATAAATCAAACAATAGAAACATCCTAAAAAACAGGTGATTCAATTTCATAGGTCTATATATTTATAAAAACTTTCACTAGGTTAAAAGCTAAGATATCCCCATCATGATAGAAAGATCTAGAACTTTTCATTTTAAAATAACAAAATTGTACTTTATCAAAGTAGATATGAATGTTCAAATTTTAAAAAGTTAATAATTTAAAAATATTGTAAAAAAAGAATCATTTGAATTTATTTGAAACATGATAAAAGTATTTTTGTCCCCTGTTCAAATTGTTATTTATATATTACTATATAAAAGTGAACATTTGTTTGTTTGTGGCTTTATAATTAAACAAATATTGCACCAATCTTGAAGAATCTTGCATGAATTTCTTTTTTTTTTTTTTGTATAGAATTTGACTAGTATATATATCATAATTATTTGGAATGATATCATAAAAAATAAAAAAGAGGGCAGCACTAACTAAAATATTGTATAGTTGTAAACATTTTAAAATGACAAATATAGTTTTTAGTAAAATAAGATAAAATTTGATTTTGTAAATATATTTTAAATTAATTAAACTGGGTTTGTAACCACTTATTTCATTTCTCATTTGAATAATAATAATTTAGATCAGTTGTAATGAATTTGATAAATGTTTAGGATTTTATTTTGAATATATATTTAGTTTAACACTTATTAAAGTAAAATTTAGAATGGCATTAGTAGAGTATGAGAAATAATACTTCTGAATTTGATAAACTTTTACTATGATATTGATGAACTTATATTTAACATGTGAAAAATTAACTTTAAAATGCTGTGGGTACAACAAGAGAAATACTAAACTTAATAAACTTTTACCATTTAAGTATATTCTCATGTGATAAAGTAAGATGTGTATTGAAATACATACTAGAGAAATGATGAGATATTAGTTTTTGGTGATCCAGATAAAATTTTATTGAATAATTAATTCAATTTCTCACTTGCATATATTATGATGATGTTAAAATTTTATAGCCATTTTAAAAATAATCGCATGAGAAATATAAAATAATTATTTTAAAATTATTGTTTATTATATTACTTTATGATAGTTGTTTATTATATTTATGATAGTTGATAATTATTTCATGTTAATATTAGGTAAATATATTTTAATTATCAAACTTTTTAATAATAATGATGATATAGCTAGTAAAATGGAGAGAATTAGCAAGAGAAATTTTTATTTGGTATTCAATACATCAAAAATCAAAAATATAATTTAGATAACAAAACACTAAAAATTTTCTACAGCTCAGAATATATTCTCCTTATATATATATATATATTAATAATCATCTGCATTATATTCTTTTATTTTTATTATTATTCTATTAACATATAAAAAGTCATGATTTGATTTTGAGCATGTTAGTAAAATAAAACAATGTAATGTAGTTAGTATGTGAATTGTCAACAGCAGTTAAAAGTGATGTATTACATTGTTTATAGTTATCCCCCCCCCCCACTGTTGATAAGTCCTGTATTATTATTTCATGAAAATATTATTTAAATATATTTTAAATTTATCAACTATACTACATTGTTTCAATCTAATAACATGAGCAAAGCTGCAGATATAGCTAGTTATAGTTTATAAAAGATCTGCCCCTTCACTTAATAGGATTATGATTTCATACACTGTGTAGATTATTTTCTAAGTGTTAAAAATAAACTTAAATGACCATGACTGTACATGATAATCTCTTTTCAAATTATATTCGACCAGAAATTCTTAATTATTAAGCTGCACATTTTATTAGTAAGTTAAAAAGAGAATACCATGTTTTCTCTTAATCATGTGCTGTCTATGATATGTTCATTATTCATTTATAAATGCTCATGTTATATTGACTTTTTTACCTTTAACTATAGTGTTAGATGTAAGATAATCCTCTTCTGAGATTGAATGTAACCAATTTTCTTTTTTTTTTAAGCAGTAACATACTTAATTTATGTGTTGGGCAGAAAATCAATAACAAAACCCATTACCTTATTTTTTTTTCGAATTCAGACTTTCACACGACTCTGAGGGTCATGTGAAAGTCTGAGTTTGAATCCCTTATACATTATATATGTGCAGGTGTGAGTAAGCCTGTACAGTGTATTAATTTACTTTTTTTTTTTTGTAATTTTGGAACATAGTTTATTAACCATATCAAGAAATGTATTTGAAACTCCATTAAAACTATCCAGAATTTAAGTCTGGAACACAATCATGGGCATGGATATTATGGTCAAGAAGAATTATTAATATATTAGCTATTTCATCTAGGAATAACATGAACAAAAATTACCCAGTCATACATTATAATCGATCCAATACAATGCAGTCTCTATTCATTTGAAGTTTTGCCCTTTCAAAAAAACCAACAACTTATATGATCTACTTGTTTAGCAAAACTTCTTTTCTCTCAGAAATTGAAGTTAATTAAAAGAAATTATATCAATATAGAGCGCCTTGACAATTTCTTACCTAATACTGATTTACATTCACATTTTGAACAATGTGACAAAATATATATATTTAAAAAAGGAATTTCTAACATTTAATATTTATGCTTTGTTACCATTATTATTCTTATTGATAAAACAACTACTTATAACAGTAGTCTTCAAGGAATTGTATTGTTTTCTCTAAGTTTTTCATATTTTTTACTTTTTTTTACAAACTTGAAAAAGATTATTTAAAATTTCAATTGGCTATTTGGTAACTTATCATCAAAAACAGACAAATTCAATGATGTATAAATTACAACAGGTATATTTTGTTAATATGTAACAACTATAATGGGATTGGAAGTGAGACCACACTTCATGTAGCATAGACAATGGTTGAGGGGCAAGTACCCTGAATCTGTTTTTAATTTTTGAAATCTTATTGTAAAACAGTGACTGTGATTTCCTAGATGTAGAGTTGAAGCAAAAATGGCATCTTAGGAACCAAAGTAAACATAAGGAAATAGTAATGCTAATTGAGGGGAAAAGGCCCAGTTTTGACCCCAGAATTTGATTTTTTTTATATTATTTATTTATTGGAGATAGTGAGGAGAGATGGGGATGGTTGAGGTTGATTAGCACTATGAACTATGTTGTAAGTCTCAAAATATTATTTTCCTAATAAATGTGTGATTAAGATCAATAAAAGCAGCAATGAATTTGATTAAAGATTGAAAAAAAAAAAAACTTTACTGGGTGGAGGCTTATTAGTAGAAGTGACAACATTGGGGTAAGCAAAGACAACTTTAAAAATAGCATTAAATGTCTCTGAAAATAAAAGATAGGGATTGAGTGAAGGGAGAGACCATTTTCTTTGGCATGCTCCTGTAAGAATCTAATACTTATTGCAACTACTTTTTTATTTCAAATCAATTTGGAGCAAAGTAAATTAGTCTTCTTCTTGAAAGCACTACTATAGTTAATAATGGGTGTATAGTAAGTCATTTTTGTAAAAATTAGGATGTTGATAAGAGAAGTTTTTGTATGAAGAGAAAGGTATGCTTTAGACAAATATTAAATAGTTATATTTCCAGAAGATGAAGGGAATAAAATTTTGAATAAATATTCTCAACACTCATAGATTTATAAATGGGAAATTCAAGAAAACTATGAGGGAAAGCAGTGAAAAGAGAAGAAACACTATTACTTAATAATATGCTCCATGTGGATGTTTTATTAAGGTTAAACTGAAGTTTATAGTGTGCCAAATAATTTTACAAAATAAAAATAAGTAAAGAAAGATAATTCTTAGAGAGGATAAAAATAACCAGATCATTCATGAACAATATGTACTTGACTGTTTTATTAATCAGTGGAATATAGATACCAGATGGTTTGCTCTCTATGTCCAGAAGCAGTGGATTTATATAAGTAATAAAAAACAAACCACTCAAAGTTGAACCCTTCACAATAAAGTGCTGGGGTTTAATTCTGTTGTCTCTTTGCCATTAAAAGTGATAAAAAATTCTCTATTCATTAGAAAGTTAGTTAAAATATAGAATGGGAACAGGAATAGGCAATTGCAATAGTTCAGCGAGAGTGCCAATAGGGACAAAATCAAAAGCTGATGAAATATCAAGTTGTACTACTATAGGACCAGCTGTTGTGGTGGTTAACTTGATCAATAACAAATTTACTCGGAGTGATAGTATTGAAAGTAGAAGCACCCTTCTTAGCACAATGGTAGATAAGATGGAAAGCAGAATAATAGGTTGCATCATTCTTAATAATAGATTCAATGACTCTGATAATTAAAAGTGACCTAGATAGGACAAAAAATATTAAGAGGAGAGGGAAGAGTATTTTGCTTGGGAAATGGAACTATGGAATTGGATATAGCCTATAAATATAATAAATTTGCTTAGAAAGTCAAGCAACTCTATAAAGATTGATACCAAGCAGTAAAGTATGTAAATAATATTTTAATTTGCGAAGCGCAGATAGTTGAAAATTGAAATAACTTGAGATCTTGCTGAATCTCACTGCACTCATTAAAATATGTATATGACAGCCAATCAGAATGTCATGATAGCCATCCAAACAACAATCAAATCCAAACACACAACAAAGAATTTACGAGAAAAGGGCAGCCACCCTTATCTCAACTTTTCTTTCTATTTATCTAAGCCAGTCATAAGTATTTAGATCTGAAAGTTTGAAGCCTTAAATATCTTCGCAAATAACTCACTAAGTCTAAATCATAAACATACAATGCGAAACCCTATGATTTACAACGTAGCAGTTTTTAGAATACATAACAAGCAGTAAAGTATGTAAATAATATTTTAATTTGCGAAGCGCAGATAGTTGAAAATTGAAATAACTTGAGATCCTGCTGAATCTCACTGCACTCGTTAAAATATGTATATGACAGCCAATCAGAAAGAAAAGTTGAGATAAGGGTGGCTGCCCTTTTCTCGTAAAATCTTTGTTATGTGTTTGGATTTGATTGTTGTTTGGATGGCTATCATGACATTCTGATTGGCTGTCGTATACATATTTTAACAAGTGCAGTGAGATTCAGCAGGATCTCAAGTTATTTCAAAGATTGATATCATAAAAATGCTAATATGCAAGAGAAGGTATTTAGAAATCACATAAGGACCAGAGTGAGTGGTATTGGGAAAAGATTTCAGTTTAAGCATAATGTCACAACTTTATGACCTTGATGACTTTTTCCAAAAGCAAATACCGAAGGTTCAGGCCAGCTGAAAGTTCGCAACTTAGATTTAAAATGATAAAAAAATAGAAGGTAACATGTTGAGACCCTGTGCAGAAATGTTTATCTACAATAATTGAAGAATGAATGCAATTTTTACTTTTATAAAAAAAGAACCCAGTAGATGTACCTTTTTGACCAGTTATGAGATTGAGCCAAGATTTTTTTTTTTAAGTAGAAAGATACTCAGCCAAAATAGATTGGTTATGCTTATATTTGTGCTTAAAAAATGTAATTGAAGGAACAGAAGCAGGGTCACAGGAAGTGACTTTCAATTTCAAATTAATAGCACCAATTTCCTTAATTAAAGCTGTAGGTGATTTGTTTTTACTAGTGTAATGTTTAATGACTGATTAGATAATATTGATAAATAAGGAAAGAATATCAATAATGTAAATTTCTGAGATTACTGCCTTAAGAGAGGCAGCCATAAGCAATACTCTTAATGTATCTTTATAGTAAAGAACAGGTTGTACATGAAGATCAATATCAATGTGCATGGTGAGTGCTAAGTGATCTAAAGACAGATTAACTATAAAGTGCAGATCAGGTGAATCAAATAAAAGGTCAATGAGAGTTGAATGTTTTGTAGAAGGCATTACTGGGTTAAAAAATCTTCACCACTCATCAGTTTACAATTAAAAAAGTGAAGTATTTAGCTACAAAGTCAGTATAAGACATATTAAAGTCACCAAAAAGAAGAGTAGGAAAAACGTCAGATGAAAGAATATGATTAATATGGCATATAGTTGATGTACATAAATAAAGATAAATAATGTTCACTATAAATGCTGCATTATGAAAGGTAATTATTGTTTTGTTCTTTCTGTTAAACTACCACCATTACAACAGTCTCTACAAACTCCTTGTCATGATTATTGCAGAGATATAACCAATGATTAGAAAGGCTCATGATAACAAATCGCTATATTGAGGCCAGTAAGTTTAAGATAAAAGAATGCATATATATATGTTCTCATGGATAAAAGGTGAATTCATAGTATTATTTCCAGGAGCTTCCATGTTATAAAAATATAATTAAATCGATGATGTTTCAGTATAATAACAAGTACTTTCATTAGACTTCTTTTTTCTCAAATCATAAGAATATGTATGGAAAATTACAATTTTTTTTTTAATTTTCAGTCTCAAATTCTATTGGTTGAGAAGTTTTAAAAAATATTTTATTCTCAAATAATTTTTCTTAAATATTGTTAATTTTCTTTAATTTGCACTTTTCATTTATCCTCTTAGGCCTTTTAAAAATCTCTATAGCTTCTCTAAGCAGTCTCTGGCCATATTGTTCAATTTTTTCCAGAATATGACTTTTATTAAAATTGATGTCATGGTTAGTTAATTTAATGTGTAAATAAATGGCTGATGAATTACATTTTCCTCTTTCTCCCAAAATGTGTTCTTCCTTTTTGATTGGTCTGTTCAATGTATGAATGCAAACAAACTCCACATTGAATTTCATATAACCTTGACACTCCACAGGAATTTTATATATAGGGCAGGGAAATATTTCACTAATATTTTTTAATGTAGTATAAATTGATTATTTTTCTTTAAAACATTACCAATTTTATCAGTTACTCCCTTTATATATGGCAGAACAGGCTTAATTTTTAAGTATCAAAATCTTTTTATTATATAAAAAAAAACCGATTAATAATCCTCTGCACTTTTTTTAATGGAATAGATATCTTGGTGAAAATAGCTGTCATCAAAAAGTCTCTTAGTTCTATCTAACAATGTCTTTGCTATTGAAAATAATTGCTGGATGATGATGAAAAGAAAAATGTTGATTTCTTCCAATATGTTTTTGCTTTCTCTATATGCTATGGGATAAAGAACCACCATTTTTTCTTTCAATTAAAACATCTAAGAATGGAAGTTGGTTATTATTTTCTACTTCCATAGTAAATTTGATGTTGGTGTGAAAAGAATTTAAGAAAATTAAAAATTCATCAAGAGCATGCTTACCGTGAGGCAAATAGTTATTATATTTTTATTATGAACCTCCCGGAAATAATATTATGAATTCATATACATATATACGCACAGAATACAAAGAGAGAAGTCAAAAAATATCAATCCTTTGGTATGCAAAAATCATTTCTTATAAGTCACCAGGGAATTCTTATGATTAAATACTGCTTATTTAAAAGTTAATAATCACATTTGAATATCATTCCAATAAGCATTAACTGTTAACAATAGCCTGAGTTCAACCATTGACTCCTTAACAAAACTATCGTATATAATAATTTTATTTTAAATTTAAAAATTTATAATTTTATATGAGATAAATAAGTTATGTTTATTTTTTATAATAATTTTGATTTTTAGAATTTTTAATGAAGTAAAAAGAGGATAATTATAATTATGGTTATATTTATTGAAGTTGAGTAGTTTAAAATTTTAATGGTTAGAATTATATAATTTCTCTAGTAAAACTTTTTATTTTTATTTTCAGTTTGTTAAAGCCCTCTGTGTAAGACGATAGAGAGAAAAAAAAAATGTTTCTTTCTTCAAGACGTGTCTAATTTGAATACTCCTAGTTTAACTAAGTATTTTTCTTTCTTTTTAATGATTGGATAATTAATTATTGTATGTAAAAATTAATTTTCATTATTTTGCGCTGTCTATTCTAAAATAACATTTTCTCTAAGATTATTAATTTCAATATTGTTTTATATTTATTTTATATCATAAAAAATTCGGCTGTTCTCCATTATTCAAATGTGAGTGGTTTTGCTTTTTTTGAAAAAGAAATCAATAGAAGATGTTCTGTTACAGCAAGACAGAGCTTGTAGCTGATATATTGCAAATAAAACGCAACAATTGATTAGGTTTCTATTTTTATTTTTAGAGAAAGAAAGTTTGATACATTTGTCAATTTTGACATTATAAGAATTATTACTTGATTATATTACAGCATCTTTTTTTTCTTTTTACCATAAAATAATTTACTTTTAAATATTTGAAAACCAGACACTCTTCACAAACCTGGAGCTTAATTATAAATATGGGGGATTTGAACTCGAGACTTCCAAGCACCCACCAACTATCCACACTATCTCATACAACTGATACACATGACCATACACATGTAGAAAAGATAAATAATCACCAATAACGTATTTCATGCTAAACCAGCACTCATCAGGTGGTCCAGATGATCATCTCCCACATATATATATATATAATCTTAATATAAAACTGAGCATTGATTATATATATGTGTGTGGGAGATGATAATCTGGACCAGTTGATGAGTGCTGGGGTGTGTGGTCATGTGTATCAGTTGTATGAGACAATGTGGAAAATTGGTAGGTGCTTGAAAGTCTGAGTTCAAATCCCCTATATTTAAATTTACTTTTAATAACTCTCAATTTTTGTCACTAAATCAGTTAATCAAGAAATCTTAACAAATATTTTAAAGTGAATTGTAGACGAGCATGAACGATTCGATATGTTTTATACAGTCATTTTAATATTAATATCCTAATTATATAATAAGACATCACATGATCTTCTCAGCATACTTAAAACATCTGCATTTGGCATAGAATTTTGCTCTATTTTTTATACTCCACAACCAGCCAAATAATTAATGGACACTAGATGATAATGCCAGATATATTTATTGATTATTCAAACTTACAAATAGAGTGCATTTCTTGCTCTTAAGGCAATCACATAACAACAGAGGAATTCTTATTTATATATTACACTATACAAGTTATTTGCATTATTTCTATATTAGGCGTTTCAAAACAATCAAATCCATCTTTAGAAAAGTAGTTATATTTAAGACTATTATCAGCAAATTTTTATTGCAATGAATATAATAAAAGAAGATTAATTAGAAAAAAAATAACTTCATTAAGCAAATCAATAAATTGGGGGGGGGGGGGGTTGATCGAAGTTTTAAAATGTTTTATTTCCAAAACTATAATAATACGTAGAAAAATAAATTCCTGAGAAATTTTTTCCCCTCTTTACACAGAAAACTTAAAACTTGAAAAAGATATCAGCAATAGTTGTTAGGAACTTCAAATTAAATAAATACTCGTTAGGATTATTTTTTTCAATGCTATTATTTAAACTTACTTCATTGTTGAGCAATAATGAGAATTTTTGATGAAAATATGCTATTTGAATATTGTAAGAATGTTTGAAATATATAATGCACACTCTAAATGACTTTAGTCAAACATTCACATAAATAGCTTGTTCAGATATATATCTACTTATCTTCTAATATTAGTCTTTTTATATCTTTGACAACTTTATATACATTCCAATAATAATAAGAAATTTATTCTTCTTTAATCTTTCTATTGATCTGGAAGTCATTAATCAACTTATTTAAAAGTTAAAAGTAAATTTTTAGTGAAGATGAGAAATGCCTAATGAGGGTTAATAATATCAATTCAAATTAGTAAAATAACATGTTGAGTTTTATTGGGAAAAAGTTGTCATTTATGATTTAGATTTTAGGCAATCATCATTATATACATTTACTTGGGAATGCAGATTTAATATCTTCTGATATATCTAATGTAATAATTATTAAACATTTGTTCTTTTCTAACAGTGTTATAGGTATTTATTTATATGTATATCCAATGGATAAATATTGTGGTAACTAAAATTTGATGTAAATTTAGTAAGTGATGGAATGGGTATTATAATTTTTTTATTTTTTATTCTTAGTTGATTTTAATAGAGAATGTATTAACTTCATGAGCATTAAAATAGGTTTCTTCTCCTCCTCTTCCGCCTTCTTAGTCTTCTTATTATTGCAACATAAAATTATAAGTTAATATTATTCGTTCAAAATACATATATAAATAATAATGTTTAATGATTATTAATAAAATTGTTATTGTTTCTTTATTTTATGTATTTTGGTTATTGCATTCATGAATAATAGATTATAAGCAATACACACAAATGTTTAATGGCTTAAATATATTTGTTTTATATTTATATGATATATGTAATATTGTATTGGTAAGATATATATATTGTGCCCTTTTCTATAGGTCAGTAATAGTCCATCTCAGTCAATTATTAAAAATTTTAAATTTTAGAATATATTGTTTTAATATGTTAATTATAGTTTGTCAATTATAATATAAAGTACAATTTGAAGCTAAAGAAAATACGTAATATATAAAATTATAACGAATCATTTAAAAATAGTTATGTAAAGCTTTAAAATATTGTTGCATATGGTTGTAAAAGCTGGCCATATTAAATAACACAGCTATAAATATTAAAAGTATATTTAATAAATTCGATTTTAATAGTTTAAAACTGATAATTTAATAAATGCTATATTAAAATTTATAATCATATTTAATAGTCAAAATTAATATAGTATATTTTTAAAATAAACTTTATGATGGTGAAAATTATATCTAGTTCTATATTTTTAAAATTATTCTTCCAAATTTTTTATAATTATTTTATATAATATAATAAGTGTATCAATTTTATAAATCTAGGCAGAGAAATAGATTGAAAATCGTCTGTCAAAGTTATATTGATCATGTGACTTGTATACTACATACTTTCACACACTGCTTGTTTGAATTAATAACAGAGTTTGAAATATTTAAAAGTTGTATTATAGAACTGAATGTAATTACTATCTATCATAGAAGTGAATATTAAATAGTTGTTATAAATGTTTCTAAATGTTTTAAAATAGTATCATAAAGACGAATACACTCATAATATAAAAATTAAATATTTTATTTAAATAAAACTAGATAAATTGAATATTAAAAATGGAATAGGTTATTAAAGTTATTTTAACAGTTATCTTAAATGTTTAAATAGTTTTGATAAAGTAATAATTGAATTAAAAGTGGAATTTTAAATAATATTTTTTAAATTTTATTACGTCATAAAAATTTTTATTTTTTGAAACTTGATTCTGCTATAAACTGAAAATATGTAAATTTGTTCTCAAGTTAAAGTAAGAATCAACCAATCAAATGAGGTATTCTTACAGACTATAAATATGAATTGCACGGGGGTATAAGAGGAGATTAATAATGTATTGAAACCAGAGAAAGGTAAATTATAGCTATCAAAGAGATAGTATTTTTAAATTTTTATTTTAGTCAATTTTTTAGTACTTTCTTATAACTTTATCTGCAAAAAACTAATTGATAATTTTAAAGTATTTTGCAAAAGAGAGTTTAAAAAAAAAAAAATATTTAGAAACTTCGTGAAAATGATTTTCTAGTTTTTTAAAAGTTACTTGCCAGGAGTATTTTATCTGAAGTTTAACCTAAACTACGCAATAGAGATGGATATACTATGAAATAAAATATGTTTAAATTATAATACAGCTTTATTTATGCTCAACCGGAGGATTATTCTAACTCATATAAAAATAATTCGGGCATTATGCTGGAAGCTTAAACAGAAAACTATTTGCCGTCTAAAAAAAATTTGTGATGCATTATTTATAAGCTTATCCAGGAGTTTTTTTTAAAAAAAGAATAAGATATTTATATCGTATGAGTTATCATAAAATATAATGAAAGAAATAGAATGTTTAGTCCTTTTTGAAGGAAACATTTTTTTTAAATATATATTTTACAAGAATTAAAAAGAACTTATTAAGAAATAAAACCTATATAAAAAAAATGAACATATAGTAGATAAATAAAGGATGGATCCATGAAAATACAAATATTGTGTAAAAGTTTACCGGATAACTTAAGTTAAATTGAACAGAGTGATGCATCAGAGAATATTGAATAAACTTCGTGGGAATAATTCTTTAATATTACAGTTTAATAATTTTCATTCTGAACAGTAAAGACCCAGGATTATTTTCTATAAATTTTACTAAATGGATTAATAATTATTTTTATTTTTAAACTTTAACGCGCTTGGAGGAGAACATTTTAAAACTCTAGAGAAAATAATAAACATTTTTGGATTTTATCATGAACTATGGTCAAGTGAAGACGTAATTATAGTTTTAAATTTTTATTTTACTAACTTAGTTAAATGTAAATTTTTCTATTTATAAGATTAGGAAAACATAAAACATTAATTTGTTAATAACATAAAATTTATAATCTAATCTAATAATTTAGATAACAATATTTTTAAATAAAATGTATGGATGTGTCTTTTCATTTATGTATGCAATGTTTTTCTATATCCAGTGGATGGAAGAAGCCTACTAAAAATGATGACCAGATAAAAAGGGTTATTTGGTAATAATAATAACTATTAATAATTTATAATGTATATTTTTGTTTTCTTTAGATCATCTATGAATCTAAGAATGAAGTGTAAAAGTTTTAATTATATGTAACGCATTTTCATACAACATTAAAAAAAAAAAACATTATGAGATAGGATTGATTTGAAAATATGCATACGATGATTATTTTTTTTTATATATTAGTGATATAATCCAACATAATAACAAATAATTATGTGATTCTTTTAGAACTTTCATGTTATTGGATATTCAAATATTGTCTAAGTAGATTGTATATGATTAAACATATAGAATAATGAAGTAAGCAAACTTTTCTTATGGAACAGTGAAATTGTTTTAAACTATCAATGAATTTTATTTATTGTTTTGTAAATGCAGATAGTTATTTATCGATGTAAGATGTAGAAAAATCTTGAGAAATAATGTTGAGATAGTGGCTTGGAAGTACTATAGTTAGCAGGAAACCAAGATGATGTTTTTTTTAAAAAAAATAGGATATGATAAGGAATAGAAATAATATTTAGTCTTTATGTGGTTATCAGCATAGTTAACAAAGCCCTATGACTGATACACATTTTATTTGGACAGTGTTTTATATGTCTTTAAATATTTGATGTTTTAAATAAAGCTGAAGAAGTAGCTTTAACATCGTTCATGTATTAGAGGTTATTAGACAGGTAAAGGTCATACCTCTTTGCACTGTGCCATGATTTTTTGAGATATATTAAGAGTGATACTCTAGCTTTCTTCCTTAAATCCTATACATCTGTTTCGCTATCTTTATTTCATGTAACTGCATCGTTCAGTAAGATATTTTGAAAAGAAATGATAAATAATTTAGAACTTAGGTTATGCTATCGTTTTGTATAAGATTGGTTTATTTGCTTAGAAGGAATAGAATTTATAACTTGAAATTGAAGGTCCAAAGTATCCTAAGGAAAGGAAAGAATCATAGAATATATTTTGAATTTATTTTCGGAAATGAAATATAAATTTTTAAAATAGAGTATCTAAACAAGATATTTTCTTTAGAATGTTGATTATTTTTGAATGCTTTATTATTATTTTTTTTAAGAGAAAAATAAGTATTGCATATTTTTAAAATACAATAGTACAAAGTAAATTATATAAACAATATGCATAGTATATTTTTTGTTTATTGAATAACAGGAATATATTGATTATTACACTTATATCATACTAAAGTAAGGCTAAATAAGAATGTATTATGATTAGTAAACATCATGTGATAAAACATTAAAATCTAGTACTGAATTTTGGATGAATATTTTATGTAACATCTTTGACTTTGCAAGATGATTTTTTTTTATATATTTTGAGAAATCCATACTCATTATAAAGTTAATTTTGTTTTTTCTGTAGAATGTTTTCCTATGAATGTTTTTAAAAATAAGATAGTTTAATAATATTAAGGATGAAATATTCTGCTAATAAGTAAATATATTTATAATAAGTTAACCATAATGAGAAACCAAATGGTAACATTTTTTTTTTATTTTGTCTTAAGTATAAATAAAGATATAACTAAACTATAAACTATTTTTATATAACTTAGTAGATAAAAATGTAAGAATAAAATAAGGATATCCATTGTAAATAGTGTACATAAATTGTTTATTTTATTTATTGTTGTTAATAAACTTTGTTAAAGTTTGTTTTTCAAAATTTCTGTGTCTTGATTGTTTATTTCTCCACTTCACTGCATGAAATCACGATATATTCATAACAATTGAAACAAAAATATAATTTTGCACAAAAAGATAAATAGAGAGTTATATTTAAGAATTTAAATATTTTATTGGTATTCTTTTAATTAAATAATCATAATTTTACATTGTTTTATTGGTCATAAATCAGTTATCACAATAGTATATTGAATTATATGCTATCAGTTGCCACACATATTTTGTTTATCAGATTATCAAAATGCTACCACGTATTTATTATATCATTACATGAAGATAAAAGATTATATAAAATTATTGTATTAATTTATTATGGTAATAAAATTATAATAAAAGAAAAGATATCCAGTAGTAGTTAAACAATAAAGAATATTATTATTATTTATTATTATTAGTTTAAATGTAGTAGATTATGACATAAAATCCCTTCTCATATTTTACTACCGTATTTTTAAATTAACTTAGAATAAACTTTATGAACCTGAGATTATTTTATTTGAGGTAGATTATTACAAATAGAAGATTAAGACTTAATTATTAGTTTAATCTTAGTGAGTAGAAGTTATTAAAGTCGTAAGAATACTATGAGTTTGTTATTTGAAATAGTAATAAGGGGGGATAGGGTTCTTATGCCATTGAGGTAGTATCCTGTGGGATATTGGCTCAATGTAATCTATCTTGTCACCTGTATTTTCACTTCAAGTCTCATGAAAATATTAAATATTTATTTAATTTATTTTTATAAACTGAACCTTATTCGTATTTTAAATTTGAGCTAGTGAAACATTTTAATTTTAATGCTGAATATTTTATTTATTAATTATTAACTGAGCTAGAACCCGTTTTTATTTTATATCATATACTATTCTGAAGTGAGGATGCACAAGACTGGGTTAGAATATATAAAATATATATTTCCAGTGCACTGTGGTGTAAATTGTTTTAGTTTAAGAATATTGTTTGTATTTTAACACGTGAATATTATTTATTATATGATTGTAAAATTATTTTTTTCATTTTATTGTTATTATTATAAAAGAGATTTTAAGTGTGGAACACTGGATGAATTTAGTATTAGAATGAAAAAGAGAACTATAGAAGTTATAAAAGGGACTGAATGATCAAATTCATTTTCTGACTTCTGACCTTCATAGAAGAAAACCTAAGCTCTTTCATATTTTTTATTTATTTATCTTAAATTTATTTACTTATTAATTATAAAAATGATGGGTTAAGAAGGATTATATTTGTCCAGGAAAAGGATTACCGAAAATTTGTTAAAGGAATAAGAAAATAATTTATAGCATTCAAAGTTATCTTAATAATTCTCTATTAAAAATGGATATCATGTGAGAACAAAATGTTTCAATAATGGGTAATGACATATAAAAACTAACAACGTAATGTTGTATATGAGAATTGTTTTCATCTGCAGATATAATTTTATAATGTCGATGAAGTATCATCAAAAGTGGAGATTGGCATTGAAGCAATCACTCTGTAGTCAGAGTGAGCTTCATGCTTTCATTCCTAAAAATTAACCATTTACAAGGGTTCAAACCCAGCAATTATATTTAATGTACTAACTTGCTATCACCTACTACGTGGCAATGTATATTTTAAAATATGCTAAAACTTTATAATAAATATTTTATAATTTTGATTTTGATATTTTCATACTTTTGAATATTTTAAGCTTGTGGTTTTTTTTTTAATTTTAAAAGAGAATTTGTTAATCACGTAAAGTTTTGTCATTTTGTAAAAATTATTGCATTTAATTTCACATTTGTAAAAATTTAAAAGAGGATATAACCAAGATGGCAGTCCCATTGTGAAGTTTTCTTCACTAATTAAATATTTAAATGCTTGATTTTCATTAATCAAAATATCGTCTTATCATAGTTTTACTTTTATAATTTAAAGACTTTAATTAAAAGTTTTTCTAATGAAAGTGATTTGAACCTTATCTTATATCTTACTTTTAATTAAAATGGACTGTAATTTGCTCAGGAATTTAATAATTGTCTCATTTGCCTCTGGGCAAATGAGCCAACGCATTCCTGTAATAGCTTGGGTGGTATAAATAGTATAGATTGGAGATAAGATACAGTCAGTTTCAGTCTGAATCTTAGAGTCTTACAGTCTGACAGTATTTGTTTGTGCTTAGTTTTTAGAATGTCTACTGAGTAGGTCACCGAACCGTCTTTCCCTGGGCCTCTCAGAGCTGCCTCTAGTATGCTACCGTGGAACTCCTACCATGAAAGAAGGCTGCCACCGATGAAAAAGCAGTAGCGTCCGAGATTGCTGATCACCACGCTAATTCCTGTAAACTAAAGTTCAAAGAATGAACCACCTAGCCATTGTAACATTGCTGAGGTAACAGTTCCATGCTTACCTATATCTGTATTAATAATTATTTTTTTTTGTTATTATATATTTGGGTGAGGTATACTTAATCTCTGTTTGAAAGTCTCTCTATAATCCTATATGTTATATATATGTAAATGCTTACATCTATTTAAGTTAAAATCTTACATTTTATTTAGTGCGGAAAATTTTATTATCATAATTATTTGCTTTTTAATTTTATATGTCATTTATATGCCAAATCAACTCAACTCCGCTATCCTCTATCAAATTAAGATTAGTCTTTTAAATTCCTTCCCCTGTGCTTCTGGGATATTTTAATTACGTAAAATTATTTGTTTTAAAGCCATGGCTTGCTGGGTTGAGAAATAGTTAAATAATATTTCTGTTTATAGGCAGATTATTTTTTTTATACTGCCTTGAGTGTATTTTTATTGATTATAAATTTAATGTGATCCAAGTACGCTATTGCTTAAATTCCAGATAAGATATTTTTGAATAATAATGACCGTTTATTTTTATTCTGTAATAATTATTTATATATAGTGCTTTTAGCATTATAATATTGAATAATGCTTATTGATTCCAAATGCATGTGGGACTCATTCAATGAAGGGACATGTAATTGTATGTCATTAAGATATTCAGTTAGTTTTAGATTTCAGTTATATAATTTGGTTTAGTATATAAGTCATACCATTATGCCCGATTCAAATTTTATATTTAGGCCATTAATTATTTTGACGTCATTAAAGGACGCAACCTAGTTAAAAATTCTACTTGTAAATTAATTTTGATTTAATTTTATATTAAGTATGTGTTATAAAAGTGCTGTCACATGTATATACATGCTCACACATGAATCAATAAATAATTTGGTTATTTAATAAAAGTAATGTACTTTTTTTTTTAAAAAAGTAAACTTTATAAATAAATTGCTTATCTTTTATGTACAATTATTTTTAAAACTTTGTAGAGCAATGCTTAAACTTTAAATAAAATTTTAATCTGTTGTAATAAAAAAATCTGAAAGTTAAAATTGTTCAGATAAGAGATGTAATAAAATTAATTAGTATGGGATAGAAAAAATGTTTTATTTTAAGTGATTAAAAAAGACTTTAATTGACTAAAAACTTGGCTATTTTGAGATGTTAATTTAGAAAATTCTAAAAAAATTGTGTGGGAAGACAATAAACTGAATGTGTATAAAAGCCCAAAATCTATTGTTTTATTCATTCAGTATTCATTATGTCTTGCTCCACTAGTCAAGATCATGTTTCAGATGCTGGAACTCTTCAGTCTATGTGACAAGCTATACTTCTTGTCAGTTCTTCTACCAAAATTATTGGTACCCACCAACAAGCGGACTACAGTTAGAAAATAAACTGATCAATTGTTCCTCATGAAATTTTATTAAATATGTACACCCATGCTCCTCACCAAGATGAACTTCATGCTTTAATTGAGCCTTCACCATCCAACATGTTATGAAGTCATAAATCCTCAGAAAACTGATCTCCTAAAGCCAATCTACAAAGAAGAGTCAACTGACCATCCAAACAATTATAACTATAAAATAGACAAAGTGAATTACCTCTTCAATAAATTGCATGAAGCAAAAACAGCTACCTTGAAGGACAGCAGTTATATAAACTTTTGTATATTTTAAAATAAGCCAGGTGTTGTCATGTGTTTCTTCACTTATATGCACATTTTTATTTAAACTTTATATAAGATTTTAAATGTTATTTTTTATTTTATACATTTATTCATTGAAATTATATATATAAGATATGTATAAAAGTTTTCTTTTTCTTTTAGAATACACTTTAATTTAGAAGGAAATTAACAATGGAAAAAATATCTTTTGTTGAGAGTGTTAACAGTTTTAAATGAAATTTTAATTTTAGAATAAGTATTATTATTATTGTCATCTATTCGCTTGTTTTTGTATGATAAACTTAAAAAAGAATTTATGTCCCTCTTATATTGAATAGCCCATCTTATTTTATCTATAATTATTTGGTGGTTTGGATGTTGCCACAATCATGGATCTTTATCATTGGTGCATATATGCATAAGCATTCAAGGAGATAAATTGAATATCTTTTTTCTTATTAGAAGTCACTCATTTGTAGATTATATATCCTATTTTATAATATACTGTTAAAAGATTATTTTAGTCTTATTAGAAGTAATTGAGTTGGGAGAGTCAATTTAGCTGTCAATAATAAAGTAGTCTCTTAAGACATTCTCAGATGCAATATTAATTAATCTTATAATTTTTTATTTTCATTTAATTATAATAAACAATATTGTATATTTATTAAATTAAATTGGCTGATATTTGTTTACTGCATCTGTCTATCAATTGTTTAAGTTAGTCTAGCTGAGCTAGTATCAGGGGCAGATAATTTATTTTATGTCAAGTCTGCTCATCATCATTAGTGAATATTTGATCACTTCAAGTAATTTTTTTATGTTCATTAAGTAGCTTAGTGGCACCCTCAAGTGACTGATGTTCTTAACATGTGGAGATCTGGTAAACTATATGGGAGTTTGAGTTTAAATCCATTGGCAATTTTAATTAAACAATTGAGAGGACTTATGAATAGGTTGGAAAAATTAGGAATTAAAAAATTAAAAGCCAGTCAGTATCAATAATGATATAGTTGGAAATGGAAAATGGTTTAGAGTTGGGATTCATTATTAATAAATTAATATTAATAAAAAAATTGTAGATAAATAAATTAGCATATTTGAGCATCAGAAAGTTTATTCTAATAAAAATAAATTAGGGAGTAAATAAGTAAGATTTGGTTTTTATTTTGAAATAGAAAAGTTTATTTTGAAACTGATAAGTTTTGGCTTTCATTTTCTAAAATAAAGACACAAGCCTACAGTGAGACAGATGATGATGAGACTAATGTTAGAAATGATAAAAAAAATAAACAGGAAATGATAGAAAAGATAAAAAAAGTTCAACAGAATCTAAGAAAGAACTAAAGCAAGAAATCATGGCTAGAGTAGAATAGAGACAGTAGAAAAAAATTTAAGTAAAGAGATTGAGGAAGTAGAACAAGAACAGTTGGTGAAAGAAGATTATGAGATTTATAGGATATAAGACTTGAAAAGTGACCTAATTATAAATGATATGAGATACAAATATAGATAGTCAGAAAAAGAGTGTTAAAGTGTACAGAGTGTAAGAAATAATACAGATGAGGTAATGCAGAATCAATTAAAAGTGCTAAATGAAGCTGTAGGGGTTAGAGAGAGAAAAGATTTCATGATGAAATAAAAGACAGAATAAGGAATAAAGAAAATAGATACTCATCGATTAGCCACCACACATCACTTGATGTCACTGATTCCATGCAAAAGCACAGAAATATGTCATTTATGTGGCCTATAGAACAGTTCTGTTCATATTACCCATTAAGCAGTTCTAGATGGCATTGCACTGAAATATTACAACCCACTTTTGTGCTTCATGGTACTATGCAAATAGCACACACTACACAGATCACTATGGTACAATGTGAGTATGTATAGAATTCAAGTGGCCATAAGTCTTTTCATGTGTATTCAAAGTAATGATTTTTCATCCGACTTGATGTAGTTTTAGATAGTAATAATTGCAAGCCTATCACCATGCTTCCCTACACATCTTAAAGTGAAATGAATTGCAAAGTGCATAAAAGGAATTTTGCACAAGAACAGCTAGCAGACTATTAAAGCAGCTGTGGTTTGTCATTGTTTTTCAAAGCATAAGCTTGATTGGATCAGACCACAAAAGCATTGTGCTATAATGTAGAATGTAATTTTAAAATGGAATTCTTGCATCTTATTGAATCATGTTTCGTAAAAAAATTTAAAATAGTTTTCAAAATGTTTTCACAGAATGTTTCTATATATATATATATATATATATTGTTTGATTAGAGTAGTACGTGCTTTGGCCAATCCTTTGGATTGGCAAAACCATTGGCTCTCTTCCTGAACATTCCAGTGCTACATGCTGCCATGTATAATGTAATTAAAACTGTTTAATCAGAGTAGTGTGATCCCCTCTCTGCACATTCCAACACTATGCACTGACATGTATAATGTGATTAAAAATGTAATTTATAAACTAATCTTTCCCCCCAAAAAAGTAAATGCACTTTTTTAAAAAAAAATGTTTTAAAGAAAAATAAATGTAAATCTCTATAAAAAAAATGAAACAGGTGAAAGCATTATATTTATTTGTTTTTGATTAAATAATAACAAAATTGTAAATCAGCCTGGTAATGTTATATCTATTTCTTTTTGACTAGCAACAGAGCCATCAAGTGATATGTGGCAGCTAGTCAACTAGAACCAGAAAATTTTATAGGATACAGTAACAAGAGATAGAAAGAAATAGCAATAAGGTGAGAAGAGAGAGAAAGCAAGAATTTAGAAGTAAAAATAGGCCTGGAGCAGTGAGTTGAGGAAATTATGAAGTCTCTTAAAAGACTTCATATTGCAGAATTAAATAATAATCAGAACAGAATATAATAATACCATGAGCTCAGAGGGGCAAAACAAGGAAAAGCAGTCAAATAAATTTAGATGTACACCTTGGATTCATACAGAGGTGTATAATATAGGGAATATGATGACCAAACTTATATTAAACAGAACTTTCAGATAGGGGTCTAAGAGAAAGAGAGGGGTAGATTCAAGAAAAATAGACAATAGAAATAAAAGTTAGTTGGGAGCAAAATTCAGTAGACAGATAACAGTGCAAACAGTAAGAAAATTTTAATTTTGTTGTGTCTAAATTTTTAAATGTCAAAATGAAATTTACAAAAAAAGAAATGAAAATTTCATAAATTTTTTTTTCCAGGGCATAAGGGGCAGTTGAAACAGACACTTTGCTATGTTTTAAATATGTATTAGATCAAGAGAGAGTTTCAGTTAAAAATTCTACTTGTAAATTAATTTTAAAATTTTGTTAATTTAATTTTACATTAAATGTGTTATAAAAGTGCAGTCATATATACACACACAGACATGAATTGGTAAAATAATTTGGTTATTTAATAAAATGCAATTTTTTTAAAAAAAACTATAAATTTCTTATCTTTTATGCAATATTGTTTTTAAAACTTTGTAGAGCAATGTTTAACCTCAAAACAAAATTTTAATCTGTTGTAATAACAAAATCTGAAAGTTAAGATTGTGCAGTTAAGAATTAATTTGTATGGAATAAAAATGTTTTATTTCAATTGATAAAAAGGCTTTAATTAAAACATGGCTATTGACATGTTAATCTAAAAAAATTTATGGGACAATAGACCAAATGTGTATAAAAGCTCCCCAATGTCTATATTTTCATTCATTCATTGATTCATTCAGATTCTATTATGCTTAACTAGTCAAGATCATATTCCAGAAGTTGGGACTTTTCAGTCAGTGTGACAAGCTGCACTTTTTGCTAGTTCTTCTGTCAAAATGATTGGTACCTGGTAATAGTTCATTACAAACTGCAATTATAAAATGAACTGACCAGTTTTTACTGGAATTATGGAATGTGTGGCTAGGCACCTCACCAAGATGAACTGTTCTAAACTGAGCCTTTGTCATCCAACATCTCATGAAATCATAAATCCTTGAAAAGCTGACCTTCTAAACACAATCTACAAAGACTCAACTGACTACCCAAACAACTACAACATGGACAAAGGTAGTACCTCTTCAATAAATCACAGGAAGAAAAAGCAACAACCTTGATGGACAGCAGTTATATAAACTTTTATATACCTTAAAATAAGCCAGGTGTTGTTGTGTTTCCCTCATTTATATGCACATTCTTTGGTTTTATTTATTTAACCTTTATATAAGATATAATGTATTTTTTAAATTTTATCCATCTATTCATTGATATCATATATATATATCATGTACAAATGTTTTACTTTTCTTTTAAGAGTTTGCTTTAATTTAGGAAAAAAATAATTATAGAAATTATCTTTTGTTGAGAGTATTGACAGTTTTAAGTGAGGTTTTAATTTTAGAATAAATATTATTATTGTAGAATTTGATTTTCCTTCCTCTCTTAGAATATTTAAAAGTAAATATTTTTTAAGAAAATAAGTCGGAAGTTTAATCTATCAGAAAAATGTTTTAAAGATTGTAATAATGCTAAAATTAACCTTTTCTTTTAATTAGTGTTAATCAATTTATTGTATATGAATGATTTGAATTTAGATTTGCTAAAACACTTGTGCATAATATGCATTATATAAAAGTGTTCATCTCCTGTGTGTGTGTACCTAAACAAATTCATATGGCTTTTTTTACTTTACCAAGGTAGCTAACTATCTACCCAGTCAATATTATTGTTTCCTCTGATTACCTGGATAAATTACTACCTTAAGTACAGTCTATTTACTTGGTCATAGCCTAGCTTTGGCATAGCTACTACATCCACTTTTCTATTATTATTGCTATATATTAGTGAATTCATCAGAGCCTCTAACCATGATGTTTCAATCTAGTTCATATTCTTTTAAACCAGGGCTACAAATCATTGAAACATCTACTTGCTTGTTTTTGCTTGGTAAACTTAGAAAGAGCTTATCATATCTCTTATATTGAGTAGCCTCTCTTAATTAGTGTTTAGATATTTCTGCATACATGGATATTTATCATTGGTGCATATTGAAGCTGGAAATATTATAGCACATATTTCTGTTTCATCTAGTGCTAATGTCATCAGCACTAGTATGGATTTGAACAGTCTTATATATTAATTGACACCCATCTTGCTTGAGGAGATAGTATATGTATAATTTATCACTAATATTTATAATCAGTACATGTAAGCTATAACATTTGATTATTTGTGTTATTATTACTAATTATGTATAAAATAAATGGGCAATAAGTGTAAACATAATCTCAGATGTGTATAAAGTGTGACAAATGTTTTAAGATTTTTTTCATTAAAGTCATTTTCTACTTAGTCAGGTTATATTTTATATTTTGTTTTAATAAATATACCCAAATAATATGTAAAAACAGTCAATTCAGTATTTATAAGGCAGACTTTGTAATTTTGTCATTTTATAAATTTATTATTTTATTAAATGTAAGTGTTAAGAGGCATCGTATTATAAAATTTCTTATTTATAGAATATAACAAATTCCTCAAATGTTTGTGAATAAAGTTTATTATTATTTTTATTATTACTATAAAAAGCGCATGTGCGTTAGCTTGAAAGGCTGATAATTTACATATTATTATTATTATTATTATATTTTATTTTATTTTCATTACAAATCTCAAATTCAATAGGTTTTGTTTAATACGATTGCTTGTGAAATTTAACAAAAATGATTATTGTTTTTTAATTAGCAAATGAACCCTTGGGGCATGTTTTAATACAGGATTGTAGATTTCCCACCCAGGCAGATACTGACCACAGAAAAAGTCGTGTCATCAGAAAATGTCATGCACATTGGATCCTAATAGATAAGGTTGAATCATATCAATAGCTAAATTTTGGCTATCAGGATCAGTTAGTCTTGTTCACAAAGTGAATATACTTCAAGCCAGTTTAAGTTTCATCTAAATAATATTGTTTAAAAGAAGACTATTCACCTCCTGTACTCTGTCTCCTCCGGTTGATCACGATGCCACTCTGGTGCAGTCAACATCTTGCCCGTGATATTAAACTGCATTGAGAAAACCTGCCTTAATGGAGCTTGTCTCCAGCTATGTTTTGAGATAACTCTGTGTGCTGCCAGCCTTTGATCTTTTAACGTTGGTTTTAAATTAATATTAATCTATGATTAGTTTATACTCATTTATTCGCTCTAAAATATCTATATGTAATGTCTATATTTATTTTATAAAATTTAATCGTTTTAATCTTATTAGAACTCCATATTATTTTGATATGGCAATTTATTTATTTTAATGTTGACTTAGTCTAAGTTGCCAAGTTAAGTACAAAATTCAAAGAGCATATTACAATCCTAGTTTATTTTCTCCAGTCAAAATTATTGCAGGAGATTTTGTAAATCATTTAAATGATAGGAATAGTCTTAAAATTTAAGTTTCCTCTTATTCACTAATTAATCTTTACCCATAATCATGTCTCAAAAGAAAATGTAATTTATTAAATTATTTAAGCAAAATCCATCACTTTTTCCTAAACCAACTTAGCTTTTTAGGTAAAATATATTATAGAAATTTTAAAATTAAATTTTATCAGTATGTACACTGTATATCTCATTTGTGTTTATGATCTGCACCTACACATTAATTGTCAGTCAGAATTTTGTAAAAACTCACCAGAAGTTAATTTTCTTTTTTATATAGGGTTTATTTTAATGTTTTGTTATATAAACATCATTTGTTTATAAAGTCTAAGCCATAAGAGATTTTAAAGTTTGGAAATGTAGGAAAACAATCCACTCCTTTAAATTTGGTTTTAATTCTCACTGTTTACTTTTATAAAAAAAGTAATTTAAAGTGATCAATTAATTATTTCACGCTCTTCATTTCAAACCCTTCAGATTTTCCCATACATATATGGTTGGGTCGAAAATATAGGTGGATTCATTCTATATTTTCTTAAAGACTTTATCTCGTGTTTGAAAAAGTGGGAGTATTCATTTATATAGTGACATCTGCAAAGTGCATGTGTATTAGCTTATTAATATTATAGATTATACTTTCTTAAGATTCATTAAATGCCCTGGGCTTTGTGGACGTTCCATTATGTTAGAGAGTTATTTAAATCAGGACTGAATTTACTTTTGTTTGCACAATATATATATACACGGTATTATGCACTTTATGGTTACAATTATTCATTTGTCATTATTATTGTTCTTGCTTTGCTACGTAACTCTCAGAACTGGCAGCATTTCAAATCTGACTAATCCAATAATGTTAGTCTCCTGTAAAAGTAGATGTATTTCCTACTAGAGATTTCCCTTGTCCAGATACTGCCATTAAAATGTGCATGGGCACACATGGATAAGCCATCACAGCACATACAATTTTTTTATTATGCAGAGATGTTTTGGTTGGCGGGCCAACATGTACTCTTATTCATCAATTTCTCCTAGCAAATCCTCTTTGAGGATCATAAATGACCTCATGCATTCTTTTATTGTGGCCATAATGTCTTACCACCTTTAGTATTCTTTATTTATTTTCTATTTATAAACCTGAAATGCTTTCTCTACTGTGATGACAAGTCTTAGCCAATTCGGTTAATTAATTAATCACATATAATATAGAATTGTATTTATATAAGATAAACATTTGTTTTCTCACATTCATAACTTACAACCTACTTAAAAGTAATAATGATCTAATGCAACTCATTCATATTCAGTTGTCTATATATGTATAGAGGAAGAAAATAAATTTATTTTGTTCAATTTATAAGTTTATTGAGGGCTAAAATGATGGTTTATTGCTGATTTATACTTGGTAGACCACTTAACCAATTGTTAATATTTAGTAAACAAATGTATTATATTTTGGCTGTATTGAAATCTAATTTGTGTCTTCAATGGATCACAGTTGGTTGCTAAATTGAAACGCGACAACATCTATTAATTACAATATCTTATTTAACTTAATGAATTTTAAATTACGTAATTGCGAGTCCAATATGTATAATCAAGTTATGTAGACAAACATTGACGTATATTGTATGATGACACTTATATGTATATTGAATATATATTATATTAGTACTTTGAAATCTCGGTTTATCATTATTCCGAATCTCTAACATAAATCCCTTTTATTAGTTATAAGATTTTATGGGTTTAAATTAATTACTTTTGTTATGTTGCCATGAAGTTATTATTATTGCAGTTCAAATCAATCAAATCTTCAACTTATTTAAATTATCAATCAATGTCAGGTATACTCCACACCGTTCTGTAATTGTAATAAATTTAGATAGGCATTAATTAATGAAATGTAAATCTGTTGTATTAAGTCGCGCGTGTGAACCCTGAACTCTAGCTGGGACAGAGTAAGAATGAAACTCGCTAGTATCATCAAAAATGTTCATGTAGTCATAGACCCTGGAGCGCTAGTAAATAGGTTGATATTTAGTATTATTCCTGACTTATGTATCTTGCACATACTAGATGGACATACGTTTGCTTGGATTCTAGGTCTTGTTGAATGAACACACGACTTTAACCGGTACAGGATATGCATAAGAATTCAAAGAGATACATTGAATATCTTCTTTCTTATTAAAAGTCATTCACACATAGATTATACATCTTATTTTAGAAAATGCTGTTAAAAGATTATTTATCTTATTGAAATAATTGAATTGGAGGAATCAGTTTAACTGTCAAAGCTGTCAATAATAAAGTATTCTTTTAAGTCATACATAGATGCAATATTAATTAATCTTATGATTTCTTTATTTTCATTTAATTATAATAAACATTATTATATTTATTAAATTAATTTGGCTGACTTTTGTTTGGGTCTGTCTATTAATTAATAGTTAGGAGCCTCATATCCTAAGGTGAGCTAGTGTCAGGGGCAGATAATTTATTTTATGTCAGATCTGCTCATCATCATTAATGAATATTCAGTCATCTCAAATACATTTTCTAGACTCATTAGGTAGCCTAATCACATCTTCAAGTGACACATGTTCTTAACACATGTGGGGATCTGGTACAATATATTACAATTTAAAAAAAATGAACAAGAAAAATAAAACATTAAATACAGACACATGTAACAATAATTCTTGATATTTCTTTAATATCAAATGCTTTGACTATTGTAAAAATTATAGATTAAGAAATAAGAGTGTAGCCATGCATATGAGTTATTAAAGATAAGCATTGAGCTCCATATTTGTATATCATTTTATAATAAATCACAAAACACTTAGGAGATAATTGTCCTTTTCCATTCACTGGTTGTTTTCATCTATCATTATTCCCAAAAGTAAAAAATTATTTGACTTAATCATCTATTATTGTTAATGGAATTCTCAAAATTGCACACAAATTAAATGGTTCTAATAAAGCCAGTGCTCTATCCTTGGATAAATACACTAATCACATATCAACGAAGCAAAGAAATAAATAAACAATAAGTTTAATATTTTTCATAAAAAAAAAAGAAAATAGTTTAACATATATATATTTAAAAAAACAAATGAAAAATAAAAATAATGTAGTTAAAAAGTAAATGTGAGTATAATATATTTAGTGACCAATAGATGCACAATGATTAAAAATTTCAAAAGAAATATTAATTAGCAATAAGGGCAAAAACACCAACCTCATGAGAAATTAAAGGAATCTAATAAGCATAACAAAAAATAACAAGCAAGCCATATAATTCATAAAAAGATAATTAATGACAATAAATCCATAAATTAAATTCCAAAAATGTATCGATGTATAAAAAAAAAAATGAATACAAATATCATAAAAAATGTACAAGAGAAAACATGTTCTAATAAAAGGTAGTTAACAGGCATAACAATACAAAAAAATGGCATGTAATCCATGTGTAATTAATGGCAATTAATCGATAAAAAATTGTATTCCAAAACAACTGGCCATAAATGAAGAAAATAAAAAAAACATGTTAAAAAGTAAATAATATTGTTATTAAGTGGGGAATATAAAAAAAAATATGACTATCATAAAAACATAAGTGTAGATTTATGGCAATAATTGTTTTTTTTTTTAATTTTCTTTATACAAGTCAAGCATTTTTTGGAATTTTTATTGTAATTATTACTATCAATAACTTATAGATTAAGTAGCCCACTTTTTATTGTTGTATTTGGTTAATATTGTTATTGTACATTTTTGCTTGTGTACTTTCTAAGGCGTCCACTTTTTTTTATTACCTCATACTCATTTTGGGATTTTACTTTCATATTGTTCTGCTTTTCAAGTCATATTTGTATTCAATCCACAGACTGGTTTGGTTATGGAGTTGCATTTTACCTCATTGGTAATTTAAATTAGTTCACATTCTTTATATTGACGATATTATTGAATGTATATGTTTTGTAATCATTGCACATTGATTGATTGCTAAATTTATTATTTTTAGAATTATTTTCAAATATATATTAAAATGTTTTTAAACCTATTGCATTTCGTTCTTATTTTTTTGTTTTCATGTGTCAAAGCGTCGACCGGGAAGCGAACTCGCGACAACTGCTTGTAAGGCAGCTGTGCTGATCACTCGGCCACCAACGCTTGACATTTCGTTCTTATTTTTTGTTGTGATATTTTATAAAAAATGTTAAATATTAATTTTTTTTTTGATTAATATGTATATAATGAGTTCAGCTTATAGTTAGAGCACAGATTCCTCTATCATTAAGTAAGCAAAAATGTTTTCAGCAAACACGGGAGTTCCAGTAACTACAGTTTTACATTTTTCTCACAATTTACTTTATGATATGCATAGTTTTGTAATAATCCATTTTTTTTTTTTTGCAAGTTAGGGATTTCACTATGTATGAGTCTATATTTATAAAATATAAATTAAACGCCATAATTATTATAAATATTACTAGAATTTCATGATGATTTATCTATATTAATGTGGAATTTATTACGCATGCATCTTTGTATAAAGAATCTTCATGTGTGTGTGTATATATATATGTTTACATAAAGGATCTGTATACATAAAGCTATGCATCTTATAACATTCTGTATTTTTTCTGTTTTTAAGCTCGAGTTAAAAAAAGATTTCACTAACGTAATGAAAAAAAAAATTGCTTCAAAGATTCTCTAAAGAATAACTGCTTTTGAAATAATTAGCCACTTTGCATGATTGAAAATGTTTACAAGACTGGATTATCTCACATTCCTCAGACTTAATTTGTTTTTGTTTTTATTTAATTAAAAGCAGAATTGAAATACTAGCCTTTAAAGATTTTGCTGATTCCTGAATTAATTTTTGAATAAATAAAACATTTTTGTAGCATTGATTACTAATCAAATGTATAATTTGAAGTATTTTAGCCTGCAGTGCATCATTTAACATTTTAATCATATCTATCAGATACAGATTTTTAAATAAACCTAACAATATATTTATGAATTATTAATAAATTAGTAATAAAAATTTGCCAATACTCAAAACTGTTTACAAATTCTATCTGCTTATTATGTTACTATAGACTTTTTTAAAATAATTTACTGATTAATGGTTCTGAACTTTTTTTCTCCGATAAAATAAAAATAATTAGATTAGTAAATTAATCATCTTTAAATTATTCAAGTAAAATTTAATGAAAAATTATTTTTTAAAAACTATTTAATATTATTCTAAAATATATATAATTTTTAAATATTACACAAAGTGTCATAAAACAAAGCCACTTTTTTAAATGACGTCTTATGATTTTAAAATAGACGCAATATATGTATTTCTTATATAAAGGGAATGTAAAATAAACTTAGTCTAGTGACAATAGGGTCATGTGATCTATGACTCTTAGTCTAGTGACGTTTTGCTTCTTCCTAGATATTAGCATCGGTGTGTTTTTGTTAGTATTGACAGGATCAATACATAAGATACTTTAACTACTGAATTAAAGCTTCTAAAAAATTTAAATATAAATGCAAAAAAAAGTATTGTTTAAGTAAAACCAAAATAAGCTTGAAAAAAAAGCACACACACACAAGCACAATTTATAAATTTTACATTTAAGCTTTTATTGTCAATATGCCATAAACATTAGTAAAAGAAAACAATACAAGAATATAAAAATCGGTTTGTCTGGGTACCAGAGTATAAAAACCTTCTACTTTTACTTTTTTAAAAAAAGATTATTAATAATAATTTTGATATTGATCTTATAAATAGCTAAATAATATTTTAAAAAATGCAACAGTATAATTAATTATCATCATAATATATATACTTTTTACATATATATGTTTGCATTTATATGAAAGACAAATTCATAAATAATTTCAGGAGATTTTTTATGCATTTTTATTACTTATTTAAAGTTTATGTGTGATAAGACTTTTAAAGTTTAAAATTACACTATTAGTTATCATTCTCACAAGGGTATAATAATACTAAATAAGCAAGCAATACGATCTTGATAAAAGAAACTGCAAAAAATGATAAATGAAATTTAAAAATAAATAATTTTAAAAAATACATGGTTATCATAATCTAAAAGTTTATAACCTTTCTATCTATGATTTTCATACAGTGAAATATGAATTTAGAAAAATAAAGACTATGGAATGTTTAATCCACACATAATTCTATCATATGCCTGTTCAAAATTTTTAAAACTATGATTTCAAAATAAATAAATAGAAAATAAAAAGACCAGATATATATGAATTTGACTTCATATATTTCATATGTGCTTATTTGCATTTCCTGGTCTTGCATACTCAATTATGGGAGGCCCTCCGTTCTCTCCAGTTACAAACTCTTTCTTACAATTACCTTATTTTTAGTTTTATTATATTTAAAAGATTATGATTATACTTCGCTTTAATTAATTGGTGAATGATGAGCTAGTAGGCAGCTAAAGAAAAGTTTGAGTTTTAGAGTTGATGTATTAATATATGCTAAGCCCTTTCGAAAGCTTGTCCTTTCATATTCATAGCTGAGATAAAACTGTGATGTATTATGCTTATAAATGTGATACTAATTTAAATTTGAGTGAAATTGTTGAATGTCAATTTATAAAGTCCAATTTTTGAAGGGAAGGGTGAGTCTTTTAGGTTAATAATTTGGTGGGAGTTAGCTATAAAATATGCGTCTCTAATTTTTTGCCATGAGTTGTCTCTCTCTATATATGGATAGCTGATGTGGTTGGTGTAAATACATGTCTGGTTAAGATAATTACTATTTTATTTTTTATTGCTGTATTAAAAAAACATTCATACAATATTTTTGTTAAATTTATCTTCTTTTATTATCATAGTATATATTAAACTATAAATGCATATAGCTAATATATATATATATTTAAAATAAATAACTTGATGAATTTAAATTATTTCATCTATGATTCAATGTAATTTCTCCAATTACAATATCATCTGAACTGCCAGGCATTGTAAATGAAATAGTAAGACAATCAATTAAAAGGAAAAAGTTTCAGGAAATGATAGAATTGTTGATATTTCAAAAAAGTCAGTGAAAAATAAAAAAAGAAACATTATTGGCAAAATAATATGCCAAATGTCTAAATAATAAAGATGTACCAGATGTTGAAAGAATGCAGCAGTAATATTGATATTTAAAAGAAAATAATAAAAATTTAGAAATTACAGACTTATTAAAATTTTATCAGTTCTATACACGATATTTATCAAGATAATTACAACTTACCTATAGTGAACTTTAGGCAAAGCTCAAATAAAATAAAAGAACCAGCTGGAATTTTATCATTGTGGATCATATTCAAAAACTGAGAAAAGTTGTAGAAAAAACCAGTGAATATGAGTTATCATTATGCTTTGGATTCAGCAGTGATTTTAATTTTGGATCAAGACATAAATTCAAGATACCATCATATAGTGAAAAATATTTGTCAAAATGACACTAAGAAGATTAACATTGTTAAGGGTGCAAACAGAGTCATCCCAAATCTTTAAAACTATTTTACACAGTTTTACAGGAAGTATTTTGTGTATGAAAATGAAAGATAAAGAAATAAAAATATGGGGAAATTATTTGTATCATCTAGATTTTGCACATGATATGATTGTTTTTTGCAAACAATTCTTTAGAATTTCAGAAAAATATTGCAAATAACAAAGTAGGACTAAATATAAATGCTAAAAAGATAAAAAGTAACATTCAAATAATTTTCTCAGAAGAAGATAGTAAAAGTTGATAATCATGAATTAAAGGAAGTTAGTAACTACAAATACCATGGTCAGATTATTAATACAGATAAAAACAAAATACATGTTTAATAATTATAGAATTAAACTTGCATAAAGTATTTTAAGTAGAAATAACTTAATATTAAAAGGAAATAAAGTGAATGTATATTATTATTCTTACAAACACATCTGAAATTTTGATATTTAGCAAAAAAGAAATACACGGACTTCACCAGTGAAGTATGGAGACGTGTTGGAGTAACAAGAAAGAATTAAAAGTAAAACATGTGGAAGAAATAACAAATGTGTATCACTGATATCATTAAAAGAATTAAGAAAGTGAAATTGAGCTCGTCTGGATATATTTTCAGAAAAATGAAAATAGATTTGCTGGTACATTGTGGAAAAGAAAGGCTATGAATAGGAAAAACTGAATTAAATTGGGACAGGTCTTCATTCTGCAATGGATCAAATGTGATTACAAATAATGGTGATAGTTATATTAATATGTATAATTGACTATTGCATAATAGTATATGTATAATAATTGACTATGGAACCGATTAGATCTCCCTATTCATGTAAAATCTATCATGTCATAACAATTTATCAGTATAAAATATTTTAGGGCATCCTAACTCACAGTATATGTATTTAAAAATCAATATTTTTCCTCAGGTGAGTTAAAACTTTACAACATTAAAATCTCTCAACCAAATTGATAGTTTGATTTTACATTTATACATCACATTGTGATTAGTTTAATTTTAAAGCTTAAGTTTATTTGCAGTTGAATGTACACACGTCGTATTTGGCCTATTAATGTGACACCATAAAAATATTGTACCTCGGATGATTATATTTAATAATTTCATAAGCTGTTGTAATGTGGATAAAAATTTTCCTCACATTGTGTAATATTTCTTAACATGCTAAATACTGTATATATGCACATTTGACTGTGAATGAAAATTTAAGCTTTAAAATCAAACAACATACTGTCATAACATATAAATGAAAAACTACACTATTATTTCTGATGTTGGGATTCAGATCTTTCAAACCTCTAACTCAATTGATGAAAGGGAGTTTTCTTTGGAATGCAAAGCAGTTTGAAAATGTTTGCACTAATGGATTTTAACTATCAGAAGGGTATCTGTATTTGAACAATTGTAAAGTTGCTGTAATAGCAAAAAAGAAATGAAAGTTCATTAATAATTGCTATTTTTCAAAACTATACTAGAAGAAAATGTTGTTTAATGAAACATAAAAAAACAAAGGGAAAAAATTTTTGATATGGATTTACTTAAATGCATAAATAGCAAAAGCCTAGTTTTGTGATGATTTTTGCAATATAACGTACATCTTTAAATTATCAAAATGATATATTAATAATTATTATTATCATTACATTTAATAATAATAATGTAGACTAAAGATATCAGTCTTAGTTTCAGCAGTGAAGTTACAAGTGTGCTTTTCTAAATAAGATATAACAGAAATTTTCCCTTTTTTAAAAATATTTCATAAATATATATCGATATTTAACTTATAGAAGTTGCCTTGACAAGAAATTAAAGATTCATGGTTTGTATAAATATGGGCTGCTATCATGTGATTATATATATATTAACACACATATTTAAAAATAATGCAAAAATCGTAATATAAAACCAAAATTATATTGGAAGTATACTAAATAAGTTACGCAGAATTATGGAAAAAATAATATGAAGACGTTTTGTCAGGAAAAAAGAAGAAACAGACAATCTTAATTAACAGTGATAATTACTATTCTTTAAAGCATAAAACAAAAAAAAAAAATAGTTTGAAAAAATATATAAACACAGACTTGAAAGCAATATTATATTTCTTATATTTGATCATATTATGAAGGCATTGCTTTCAGAACCTAAACACACTTTGAAAATAAATATAATGACTATCATTAAATTCAAATTCTTGTAAAAAAATAACTTTATTTCCTTTGGGTGTAGGACTCTGATCAACATTGAATGAATAACATCTGTTTTAGAAATAAATCAATCTAGAAAAGCATTTAAGTTTTTATGATCAATAATAGTTTTCGCTTTAAAAATTTGTTTGACATTATGTATGATGTTATCATTATCTGAGACATGATTATACCTTAAAATTAATTATAAATGTCATCAATATTTTAATTAAATGTTTTTATATTATCGAAATATGTTATAAAGGTCTAGCTTTCAAAATTTATCACCATAGTCCTTTTTCAACATTTCCATTATTGAACTGACTTATTAAGTGTTATATATTTAAATAGAAATGAAGATATTTTCTTCTTGTACATAAACTGGACTAATGACTAGAGTTTTTTATTATTATCATGAATCAGTATTATCATTAAGACAAGATCTAAACCTTACATTGTGAAATATCCACGTTTTATCTATCTAATATATATAATGAACTATCAGGAATACTAAAAGCAGCCTTTTCATTTCAAGAATGGTATCTATTCTGTCCAGCAATTGTATGGAATAACTATATTTAATATAGGGTATATGAGCACAGACTTTCACATGACCCACCACTCTCCACTCTATCTAATAACACTGATACACTCAAGCACATATATGCTGAAAAAATAAATAATCACCAATATGCGTATTTCATGCTAAACCAGCAATCATCAGTTGGTCCAGATTATCATCTCCCACACATATATACTATAAGTGCTCAGATATATATTAAGATAGACAATCTTCATACTTTAATGGACTGGCTCCAATCTACTACACACTCCAACTCTTCAACCGTCCATCCAATTGAAAATCTGATGATAGAATGCTTGAAGGCCACCCTGAAGCCGAGATTCTTGTCACACCCATGTTGACCCAAGGTCAATCTGAACCCCAGTCCATTAAAGTATGAAGATTATCTATCTTAATATATATCTGAGCACTTATAGTATATATGTGTGGGAGATGATAATCTGGACCAACTGATGATTGCTGGTTTAGCATGAAATAGGTATATTGGTGATTATTTATCTTTTCAGCATATATGTGCTTGAGTGTATCAATGTTATTAGATAAAATGGAGAGTGATGGGTCATCTGAAAGTCTGTGCTCATATACCCTATATTACGTATATAGACACATGGTATACATTAAGCCTGTGTTTCAGTTATAATCACTATATTATAAAGACTGCTGCAGCAAGTATTAATTTTCATAAAAAGACTAATGATATTTTTGTAACATAAAACATGTTAGTAATTTTTAACATTTTCTTCAATGGATTTCATTATAATTTTAACGAGAGCCTTGGAATAAAGTCACGTGCCACAATCTATCATTTTATTAACAAAATTTATCCACAGCATATAGAGTTTTTACATATAATGGTCTAAAAAAAGAGGTTTTGGTGACTTTATAGATTTATGTTTTTAGATAAAGTTTTTATAAATATAAAGTGGTTGAAAATTTGATTTAGTAACGTACACGATTAAAAACATACTTCTATATAAATAAATAACTCGTTATATATGTTTAAGATGACTTTTATTAAAATGTAAAATATTTTTAATTACTAATTTTATCGTCTTCCATACTACATTATCTGATTTCACATTTCTCTCTCAGAATCGTGAATATTTACCAATTTACCATTAATTCCTTTTAAAATCAAGTTATTTTTGTTTATACAAGAGCATTCCTATTGTTATAAATTTAAGCTTTCTTCCTTGTTATATGTATACCAATATTTGTATTATCACTATTTAAAATAATTTTGACAATTTTGCTAACTTTTCTCTTTGTGGAAATATTTTTTGAACATTTTTAAAAAATCAAATATAAAAACAAATTTAACTTAGTGAACCCTAGTATTTTTTCCTCTCATATGTCATAGCATCAGCCGGGAAGCGAACCCGGGACAACTGTTTGTAAAGCAGCTGTCGCTGACCTCACGACCACCAATGCTTGACAACTCTAGTATTTAAAAAGTTATTTACATTAAAGTATAATCTATTAATTCTTTACATCTATATACACGTACATATTTAGGATTCCAATATGCTGTGGCATATTATAATCAAGTGGTATTAATTAGCCATCATCGGTGGTAATTTAATGATAGTTAATCCTATATGGGAGGGGGAAAGATTAACTTATTTTGACATAAAATTAGAAACATTTTAAAATTTATATACACTATTTTCTAGCAGCAATCTATATTTAATATTTACAATTATAAACAAGTTTCAGATGTTGTATATCCACTGTAAAAATGTAATGTTGTGCATACGCCATACATATTCCAATTATTTAAAATTTAAAAGCTACATTTTCTTTATAATCATTTTTTTTTAGAACGAGAAAAAATTACAATAAATAATTTAAAATTAAAGTGGAAGTTACTGACTCTCCCTCTCCCTGTGATCTATAATATAAACTCATAATTCACCATCAATAAATGAAAGCAATGGAATAATACCATGTATTCTCATACCTTTCATTATTAGATTTATACATGGCTCATGGAAAAGGGAGAGGTTTCAGCTACTTCCAGTTATATCAGCATCATTTTCATCATTCTATGCTACTTACTGTAAGCTTCAGTATGAGATATAGAAATGATAAAAAATGATGCAGCAATATGTAATGGAGTCAGATGATTTTTTATTGGTTTACTTCTGCTTGAATTTTATATACATTAAGCTTTGATTATTTGTATTTATAACTACAATGCTGATAATTTGTTTAATATTTAAGTATTGTTTAAAATGAGACATTTCTATATTGATTCTCTGAAAATGTAATAGTGATTTTAAAATAGATTGCACCATACTTAAATCATGCTAATATAGAGAGTTCACATTCTGCATTATATCACATCACTAAATATATTCTTAAATGATATTAGAACTAAAAGAATAGGTAGTACCATTTTATTATTTTCATTTATATATATTAAGCTATGATAATTTATGTTTAAAAACTAATCTGATTCCATATCAACTGTAGTCATTTGCAAATGATTATATCTATTCCATATACAGACATGGATTAGTAAAATTTCCCAGTAATTACATATTATTACAAATGAATTATTATACACCTGGGGCTCGTTTTATGCGGATTATTTTAATGCAATTTTGAAGTTATGCGATTCATGTTTCTTTTTATTATCTTTCATATTTCACTATATTTATTAGATATCAAGAAATTTAAATTATTAATAACTTATTTTCACTTGAAATCCTTTTTTTTTTTTCAAAAATATAACATTATATTAGCAGCTAACATGAATATGGCCTGAAGCTTCTATGTAAATAACCTATTTATACTAATGAGTAAATAATAATACAGTAATAATAGATTTATACTTACATAGCAATAAATATTCAAAAAAAGTAAACTTTTAAACCGTATTTTGTTATATATAACAGAAATAAATAATCTTTTAGATTTTTAAAATAAAAAACGAAGGTTTTATAAACTGAAAATAATCTTGCTAATGATAATGAATAATCTTTTTGTTTGATTACAATGTCATTTTTTAAATATAGAAACAGAAAACCATTAACACAGCACAAGACTAATAAGTGGCGCTAGTTGTACATCACATCACGAATAAAAATAAAGTGGCTAACAGGTTTCTCTAGGCATAATTGGTGAGAGATTCTTGACTTCGTTTAAGGAGAAGCCACAATACATTACATCACATCACATCGAATCTGATTTCTTACCAGTTTACAAACGAACGCTAGCGGTAATGATTAAAATATGTATGAAAAATGTAAAATTAAATACTATAGTTAATAAAAAAAGTTTGTCTTGTATTAATTTTTTTCAAATATTTGAAATTTTTTATTACTCATACTTTATTTGCTTATTTTTTTAATGCGAATTATAAAGTAATTTTTCTTTGTTGCTTTGCTTTTATGTGAATTCCGAAAATTACAGCACCTATCCCCTATTTTTCAAGGTAAATTAAGTCTATTTTAGTGTGATTTTTTTTAATGCGGGTTTTCTGTGGAACCTATCTACCGAATAAAACGAGACCCAGGTATATATATATATAACTAAAGAAAATATATTAAAAAAATAATAAAATACAGAAAAAAACTACTTGTGTATAAAATTACTTTAATATTTCAAGCAAAGGACTGTATATATATATCCTGTAATAAATAATTAATTACAGATTTAATTAATGTAGCAAGGACTAAATTCTGGAACATAATGAGACCTATATATAATAAGCCTCAGCACTGTATCCACATTGTTTTGAGGAAGTCACATGTTTTCCAGGCATACTATGAATTAAAATGAAAAAAAATATAAGTACACCTGGATCTCTTTTTATGCGATAGTTAGGTTCCACAGAAAACCTGCATTAAAAAAATTGCACAAAAATAGACTTAACTTACCTTGAAAAATGTAGGACATGTTCCACAATTTTTGAAAATCACATAAAGCCAAATCAACAAAGTAAAATTATTTTAAAATTTGCATAAAAAAAAAAAGTATGACTAATAAAAAATTTCAAATATTTGAAAAAAATTGATACAAGACAAACTTTTTTTATTAACTATTTTATTTTATTCAAAACAATATGATTTTATGTATAATTTATTATATATTTTTTCATATATATTTTAATCATTATTGCTATTTGACAATATGCAGTTCATTTGTAAACTAGTAAGACATCAGATTCATCACAAGAGAGAATACAATTAGCGCCAACTTCAGTCTTGTGCGATGTTAATGGTTTTCTGTCAACAATGTAATTGGTAATTAAACTTTGAGACAATGAATTTACTAATTGTTTATGAAGCTCACAATATCCAGACTGCTATGTCTAGCTGTTAGAGAATGCACTTCCATGAGTGCAACTATATATATATAAAACACGCTTCTATGAGTGTGTTAATAATGACTAATGGTTAAATTTTCTTTTATACACATGGAGAAACTTTAAGACAGAAAAAAGTTACAAGTAAAAATATTTAAAACTTTTAAAGATACATTCTTTCTAAGTACTTGTAACTTTTTTCTGTCTAAAAGTTTTTCCATGTATATATGTGTATAAAATAAAATATAGACATACACATGCATAACCAGGACATACAACTATTTAGTTCTTGGAATTTAGTTCATAATTCATGTCATTAACAATTAAAATGATTTTCCAATTGATCAGAAAGTTGAAGACTTTCTCGCATCATTTTTGCTGTGAAACGAACAGGTTTCATTTCTGTTTCATTATCTTTTTCTAAATCTTCTACGGTATCTAAATTTATTGCCAAACATTTTTCTAACAGGCATTTAAAGTATGTAAAATTTAATCCATGTATATAAAACAGGAAAATCCGATTTTAAGTGAAATATGAACTTGTTTATCACAAAAACAGAAAATCGCATAAAAACATATTAAGAAGAAACATAAACCGCATAACTTCAAAATCGCATTAAAAAAATCTACACAAAAAGAGACCCGGGTGTACTGATTAAATTTTCAATAACTATATACCACCTCTTAACATTTTTTTTTTTAAAAAGACTTTTCCAAACATTGATTATATACAATACAATTTTTAAAAAAGGTTAACAATAAATTAAATGAAAGTCTAAATCAAACATATATATTTTAAAAAAATAGTAATGCTTTCTTTTTTTTGCTAAATTTTAATATATAAAAGGGAAAATCAAAAATTAAAAGCAATTCATAATTAAAATTCTAGCTACAATCAGCAATAGCTGCAAAACAATGTCAAATTTGATAACATATTAATCAGTCTGACTTTATTAATGACTACTTATCTCTGAAATTTAATACACGACAGAACTGTATGATAATAAATGCATGAGTGAGAAAAAATAATTATGAATGAATGAAAAAGTTTAAATATTGAAGATGGCAAAAAGTGGTATTGTTTTAAGCCTTTTCAAATTCTAACATTTTCTATTATTACACCTGGTGGAAGTTTTTGAAAATACTCAATCTTTCATCTCTATATAAAATCTTTATTTTATATTAAAATTCAATAAATGGGACCTGGATTTCTTTTTAATTTAATTTTGCAACAAAACAAATTCTAATAAAATAATATTTGAGCTTTGCAAATATTAAAAAAATGAGCTGTAAATAAGAACAATGGATGTAATATGTCATTTTTGATGTAAAAGTAAACATTTTTCATAAAAGAAACAAATTGTTTTTTTTATTTTTATTTTTTTAATGTGAACAAACGTGGATTTGTGATAAATATATCAAACTCAGCTTTAAAATTTGATATTTGCTTTATAATTATTATATTTTAAATGATTTTAACCCCACATCACTTCTGATAGTTAATGATATTATGCATGTCATGTTATTCTTTGTAATATTTCAATCAAGTTTATTAATTTCTATTTTTAAAAATAAAAGATAAATGAAGAAATTGCAAGTATATATGTGCATTCTTTTTCTTTTTAAATAATTATCAATCAATTAGTGTAAAAATAATTAAAAATATTTAATAAGCAAGTCCAAAAAGTCATATTTTTTTTAATTTCAAAAACTGTACATGAAAACAATAGCAGAAGAAAGTGAACACCTTGGAGTTTTTTTCTGTCATAAACAATAGAGTAAAGATAACTCATGTTAGCCGAGTGACCTCTTCATGTTTTTTTTTTAAATTAATAGATCAATAAAAAACACAACAGCAATCTAAAACGGCAGAACTTTTTCTGAAGTTAGCAAGCCATCTTTCGTACTGGAAATCAGTGCAGCCAAGTTTTTAAAAGTAACAAAACATTGTGTAATGTAATACAAATTTGTATAATGTAAGACTGTGTAGAAAATAATATTCAATTTAAATAATTTCCTTCTTGGATAAATGGGGGGTGGGGGTAGAAATTACTTTTCATTTTCACTCATTTATGTATTTATACAAAGATTTGCAGACATATATATGTAAAAAAAAAACAAAAAAAACTACATAAAAAGAAAGCAATTAAAAATAAAGGTCTGGCACTCAGTTTAAACATATTTTATTAATAAAAAAGGTTCTCTTTAAATATAAAGAGATCAGATTTGAAGGAAGAAAAAATCCTTACCATTATATTGATCTACATTTGTTTTTATTAATTAAGCCAAAATTTTTACAATTTAATATAAAAATGACTGGAAGCATTATAGACCAATTCAGAACAATAAAATTTCATTAATAAGAAAGGAAATAATGATCTTAAAACTTTTCTAGGGTGAAACAATATATACTGAACATTATCCATAGATAAATTCTTTTCTTTAATCATACATTTTAAGTATTAATATTCAGTACAATTATTTCCAATGTTAAAACTTGCTTTAAAATAAAATATAATAATAATAAAGAATTAAAAAAAGTTAGTGTAAAGGAGGAAAGAAGGAAATAATAATCAACAATAAAAAGATAGAAACACTATGTTGATAACTTATCAACAGTTTGTACCACCTTTTCTTTGTCAAGTATAAAATTATCAAAAAAACCTAAATACTATCAAAATAGTCATCTGAATTAGTATTTACAGGAAAACATTGCAGTATTTTGACCATAAGTGCCCTCTACAGATATTCATTAAGTCAGGATTGCATTTTGGCCATAATTTGATCATGAATCTCTCCAACTTCTTTTAATTTAATTCCCAGAAAAGTCTGAAGTTCTAAAATCCTCTTTTTATAAGCCTGATTGGTCCTTAGAGTAATGTTTAACTGCTCCTGTAAACTACCAACCTTTTTGTGAAGTGCTGTATTCTCTGCTTGCAAATCCTATAAAATAAAAAAAACTTATTTTAAAATTTGTTTTACTCACAATTAAAATAGATATACAAAAAAATTATATACAACAGGAATAATAATCCAAAAACAAAGTTAAATAGCAATTATTAGACACCAAGAAGAAAATTAATAACATAAAAGTAAAACAACTTTTAAACAATTCACTGCAGATCAGAGATCTCCCCATCATTCCTTTATAGGAAAATGGTGAAGGTGAAGACAGTATTCATCAGGATAGTCAAATGCTGTGATGAGTTTTATGATTATCATATTTTTGTTTTGCTTCAAATTAATAATAACCAGATACTAACTTGCCACCAAATAATTAATTAGCTGGCTAGAATGGCTATAAGTCAGCTATATTAAATATTTAGAAATCTTCAACTACTTAAAGTCCTTTCTCCATATTAAAACCATATATATTTGGCATGTCAAGCAATGTCTTATTCATTATCCTCAAGGATCTTAATAATGTATAAATAGACTGATGCAAATTAAAATGTAATAATAGATTACCATTATATGGTAATAGAACAGAATTATAATTCATATCTAAATAAACAATAATAAATTTAAATATTTAAGATTTTAAATGATGTTAATCACATTATTTATATTTACGGAATGAAGATAAAAAGATTACTGTTACCAAATACATATTAATTATAAGTTAAAGAAATTATAATATGCTTTGTTTTAATATTTAAATCAATAATAGACAACATTCATTGATCTGAGAGCTGCTTTTTTTGATATAAATAAAGTCTACAAACAAATTTACCTTAATTAAAAAATAATTACCCATAAAGCAAATAAATGATGTTAAATATTATTTTTTAAAATAAAATAGCAAGAAATAAAACAACACTTCATGATTAACTACTAGATCATCATCAATAGAATGAACACAAATTGTATCTTCTACAGATATTTCAGCTCATCGATTGCAATTTTCCAGAACCCCATGACAAGATTTTTAGTTGATTATCTGTTAGAAGTATTAATAAAATTTTAAAAAGTCTTATTATACTTAAATTTAGAAGTGCTTTACAGTCCAAAAAAAAAAAATCACAATAATTATTTAAAATGCCTAATCATTACATTATATTTAAAACCAAACATTAATTAAAGTGAAAATAAATGGGATATGATTACTAGTCAAACAACTTTATATTATCACATTCATGTAAGATTGATGGTTTACATTTGTCTTTGAATCCATATCTGAATTTCAACCAAAGAATTTTTATATTATTATTACATTTGTATTGATTAAATACCACTATATCATGTTACTTCTTATTTTGAATTCTTTTTTTCTCAAATAACTTCTCACTTGAACTTAGATTGTTTAACTGACTAAGTTTCCTTTTTTTGTAAATTGTTTTCAAATATACAAATTTTATAGTATGTCATTGCATTATTCATCAATAAATGTTACATAATAATAGAATAAAATACTAAGCATGTTTTACTTATTTACATAATTTAAAGTCATTCAATTTTTTTATATTAATTAATGATATTAAATATTTTCTTGATAAATATATATATATATATCTGTAATTGACTTAACTTACAAACTCTTTTTGTTTATTTAAGAGAAATTTTGTAATCAACTTTTAACTTTTGTCAAATGGATTACTGATGACAATGTGATATGATGACAAAATATTTTAAGATCATCCATTTATTTTTATAATCTCAGGATACTGACAGGTTAATTTCAAGCAAGATGTCAGTTCAGTGAGTTTTCAGTGATCCACACAAGAGAATGAAATATAAGTGTTTACTATAAAATATGCTAGAATGACCATCGTATTTACAATTCACTAATTAATGATGATGACTTTGAAATTACTACATTTAATTCATTGATAAATGTTTACATTATGAGTCCCATATTTTTTAGCAAGCAACCATTCACAGTAATTGCTTTTCAATAAATACAACAATTATTATTAAAAACTTTTTAAATTAAAAATTATTGATTAAATAATATTTCTGTAACTTAATTTATTAAAAATCAAACATAAAAAAATCTAATAGTTATGACTTAGAGATATTGTTTGAACACTTAAATGATAAGTGGATTTTTGATCTAGGAAGCTTTAGCTCTCAATTCAATTTTTCTCCTATTATATTACATTGCACAAAGATCTGATACATCTATATAACTATTTACATAAATGCATGAAAAACTCCCTTTTAAAATAAGCATATTCTTTTGATCTTATATTTTTAAAAGTATAATTAACACTTACTTTTGTTATCACCCATGTGTGTAAACAAGTTTTAAGTTTATGTCTGATCTTTATTAAATTTAAAACTTGTATCTAGATTTTATAACTAACGATATGCAATTACATTATTACTCCTTATACACAGAAAATATAAATGCATTGAAGTTATATTTATATAACTTCAATGCATTTTTAGTGCAAAACGTCCTTTTTAAAAGCAAACATTTTTTTTTGAAAAGGGTATAGAGCACTAAAAATACAATAAGGTTCTAGTTATTGTTCTTTAAATTGTAAAAGACTGAGAAAGGCCACATGTGAGATGGATGGATGAAATAAGAAAGTGTGCAGGGGTAATGTAGAGAAGAGAAGCTAAAGATCGGAGATGGATTGAACTTGGAAAGACCTTCATCCTGCAGTGGACTGATAATGGTTGATGATGTTGATGATGAATATAATTGCATTTAGATGATTACATTTTTATGACAGAGTTTTTCATAGTTTATTACAAGAGTTTTTAGCCTAATAAATATTAGCTAATAGTTATTTATGTACATATAAAATAGAAAAATTTTATAAATAATTTTCTTGATAAAAAAAATCCAATGTGCTTATATCTTTATAATGCATATGATACACAGGAACTGCTTAAGGGTTAACATAACTGAAGAGATCAGTTATATTGAAATGCATATTAGGAGCAATTAGAATATTTTTTTTTAGAATGTCCTGTTCAATTCTATATATGAAATTAAGACAGCATTTAATTGTAATTTCTAAAAATGTATGTATACACAAAAGTCCTCCAAGAATAGTATTAATGCAGGTAAAATTTGGAATTTTCTCTAGGTTTGAAATGATCTTAATATTTTTTTTTTTTCAAATGCCAGTCTAGAAAGTATACATACATTTTTTTGGAAAGAGGGTAAATCAAATAAAAACAATTGTTAAACCTCATCTGATATTTTATTAAGTTGGCTCATCCTATTGTCTTCTTTTTTAATTTTTTCCATAGAGAAATGTTGGAGATGTCTTTGCCCTATAAAGAGCTAATTAAAACAACTTTTATCATTTGCTTATATAAATGTGGGTCGGTTTAGAGAAAGAGAAAAAAGAATGGATAAATAAATAATAAACAATGATAAATTATGAACAACAATTTTAATAGTCTATGGTTTGTTTGGATATTAATATAAGTATAAGCAACCACTCATGCATATAAATTAATATTTGAACTTAATTCTAAAGATTATGACTAGATATCATAATACATAAAAAGATAAGAATTAAATAAATAGATAAAATATGTATATATAATTAGCAGATAAAAATATCAAATTTAATTTAAAATCTAATTAAAAATTCTATTATATTAGAATTAAATTTAATTAACCAATATTTGAATAAAACCTGAAAAAAAGCCAATTAAATTTTTTATTTCTTTTCCTAATGGCATCAGATACATTAAGCTTCCGCAAAATGATTAGATATTCTAATCTACTTTTCTTAAAAGCCATTAAGCCATTTTGATCGCTGGCTTTGAGGAACATTCTAGCATGCAGAAAACATGTAAAGTGATTAAGTTTTTTTTTTTTTTAATTTATAAAATGGAATGTTAAAAAAATTCCAAGCTATTTATCTAAAAATTTATTAATAACTAAATAATTATAAGTCATCACTAAAGTAATTATTTAGAAGATGTTTTCGTTTTTTTTTTCCAGAAGAGGAAAGGAATAGAAAAATATTGCGGTTATCTTAATGTAATATCTCTTCTTATCTTTTCTATTTATAAGATATTTTAGATTCATGTAAAATGATGGCAAATGTTAATATATTAATGATATTCAGTTAGAACTGTAATTTGTTTTATTCCAGAATTATGAGATAATCGTAGTTTTAAAAACATTTCTTATATATGATGTGTGTGTGGCCTTCTATTTGCTGACTGGCTCACAATTCAAAACTTATTAAATATTTTAATTATACTTATTTATTTGTTTACAAGATTTGTCAAATTATATTTAGAGTCATTCTAATATCATGAGTGACATCCTTCCGACTTTTTCTCATTTAATGTAAAAATAAAAATGCTATAGGAATAAAGATAACGGGAAATGGAATTTCTTTAGTAGGATTTATAAATAAACCCAAATAACGATAAATAGATGAATTCATGGCTTTAAGCCCCTACCCGATTTGCTGCACCCGTTATTTTCTCCTCAAACTCTCAGCAGATCATCATTAGAATGAACTTTTTTTATTTGTTTTTTAGCTTTTCTTTTTTTTTAATTTTAGAGACACCACATATACTTTGCATATAAGCGCTGATACAAGATTTTATTATACTAGACAGAGTAATTATGAATTTTAAACAAAAAACAACATTACAATAATTTAAACACACATACAATTTTCAAAAAATGAGCATCATTTCAAACCAATGCATAAGCCATATTGCTTAATGTTTAGATTAACATCAATTAAAGATACTGCATTTACATCTAATAAAAATACTTATATGCCAAATTAACTGATATGAGATAATGTAAATTTTGGATAGAACTTAATAAGAAACATTATTATTAAAAATACATTCATATAGAATATAGGTTTACCTTTTTTAAAAAATTATTATTATTTATAACTGAGTCTTCCAAAAAATCATAAATTGGTCTGCACAATAAGATGAAGAGAACAGACAACCTGAAAATCCAATAATTTATTTTCTAAATGTCTTCAAATTTATCTGTATCTGATAATTATTATATAGTAAGTAAGATAAAACAAGCTTTAAATAATCCATTTAAAATAAAGGCCATTGCAACAATCCTCATAGAAGAACCAAAAAAAGGCATTGTTCACTAAACTTGACAATTATTGTGCAGAGAAACTTTGAGTGCCCTTTCATCCTGTTTTACTCTTTAGCATAAAATACTCAGATTTTCATTTATTGGATGGTTACTTGGGATGGCTATTGGCTACATTCTGGTTACTTGAAAGAAAAATTCTAAGCTTGCTTAGAACATAAAAGAAAAGTATATATTGAGATATTAGGCTATCAAGTTATTATCAGTGATGGCAAATTATTCTCAAACCTCTCAAACATTCATAATATCTTATTTCCATATGGAAAAGATAGTGCTAAACAACAAATATGACAATTTAGCATATATTATAAATATCTTCTAGCTAAAATCTTACATGCATCCTGGGACTCCACATTTGTAACTATCATTCAATAAATAGATTTTTAAGTTGAAAATGATTAACAAGACTTTACTGAAAAAGAAATTTATATTACTTGCAGATAAAAAGAAAGCTGAATCATGTACACTTATATATTATATTACAATCAGCACATTGATACTCATCTAATTTAAATAAACTTGATAGCATTACCCATTTACTGACCAATGCTGAGTGGTTAGTTAAGTTAGATAAGGGCAAATTTCTTAAAAGAAAAATCTTGAATCTGATTGTGACTTGCAAAAAATTTCAAGAGTTTAGTTAGTTAGATTTAAGCTCTAAGTCTTGGGCATAATAGGATAATGTGTTAACAACTACATCATTAGGCCTTTCTTATTTCTTAATAGCTATAATATTAATATTAGTTTTATTATAATCAATTTCAACATTAAGATATTTGTATGTATCTGAAAAAATAACAAAGAAAAAAATATTAGACAGATGGTGTTCTTGAAATTTTTAGATAAAAAGTTATGTATCCAGTTCCACCTGCATAGACATTACACTGTTCTCATAATATTTCATGAACTTCCTATGCACCATTTTGAAAATCCATTGCTATTCTTCATTACATCAACACATAGATGCTACACATGTATGGCATTGAGTTTTTTTAGCACTTTCAATCTCAAAATTTACAGTTGTTATATTTAAAAATATATAAGTTTTACTAGCTGCATTAATGTTGTCTTATTTTGAAAAATCTAATAAATCTTTTCATTGAAGAACTCTTGTATATATATATATTGTGACCTTTGGCTTTGCCAAGAAAGCTCGAATTTCATTATTGCCGATATTTAAGTAGAAAAAAAAAATTCTAAGGAAACTTTATTAAATTAAGTGTGGCTATAAATTATCTAAACACGAATAACTCAAAATAGCTAATAATTAAAGTGTTTCTGTCATAAATATGTAATATAATGATTTAATTCATGCCTTTGTTAAAATATTTTAAACATATATTTAAAGCATGTGTTAATAAGTTAAATCTAAAATGTAGCTAGTCATATTGAAGTTTAGATTATTAATATAAGTTAAATAGATGAATGCCTGAATTAATAAGTAATACGGAATACATCAATTAATTAGTATGTTAAAATTTAAGGAATAGATATAATTTAATAAAATATTGATTTAAAATCATTCCTAAAAATTAATCAGTCAATTTATTAAATAATAGTATTAAATTTGAGTCAGAGAATCAACTAAATCGGTTTACTTCAGAAATAGATAAATAAGATATTGATAGTTGAAGAGAACTTTAAATTTAATAGTAAAAGATAGAAAATGATCTTTAAGTGTGTGGGTGGGTGTGTTTGCTTGATAATTTATTTATTGGGAAAAACATTGTTTTTTATGTACAAGGTTTAGTATCATTCAATAGTATTTTTTGTGATTAAAAATTTGTAATCAAAATTAAATGAACCTCTAATATTATTTATTCATAAAATTAAATTAGTTTAAATAATATTTATTATTAATTTTTATTTTATTATTATTTTTATTTGATCATAATTAATATTTGAAAATTCCAAAGTATCACATGACCTTCTGGCTATTTATGATTCATTAGTGTCAGACTTCAATAGTAACCAATCAGCTGTTGAATCAAGTCTGGAGAAATCAATAGGAAAGGATGTTTCTTGTCAATCGGAGTGATTGACAACAGAAAGTTATATAAGGATGTGCACACACATATTTGTGAATTGTATAAGGAAATTTGCATTAGAGAGAAGTGTAGGAAAAGTGCATAAAAGCTGTATGTAGACAAAGTTAAAGTTGAAATTCAAAGTAGTGTAAAATTTTAATAAGTTTTTTTTTTTTGTTAAAGTCAAAATGTTTACTTAATTCTTCCCCAGGCACTGAGTTCTCATCATTAAATTAATCAAAATTTCTGGATCACATACTAAAGAAAGAATTTATCAGCAACACGTCAATTAATGGTACATCAAGTATGAAACCCTTTGCTTTCTGAAGTTGAAATATTTCAGGTATTACTTTTAAATTATCCTATTTGATCTAAAACTGCTATTCATTACAAACTGTTTAGATTTCTGATTCTGAAGTAGATGTATTGGGGAAAAAAAACTTTGCATAGTACTACATAATTTTAATCTTTTGCTAGAACTTAAGATAAGATGATTCTTAAAACTGTTAAAATGTTTATTGTCGTTTGTATCAAAGGAAACTCTTTAAAGAAACAAATATTTATGCAAGAGAAACTGTTTCGCGAATGCTAATGATTTTATTATAATAATAATAATTAATGAATGCTTATCGTATTGACTAGAAAATGAAAAATTTTGATTGACAAAATTGTTGAGACTAACTTATGAATTAATATTCCTAATTTAGAGAATTATTAATATGGAATTATGTCAATGGTAATTGTTAAATCATTAATGAACATTATTTTCTATGAACAACTGTATGTAATAGTTATTAAATATACTTGAATTTAGAAAATAAAGTTTAATTTAACAGCTATGCGAAAATGATTGAATAAATATTATGTGACAATGTTTTCATTCATAAAAGTTGCTGAATTATAGAAGAAGTAAATGTGTAGAAGAAAATATATTGTGTAAAAATTCTGCGTAAATTGAAAGAAATGTTTAAAAACGATCGACAATATTAAATATTGTGCTGAGAAAACTTTATTTGGATTTAAAAAGAAAGAATATGTCTTAAGTGATAACTAATTTGCTACCTTAAACTAAGTGAAATTATTGCTATGTGAAAGAAATGTGAACTGTTTTGTCCAATATATGTGAGGAACTATTCATGAAGTAGTAGCCATTTACTCATTTATTTATGTATTAATATTTTGTTATATGTGTATGTGCAAAATCTGTGCGAGAAAAAAACAACTGACAATGTAAATGTGTTTCGGATTATATCACCTGTGTGCAGAGAACATTTTGATGTGTTGAATTACGTGCATCGGACCAGGGATTGTGCAGATTAATAACTCATAATTTTTTATTTATTAAAAAAAATTGTTTTTGATAAAACTTATGCTTAATGTTAAGCTACATTATAATATTTTACGGTTAAGTATGCATTTATATTATTATTGTCATTGTTATATGCTTTTTAATATTGATTCTATTTTAAAATATTGGTCATTTTATATTTATGTGTTATGGTCTAACACGTCAGAAAGAGGTTCACTTATTATAATTTTAGCATTAATGATACTATGCTATATTTAATAATTTAGTATTAAGATTTTAAAGCATATTGCTATGCCCTTGAGTGTGAGAGGTATATTTAGAATGAATATTATATATTATAAATGATGTTGCTTAAGGTTATCTTTTTATTCAGTTCTATTTGACAATTATTATTATTTATCGGTTTTATGCATTAATGTAGTATTATATTTAGCGAGAGTTTAAAATTAATTCCTATTTAGAATACGTGATATTTGTTATCTGACCATTGTGTGTTCCAAGGTATGTGAATGTATTTCCGCCTTGAAGGTTTGGAGATCGAGCTTAGCTCTCTCATTATTATTATTGATGTTTAAATAATTTAGCTAGTTTATTAGGAGATCGAGGGTCATTCTCTCCGATAGTATTGATATTTTCCTTGAGAGTTATTTTCTCATAATTTATGATCATAATGGGTCCCATATTATATATGTCTAGAGACAACGCTCCAATATATTTTATTATCCTCAGATAGTAGGTATGTATTCTGGGTTCGTGCCATCATATGTTTATTGTTTCAGTAGCTTTTCCTCTCAAAGATATCCTCGTTATAATATTTTTACCATCTCATAAAGTGTTGAATTTAGTATGTTAGTCATTGATGTGTATCTTTCTCTTCAGAAACACTTTTATCTTCCTAAGTGTAAGTTGAGAATTTTGATGCATAATGTGCTTTGCTGTGCATTGCCAGGAACCACTAATAAAACCGATCATAATTTATTCAAAATTTATTATTAGCCTAAAATAAGCAGTGTACATCATGATCAGCATTGTCCAGAAGCAAGTCACCACTGGAATGGTAAAATTTAAATAGTGTTTATTTTACTCATTGCTGAAACATATAGCATTGAGGGTGGGGATATATAAATGAAACCTCTGAAATGATTTAAGACTTTATTATAGAATTTGATATTTCAAGACCATAAGGTTAATAAATAAGGTATGATTAATAAACTGTGATAATTAAAGACCATAACGTTTGATAAATAATGTGTGGTTAGTAAAATTTTAATTATTGAAGACCATAAATAATACAGTTGATAAAGTTATAGATTATAAAATTTATAGCATTAGTTAGGGAACATATTTTATGCAGAAAGATTTAATATGGGATCTAGATTTATTAATAATTTATTAGATTATATTACTTAAATGGCACAAAATAATCATTTGGAATGGTATTGCAATAGGTATTTAATTAAAGAGGTAATTTTTTTATAACAATTTTAACTGGTCAAATATTTTGTCTACTTAAGACCACCATATGTCATAGATATGTAATTCCATAATGTAAAGTGTCAATTTAAGGAAAATTGGAAATTGTAAAGTATTCTCTGTAAACAGTTGCATAAAACTATTATATATTTTTTTTTATTCTTTGAATAACGACTTCTATGATATGTTATATTTTATAAAGCTTTGTTCTTTGTTAATAAATGTTATTTTGTTGTTTAATCTGGTGTAGTGTTTTTATGATGTTCTTGTTACTCATTAAATCCATTTCTAAAAATCTAGACATTACACAATATTTTCAAATGTTTATTCCAGGTAGAAAAACGTAAATTAAATATTAAACTATTGAACTGATAATTATTTGCAGATATGAAAAATGCATTAAAATAAATATTAATTTACTTTATTGATCTCTATAGTTAAATTGCAATTTATTGAAATAGGACTGTGTCATAATTAATTATTGTCGATTTTCATTGGATAAATTTATTATGTTGTTGATAAATATTTTGAGTCGACATAAAACCTCTTTCCCACTCTGGGTATTCAAATGTTCTCCTAGTAGATAATGATATTATTCCAAATTTAGAGTCAGATTCAATTTTATCTTAGTTAAATTATTTATTAATTTATGAAATTATTATTATTCAATAAAAAATAGACATTAACTTGTCTATTAAGTGTATGTCTGCTCATGTTGATCGCTAGGATATCATTCATTTATCAACAATGTATTCTTAAAGTAAATATTAAATTTTTATATTAAATATAAGAACCCTGAGATCATAATATTATAATTTAGAAATAAGAATTCATATATTTATTGCCAAAGAAGGATAAAGTGGCATAATAAATCACTAAGATTTATAAAACTAACTGTTTGTTAAATGTTGATCCAATCATGGCAATATGGGGCATAAAACTGTGTTGGAGAAGGGATGATAGAAGGAGATTTATTATAAGAGAAAAATTAATTGTATCCTTGCTACTTGGTGATTTATGTAGGGAATACTGAGAATGTTAAAATTTTGCAATAATGAGTTTAGATTTCTCCTTCTCATAAATTTAATTAATGATACTTTAAAATGTTTATTACTGTAGTAATTCTCAGTGTTCTCGGCATGAATTACTGTAGCAACAGCAGAACTCTGACCTTTAATCGTAGCATTGGTATTATTAACCTGATAGTAATCAAATTCAACTTATCAGAAGTAGTGTTATTATATGTGTTAACCTTGGTTGAGCTTGACATAGCATGATCCACTTTCCCTAGGCACAATATATATATATAAATTTTTTAAATCAAAACTATTTTTTTTTTTAGAAATATGTTTAAGTTTATTCTTGCCATAAATAAAATTTGATTATCTTTTTCTTATTGTTTTATTAAATTACTTGATATTTACTGCTGAAAATATTTATTAATTTAATTTTAAAATATTTTTCAAATGTTAATTTTTTAGATTCTTTTTCCAATTGCATTGTTATCAGAAATATCACATGTCATCTTTTCTGGAAATTCAAATTATAGCTGATAAGCTACAAATTAAAAAAAAAGCAGTAAACATTAAAATCCTCAGCATCCTTTAAATTGAATGAAGATCATCTTGTGAATATAAGTCAATTTAAATATCTTCATAGTTTTGTAAGTTAAAAAATGATCTTGAATGTTGAAGTGCACAGCAACCCCAATATGCTGTTACTGTTTTAATAAGTTAAAAAACAGAGTATTTAATTAAGTAAAATAACTTCTACAACTAAATTAATTACAATTAAAACTGTTATTTTAATTAACTTATTATACAGAAATGAGAGTTGGTTATTCCTATCAATGCAGCATAAAGACATTAAAAATTTTTTATTTTAGGATATTCATATGACTGATCAGATGTTCTTCAATTTACTGGATTGATACTATAAAGTCAACTATTGTAAAATCACATTTATGTTGGATTGGAGAAGTAAAACAAATGTAAGATTTTTAGAAAAATATTTTATAATAAACTTGAATATATTTTTTGTGAAAAAAAAATAAAAACAGATCCTTTTTATTTTATAAAGATTGGAAAAAAATAAAAATCTTTATGCTGTTCTTCTATAAAATAATAATCGGAAAATAATAATAAATTCTTTATAACAGCTATATAAATATGAATAATAAATTTACACATAAAAAACCTTTTTCAGCATCTGGTTTGGTGTTCTTTTCAAATGTTAATAATCTATTTAACCATAAAGAACTATTTCAGATATAAAAACATCTAGTGTTCAATAATGGAATTAAAACAAGTAATAACAATATAAATCATTAAAATAAATCAAAACCTTCATATATAAATCCAGTAATTACAAAATAACTGGCTATATCATAACAATACATTCATTTTTACATTTATATATATATCATTTTATATAATTTTCCATTCATTTTTAATTAACCAATTATTAAAGCAGGTGCTGAAAAAAGATTTTAATGTGTAAAATTATTATTTATATTTATATGACTGTTATAAAAAATTATTATTATTTTCTGATTATTATTTTATAAAGATTATGGCTAAAGATAGAATTCATTGGAAAACTATAATCAGACATCATCTTGAAGTATATAAAAAAAGTTTGCTGCAGAAAAAGTTAAAAACAGCACCATAAACTATCAAATAATCAGAATGAACCAGTATGTTTTATATTTGGGCATATTTATAATTCATTAGATAAAGTTTATATAGTTATGGGAAAACATTTATTTTATTATACTACTACTACTGTTGCTTCTGTTATATGTTAAACCAGTTTATTCATGTATGCCAGACAGTCACTCACAAATGAATATGGCCATTCTAAAGTCTGTATTCACTTGTAAGAGATTATCTGAAAAAATACAAGTAGGCTGACTTCATATATAGATTATCCATATGACATATTGTGATTAATGATGGACAATGTAATACTAATGGTTCTCTATTCAGTTTCAGTTCTAATAATCTCCAATCTTCAGCTACAGCAAATGATATCTTCTACACACAGATTATGGAACAACACTGAATATCTTGCACATACTTCTTTGGGAGCCCCAAACTTCTCCAGCAGAAAGATGGTTAGCAATTAAACTTCCTCGATAAAGAAGAAGTATTGAAGTAAATATTTTTCTTTCTTAATTAATAAAAATATAGTTTTTTTTTATCTTACATGTATCAAAGCCAAATATAAAATCAAAAATATTTTTTTTGTTTATATATTTTTTCATAATCTCTTTAAAACTATTGAAAAAAATTTAACCATTAAAATAAGCATCTTTATATAGGCTAACATAATTTTCTATCTTGGTTATATCAAAAATTTAGATTTTTCTCTGTCAAAATCAGAAATAAATCAAATCAAATATTTGTAACCAACAGATACTTTTTTATATATTTCATTCAAGGATTTGAGATTTGTTGCATTGTAAAATATTTTCTTGTGGCTATCTTTAACATTATTTTGCTGTTTTTATTTTAATTTGATGGTCAATACTGATTTATTGCTTTAAAAAATCTGTAGATATCAGTAATCTACAGAAGAAAACTACAAATGAGCTGACAAAAGCCTAGATCATTTCTGTTTAGTATATTTTTTGATTTTGGATATATAAACAAATTTCTAAGCTCTTTAATTGTTGGGAGCAATGAATCAAACATTGATTTTTTTCTGTAATTTTTATTTTTACAAAATATTTGTAGATTAATTATTAAAAAATTAATTATTCTTGTTTAATTATTCCTGTTTACATTTACATTTTTTGAAATATATTTATTTTCAAAAATGCAAGTTAAGAAATTTGAAGTAATGATAAAAAGGAAATTACAATAATTACACAAAACTTTTGTGATATTTTAATATTTATAAATGCAATTTTAAATTTTAGAATAGAATTTCATAGCTTTATGATAACTTAATAATAATTCACTCATGTTTTAAAAACAAAAATCAATCAACAAAGATTTTGTTAATTTGCTTTTTTCAATAGTATTATGATAATCAGCCAATAAAAAAAAGTGTTATGATAATCAGCCAGTCAGAAAAAAGTAATTGTTCTCATTACATTTTTTACTTTATTATTTTTAATCTATATTTAGAAAGTTCTAATAGTTTTTAAAATGTTTTTCATTTTTAAACTTATATTTCTAATAAATAAAATACATTTCACTAATTCACTATAATGAATAAAGGTTTCAATATAAAATAAAATGTTGAATTATTAATTCAAACTATCATGAGAGGAAAAAAGGAAAAAAGTTGAAATGCAGAAGATTTTAGTTTTAAATAATTTATATATTAAAATATTAAGAAATATTATTGCTTACTTCATTAAATTTTAAAATATACTAGACTTTATTTTAAGTATTTATATAAATAATTTCTTCTTTTTTTAAAACTTTAAATAATTATGCATATGTTTATCAAGATAACATATTCACTGTGCAAGAATTCTTTTAAGAATTCCTAGCTTATATGATAAAGTTTATTTTAGAGAAAGTGTTTTAAGATTTAATAAAAATATTAGATTTCACAAAAGCACAATTGAAAATAAGCACAATTGAAAATAAACAAATTTTGAAATATTAAGATAAAAAGAATTAAATATTTCTTATACAAATATTGAAAATATTTTAATTTCATAAATTTTCTTTTTATAATATAAAAATTACATTTGAGTAATGTAATTAATAAAATTATAAAATAAATGTGTTTATGATTTATTTGTCAACATGTTACTGGAAAAGAATGAGCAAAACCAATTGAAGTTTACTATTAAATATTTATTTCACAGTAAGATCTCTACTACTGTATAATTTTTTGATATATATATCAGAAAATACACACACATATATATATATATGTAGATCAATACTTAAAACATCTGTGAGTTAATGAACCAGTTTAATCAGGAATCAGAGTTTAAAATATCTCATAGACAATTTGATTTTATCTAATTCCAAGGTCTCATAAGTACAGAGTGTAGTTAACTATTTTTTCTGAATTTCATATATATATTTTTGACACTAAATTTCCCCCCAAAAAACTATATTAAAAATTTATTGTCAAGATAAAATATTAATTGGTATTGAAAATATAAAAATAAATATATGTTAAATATGACTATCACACATATAAATGTAATTTTGAATTTATGCATTACTGAATTAACATGAGAAATTAACTACATTCTGTAATAACTTTTGAAATATGTAAATCTTGCTGAATGATTGATTGATTTTTTAAAATTATACTATGATATGGATGAATGAGTCAATAAGTAGTCTCATTGGACATAAACCTTAAAGTTACATAGTATAGTTGTATTACATTAATTTCTAATTTAGCCTAGTGTATTTAAACATATATAAATGTATACAGATATAAATTTATGCTTCCCTGGTAATTTTATTTAGATAATTGATTTATTGATTTTAAAAAAAGAAAAGAAATTACTATGAAATAATCATGATAATAAATGAAATTTAAATTTATTTTTTTAAATAAAAAATTCTATTTTGATCATAAAAAAATAAATAAATTTATGTACATTCAATTAGAAAGTAATAAATTTAACAAGAAAAAAAATGTTAAAAATTAGATCTTGCTTTAGATTAATAATTCAAAGCAGTGACAATTTAATTATTTATTTATGAAAATATGGAATGTATAAAAATACATTTAATAAAAAATAGTGGTTAATTTATAATTTGAATATATGTATGTTAAATTTTTGCTTGAAGACTGTTTAAAGATACTAAGCAAGAAAATATTAGAACTAAGTGATAATAATGAATATTGCCAGTGGAATTTGACTATAAGAATAAACATTAAGGAGTCTTTACATAATTGAAATGCCTATTAATTTGTGTGGACAAAACTGACCACATTATTTTGAATTGTTACATATGTTTAAATACATTAGAAAGTATTATTAATATACATCTTTTGCTTTATAAAAAAATAAATTTTTAAAATAAAAACTTTATTTAATAAAGAAAAGCATCCATTAAACTTGTCACTTTGCATTTAATATCTGCATTAGTATCTGCAATCCATATTATTTAATCTCCAAAAATATTTATGGTGAACAACAATATATAATCACTTTAGGACAAAAAATAGTGCCAACCAAATCCTCAAAATAGTTTCATTATTGGTCTTCAGTGAAAAGCATTGGATTTTCACAGACATATGTACACACATATTTGAAAACTATCTTTACTTTTTTGTTGTTCTATGTAAGATAATGATCTGAGATGTTAAATGTAAATGGGCTAGTCATATGATGTTTTGTTGAAGAATCAATGCACCTATAATTAGCAAACAACTGAAGTCATCTAAATATGTAATTACTAGCTTAAAGTTAGGCTCATGCAAGTAAATTTGTGTTCAATGTTTTAGGACATTTGAATTCAAATCATAAAATTAAATAATATAAAAAAAATAAAAATTACTTCTGAATATGTACATGCAAATCCAATATTTCTCACCAAAGAAATTCAGTAATTAATACAGACTTGGTTATTATTATCATCTAGTGTCCTTTGATGATTCAAGTAAGCAGTAAATGGCTCTGGAGTAGAATAAATACAAGAATTACTGTTTTAATGTATATTTCTAATCATCTCATCATTGACTACATCACTATATTTTGAATAAAATTATCTCCACCCTATCTTCAAAATAAAATATTCCATGATCTATTCAATAATTAATTACAAGACTATGGCAGCATAACAAAAATAAAAGTGTGTGTGCAAGGTTTATTTATTTCATTATATTGTTTTAATTATTAATCATAATTATTCATTGAACACTGCTTCACATCCTAAGAACACATAAGGTTTTTTTGGATAAAACCCAATAGAAACATTGGTTACAGGATCATTTGGCATTCTTTCTTCTTAATTAAAGTCACAATGAAATCAGAAATTAATTATGAAAATAAGTTCTACAGTTTTTCTTAAAATTAATATATATATTTCTTAAAAAGTAAAATAGCAATTATCAATAAACTTTCATCATTTACATCTTTGACTGATACACGAAAATATGAAATCTTTATTTTAACATTAAACTGAGATTATATATATATTATATTTAATGTTTTCACGGTTGTATGATGTAGATAAATTGTTATTTTTGGAAATAAACCATGTATTATTTTGCATTACAATCTGATATTTTGACAAATTAGCAACTGCCATTATCAAGGTTAACTTTTGAAAGAAAAATCATTAGATCTCAAACAATAATGTGACTCAGTGTGAGATGAAAAATGAGATTCAACTTGAAGTAGTTCAGCATTCACAATATGAGGCTTATCAAAATGTTTATTTCCCTCAGTTATTCACCTATTAATTTATTAGATAAAATGAGAGGTTTCCACATAGCTGAAATACGTTGTGCTTCATTCAGCCCTATTTAAACCAGTAAGTCTCTTTAATATTTCAATTGACTCTCTCATGGTTCTTAAATCATATCTTTCCAAGTAAAAACTGATGTGCTAATTTTTTGATTAAAATCATTTCTATATTCCTTAATTCTGACATTTATTCATCTATTAGACTGACCCACATAGCTTCTTGAGCACTGCAAACATGGAATTTTATAAACTCCTTGGTGTTCTAAAAATATTCTGTCTTTAGATTTATATAAAAAATCACCAACTTTTTTGCCAATAAAAAAAGTAGTCTTTATATTAAAACAAGATAGTCTTCTACTGATTTTATCAGTAACCCCTTTAATATAAAGTAAAATTACTCTATTAAAAGAGGAAGATTTACTAAGGCAATAAACCTTTAAGCATGTGTGTTTGAAATGTGAAGGTAGGGACCTCTATAAGCATAAGCTTGTGGTTAAGACATGTAGAGGTGTCTACCATCGCATTTTCAAGCACATATGCTTAAAGGTTTATTGCCTTAGTAAATATTATGTAATCAATGTGCATTAAATAAATTTATAAAAGAGGAAGAGTAATTTTACCTTATATTAAAGGAGTTACTGATAAAATCAGAAGACTATCTTGTTTTAATATAAAGACTACTTTTTCTACTGGCAAAAAAATTGGTGATTTTTTATATAAACCTAAAGACAGAATATTTTTGGAACACTAATGAGTTTATGAAATTCTATGTTTGCAGTGCTCAAGAAGCTATGTGGGTCAGTCTAATAGACGAATAAATGTCAGAATTAAGGAACATAGAAATGCTTTTAATCAAAAAATTAGCACATCAATTTTTACTTCCCATTTTTTTAGAAATTGGTCACAAACCTGATTTTGACAATACAAAAATACTTGCTAATTTGGGAAGATATGATTTAAGAACCATGAGAGAGTCAATTGAAATATTAGAGACTTACTGGTTTAAATAGGGCTGATGAAGCACAATGTATTCCAGCTATGTGGAAACCTGTCATTTTATCTAATATTAACTTAAAATTAATAGGTGAAAAAACTGAGGGAAATAAACATTTTGATAAGCCTCATATTGTGAATGCTGAACTACTTCAAGTTGACTATCATTTTTCATCTCGCACTGAGTCATGTTATTGTTTGAGATCTAATGATTTTTCTTTCAAAAGTTAACCTTGATAATGGCAGTTGCTAGTCCATGGAAATATCGGATTGTAATGCAAAATAATACACGGTTTATTTCCAAAAATAACAATATATATATATATAGTGCTAGTCTATCATAATATAATAAATAATGTTAATTTAAATGTTTTATTTTCTGTTTTTAAAGATTGCCTATAATAAAATTTATATTATATAACAATATTATTCTATTATGTTTCTATGCTGAAATTTTAATCAGGAATAGGTTTTGTGTTTTTCTAATAGCTGATAATTTGTTAAGAAATCTCTTTTTTTCCAGCTATATTGGTTAGTAAATAAATATGTAGATCAGTCATGAGCAACTTATGACTCCTGGATCACATGCAGCTCTTATGATTTTCCATGTGACCCTTCTTGATAATATACCAGCAAAATAAGTCTTGTCAAAATTTTGTTTGTTTTATTCATTTTTGTCCCATTTGCTCAAGCTTTCTCTTGATTGAACTTTGATATAAATGAACAATTCCTTGAATTATTCACCAAAAAAATTAATGGTTTAAATTTTTGAATTTTACTTTTTATTTTCATTATTTATAAATACTTGGGGTGATAATTTTGAAAAGGCAGCAAGAACATTTACATGTGAGTATATTCAGTATCAGCAGGCTATTTATTATATTTTTTCAGTTCATTTTCAATATCTCCAGAGTGAGTGGTAATTCATTATTTACTCCACTTGAGAGCCATCTATCCAGTAATTAAAGAATTAAGATTTTTGAATATCAGATTATTTACTTGAACATTAAAAAAAAAGTAAAAGTAGATCTGGGCATGTGGTACACATCCAATACTTTTCATTAACAAAGGCCAATAGCTAAAAACTATTCTGGGGATGTGATTGCAATACCAGCTAATATCCATTCATTAATGGAGATTATAATAGATATCTGTTGAGTAAATAAATTAGAATGAATGAATCACTTTACTTCTGCTAATGCAGAAATTCTTTGCATCAAAACAGGGAAACTCACTAGACAATTATTTTTGATCATAACAGATGGTGATTTGCAATCGTAATCTATCTATTAAAAATAATGTATTATAAAAATAATATACATTTTAATTAGGTTTATCTTTTTTGAAATGTAATAAGATAAATATTGATTTTAATAAAACATTTAATTATTTTATAAATCAAATATTTAATCAGGAATATCCTTGATTTAATGAAGTTAATCCTGTATTAAAAAAATCATTCTGATAATAAAATATTCAGGATTCTTTTTCTAAATTACAAAATTACTATTATACGTAATAAGGTATATAATTATTTACTTGCATTTAGTCCATTCATTTAATTACTAAAATTACAAATTACATGCTTATTACTGATAGAAAGAGGACTATTATTCTAGCTCAAATCATCAGGATAATTATTAAAAGTTATTGGGTAGAAAATATTAAGAATTACCACAAATAAAAAGACATTTTTATACACAAGATTTTTAAATCTAAGAAAAACTATAGCTGTGACCACAGTGCACAAAAGAATATAATATGTGCCTGCATACACATGATATTTAAAATGCAGAATATACATTACTATATTACAACTGTTGTTAATACACTATGATATTAAAGGCAATATTTTGTTATTATTTTAATAAATTTTGTGGTAGGATGAAATGCAAATATTTTTTCATATAAGTATTTCCATATGTAAAGTGAATTACAAGGCAACTATTCATAAATTTCTAAAAATAAATACAATCATGGAATATTTTAAATAGATTTAATTCATAGGCGCATATATAAATAAAAAAATAATGAATATATTCGAATAATGCATGATTCTTCATTCACAGATTTTTTGCAGATTGACAATTTTGTTTTGATGTAAAGTAGCCACCCAATAAAAATGATATTGTTTACACTTTAGAAAGGTATAACTAAAAAACTAAATGTTCCTTAACACTCGTGAAAAAGCGCACAATAGCTTAAATGGTTGATTAAATTTATTACAATTAGAAACAGCGCTAAAAATAAATATTTATTTACATATGTTTAAGAGTTTCATTTGTGAGTGATGTCTAGTAAATTCTAGATAATTTCATTGGCGTCATTCATTCAGATATCGTAAACAGTGGTTTAAAGTGAGTAGTCTATTCTCACACTTTCACTTACAGTACTTAAGATTTGCCCATATATAAGCATTTGGGTTGGATTGAATAAGTGGATTCACTTTATTCTTTCCTAAATACTATATCTTGTGTTGTAAGCGGAAGTACTCATTTATTATTATTTAACACTCATGAAAAAGTGCACAATAGCTTAAATGGCTGATTAAATTTATTACAATTAGAAACAGCGCTAAAAATAAATGTTTGAATAAGGATAATAAAAAAAAATTGCAATTTAATCAATGAAATGTAGCCATTGTACCTACTCTGTTTTCTGAGCATATAATCTTATGACTGTTTAATATTAGCAACAAATCCACAATTTCTTAGTTTATACAATATTGGATAAAACAGGAGTGGCTCTCTAATTTAACACCATCACTGATAAAAGCAGAGGTCAGTCTAGGGCTGGTGATCATTAATGGATTACTTAAACTTAAAAATAGATGATACTGTATTAAACTAGAGCTGTTTTTGTTCTATCATCATTTAATATTATTGACAAAAATGACCAGTATTTAAATGCTACATTACATTACAGTATTAATTGTATAAAAATTAAATGCTAATTATTAAAGAAGGCTTGTTTAAAAATATTACTAAAGAAAAATTAAAAATAACTTTATTCCTTTCTGTGCTTTAGAAGATATTAGCTTTTTTTAAAAAAAACATTTCATCTAGACAATGCTGCTTCTTATGTTATGTATTTTACAGTTTTAAATAGAATTACAATTTTTTTTTGTGTTCTTATGCCATATAAATTTCTGGGTCAAAAATTGAGCACAGTAAAATAAAAAAAATTGATGGAATAGAAACTGTTGTGCTAAAGCTGTTACTTGAGTGGTTAATCATAACATGACATCGCAACCATTAACCATATAATTAGTCTCCTTATAACTTCTATCAATTGAACTAAATATATTATTTGAAACACTGAGGATGACCTCTAGAAATTATGATAATGCTGATTCACAGTACTGAATTCAGGAAACTCTTTCACCAGCTATTCTAAATTTGATGTTCTCCACATTACAAATTTGTAGTGTCATAGTTTACAATTTAAAATTTAGCTATTCAGTAATAAAAATTCCAAATGGCACTTCTAATATCTTTTTCATAATAAGAATTATAGAATGATTTGAACTTGTAAAATAAATAACTGTAAGATATTGATTATAGAGGATATTAATAGACATTGCTAAAATGATAGAATTAAGCATATGATTGAAGATTTGTTGGAAAAAAGTGGTGAAAAATGTGGGAAGAAAATTTAAAAATCTGAGTAAAAATATATAATGGTGAAGCAGAATTTAAATTCATATATTGATAAAAAAAGAATAGTCTTAAAAAATAAAAATTTTTGATGAAAAGTGATCATAATTTTATATTGATATAATTAAAAGTATTTGAAAAATTAGACACACAACTTTATAAAAGGAATGCTAATTGAATAAAGATGGATCAAAATTAAAAAAGTTATGACAATATCTTGGACAGATTTATAAAAGATGGTAAAATCAAAACTTATGATAATTGAAAATGAATACATCTTTAGAATATACTTTAAAAATGCAAAAGAGGAAAAAACAGTACATGTGTAAGGAAGCTATTAAATAACAGCAAGGAGAGAAGAAGTTATATAGGTATTACTCAAAATAAAAAATGCTTAGAAAAATGTTGAAAGAGAGGACTATGAAAAAATTTAGACTTGTATTAGATGACATAAAAAAGAAAAGTCTGTTCTACGATGATGATCACTACAGTAAATCCTTGCATTAATAACAAGCACTAAGCAGGATATAGGTGTATAGTTTTACATTTTTATTTAGTGTGCCAGTATTAAAAAATTAAAAATAATAAAAATGTATTTTTTAAATATTAAATGCTTTTACTGACTATGCATTAAGAAAAAAAAAATTGTTTCGTCAACCTCAATTGGAGTTGTTAGATTTAACTTGAAATAAAAACATGGGGGGGGGGGTGTCCAGAAATTAATTAAGTCAATCCCCCATGCTTTTATTTCAAGTTAACCTAAAAACTCAATTGTGGTTGAAGAAACAAGTATTTTTTTTAATGCACAGTAAATAAAAGCATTCAATATAAAAAAAAATTAATCTCTATTATTTTTACAATGCTAACAAATCACAACCTATATATATAGTATATAAAAAAATTTCTCTTTTTTATATAACTTCAGCTGTATTAAAATGCAACTAACTTTTTTTAAACTTTTGTTTCCTGTATTTAAACAATTGATAATATAAAATATAGTATTGTTAGTATTAAATATAAACTAAAATAAAACTTGAAATGATAAAATCTAAATAGTTTTTTTCCAACTTACAAAGCAAGTTATATAGCCATGGCTTGCTTTCTTCATAATAGCAAGTATTAATCAATTCACACATGGCCATAATACTCTTTAACAATCTCCAGTTTTGAAATAAGAATTAAGCATTGTTTCTTCATTTTAACTAGGGATTTGTTTAAAAATATCATATTAAGTTTTCAGACGTTTAGGATAGATTTCACCAGTTCACAATTATTTTCCAATCTACTCAGCCAGCACAATACAGATCTGATATAGCTCAAATAAAATGAGAATCTGAATGAGTGCTTTTAAAAAAATTGTCTTTATATAAGTTTTAGTTCTTGTTTTTGAACACCTGATCTTGTTTTTCAAAGGCTTTGTTTTGTTTTTCACATCATTAATATTTTATTTTTGATATCCTTCTGATCTGATTTTATTTTAATTACAATGATTTGGAAACACTTTCTTATTTAATTGAATGAACTCACAAAACACTTGTTTTTGAATCTCTTATCAAAACTGGCTTAATTTTTTTAAATTTAATTATTTGAAATCTATTTTTTTAAGTGACTTGTTTTGCAATACATCCATACATTTTTGATAAAAGAAAATATTAACATAATTTATAAATCTATTACATTTTTTTAATATGGCAATTAGTAATTTACATGTTTGAATATAACCTATTATTAGTATTATAACAGATAATGCAGTTTATTTATTTTGAAATATAATTTTTGTTAGTACACTTGGGGAAAATATAATCAATATTTTACATATTTACTACACTAATAATCACACTTAAATTATCTATAATTACACACACTGTGGCCATATTTCAAGAGTATTACACCCACTCCTATAACTGCTAGAAGCAAAATACCTCTCTAGTAAATACTTTTTATTTATACTAAGGTTAAAACCCTTGGACACCATCCACAATTAACTGGCATATTTCAAAAAAAGATTTTAAATACTCCCAGTACTTGATTCTGCAACTAGCTCAAATAAACAAGAAAGTTTCCTAATTTAGGGTACCCAATAATACATATTTAAACACAAAATAAATATAATTGACAAATTTGTTTAAATGTTATATGATGACACACACACACAAAATTTAGGCCAAATTAACAATTAAAACAACATATTTATTTACAAATGACATTACAAAAATAATAAGAATAAAAATAAAATTAAATGAAACTGATTACAATGTTATTCATTATAGTTAAGTCCAATTTAAATTAGGTAGTAAGAGTTTATTCATTTCTAATTTTTTAAGAAAGTTTATAAAGAGAATAAAATCTTACCTGTATTTTATTTAAGTCTAGACATTGAATTACTTTCTTACATTAACCTAGATTTTACTATAGCTTTTCTGTAGTGATCATGCCTGTCTTCTGGACAGTTTGTAGAGTTAGTGGATGGTATTCTTGAACAGTTTGTAGAGTTAGTGGATGGTATTCTTGAACAGGTTTTTCCCATTTCTTTAGTGGCTTGTAGCTTCTTTCCAGGGTAGCATATATCTTAATAACCTTGTTTAGCAATAGTCTTTGATAATGGCAGGCATATGTCTCAGCAATGGCAGATCAATTTTTTCATATCTCAGGCTATCAAATTTATATAAACTGGGCTATGAAAACTGAATGAATACCCCTTTTGTGAGTCAGCACAGCATGATGATGTTAGGGCATTCACAAATTTTATACATCACTGGAGAACAAAACTAGATGTCCACAATGAAAGAGATTGCATAGCAAAGTTTAGCAATAGCAGAATAGCATAAATAACTTCAAACTATGTTGAATAATTTCAACAACTCAGTTAAATAATCTTGAACTTCAATAATAATAATAATGAGCTAATAAGAATTTATTAGCTTATATACCTTGACAAGCCACTGTCTGAGCTCATCTACATCATTAATCAGTTTAATCTTTTATAATTAATGTTTTTTTAAAAAAAATAATATTAATTCTATCTAATCAATTGACTGGCTTACTGATTTTAGTAAAAATAACATAATCCCTTCTTGATTAAATAATTTACAAAAATTATTTTAATCTTTGATTAGATTGTAATTTTACAAAATTAAATAATTTTAGACAATGATTCTATATGATCATTTCCATTTCAATTTTCTTGTTCTTTTTTCCCTTTAAAATTAATGTTTTAGTTCTGATGATTTCACAAAGTAAATTTTATAATTTTTAAGTTATCTTTACACTTGTTGTTTTATTTTTATTACATCTCATAAAATTTTGGAATTTGTAATTTTATTTAAAGAAAAAATAAGCTATTCCTTCCAAATAATAAATCTGACTAAAATTCTTAAACTACAATATACTTTAATTATATTTTTCCCCTCCTATTTTTCTTTTATTTTAAATTGAGATTAGGATAATTTGAATGAAGTTTTATTTTTTATTTTGTTTATTTTCTAACTGGCCTTTTGTTCTAGTCTAAAATTTCTTCATTCTATTTATTAAAGTGTATAGCACTTTTTCATTTAAAAATATGTATTATTTTTCATGAATATCTTAACATCCCTTTTAAATATTTAATGTAACATATATATATATTTACGTATCTGTTACATTGCATCTCTCTCAATTTAGGAGCAAAATATATTAATTCATTTCTTAGGCATTGACTGATTTTAATTGTAAATGTTTTATTTTTTTAAACAAAATTATAATTACCTAATAAATAAGTTTCATGACAAGTGTGATTTACAATGAATAAGTGATTTAAGAGAGGCATCCAACTTAATGACTGCATATGATACTCAGATTGATTCTGTGTTAATTAAACCATGTTTAATTTCTTGCAGAAATGTTGACTACAACACAAGTCCAATTTTTGTACATTATGGGTGTAAAATGTGAACTTTGAACAATTATCTGCAAATGTCAGGATTATTTCTACTGCACATTTGGCTTACAATATTTTTTTTATTAATTGGCTGGTAATTTTTCTTCCAGCTATATTTCTACTGAGCCAGGATTTTCCTCTATTGGCATATCATCATGGTGGGTTTCATATAGAGAGTCATCTGAAGATAAAAATCTCTGCAAAGAAAAGGCCTAATCAAACACAAAATACAATTTGAAATCCCTATATTAACATATGCACACACATACCTCAATCTATTATTTCCTTATTTCATCACCACTTGACATGTACTACAAAAATGGTATTATTTTTCATTCATGTCTAATATTTATATGATTATATTATTATTCTTTCTTTTATTTTTCAACTTTAAATACTTTAGTTTAATTTTATTAATTTTTTTTTTTATTTAATCATGTTCTGCTGTGTCCAAAGCACAAACTTATGAGATTGGGTAGGAATTTCTGGTTGACTTAATTCAGAAATTGACACTTAATTTTTTTTCCCTTCAAAGTTTTTTTTATTATTCTTTATAGAGAATTATTACCTATACATTTTCTGTCAAGTTATCTGACATAGTTTTATTTGTTTTAGACATTAAAAACAATTCTTTTATTGATACTTTTTATAAAAAAAAAAACATTCTAATTTTATTTTCTTTAACACAATCCAGAGTCATTATCCATAAGGTCAAACCTGCCAGTCTATCCAATTACTAGATTATTTTTACCTGGTAGTTCTTTATTTGATATCTTTTAGAGTGCCCATTTGTGTGAGGGGATTGTGAATCATGCCTTGGTCTTTCATATTGTTTTGCATGAGTGAGATCTGAGACATGTCTGGTTCACCTGAAAATTTATGTTCTTTAAGGGTTACTAGAAAATTGTCTCTATCCAGATTCATTCCAAGAGTTTCTTATGTAGACAAATGTCATGGCATTTACATTCAGCTCTTTAAGTTGGATTTAAACTCTTGGTCATTTGTTTCATATGCAGGTCTAATACTATCAAAAGCACTTAGTAGTTTAGCCATTGGCACTTCCATCTTCCTCTCAGTGCCAATGAGCATTTGCTATATATTATAAGAAAAACTGGTCTGTTGTTTCATATGCAGGTCTAGTGCTATCAAAAGCACTTAGTAATTAGGCTATTTGCATTGTCATCTTCCTCTCAGTGTCAATGAGTATTTGTTCTACATTATAAGAAAAATGGTGCCACCCTAGCCTAATAATTGGTTGTTCAGATAGTTGGCTGGCCATCAATGCTCTTAATTTTGCTAGCTGCCTATCGAAGAATGGAATGAAAAGGTTCAATAGGTCACAATTTTTCTTACAATACCTGGTGTTGAATATTCTTCTGGCATTTTATCATGCTAGTAGCTGGCTAGTAGGGCTTGTTTGTATTCAATGAAAGTTATGGGTTTCTTAAAAAGGGTGTCCCACCAAACTTAAGAAGTGCCTTGAATGTGGCTGGATGTAATAACTATCTCGATCTCTTCATTTAGCTGATTCAAATTAAAGTATCTTTCTAAGCTACTAATATGACCAATGGGAGCTTCCCCTACTTACTTTGAATATATTCTTATTTTGAAAAATTAGTTGACATTTGCAGAACTATTATTCTGTATGTGCATGTTTACATTCACACTCTCCTGCTTGTAATTATTAAAGTCTATATTGGCTTTTTTTTCTCTTGTCTTGTCAATTTCTTTAAGTATACCATTATTAAAATCTATTTTATCAATGTTATCTACTAAACTATTAATTTCTGTTCTAATATTTTCTATTATTCTTTCATTTTCTAACTTATTCTTTGTTACTGCTTCCTGTAACAAATAGCTCTATTTTTCCTTCCTATTGTAATTTAATTTTCTCAATTTCTTGATACATTGTTTTGATTTGATTTTCTACTTGCTTTATATTTCCACCTATTTCTTTCATAATTTCTCCTTTCATTTTTTTCATAGCCTGATTTAATCTGTTGCTCTAATTTTTCAAGCATATGAGCTTGATTTTGTAATTTTATGTTTGTTTCATTATTTTAATTTTTAAGCTCACTGGCTGTCTCCTTATTTTGGGTTGTAAGCTCTTTGGCTGTCTTTATATTTTGTTTTTAAAGTTTTTTGACTGTCTCCTTATTTTGGTCTTTAAGTTCTTTGAACATTTGAATCAACATTATCCTGATATATTATTTTCTTGCTTATTTGAAACTTCTTGTTTTTTGGTTCTATTTTGTTGCTGATTCTCGCTGGGAGTCTTTTTTAATTCTTTATCTCAAGCTTCTGTTTTTGCTCTTGTTTTTGTAAGCATTTATACTCTTCCATTTTACTATTTTTAAATGAGAATAGTAACTATTTTTTCCCAAAATAATGCTATTGTTTTACTATTTTTTCTTTTAACTAATCTATTATATATTTTTTTAATTTTTTTTTTTTCATTTAATTAATGTGTTCACATGATCTTCCACACTACAGACCCTTCTAATATTATCTGCCTGCTAATTTCTGCCTTTTACCATTGCTATTTTGCAAATCATCTACTTTTATAAATCTATTAATAATTACTTATTTATCTTAATCTACCTATTTTTAAATTTTTTATTATATTATATCTTTTTTTTGAACTACACACACATATATATATATTTCAATTATTGTACTGTAGTAAAGTTATTATTTTACCTGTTGGTGTTTTTTCACTCTCCCATCTCTCACCAAATTATAAACCATTATGTAATTCTTATTATTTTTTTACTTTATCTGATAGATGAGATCACTTTAGGGTGGCCCTTAAATAATTGCTCGTTTGGACACTCATTAGAACAGAATGTTTGAGCACGCACATTAGGCAACATTTATAACGAATGTTAATAATTATTTATTTTTAAATATATTTTATATATAAACTTGAAATCACATCATTATCCAAACAGAGAAGAAAATATAGTTAATAGTTTACATATTAACAATACTAACAATTAGACCGAGATTGTCTATAAATATACACACCACGATCACATTTCAAAATCATTACATCCACTCTATAATGGCTAAAAGCAAACCACCTCTCCTGTGAATACTTTTTATTTATAATGAAGATAAAACTCTTGGGTGCCATTCAGAATTAACTGGTATATTCAGAGAGAAGATTTTAAATGCTCCCAGTACTTGTTTCCACAGCTAGCTAAAATAAACAAGAAACTTCCCCAATTTAGGCTATCCAGTAATGCATATTTAAACACAAAATAAATATAATTGACAAACTTGTTTAACTAAATGTTATATGATGGCACACCCACACAGAGAATGTAGGCCAAATTAACAATTAAAACACCATATTTATTTACAAATAACATTACAATAATAAGAATAAAAATTAAATTAAACTGATTACCATGTTATTCAGTATAGTTAAGTCCAATTTAAATTAGGTAGTAAGAGGTTATTCATTTTTAATTTTAAGAAAGTTTGTAAAGAGAATACAATCTTACTCTGTATTTTGTATAAGTCTAGATTTTGAATTAATTTCTTACATTAACCTAGACCTTTGCTATACCTTTCCTGGACTGTACCCCTGTCTTCTTGACAGTTTGTAGAGTTAGTGGATGGTATTCTTGAACAGTTTCCCCATTTCTTTATTGGCTTGTAGCTTCTTTCCAGGGTAGCATATATCATTATGGTTTTTCAGCAAGTCTTTGATAATGAGCATCTATCTCAGCAATAACAGATCAAGATTTTTGTCACATCTTAGGCTATCAAATTTTAATAAAATGTGTAATGAAAATTGAATAACATCCATTTTTTGAGTTCAGCATGGCATGGTGGTGTTAGGGTGCCCATATAAATGATTATACATTGATGGAGAACAAAACTAGACATTCATAATGAAACAGCTTGTACAGTGAAGTTTAAAAACAGCAGAATAGGCTGAATAACTTCAAACTATGTTGAATAATTTCCATAATTTGGTTGAATAATCTTGAACTCAATAATAATAATAATAATAATAATAATAATAATAATAATAATAATAATAATAATAATAATAATAATAATAATAATAATAATAATAATAATAATAATAATAATAATAATAATAATAATAATAATAATAATAATAATAATAATAATAATAATAATAATAATAATAATAATAATAATAATAATAATAATAATAATAATAATAATAATAATAATAATAATAATAATAATAATAATAATAATAATAATAATAATAATAATAATAATAATAATAATAATAATAATAATAATAATAATAATAATAATAATAATAATAATAATAATAATAATAATAATAATAATAATAATAATAATAATAATAATAATAATAATAATAATAATAATAATAATAATAATAATAATAATAATAATAATAATAATAATAATAATAATAATAATAATAATAATAATAATAATAATAATAATAATAGATACCGCAGAAAATCCTGATAGTGCCGGTAAGTAATATTAAAGTAGTTGGGTTTCAAACCCCAAAAAATCTAATAATAATGCCACAATTTAAAATCAAACCAATATAGATAATTTCACAAAATAAAAATAAATCTTTTTGAAACTATAATTATTGAAAATCATAAACTAGTTCAAGAATATCATAAAAAAAACCCTTACGTTACCAAAAATTTCTTTGTTTTAAAAAAAAAAAAAAAAAGGAGACCACAGCTATGCATGATCGAGCATTTGGCGTCAATATGGCCGCTGAAGTGCGTAAAAATTTAGACACCGTCAAATCGTATGCCACGGTCGCAAAAACTAACATGCAAGCAACAAGTTCAAAGAATTTCGCGACTACAATAAATAATAAAATAGTTCCGAGATTTAGAAAAACAAATCCAAACGATATAAAACAGATTTAAAGATACAGGTAAACCAAGACCCTCCCCCTTGCACACTGGACCGATAATATGCTAGAAAGAATTAATGAACACTTTAACAACACGATTCCATGGGGACTCTATACATCGTTCAAAAGATTTTTTTCACCAAACTCAATAGTAATATCTGCCACAGACGCAAATATATCACTGTATCGGTTTCCACGCACGTTATTATATCAAGCAATAACTGAAAACGAACTGTGGGAAACGATCGTAAGAATCGCAGATCATCCAAATCCCAGATACCTCGCAATTGAATTTCTTGACAGTAGTCAAAAGAACCGATTTCTAAACCAAATTAAAACATTAGACAATTACGCGATTGTTATAGTCGATCAAGATCGACAGAATCAAATTACAGGAATAATAAAAAATACATATTTTGGATACACGAAACAAGACTTTCAAAAAATGATGGATCCATTTGGCAAAGTTATAGCATTTCAACCAATATACCTCAAAGACACACCAATACCAATATACAGCAATAGCTATGATTTTAAGTTAAAATTACACAAAGACATTGACCCAGAATCTATACCAACACAAATTGCAGACCAGGAAGCTATGCTGAGCCTATATATAAGAGGTTTAAAACCACAATGCTATGCCTGTGGCAAGCGTGGTCACCTAGCCACACAGTGCATGGATAGCCAACTCATACAGGGCCAGACACCAAATAATCAGCACATCCAATCCCAACATGAAGAGAGCAACAGTACACAAGATAACACCAGTAACTCAAACAGTCAATATGAAAACAATTACAGTACAAATGAAGCTACTAAAAACAAACATGCAGAAGAAAACACAAATATACTTGAAACTACAACAGATAGCTCGAATAAATTAAATGAAAGCACTGATCAAATGGAACAAAATCAAGCACAAAACATACCTGAAGTATCACAAACACCAGGCATATCAATCAGTAACACGGCAGACTCAAATCCAGACATATCAAATGATACATACAACTCCCCAAAAACAAGCATGCCGCATATAATTATAAACAAAACATCTACAGATATTCTAGACTCACTAACCCCATGCCTCCCTCCCATAGAAACAACACCAACAGAAGTCCAAAAATCTGGTCGGCCAAGGAGAAATAAATCAAAAAGAGCCAAAACAGATGAAAACAATACTCTAACAGAAATGATTGAACACTTGGCAGAAAACTTAATACCTATGGAGCTGGATGGTAATCAAAACACTAATAACTGCTCACAAAACACTAGAGAATATGCAAAAGCTTCACGCAAACTTCAACACACTGTGAAACCAACTCGCAGCCAATCACGATAATGAAGCTAAAAATAACAGCATTTAATATCAGAGGGCTCAACTCAGTCTACAAAATACATCAGCTACAACAATGGATAAAGATTACACAACCTCATATACTAGGACTTCTAGAAACTAAAATATATAGTGGCTCACAAATTGACCCCACAGTACATCTAAGCAGAGAAGGCTACTGTGCATGCTCTAGAGACACATCATCTCCCTCAGGGGGTACTGGACTGCTCATAACACAAAGTTGTCCATTTGACTCATTCAAAATCATATATATAGATGCAAATTTACTAATAGTAACTTTTAGTCATCAAATCATCACACTAAACATTATATTTGTGTATATTCCACCGAGCCCTACAATTGTCTCAAATATTATATTAAACATAAACTCCTTACTTGGCTCTAATTCACATCCAACCATACTTATTGGGGATTTCAACATGAAATATCAAGAGTTCATTTTAAAGTGGCTGCATCAAATATCAATTCCACTTATGAGTGCAGAAGGTTTTCTGTCAAATGAAGCAGTTACCTTTCACAATGGACGTCATACATCAAGAATTGATCTGTGCTTTTATTCACCTATGTTACACCATCAAATCAGCCTAAACATCAACCCATCTCCCTTCTCTGATCACTCTGCACAAACCATACTAATTAATCTGACAGGAATTCAAACAACTGCACTTACACATGGTAAAACAATCAGAATTCTACTTCCAACTTCTACCCCAGAATTTATTTTTTCAGAAACATATATAATGTTTCACAAGATCAAAAATATGCAACTTGACCCCATTCAAAGATACTTAGCATTCATAAACATTTTATCATTTAATATAGATCACATTACACGCAAATCCCCCCCACCCTCAAGACTGCTAGCACTGGCTGATGAAATACATAAACGGATTACAATGATAAACCCAACACACACCAGTCAACAACATATACGCAGACTTACACAAACATATAATAGCATCTGTAACCACCTGAAAAACTACCTAGCAATAAAAAAGAGTAAAGTCTGCCTCGGCCAACAACACACATGGACAAGAAAATACATTCGCTGGGCCTTGGGCTACCCATCCACTGTCAGAGTGCCAATGGCACTCACAGAGCAGGGGCACACATACGCAGGAAATAATATGTTAAAACCGATATATCAGCATTTCAAACAAAAGCTGCAAGCATACCACCCAGTCAAATATAATTCTAAGGTCTTTGGAAAACCAGAAACAAATACCCCACATAACATCACAGAATTTGCTACTAAACTGGCAACAGTACCTAATGCATGTCACCCAGGAGCACATGGAATCCCCAAATTTGTCCTTGCACATCTCAGTCAGTTCACTAGCCAATATTTATGTGACCTTGCAAATCATCTATCACAGAAGTTGCACGTCATTTAAGGTTTATATCCAACAGCAATAGTCCCCTTCAACAAGAAAAAAAGTCCACGTATCAACATTATCCAACCTACGACCAATCTCAATGGGGCCACTTACGATTAAAATAATTGAAAAAGTACTCAAAGACAGCCTAGAGCCACATATTCTACCACTAATTTCACACAGCCAGTTTGCAAGGAAGCAATCATCAACTGCACAGGCTGCAATGATATTCAAAACCGTTATAAACTCAGTACGGGACAGGAAGAAGTATGCACCAATTGCAGTTCAACTTGATATAGAAGTGGCTTTTGATTCGGTTGACATCAATACATTAATCAATATGCTAGCTGACACCACAATTCCACGAACTCATCTGTACCTGCTCACAAACCTACTACTTAGCAGAGAAATTCATATCACACTCAATGGCAAAAATTCCCCATCATTCATTCCCACACAATCCATATCCCAAGGCTCACCACTAAGCTCACTGCTATTTACTTTTTACATCAACCCACTTATACTCAAAATTCAACAGAGTATCAAAGGCATACAGATACCAGGCACATCACAACATATAGCCTGCATTGCATATATGGATGACATCACAGTCTTCCTACCATCAAGAAAACAGATACCAATACTACAGAAAATACTGCAAGACTTTCAAGCAACACACCATCTAAAATTTAATCAAAACAAGACTGCTGCTTGGTCTCTATACACCAGTAAGCCATGCACGCAAATTTTCCAAGGCAAACCATCTCCTTTCCTCGGCTTTCCTTTCTACATGGGAACAAACACAATGAGGCAAAAAATCCAGAACAAGTTAAAAGATGAAGCAGAACAGATCACTGCTTCACTATCAAAAGCATACCTCTCAATATATGCAAAAGTACAATTGTTCAATCAGCTGGTAATCACCAAGATTATCTATTATTCTCCCATAATTCAATTCTCAAAAGCCTTTACATCAAAAATCTCTTCATATTGCAATAAACTTCTATGGAATAGAAAGACAGTGTCAATATCTGCAAAACAGCTTAGTCGACCAGCAATACACAATGGTTTGGGGCTACATAACATAGATATTTTTCGAATACAAAAGACTGCAAACCTGATAATAGCCAGCCTCAGACATTTCCCAGAACTCCAGTATCTAATACAAATAATACCCACAGACAAACCTCCACCTTCACATTGCTATCTATCATCAGTTATAAACCAATTCAGAATCACACATACTCAAATATCACTGCAAACAACTACAAAATATTCATATTGGCAGATATATGCAATGATCTACCCGGGCTATACATCAGATATTTCAACACAGATGCTCGGAATAAACAACCGGCAGCTGCTTAAAAAATTTAAAAAATGGTCCATGGAGCCCAAATTCTTTGATTTCCTCCTGAAACTAAATCTATATGCTTTGCCAACATCATATTTCTTAAGATACAGACGATTATATACAAAAATAGACCCCTTCTGCACGCTATGCCACCAAGCAGAAGAAACTCAACAACATCTGTTTTACATCTGCCCAGCATTAAACAACATTCGGCATGAAATAACAAATATATACAGAAAACCAAACATCTCCCTGCAAGATATTATCAGTCCATTCAGCAGAACATCCACCCCAACAATCCGAGCAGCAACCTTCGTACTTTATGCATTTTGGTGCACACGATGCACATTTGCTTTTGGCAACAATACAAGGCGGCATCCATCAACTTTTCACAACAAGTTAGCACAATTAAAAACCAGAGACAATAAAATAGCACACCCAGACATTTTCGCGGCTACTTGGTCACTTGTAAAACAACGGTCAAATCTCTAATAGTTCTGCCTTTCCTCAATAATAGACTTAACAAGAAAACAAGAAAATGGACAGCAAAAATCCATGAATCAATAAAGATAACTTAGGCTAAACAATCCATCGCTCACCCGGTATATATATGTAAGAACTTGGAAAGAACAATATATATAATCCTCGGAAATATCAGTGTAAATGCATGTATATAAAAATTATTAATGTAACCTGTTTTCTAGATTGAATAAAGTTCCCCTTTTTGAAACATAATAATAATAATAATAATAATAATAATAATAATAATAATAATAATAATAATAATAATAATAATAATAATAATAATAATAATAGGAGTGCGAATGCGCCAGCTGATTTGGTGATCGTAGATATCGGTAGGCTAATTATATATTTCTAGTAATAATAAAACTAAAAAATTTTTTATTTAAAATAAACCGTATTGACTCTAAGCAACCCAATATTCAGTATATATAGTTTTTTAAACTTAAGAAAACTCCGACGAGGAATTTGAGTGCAAGCAGTTTTTTTTACTCCAATATGGCGATCTCTTTGAACGCAGCTAGCATTTCTTATGCTGACGCAATCAAAGCATCCACTAAAAAAGGAGATTTTCCTCAGAACATGGAAAAAAATCAAACTCCAGTTTCAAGAATTTGTCGTTCAACAATGAATGATCTAATGAAACTAGATGTGATTTCAGAATCTGATCCATTACCAGTTAACGTAATAGAAGAAGAGATCTGGACTAATGAAAGTCTAATAAAAATTTCTGAACGCTTTAATACAACCATCCCACGTGACCTATTTATGTCATTTAAATGTTTCTTTACTGTCCGGTCTGTTATCCTTGCAATTACAGATATAAATTGTTCGCTGTATAGATTTCCTAAGGATTTGATATACAAATAATTTATGGGATTCTATATTGCGCATTTCAGATCATCCAAATCCTCGCTATCTTGCTATTGAATTCTATAGCGAAGAACAAAAAAACAAATTTGATAAAACAATTAAAATGTTAGGGAAATATGCTTTAGTAAAAGTTAATCAATATAGAGAAAATTTTATTACCGGCACAATCAAAAATACGTACTTTAACTATACAATAAACGACCTCAATAAATTAATGCAACCGTTTGGAGTTGTTGTTGCCTTTCAACCTATATATTTAAAAGAAACTCCAATACCAATCTATGGAAACAGTTATCATTTTAAAGTTAAATTAAATCAAAACGTAAATCCAAATGATATTCCCACTCTCATAACCGATCACGAAGCGAGGCTACTCTTAATAATTCATGGACTTAAACTGCAATGTTTTCACTGCAAACAATGAGGGCATATTATAAATGCATGCCCAAAACTTAAATGTAAACACTGTGATATGAGAGCAACCTCAAGTCATCAATGTGGAAATGCACCAGCAAATAACACAGATTTCACTCCTCAACCGATAAGTGAATCAACTACAATTTTCTATCAAAATAATCCAATTAATGACGGTGTAACAGACGATCTAAACATCACTAGAGAGCAATCAATAAATGACAAAAGTGAATCAACTTTACCCAAAAATCAATCACGGAATGACGAGGATAAACCAGTGTTACAAGAAAATAGCCCATCTCAACAAGAAATATTAAAAAGTGATTGCCAAAATCACAAACAATTAAAAACACCCCTTAAAAAATGTCGCAAGATATTATAGACTATCTGGTGCCTTGCCTGCCATGTACAGACCCGAAAATAAATGACACTGCCAACTGAAAACCAGGCAAACCACGAAGCAAACGAAGCAGAAAAATGCAGCAGCGCCTATTGATCTTAGTGAAGATGATATGCCCCAGACATTAGATCATAAAAAAAAATAAGAAAAGCAAATATGAGTTCAATGGATACCGAGTTTGAATACACTTCAGATGAAGTCCTTAGCACCAATAAAAAAGCAAATGTGCAAAAATTATCACAGGAGGGAGGAAGTAGAACCTCCAGACATAAAAATTCTTTGTCATAATTTGTGCAAGTTATCTAAACTATATAAAATTATAATCTAATTACTACATCAGGTGTGTTCTGTTTTTATTGAGTGAAACTATAATGAATATAAAAATAGCATCATTAAACATCCGTGGATTAAACTCACCGGAAAAAAACTATCAATTAATAAAATGGCTTGAAATTATACAACCTCATTTGCTAGGACTACTTGAAACAAAAATTTATAATAAATCTCAGATTAATCCATCTAACTATCTTAATAATCAAGGATACTCAGCATTCTCCCAAACATCATTTTCACCCTCAGCAGGAACAGGAGTAGTAGTAATGAAAACCTGCCCCTTCTATTCATTCAAAATAATATATATAGATACACACATATTAATTATAACATTATATGATAAAACAGTTACATTGAATGTAGCATTTGTTTATTTACCTCCAAATCACACAGTAATTAATAAAGTCATTCAAATTATAAATTCCAAAATAGCATCCTCATCACATCCATTAATTTTACTTGGTGATTTCAACATGTCATACAATGAGTTTGTCACAAAATGGTTGCACTTACTAGCCATACCACTCATGAGTGGAGAAGGCTATCTCCCACAGAATTCAGTAACATTTAATAATGGCAGGTTTTCATCATTAATTAACCTGGTCTTCTACTCACCAGTGTTACATCACATGATCAGCCTAACAATAAAAAACTCATCATTATCAGATCATTCTGCAATTATTGTTTCACTAAAGAATGATTTTATATACAGATCAATAACATCTATTGGAAACACAATTAGAGTGCTTCTTCCATGTCGAACCCCAGAATATTTATTCTCAGAAATATATATATATCTCTTCAAACTTCGAGACATTGAAATGGATCCAGTGCAAACTTGGATTGCCTTTGCTAACATTATTTCATATACAATTGATGTCATAACAAGGGCTACCCCAGCCCTTTCAAGGTTTCTAGCTCTTGTAGATAAAACACACAAAAGAATCACAAACAGTACTACAAATAAACAAGGCTGTTCAAATGTGATTGCCCTGAAGAAACTTTATAAATCAGTCTCTGAAGAACTTAAAGAATACCTGGCAATTAAAAAAAGAAAGCTCTTTTTGACACAGACACACACATGGTCCAGACACTATATTCGCTGGGCATTGGGACAAAAGCCATCAACTCGCATACCAACAGCAATTAAAATACAAGAAGATATAATTTCCGGTTACAACATGTTGCTACCTCTCTACACACATTTCAAATCCAAACTTCAAGAGAAGAAAAAATTCAGCCGTGTGCCATTTTTTCTCGGTGAGCCAGAAGAAGATAAAGTATTTACTCCCAAAGACTTTATTCAAAAATTAGCATCAACCCCAAACTCCAGTCATCCAGGAATGCATGGTATACCTTGCTTTGTATTCAAGCATTTAGGAAATTTTATTGCTCAGTATCTGTGTAATCTAGCAAACTTTCTAACAAAAAAGATCCATCATATACATGAATTATACCCTATTTTACTAGTACCATTTATCAAAACACATGAAAAAATAACCACACTAAACAATCTAAGGCCCATATCAATGAGCTCTCTGGGTATCAAACTGCTGGAGTCAATCATTAAAGACAAAATAGAACCCTATATTACACCTATACTATCTAAAATGCAGTTTGCTAAGAAAGGCTCATTTACAATGCAAGTAGCCTTTCTATTCAAAACAGTTATTGATTGTGTCAGAAATAATAAAAAATATAGTCCAGTTATAATCCAACTGGATATAAAATCAGCATTTGATATGATTCCAATTGAACTCCTTGTTGAAGCATTAGCAGACACAACAATACCAAGATCCTTAATATATTTAATCACCAATCTGCTATTAAGTCGAGAAATACATATTACACTTAATGGTAAGAATTCCCCCTCTTTTGTACCTTACTGTCCAATTCCACAAAGTTCACCACTAAGTGCTCTTTTTTTTTTTTACTTTCTATATCAATCACTTACTGAATATGATAGAAAAAGAATTATCAGGCATATACATACCTGGTCTAAAAGCAAACATATCATGTATTGCCTACATGGATGATGTCTCGATATTTTTAACTTCTAAAAAACAGATCCCAACTCTATTGAAAATTCTTAATTCATACACTAATAAATACAAGCTGGAGTTTAACATGGATAAATCTTCTACGTGGTCAATATATACAGGACAATTTCACACACAACATTTTAAAGGAAAACCCAGCTCTTTTGTGGGATTCCCCTTCTATTTGAGCAATCTAGAAATGCGTCGACAAATACAAGACAAAATTAAAAATAAAATAGAAAATATAATTGATTCACTTTCGCTGTATTCAAAAGTATCCCTGTTTAATCTATTAATTATGACTTGAATCACATACTATTCTCCAATAATACTATACACTAAATCTTTTACTAGTAAAATAAACTCGTTATGTAGAAAGTTGCTGTGGGGAAAAAAGATTGTTTCGGTTTCACTAAAACGTATTCAAGCTCCTCTAATACAAAATGGTTTAGGACTACATTCAATACATATTTTTAACATTCAAAAGACATTAAATGTCATTTCTGCATGTGCTTATTTATTTCCATACATGAAAGTGTTCTTCAAGATTACCCCAACAGATAAACCACCACCAACCAACGGATATTGGAAAACCTTGCTTACACTAATTCTTAACATTCCAAACATTATTTTTTCACCACCTCAAGATAAATTTAAATATTGGAATGTATACCAGATAATTTGCTCTCCCCTAAATGATAAAATACCAATTTTAAACATTAATAATAGACAACTAACCTGAAAATTTAAATTCTGGTCATTAGAACCCAAATATTATGATTTTCTACTCAAATTAAATCTTGAAGCATTGCCAACATTACACTTTTGTAGATATAGAAGGCATTACATAAATACAAAAGACATATGCTGGTTGTGTTATAGAGAAACTGAGACACAAGAACATTTTCTTTTTACCTGCCCTGTATTTGATAATATTCGTTCATCCATACCATCATTGTACAAACAAAGAAATTGTGACATTCAAACCCTTTTACAATCATTTATTAAGGGTAGCTACCCACATATTCGAGCAAGTACTTTTATATTGTTTTCACTATGGTGTACAAGATGCTCCTTCATGTACAACAGTTTAAGGGATGAAAAAATTGTATCCCAAAAGATGTACACAGCCACTTGGTCAATATTACAACAGCGCTCAAAATTATAGAGAGAAAAAAAGAAAAAGAACTAATAAAAACAGAACTAAGAAGAAGAAGAAGCAGAAGCAGAAGAAGAAGGAGGAGGAAAAAATAAAAAATTATTAGCTTATATACCTTGCCAAACCATTATCTGAGCTAACCCACATAATTAATCAGGTTTAATCTTCTTTTCTAATTAATTAATCTTTTTTAAATTATATTAATTCTAGCATTAATTATCTAATCAATTGACTGGCTTACTGATTATAGTAAAAACAACACAATCCCTTCTTGATTAGACAATTTACAATATTGTTTTAATCTTTGATTGGATCATAATTTTATGAATTTAAATAATTTTAAAAAATAATTCCATACAATTATTTACAATTCAATTTTCTTGTTCTTTTTTTTCTTTAACTAATTAAATTAATGTTTTAGTTCCGATTATTTCACAAAATAAATTTTATAATTTTTAAGTTACCTTTACACATTGTTTTCTTTTATTTTTATTACACCTTATAACATTTTGAATTTTGTAATTTTATTTAAAAAAATTTATTTCTGAATATTCTTAACATGTCTTTTAAATATTTCATGTAACACATATATTTACAAATGTTATACTAACATTATATAATAATTTTTTATAACACTGAAAATCATGTCTCAGCCATGTGGAAAGACCACATGGGCAACACCGAAATGAATAAGACATTATTCATTTCAATATATTATAAGTACCAGGTTAATATTGTATGTCATAGCATTTAAAAAAAAATAAAGATGTTTGTTGATCTTGTTTAGTTTTCATTCCACTTGATCTATGGATAATGGAGATGAAAAAGTATTAATGTTAACTAGATAACCATAGCAAGCAACCTAATGCCTTAAAATAATATTGCTTACTGCTAATTCTAGCATCAAATCCTAGATCTGTTGTGATTAATCTCAGAAAAAATATAAACATGTGAATAAATAAATAGATTTTGGAAATAGTTAAGTGAATCATAAAAAAAGATCACTTGAATAAAATCAATATTATTGTTTAAGTATTAAACATTTCAATTTTTGTTATTACAATCACCATAGCAACACCTATTATAAAATTAAATATTTTATGTTTCATATATGTTTGTTTATAAATTAATTTAGGGGAAAACTATTACTAATGTCTATTAAAATGTATTAAAATTGTGACATGAACTTTTTATTTGGTTTAAAATGAAAAATAATATTGAACTTGTAAAACAGGATTTTATTTTTACTGTATCCAATTATTTTAAAATCTCCATTTCACTTACTAATTGGAGGCAAATTTTCTCGAACAATTTTTTTACATCGAGTGAAATTTGAGTGATTTTCAACAGTCATCATGACAACAGTAGTGTCATCAAGAGTATCTTATAAATAAAATAGAGACACTATAATTTGACTTCTTGTAATTTTGTCATTGCCTAGAATGGATATGTTTATATCTGTCTTTAAAAATTTATCAAATTTTATTGTTTAAATGGTTAATTTCTAAAACTATGAAAGAATAAAATTTTAATTATCTCCCCATTCAATTGGAGCCAGTTCATTGATGAAATTCCAAGGGAGATGGCAAAATGTAAAACAAAAACCATTAAAATGTGAAGTCGGCTATAAAAAAATTCTGTTATCAAAAATCTAGAATTCCATCTATCTATTCATGATGAATGCAAATTCCAGTTATATATTATAATGGTCAGGGAAGAAACTTACTCTATCTGCCATACAGGGTGCCACCTGCTCATTTGAACCTAGAAAATTTATAATTGTAGGCAGATACTTCTTTGTAAGATTCCATTTTTATTCGACCAATATGCCCTAGTCACTAAGCTCAAGAAGTAGCTGAGATTTAATGATATATACTTTTAGACACATTTTTAATAAAGAAAAAAAGATAATAAAATAAGTCACTGCCAGTAATAATCACACAAACATTTATTTATGTACATATATAAAATAAATTTGAGGAATAAATTATTTAACATTGCTTTAAGTTTTATTATTATTATTTTTAACTTTAAGTTTTAATATCTTGATAAGATTGCCTAGATGGATATTTTATACAATTTAATAATTTGATAAATGCAAATATGCTACATAGATTACACATTTATATACTCGATTCTTTCTTTTAACTCCAGGCTACAAGTTTACATACAAACCAATGCCAGTTTATTGATATACCGATGTGATCAATGCAAAATGAAGATGTTAGCATACAAAAAAACATGCTGACAGGAATGCACATCTGTAGCATGGTACCATTGGAAAAAAGAGAAAGACCCTTGTTCAGTACAGGAATATGCATCTGTCTGGCAAGGTAATCATTTGGAAAATATATATATTAGATATGCTCTATAATGGGGAATTGAGATCTTGGCCATCTTACTATCACTACCCAGAGCATAAGGAGATCAATGGCACAGGGATACATCTACATCCATTGGCAATGCAATGGATACACTTTTGACTATGCGTTCAATTGGGTATAGTGCCCTGATGCTAATGTGGTACATAAAATACCTGCACATCCATCCACCAGCACTGATTCAACTATGAGACAAATAGTCTGAAATTAACCCATTTAAACTATCATAATCTTATGAATCTATTCAGCCATTTATGCCCATTTTAAAATTTAATAGAAGTTAATAACTTAGTTAAACAAAACAACAAAAAACATAAAATAAATTATAACAGAAAAGTGAAAAATGGAAATGATTGATTAGCAAACTTAATACATAAAAAGATTATTAACTGATTTAGAGTCCTATTGCTGGTCAGATAAGAGTTCACTCAGTTACATTTTTTATTTACAAATTAAACACTTATTGAAGAGATATTTAAAAGTTTCAATTGATAAAAGTTCATACTTTCTGCGGTAGATTTGAAGCCCATCTTGTCTATGATGCATTGCATCCATCCATTTAATATTTCTATCATTTCTGGGAAGACTGGTCCATTATTTGCTGCCTTTCAGTAATCAACAATTTGGGAGGCTGCCTCAGCTGGTGCAAATAAAGGAAACTGAATCTCTTATGAGACTGCTACATTATGGAGTCTGCACAATAGCTGTTATTCATAGATTAATAGTCAAATTTTTTATTAAATTTAACTATTTCATCTTTTATAATTTCTGGACTCTTATCACAAATCCTCCAGGTCGATCACACATGACATCATTTGTTCTTATTGGCCCTGATGTTTTCCTTTCTGGCCCATGCATGACTTGGTTCTTGCATTGGTCAATTTGCTTCAGAGCAGGAAACACAATCTTTAATTTTTATCTCTTATCTGATCTTTCAATCATTTAAGTGCCCCAAGGACTAGTTTGTTTTACATTCAATTAATAGAACAATCATTTCCATTCACTAAGATTTAAACATGATTCTTTTAAATAGAAACTAATTAACATTTGTTTCTATTTTCTTTTATATTACTTTTTTAACAAAAATACTAAACTTCAGAATTTTCCTTTTTTTTTTTAAGTTTCTTTTAAATAATTTTTTTAATAGTTTTCCATCTGTGCGATTATATATATGTTTAAATAACTATTTTAATTTTCTTTTACATTTTTAAAAAATCAATTTTATTTATGTATTTCCTCCTTTTTATTTAATTTTAAAATAATGTAACAACATATGTACACTGTTACAGTATATATGGATATCATATTTCACATCAATGGATTTCATAAGATCGATTGACTTAACTCACGTGTAATATCAAGCAATCTAAATTTTACTTTCTTAATCTGGAAAGAAAAGTTAACATTTATTATTGACCTGGATATGGTTGAATTTTTGTCAATGAAAAAATTATCTTTATACATGATTATCAATGAAAATAAAAATAAAGCCAGTGATATATAATTTTGCATCAACTAAGTATCTATTGTTTTAAAGGCTTAGATACATTTATATGCTTAAAAGAAAATATCAGAATTTAAACATGAAAATAATTGAATTCAAATCCATGATAGTTATCATTCACACTCATTTTCTCTAATTAAAGGAAAATCATCTCTATGCACGAGGATCAGAAACTGGGAAGCAGAAGCTCGACAGACTAGTGAGTAAAAATGGACAGACTTTCACTTAGATGGTATGATTTCTATGTTTATCTATTTTTTTTTTTGTTGTTAAAAAGAAAGGAGAGTTTACATTTGTTTATATTTCATTTTAAAATTTAGGGTTAAATGATATATATACAATTTATTATAGAATTCATGAAATAAAAAGGTTGGAGAGATTCATTTTTGTTCTCATTATTTAAACTCTTACTGATGAAATAGGTTAATACGACCTGATGTTTTCAATTATTTAAATTTTTAATATATATGCCAGATTTAACTCAGGAATATTTGGATAGAAAAGGATTTAAATACAGTGGGTTTTACGTTCATTTAATTATTTAGGAATTACATTAATAAATAAATAAAGATCAATTTTTATTTGATTACATTTTTTTATTATTGTATATTCTCTTTGAAGTCTCAGGAGAATATTTCAAATCTCTCTCCTTCAGTTTTATATAGTATTATCATCATGTAACATATTTTTGGAGTTTCATACACATATTTTTTTATTATTATTTTTATTGATTCTATATAGTAATAGACTATCAATTAATTATTCATATATTAAAGAAACCTAGGATTGTTTATTTTTAACTGGTTACAATTTTATTGCAAACATCATTTGTCTGATCTGTTATATATATACACACACACATTATTATTACTGTCATAAACTTTTATTGTAAATCAATATATTTAGAGTTAATTTAAAATCCAGTGAATCTGTCTAATTACTTCTTTTGAATGTGCGAGATAATTTTGGTACTTAAAATTTGATCCAAGATCAAACACATTTTGATAAGTGAAATAGATTTAGATTCATGTATATTTTCTTATATATTACCATTACTCTTAGGTCCTATTAGATATAAATATTATATTTATCATTATATTGAAATATTTGTTTACTTATCTAAGTCAACATTACTGGTAGAAATAATTTTATTAGTTCAGAGTTGATTATTTATTTGATTATCTTGTCAGGATACAAAAATCTTAATAGATTTTGTTCTGTCATTAGTCAGAATGATCTGTCTTAATTACTTTTAAACTTCTTTGAAGTGGAGATCATAAATTTTATTGACTAGTATAACTTAATATTATCTTTGGCTTGAAGTATATAGATTTCATAATAAAGTTTAATCTAATGTTGCTCCTGATGAACCATTTTTTGGTGAATAACAGAGGGTATTCTAGGATTGAAGCAACATGCAGTCTGTGCATAGCCAAAGATGAAACCATCAGGCATATTTTCTCTCAATGTTCTTTTTTAAAATCAGCAAGGCAGAATATCACAGATAAAGTGTTGCCTGCTGATAGTACTATCTTATCAATTAATAATGCTATGACGAGTGGCAAATTCACCACGATAAGATTATCAATCTTCTTACTCCATGCTGTATGGTTAACAAGAAATCATTTCATATTTAAACAGGACAGTGCTCATCCATGGACAATATGCAAAAATATTATTAATAGAATAAAGAACAGGGACCATCTTCTGGCACCTGAGAATCTCTATGGAGACACTTGGGCACAACTCATGCCACTGGGTGAAGAGCCTCTTGCTCAGAATAATCTAATATAGATATCACTTATCAGTTGACAAATAATGACATTCAAACATAAACAGCATGTATGGATATAACTTGCAACCTGAAAGTACGATGTACCTTCGGATCACAAATATTGCCTTGACAAGGAGCCTGTTACCAGGATTAGGATTAAACTAATTTAATTTACTTGTAGAAATGATTTATCAAATGTAAGATAAAAAGATTCATACTGTAGTTGTATATATATATTTTCCTTAATAAAAACAAAAAAAACCCTGCCAATTATCATCATATATAGTTTAATTGTTATAAAATCCATTTTTATAATAGATAGATTGGAGATTTAAATAGATGAACAACATCAGTGATTGTAAGTCAGTAGGTATCCAATAGAAACCTATGGGATATTTTATATATAATGTGGTTGGGTACTGTAAAATATGAAATTATTTAATAGATTTATTAATAATAAATTTGTGTATTTTAGAACAAAATTTAAGCAATAATCATATGATCATTACTGTATGGAGAGTTTTGCCTGTCTTAAGCAATAATGGCATATTGATCTAATGTAGGGTATGAATGAAATGTTTATGTCATATTTAGCATTTTATTTAGAGTAGATACAAAACTGAGTAAGAGTTTATTTTATTTAAACATTATAAATATTGTGTAGTTTAGAAAATGTTCTCAAAATGTAATTATAATTATTTAGAAACTAGTTGATTTAAATAGAATGTCATTAAATATTAAAGTAAATTTTGCATTACTATAAATAATATTAGATTAGTAGAGTATGTTGGAATTTACTTATTTACTGATTCAAATTTATTTTTATTCAATTATCAATCAAAATAAATATCTTAAGCATACATCATTGTTTAGGGCAATGATATATGATTAAACTGCTTATTGCAGTTTACTTGGAATAGTGCATAGATTTGTTGATGTCTGAAGCGATGATCTCATTTGCTTTATTTAGTTTTAAATATAATCTGAATAAATTAGATTTTAATAGAGATTGTTAGTATTTTATGAGAATGTAGTAGACAATCTTAAATAATTATGTATGGGAAATATTGTTATTGCCAAGTATGACCAATAACTGAGCTAGATAATTTTACACAGGTTCTAGAAGACTTACTATTTGTTAATGCACATTTTGCTCTGTTGTAAATAATATAAATCTTAAAGGCATTTCTTCATGATATTTTATTTTCATACATGGTTAATGATAAGTGATTGTCTCAAAAACCTATAGGTCAATTTTTTTTGTTTTATGATAGATATTGCTGAACAAATGTAGAGAGGTAATGAAATAGAAAATCTATTATTATTGTTACAAAATAACTATCCAATGCTAGCCTATGATGATCATGTACAAGTGGCAGTTGTTACCAAATGCCAAATCAACTTTAAGGCTGTTATAAAGTGTCACTCCACATTTAGGCTAGATTTATATTATAATCAATATTCCATTATTAAACATAGACCAATGATTGGCTATGTTTTATTCAGATTATATTGATCATTTTCCCAGCATCATCATTTTTAACATGTTCCAATATATCTATATATACACAGAGAGATTGAGTGAATTATAAATCATAAATTAATCACTCTTAAAAACATCATTGTTTTTCAAATAACTGATGTTATTTTTCACATATATTAGTACAACTTGCAACAAATACTTTCATAACATATAAATAAATACATCACACAAGTATTAGCAGGGTAAAAGTTAAATTTAAATATGCCAATCATAATGTGAATATTCTGCTTTATTATCATTCCATATTCCATAATTTCCATTCTCAAAATCATTTTAGAAAATATATGAACTGCATATGATTAAAAATTGACATATTCATGTTTTTATTTTTTTTACTTTATGAAAATATGCTTTTTCCCAAATGAATATAAAATATTAAGTTTTTAAAATTATATTTTCATTTTTAAAATTCAGTAAATAAAATGTCCAAGAATGCCAAGTTATTATTATCTAACTTCAAATTTAAATGTCAAAAAATATTAAAATATATTATAATTTAAAATAATTTTTCAACATTCCCTTTTAAAGTATTTTTTTAGTAAATATTTAAATTAATAACACACACATATATAGAAACAGATGTTTGGAAAGATATTTTGAAATAAACTAATCATTTATAACTTAATAAGAACATTAAAAAAAAGAAACAATTTATGAAGTTAATTATTATATTTAAGTCATTTGACTAATACCTCAGTAAAACAATATAAAGAAAGTGATAATAAAAAATAGCTAATTTCAAATTGAAACTGACATAACAATAATAAAAACAATATACTGCATAAATTGATAATGATGACAATAATAATGATACTAGAACAGTACTTTGGAAATTTTAAAACATGACAAAAATGATGCTACCGCTTTCATAAAAACTGAATAAACTTAAATAGAAATTAGTTAAAATATATGGTAAGAAAAAAAAGTGTGATTGAATACCAATAGTAAATAAACATTCTGATAGCAATAAAAAAATCTACTGAGAGAACATATAATAAAATTTCTATATAAATATGGAGGGTGGGGGGAGCTCACAAAAATATTTGTGAAAATAGTAGCCCTTCAGGCACTTATTATGGTTATATTGAAAATAAAGATAATAAATTTAAGTAATTATTTTTGATATACATCTGGGTCTCATTTTATGTGGTAGATAGGTTCCTTAGAAAATGCGCACAAAAAAAAATCGCACAAAATAGACTTAGCTTACCTTGAAAAATGGAGGATACATACTGTAATTTTCAAAAATCACGTAAAAGCAAAGCAACCATGTAAAATTACTTTAAAATTTGCATAAACAAATAAGGAAATAAACATATGACTAATAAAAAATTTCAAATTTAAAAAAAAATGATACAAGACAAACTTTTTTTTATTAACTACAGTATTTAATTTATTCAAAACAATATATTTTTATGCGTAATTTACAGTATTTTACATTTTTCATACATATACAGCATTTTAATCATTATCACTATTTGATGATATGCAAGTTCATTTGTGACATCAGATTCATCACAAGAGGAAATACAACTAGCACCAACCTCATTTTTTAAAATTGTTCTTATAGTATACTTGCCCAAACCAAAATGTTTTTTAATCACTATTGTTCCTTCACATTTCGCTAAGCGATCTAAAATTGAAATTTTTCTTCACAAAGAAATTCATTTTCTTGGGTGTTTTTTCATTTTTCATAAATGTACAACATTTTAATCATTATCACTATTTGACGATATGCAAGTTCATTTGTGACATCAGATTTGTCACAAAAAGAAATACAACTAGCACCAATCTCATTTGTTAAAATTGCTCTTATAGTATACTCGCCCAAACTAAAATGTTTTCAATCACTATTGTTCCTTCACATTTCGCTAAGCAATCTAAAATTGAAAATTTTCTTTCCAAAGAAATTCATTTTCTTGGGTGTTTTTTCCTCTCCATTAGGGTAAACTAAAAGTTTAAAATAAAAATAAGAACTTAGACTTATGATAATAAAAAGATGCCTACTCACAACTGTTGAGAAAAATTTAATTAAAACTAACAATTAAATATTAAATTCTTATTTCTGTATTTAATTTTTTAATTTTCAATTCTGTTTAAAAATCAAATTTCATTGTTTCACATCACATTAATTTCAGATCACATTACGTAATTTTTAAATTGTTAATTATAATTAAAAATCAGATTTTAATTTTTAATTGTCAAATGTAATCATGCCCACCGCTGTTACTCACCTTTTAATATATAAACTTGCGGATACTAAATGATTAATTGATTGTGTACTCTTTTTTTAAAAAGTAAAAATAGAATGTGATTTAAAGTGCAAAAACAACAACCTGCATAGTATAGGCATCTATAATGTTTGAACTGATTTGATGTGTGGATACAAAATGAGGAAATCCTGATTTTAAGTGAATTATGAACTTCTTAATTGCGTAAAATGTATTACAGTACTATTATAAAGAAATGAAAATATTGAAATTATTAGATGGAAGTCGAACTCCGATAATGTACTATTACTTTAAATATGACATGTGAGTGTGCAAAATTTATAATATTTAAAGTAATAGCACATTATTGGAGCTCGACTTCTGATCTAATAATTTTTATCGCATAAAAGAAAACTGCATACAAAGATATCAAGAAAAAAACATAAATTGTATAACTTCAAAATCACATTAAAAAATCTGCATAAAATGAGACCCGGGTATATATGTAAAATGATAATTTTACCATTTAACAGAATTGAAAATAAAATTAAATAGTATGATTAATCTATATACTTACATTAGTTATGTGTGTAGTTTTATTTTGAAGGCCTTAAATTAGAAATGGCTAAATAAAATGATAAAATCAAATTTTCTATGAAAGTTACAAAATAAATTTTTGGATTTTACTAATTTATAAAACTTGTTAAATTAATTTTGATTTTGCATTTTTAAAAATCACCATTCTGGGATTGAAAAAAAATCAGCATGTGTAAAAACACTATAAATATCAGGGAGAAATAATACAGATAAAACAATTTTTTATATTGACCATGCACTAAAAAGCAAATATTTTTTTCTTCAGCTACAATTGTTTTTTTTAGATTAAACTTGTACTAAAAGCATTGGGGGGGGGGCAGAAATTGATTAAATCAATAATGGATTAACTTAATTAATTTCTGGACTCCCCCCATGCTTTTATTTCAAATTAAATTTTAAAAACCCAATTATGGTTGAAGAAAAATTTTTTTTTGTTTTTTAGTGCATGGTTAATAAAAGCATTAAATAAATAAAAAAAATATATTGATTATTTTTAAGTTTGTATTCTTAAGAATTTTATAACCACCCTTTTGTTAAGAAATTCTATATATTAATTCAAATTTGCAAAATTATCTATAAATATTCTAACGTCTTTTAAAAAAATATTTATTATTAGAAAAATTGTTCATATTGAAGTTTTAAAATTCCAAAAAATCAGAATGCCAAAAATGTGAATGTTTTTTGATTTGATATTTGTGTCTTTTATTTGATATATGTTGATTTATTTCTTATTGTATATATTTAAACAAAATTTAATGTTAACACTTTTAATCCATTATAAGTTAAGGTATGAAAGATGATTTCATATTTTTAATCACCTATATACACATATATTATTATGTGCACATACTAAATATGATATATACCAAGGGCTATACCTTTTAACTTATAGCAAAAATATCTAGTGATATATGGCAGAGTAGCAAAACTTATTTATATATACCAACTATAAGTATCCAGTCAATTTAAAGTAAGATATAGTCTTACATTTTCATTTTATTTTTTTCACTTAATATTGATGTCTTTTATTCAATATGTATTCATTTATTTCTCATTCAATATATTTAAACAGAATTTAATGTTAATACTTTGGTCCATCTTAAGTTAAGATATGAAAGACTATTTCATATATTTAGTCACTTATATATATATGTATTTATTATGGACACATACTTAATATGATAAATACATAAGGTGTACATCTTTTAACTTAGAGCAAAAATATCTAGTTATATATATGTCTAGTGGTAGATATATCAACTATAAGTGTCTAGTCAATTTAAAGTATGATATAGTTTTACATTTTCATTGGCATAATAAATGAAAATGTAAAAATATATTGTATTTTAAATTGACTGGACACTTATAATTGATATATATGACTAAATATTTCTGCTTTAAGTAAAAATGTATACACCTTATGTATATATCACATTTAGTAGATGTACATAATAATATATGTGTATATAATAAACTTAAAATATGAAATATTCTTTTAAGTGAAACTGCAGCATTTTAGAAATGTTATTTACTCAAAATATTGCAGAAAATCCATTTTAAATAATGATTTATTTACTTACTAATTATTATTTATTTTAAAAGAATAATTCTAGTTTTAATCAAATCATTAAATTGAAACAAACTATAATATATATATATATATTGTAACAGTCCAGACAATAATGTTGAAAAAGAGTCACATCTGACTACAGTCAGTCATAGGGTCTTCATGTAGGGTGCTGGAGATGGTGCGATGAAATGCATGACCCATGATTACACCCACCATCAATAGACTAGCCCAATATTTTTTCATTAAATATAGATGTAATCTGGATCAGTTGACCTACATCTCACTATTGTCTTTCAGGTTGTTGCCTCAGTATTTGAACTAGGAAGAATTTGCATTCACCTCTCTTAACAGGGATGTGCATATGCAGATTTACAATTAGACTACCTCCTCAAAGTTACTATTACTGAATGGCCATTATTTAGAATTCCTCTACTATAGTTACAAAATAGTGGTGTGCGTGAATGTGCAAGATGTTGGCTACATGGATGAATGCAACAGTCAGTTCAATAAAGCAAAGACACTATAACAACTTAACAAATTTAATGGTATTTATTTTATAAATGAGAAAAATATGAAAACATTAACAAAACTTAATTAAGTCCAAAATTTTAATGATATTTACAAATAATAATAATAATAAATAAATGTACACTTGAAGTTTATTTGTCAGCAACGAGCATCTATCACACAAGCAATTTAATAATTTAAAGTTTCCTATCTCCTATAATCCCAATGATAGAGGCTCATAACACAGACATTGTTGTATACTGAATAATATTAATAATAAAAATGAAGTTTTATTTTAATACATCTGAAGCTAATTAGCTAAATTAGTATTGACATTCATTATAAGTGTAGCTTCGGGATGTAATTCCAGTGTTTGTGGATTGACTTATCTGAAGACCTCCCTTTCAATTATCATGTAAACAACAAAATAATTATTAATATTATAGAAAAAGCAGATCTGTTCAGAAAGTTAATCATTCATACCGAATATAACTTAAGTAATATTGTTAGTTCACTAAACAACAAAAATATAATTCTGTATCATTGAGTGTGTGATATTAATATTTAAAAGTGAAAGTCACCTTCAAAATTCAAGTAAACAGTCATGAACAAAAGTCAAATACTTGGGAAGGGAAATCAAACCTAGATTTTATTAAAAAAAAGATTTCAACTAACTTCAGCCTTCTCGCCCTGCTCTTCTTGTGTTCTCCCAACTTGGACTTTCCCAGAATGTCAAAACATACCGTTTCATACTTCCATATGGTAAGAATGAAATAATAAAGCTAATAATACATACATAGATAAAATACAAAAAAATCATAACACGTAATAAGATATATTTCATGAATCAATAAATCAAAATTTATGAGTCAACATAGTCCTTCTTAAGTCATAGTTCATACAGTTCAAGTACTTATCTCCACATGGATATGGGTCTTTCAATGCTCCCCTTGAATGGCAAGCTTTGAACAATTCTGCATCAGCCATCTATGGTTTTCTTCCATTCCTGGTGTAAACATTCCATGCTGTACAAATGAAGTCTAATAGGTGCCTCAACTGTAGACAATAAGGTTACTAAACTCTCATGGTTTCAGGGCCAATGCTCTCACCAACAACGATTGATCACTCCAGCCAGACCACATTGTGTTATTCCGATATATATAGATTTTTCAATTAATTAAAATTCGCAGTTAAAGAAAAATATTTCCCACATACTAAAAACAATTATTCCATCACCTGTGGTACTGACTATGCATATTTTCCTTTTTAGCTTTTCAGTTAATCAGATGTTCTTACTTCAATCTCTCTTTTCTTCTTTTATATGTTTGAAATGCTCTTCTTTAGATTTATGCCATCTTTCTGAATTTATTTACTTGTTTGATCCATATTAAAAATCTTTCTTTTTGCCTCTTTAAATCTCATGCAAAAAAAAAAGACATTTATGAAATATAAAACATTTCACACAAAAGTGTTCATTTTATATGGTATTTGAATTTTTTATTTCAATGGAACTGGCTTTCCCTAGTGAGCATATTATTTTGAAGAAGAAAGGTTGTAACTTCATTTTCTTTTTACAGCTGGTGTTCTTTCTGTTTCCTTGTATATGAAGCATTTCATTTTCTTTATATTTGTGATATGTGTCCATTGTTGTCTTTATAAATATATTGTGGATAGTCGATTCAAAAAATTAAGTTATGCATTATTATTTAATTCTTACATTGGTACAGTATTTGATCTTTGCTCATTACTGTAGCTATGTTGTCATCATTTAAGTAATTGTTTTATGTTTATTGATGAAGTACAAGACACTTAACATATAATGCTTATTATCATACATAAATGTTTGTATTGAATTCTGTTCAGTGTTTAATTTTACTTGTTCTAACAATTTGTGGGGTTATTTTGTTTGTATACATATATATGTGTGTGCCAGTAATCCATGACTTACTGTTCTATTATCTCATAGCATTAATACGCTATGTATATATATATATGCATCCATTTATTTAAGCTTCCTAAGTAGTATGCTAGAAAATCTAATAATTTAGCCAAATATAAGTCTTGACTAAGCATAATTCATTATGTCAGCTGTGGTGTGATTTTAAGCTGCCTTCACTATCTCGAAACCATGGTTTAAAGGTTGGAGACAATTTGAAAGAGATATTAAATTCTATCTCAGCATTTGTGTAAACAAAGCTTGATTGTGGGCTATTGGTAAAGCTCCATTTAGTGATCATTCAATGCAAGCTATAACAAGTTACAAAATTTATAATTTGTTTTGTTTATATATATATCTGTTGTGTGCACATTGTTTAGAAAGATTGTAATTTTTTTGAACATCTTTTATATTTAACATCAATATTTGAAATCATTTGCCCACTGCTCTTTATTTCTGAAAGTATTAGGCTAACTTAAATATGTTATTGCCAAATTGCATGGCCATTGCTTTCTAAGATGTGTCTCAAAATTAAAACAATTGTATTTTTTATCTGATTAAGAATTACTAATAAAAACTGCACTTATAAATTATCTTGCATTAAATATAATAAATAATTATTTTAAAATTTAATTTTAGTTTTAATCAAATCATTAAATTGAAACAAGCTATGAAAACATATATATATTCCTTGTATGCATATTGTTTAAAACATTGTAATTTTTTGAACAACTTTTATATTTGACATCAAAATGTGCAAAATTTCAAACAGACACTATTCTTTATTTCTCAAAGTAATTAAGCAACTTAAATATGTTATTGTCAAATTGTATGACTGCTGTTTACTAATGAAAACTGCTCTTGTAAATTATATTTTTATTAAATATAATAACTATTTATTTAATACCAAAGACTTTCTCTTTACTGGTTAACTGTAATATTCACATAAATGTTCTGGACATTTATACACAAAATGTAGTCTATATATTTTAAATTTAACTTTGATACTGAAAACATGCTAAGCATGTATAAAAGCTAAATTTAAAATATATAGACTACCTTTTCTACATAAATATCCAGAACATTTATATGAGTATTATAATTGTAAATATTTATTTTAAAATTTAATTTTAGTTTTAATCAAATCATTAAATTGAAACAAACTATGAAATGAAATATATATATTCCTTGCAAACATATTGATTAAAACTGCTCTTTATTTCTGAACATAATTATCCTAAATTAAAATATTAAATTGAAAGAAAAAAAACCTTTATACTGTCCTCTTGTAAGTTTTATTTCAAACAAATCAAAGTTCTAAGAATAATTGTTAAATGTGATACATGAAATTATTGAATATTTTAAATATTTTCCTACTCTCTCCAAATGAATAAGGCTGGTATAATTTAGTTATAGATTATATTGAATAAAAATATATTAACTCTTGATTTTAAAATTTCATTTTAACTTGAAAAAAAAAGATAAAAACTTAACATCAAACAAACTGATTTTCTAACTTCAATAAAAACATTTAAAAATAAATTTTATGGAGGTGTAGAGGACTAATGAAGGCACTCAAATTAATGCAGTGCCAAGTCTATTTTGTACTAAAAAATTGGTTTGTGAAATCTATAAACTTGACTAATATATAAAAGATACATTGTAAGATTATGTAGTAACTGAAACAGTTTGACCTATAATCAGATTTTAATAAATGTAATATGTTAAATGCACTATGTTTCCAAATTGATTTTTTCTTTAAAAAAATAAAGAGTTTAAAATTACAATTGATTTTAAACAAATGCAAAAAGCTAAATGGATGGATGCAGAATTAGATCATATTTGATTAAATTATGCTGATGTTACTAATTTCTTCAGCTAATTAGAAAAATATCAATACCTAATAAATAATTATTAATTAAAAAGCAAGCAAAAACTCTAATTTTGTACACAGATCAAAATTGTTGATATGAAGACAGAATTAAACTATATAAAATTAAAACTGTCTTTAATAAAAAGAGTGTGCATATTTTAAGTATATAATTATGTAATGCATTATGATGGTCAATTTATTTTAAGGCTTGTATTATTATTAAGACATAGCTATGCAATAATTTTATTAAATAATATTTGTTTTGTCAAACATCTGTCATATGCTTATTTTTTTAAAATATTTAATCTTGTGCTTGTTTTAACTCATTTGACCATGTAGATTCTTTCTTTTGTTATAAAACCAAATTTCAGTTAGTTACTATATAAACTGTTAACTGATAGCAATGTAATGTTTGATATTTGATCAAATAATTAATCCAGATGATCTTGTTATATTGATTCTAACATTTAAAATATGTGGGTATGATTTTGAATTTCAGATAGATGAATTCAGTTTTTGAGTTACAAATGAGTAAAAAGACAAAGAAAATAGTAATATCTATTACACCCACACCCATATATATATATATATGTATGTATGTAACAGTTAAATACAAGTATATTGTCTATACTGAACTTAATATAATTAAAAGGAATTGAATTCAGACTTTCAAGCTCCCCATAGCTAGTGAATCCATCTTATACAATTGATACACATGACTACATACATATGAAAAAGGTAAATGATCTCCAATATACATATTTTGTGCTGAACCAGTACTCATCAGTTGGTCCATATTGTCATCTTCCATACAAATATATAATCAGTGTTCAGTTTATAGTAAGACAGCCAATTTTCAAACTTTAATGGACAGGCTTTAATCTTCTCCACCTCTAACTTTTCAGCCATTCATATCATTGAAAATTTGATGATGAAATGTTCAAATCCCTTGCTGATGCCAATTTTATTGTCATATCCATGTTGTCTTTAAGTCACTCTCATCCCTCACATATAGGACCTTAATATATCCATTTAAATGCATAAAAGTGAATATATATAAACAAAAATACCCACAAAGGAAAATATGTCAAGTAATATATATTTATGCTATAAACACATCATTGGATAAAGTTTAGCACATCTACTTACAATGCTTATGTTCAGACATTTAAATATAGATTGAAGGAATTGGAAAAAGTTTTAGGTTATAAGCAAGTTTTCAGCAAGAAGCCAAATAGCAAGTGAAATGAATATCTAATACATATATAAAATGTATGAACTTTATTTTTGGGTTATAAATTTCCAAAAACATCAAGAATAAAATAAATTATTTCTGCTTTAAGTCATTCAAATTCTCATCAAATAAAAAACTTATGACACAGTTTATGTGAGTGAATGAATAAATAGATAAATAAGAAAAGGAATATAGAGATAGAGAAGCGGAAAAAATATAGATAGAATTTATACAATATTTCCTTAAAGCCAGAACTTACACAAAACTCAAATTTCAAAAACAAACATGACATAACACAAAAAATATTTATGTTTTACACCCACACAAATGACAGACTAAAGAATATGGTGTTGATTTCCCATGTAAAACTGTATTCTGAGTTTTTCTGTTTTGAAATTGAATGATAATATATGTGCCCAATAAATTGCAAGGTAATTCATCTGTAATACTTTTAAAGATTTCTAAATTTTATTTTAATATATTTGCATTAACGGAAGATACCAAATGCAGATAATTCAGATTTATGCCCCAATAAATTCGTATTGTTATCAAGAAATAGAGGATTTTTATATCAATATATAAATTGCTTTTAATCAGACCAAATAACAATTCAAAATTATTATGGGAGACATTAAAGTATTGAAAGATGAAAGTGTTGGGTAAATTTGGTTATGTTGATAGAAATGAGAGAAAACAGACACTTGTGAAATTCACTGGAAAAGAAAAACTGTGTATTATGAATTCGTTTTTTTAAAATAGTATATGGAAATGGAAGCATTCAAATGAAGGTGCAGCAGAATTTTATTATATTTTGACTAACAGAAAATATGTATTTTAAAATTGTAATATTCTTAATAGATTCAACACAGAAAATGATCATCAATTAGTGAGATGTAAGATACATGTTAATGTAAAACTAAAAAGATAAAAATTATTATGAAAGTCAACATTAACATTTGATATTCTTAATTGTCAGAAAGATTTAAAATTCAAATTAGAACTTGCAAATCATTTTAAAATATTAACAGATTTTGAAAATGGTTTATAAAATTAAGAACTAAAAAACAAAAATTTACTAATAAATTTTCAAATGAGAGAAAAAAAAGAAGTAATGTATTTAGAGAAAAAAAAAGAAATATGAAAAATGTTAAAAATAATTATTTAATTAAGAAGAATTTAATATCTAGAGTTTTAATACATTGTACAGGCTTAAACCTGCATTTATATATGTAATATATGCGGGTTCGAACTCAGACTTTCACATGACCCACCACTAGAGTTTTTTAAAATGGTGTAAAAAAGATTTAATAATGATATAAATAAATATAATTGTGAATTGTCAGGTAAAGCTATAGAAGAAAATAAAAGTCAAATTTTAAAACACATCTTGATAGTGAAAAAAAAAAGTTATTTCTATAATAAGGATAAAAAAAAAATGAAACTACTATAAAAAGAGAGATGACATCATGAATATATATATATAGTAATAAGAAACAAGAAAACAAAGCATCTCTTACTCTTATAGTTGTTACATCTGTTGAATAACAGAATTTTAAAATAAAGAAATGAGATGTATAATTAAATCTATGAAGAAGAGAAAAGCTCCAGGAAGTAATGGAATTATTATTGATAGCTTAAAAGAAGTTGGGAAAAGTTATATACCAAACATTTAAATGATAATGATGTACCATAGATCAATCTTCTATCAGTACTTTGCAAAATCTTTACCAGATAATCACAACTCATTTACAGTTAATTTTGGATTTTAGTCAAGTAGAATAATAAGGTGGATTTAAAAGTGGTTTTAGTGTAATGGATGACATTCAAGTATTATGAGAAGTTATAAAAAGGACCAGTAAATATGAATTGTCATTATATTTTGGATTTGTAGATTATAAAATGGCATTTGCTCCTATAAATATTTCTACAATGATTAAAGCATTGGATCATCAAGATATAAAAACAGAATACTATCACATTCTGAAGAATATTTATTAAAATGCAATATAGTAATTATATTACATGGTAATATTAAAAAGATTGATGTTAAAAAAGATGATTTCATATCTCAAAACATTTTACAGCAATTTTACACCAAATAATTTGAAAATTAAAATGAAATGCTAAGGGAGTAAAAGCAAATTATTTAATCATCCAGTTCTTGCAGATGATGTGGTTGCTTTTTGTAAATAATACTCTAGAGGTTTATGAAATGTTACAAGAGTTATCAGATGTAAATAACAAAGTAGAACTAAGGATAACTGCTAAAAAACTAAAGTAATGTTTAATGGATTATCTCAAAAAAGACAATAAAGATTAATAATCATGAATTAGAAGAAATTAAAAGTATAAACAACTTAATCATATTATTAATATGGATGAAAACATTATGAGATTAATTATAGAATTAAACTTACATGGAGTGGTTTTGGTAGAAAAAAATTTAATATTAAAAAAATATGCCTATGTATTAGAATTTTTTTTAATAGATGTGTTTATCAATTTTTATTTATGGATTTGAGACCTGGACACTTGAAGAGCAATATAGAAACTTTAGATCATTTGATAAAGTATTGAAAGATGTATGTTAAGGGTAACAAAAAGGCATAAAAAAATCAAATAAATGGATGAGAGAACAAATAGGTAACAATGACACCATTGAAAAAATTAGAACAGATAAATTGTTGAAATTTTAAATTAGACCCCAAGAAATTGTAAAAGAGAGAAAAATGTGAGAGGAATGGATGATATCTGAGATGTTGTAAAGAAGAGAGATTAGAAAAACTGGATTGAGCTTGAAGAGATCTTTATCCTGAATTGTATTGAGAATTCTTGAAATAATGATCTTAATGACTGAATACTCAGAGTTCAACATATACTTTTCAATAAAAATTGTCTATTTTTCTTTGTCAATAATTATATAATAGAATATTGTTTCTCCATAAGATCACAATAGGATCTAAAGAGAATTCTGGAATAAACAATTCTCAAAATTAATATTTGCAGTATTAAAACCTTTTTTTGGTATTTTTATATTCATCTTGCTTAACCATAATGTGATTGGGAGCAAGAATAAAAAAAAAAAATGAAAACGATACTAAATTACATTTTCACTGTATCAGTTCCATAGTTTGAGAATAATTAATAATAACTCATCAAATTAGTACAGTGCACTATTATTTTAGATTTTAAAAAGCATCACTATGTTTAGACAACACAGATAAAAAAAATATTGAAGTAGAGACAGAATTAAATATTACAAATGCAATATCTGTTTCTATCTGCACCTCATGTCTAGAGGCTTGAATAATTAACAATACTTTTTGCTATGTTTAAGTTTTCATACATTAAACTGCATTTGATAAAATATGATTTTTATTCCAAACACACACATAAATATGCTTTCTTTTAATAGAATAGTTGTTAGATACCAATGACTGTTTGGTACTAATTGGCTAACTAGGTTAGCTATCAATTATTTATCTAAAAAAAGATTCGAAATTATCTGCACATTTTTTTGATAACTGAAAAATTTACAACTGCTTTTGGTAAGTGCAAATATCCAATATTCATCTGAACATGTTATTGATATCCACTTTATTTTTTAATAAATTTATTAAACAAATTATCATGAAAATCAATATTGTTGCATAAGGTGCAAAATATAAAGTAATTCAAAATGTAGATAATTTTTTTTTAACAAACATGATAACGGAGAGTAGTACATAATGTGTGAGAAGGCATAATACTAAAGTTTTAGCATACTAATGTCCTAATGCTATGACACATGTTGACAGCCACCACACTTATATACATCAGAATCAAGTTTTGTTCTGTCAGCATAATGTCAATTTTAGCAGAAAATAAACCAAATGATGAGACATAGGGCTAGTGACAGCATGTGATAAATGAGTGCAATTTAACCTTCAGGCAATACATGGCATGACCGTATTAGTACCACAAAAGTTATATAGCAATAGTTATATATATTTATCTATGAATAATTTTAAAATTCGTCATACATTTATATCGTTACAAAACAATTTAAAAATATAACTTACCAATTGGCGCCCTTCATTCCCTTGACAATTTTCTATCACTGTCAGATCTGTGATTCTCTGATTTAATTCCTCTATCTCCTAAAATTAAAAATGCAGAAAATTTTACATACTTATTTCTTAGTTGTCATTAATAAATGACTAATATTTTTTTCAGAGCACAAATTGACAACAGAAGAAAACAACATATATTAGTCACTTTCCATATAAATACACATAAAAATCTATTTTGTAATTATTATTTTTTTATGAATGGGTATTTTTTTAAAATTGTTGTATGATATTTAATTTATAACATAGATATTTATATAACATTCATATATAGATGCACACATATATGCTAATATAACGATTTTTTATCAAAACATTACATATACATACATCAAAATACTAACTTTAATGTTTCAGCTTCTATTATCTAGTTAATTATCAAGTCGTTCGGCATCAAAATGCTTTTGGCTAGCTATTAAAGTGTAACATTTATTCTGCAGTAGAATATGAATATTATTTCTAGAATTTGGATATTACACACACACACACAATATGGAGAAATTGATTATCTATTTCATATTCATATATATAAAATTAAATAGAAATATACAACTAAAAATCTCAAACATAAAACAGAATTTATATACATGTATGCACTGACTTATGAAGAATTATGTATTGATGGAATGATTGAAGGATCCTAATTTATAAGAAACAATTTTACTATTATCACATTAGAACAATGTTTTTAGTTAACAAAAAAAAAAGAAGGGAGTTGAAATTGTGGTCATCATCATCATCAATCATTATCAATCCATTGCAGGATGAAGGTCTCTCCAAGTTCAATCCATCTTCTCTGATCTTTAGCTTCTCTTCTCCACATCATCCCTGAACACTTTTTTATTTCATCCAACAATCTCACATGTGGTCTCTTTCTGGGTCTTTTACAATCTCTGGAAATCCAGTTTAAGATTTCAATTGTCCATCTATTATCATCTCTTCTAGCAATATGTCCAGCCCAACTCCACTTAGTCTTTTAATTTTTTCAATGAGGTCAGTAACACCTGTTTGTTCTCTTACCCATATATTGCATTTTCGATCTCTTCTTGTTACTCCCAACATGCAGCTTTCCATACTTCTTTGAGTAATCTGAAGTCTCTGTATTGCTCTTCTATTAAGTGTCCAAGTCTCAGATTTATAAGTAAGAATTGGTAAAACACATTTATTAAAAACCTCCCTTTTCAAACACATGGGCATATTTCCTTTTAGTATCAAGTTATTTCTACCAAAAGCACTCCAACCAAGTTTAATTCTATGATTAATTTCATCCATTATGTTTCCATCTGTATTAATAATCTGACCAAGGTATTTGTAACTGTTAACTTTTTCTAACTCATCATAATTAATCTTATTTTCATATGTGGTACATATAATTTAATTAAAGGATGGAAATATGGTTGCACACATACAATTTCATTGTCATAATTAGTGCACAGAAATGACTAATGAAGTTCGTATAAATTAGGTAAAAGATGCACTTATGGATAAACAATGGCTGATTCTATTAATTAAAATAACAACCATAATCCAGGAATGTATTAACAAGAAAAGTAGCAAGTTGGTATATATTTTTTGTAGGCAACATTTATTACAAATCATACTTTTAAAAAAATATTTTCTGCTTGTAATCATAAGTAGGTTTTAAAAAAACTTATCTCATTGACACTCAAAAGTGACAGTAGTGAACAAATAATAAATAAAGGATTTCTGTTTTCTAGGGACTGCAGAAATTGTATCAATATACAAAAAAAAAAAGCAAATATCTTTCTTAGATTATGTCTTGCTTATTATTTATAACCATTTGTAATCATTTATTTATTTTTCTTCACTATAATAAAATAATATTGAGATATCTATTAAGTGACGAGTTACTAATTAAAAAAAAAAAAAATCTTGGCATGTGAATTAATAGAACATTATCATTAACAGCCATTCATAAGGAATAAATGTTAGAAGCAAAAAAAAAAAAAGAGACACAAAACAACTCAATCTCATCACATTCTTAGGGTATAGAAATGTCTAATTGCATTAAAGGCTCTCAATGATTGGACTTTGCATTTCCTTAAGTGACTGAAACAGTAATGTGAGAAAGATAATGGAAAAGAAATGAGAAAAAGAATAATAAATTAATTTAATGAATCAAGATAAGAAAATGACAAATTTCAAATATTCTTACTTCTTTCTATCTTATATTTTTCTATCAAGCATATAATTTCAAAATTATACTATATCCTAAGCTAAAATCACACCGTTATTGATAAATTCACCATCTCATTTCCAAAGAAAGTCAATTATACATTTTTTAATCATCAAAAAAAAATAAAAAAAAATGAAATAAATGTGAGCCATTATATTGGTTTTTGCTCCCATTAATTTATAATCTATAATTAAATAATAAAAAATATCATTATGTAAGAGAGAACCATCTAATTATAATATTAATACATGAAAGCATTATGTAATATAAATAAAGGATTACATTTACATTGAAACGAAGGGGGGGTATTTGCCAAAAAATGTTTTATGTATTAATATTATAAATATATGATTAACTATTGCGTAATGATATTTTATATTATTTATTTACAGTAAAATTTTCATGGAGATCAGATATAGATTTTTGGCATATCCGTGTGAGTAGATGCTGTTATTACCATCAGAGCACTGACGTTTTAGCTGGATCTCACCTGCCATTTGTTGCCCTGATAAGGGTAGTTGGCAGCTGCAGCAAAAGATGCAGTTATAAAAAATAAACTAAATATTTAACATATATCAAATCTCAAATGTTGAATAATAAGTTGCCATATGATACTGAACCCAAAGTCATTTTTCCATCTCCATAATAAAAAATTTCATTATAGTAAATTTATTTTATTTCTTAACTAAAATAATAATTGTCTTGCATTGGTGGTTGAGAGGTCAGCGCGATTGCCTTGCACTTGCAGACAGTTGGCCGGGTTGCGGGGACACGTTGGCCGGGTTGCGGGTTCGTGTCCCGGTCGATGCTATGACACTTAAAAAAAAAAAAAAATTCTTCAATGAACTGTGACTTCATCTGTGTTAAAGTGTCAATGAACTTCAAAATGTTTATTTATTTTTGTATATTACTTGGTAAAATAGTAAAATTACATTTATCTGTTATGTTATCTCTTTTTTCTATGCAAAACAATTCTTTCAAAAATATGATTATTTTTTTAAATGGATTTTTTTTATTTTCATATAAGAATGCCAAATTTTATCAAGATAAATTATTTAACAAAATGTGATTTTAAATGTGAACTGAATGTTTCTTATACATGTAATTAGAGGGATTTGAACTCAAGATTTTTTAATTTATTCATCCTCCACTCCATTTCAAGCAACTAAGACAAATGACTATATACATGTGAAAAAGATGCATGATCCCCAATATATGTACATTGCACAGAACCAGCACTTGTCAGCTGGGCCAGATCATAATCTGCCACCCATATATATAATTAGTGCTTGGTTTTATATTAAGATAGCAATTCCTCAAACATTAATGGACAGGCTTCAATCTTCTCACTCTTCCAACAGTTATTAAAGCCTGTCCATTAAAGTTTGAGAAATTGCTATCTTAATATAAATGATATACTAATTGTATATATGTTTAGGAGATTATGATCTGGCCCAACTGATGAATGCTGGTTCTACACAAAATACATATATTGAGGATCATGTATCTTTTGTGCATGCGTGTGGCCACATATATTGGTTACTTGAGATGGAGTGGAGAATGAATATACTGAAAAATCTTGAGTTCAAATGCCTCTAATTACTTATATAAGAAATATTCAGTAGATCTAGGTGCAGTGCTCTCAGATCCAAAGCTTCTCACTGATGATGGCCACAAGCCAGAAACTAGTTGGGGGATATTGGATGAATAGGCACTAGATAGGGATTTTATGTACAAGCCTTCTGGAATCCATTGATTACTCTGGCTTGCACTGAGTAGCACTACTGTACGGAGAATTTTGCCTGTTTAATATAAGCAAATTATATGCAGCCTTAGAATTATATATTCTTTGGGAAATAGATTATATTTTAGTATAAGTTCGGCCCATCCCTTTCCTATTAATATATATCAATACATAATGGTCCTATAATATAACATGTTTGATGTAATGTCTACATGAGTATGACTACAATATCAAATCTAATAATGGCTTTGAGCATTCCATCATTAGTTTTTCAATGGAAGGGTAAGAAGATTGAAGCCTGTCCATTAAAGTTTGAGGAATTGCTATCTTAATATAAATCAAACATTCATTGTGGTAGATTAAGATCTGGCACAACTGACTGTTTCTGCACAAAATATGTATTTTGGGGATCTTTCTCACATGTGGGTGGTCATGCTTATCAGTTATGCAAGAAGAAGTGGATAGCTGAAGAGAGTTTGAAAGTCTGTGTTCAAATTCCCTCTAATTAACAAAATGTGAGGAAATACCAAAAAAATGAAATTATTTGTAATTATAAATAGCAATGTAAATAAAAGGGATTAAGAATATCATTATATAGAGGCCTTATTATGATTTATTGTTCTAAATAATCTAACAAAAATCTGATGGTATAAGTAACATATGTAGTCCTATGTAAATTAATAAGATCTAAACATTTTTTAAATGGTAACTGGAAAAAATGCACAAATACTTTTTAAAATACACTGCACTATAATTAATTAAAAATCTTTCATACTAAATCCTTGATTTTAAAACATTTTTTTTCAGAAAAGTTGGTGAAGTTGTAACAATGACTATACTTGTATTGTTGATTAATTAATTGTTAGAATTCTTGAAATATTTTTATGTCAAGAACAATTTTCATATATGATTTACAATTACAGTATATATTCTAACCTCCCCCCACGCATCCTCACCCCAAAATTATTGTTTATAACGACTATTCCGGGTTCTAGCTCAGTTAACAAATAAATAAATGAAATATTCAGCATTAATTAAAATGATGGTAGTCCAGTATTTACCTTGCTATGACGTCATTAGCCTGAAGGCATACTACTCTAACCACCCGATTTTTAAGATAACGTCACCTAGTGATTTGCGGACAAATGTAATCGCTAAAATTTTTTGGCATATCACGTGGTGACATTACGTCAAAGATCGGTAGATTAGAATAGGATGCCCTCAGGGTAATGTCGTCATAGAAACGAAGAGCGGGGGAAGGCACGTGGTACAGGGTCATGAGGTCAAAACGGAGAAACAAACACGTGGTACAGAATAATGCCGGCGGCGTCCATCCTGAAAAAAAAAATGGTAAAATTAATAAATAGGACACAAAATAGAGTGATATGCGGCAAAAAAAGATTAAAAATAATATATACATCATGAATAATTAACTAAAATTGGATGCAAAATAGGAAAATTTAAGATAAATATCACTACAAAATTAATAAGTAAAAACTGCGAGTCCACAAATCCTGAAAAAAAAAATTAATAAATAGGACACAAAATAGTGATATGCGGCAAAAAAAGATTAAAAATAATATATACATCATGAATAATTAACTAAAATTGGACGCAAAAAATAGGAAAATTTAAGATAAATATCACTACAAAATTAATAAGTAAAAACTGCGAGTCCACAAATCCTGAAAAAAATAATTAATAAATAGGACACAAAATAGTGATATGCGGCAAAAAAAGATTAAAAATAATATATACATCATGAATAATTAACTAAAATTGGACGCAAAATAGGAAAATGTAAGATAAATATCACTACAAAATTAATAAGTAAAAACTGCGAGTCCACAAATCCTGAAAAAAAAAATTAATAAATAGGACACAAAATAGTGATATGCGGCAAAAAAAGATTAAAAATAATATATACATCATGAATAATTAACTAAAATTGGACGCAAAATAGGAAAATGTAAGATAAATATCACTACAAAATTAATAAGTAAAAACTGCGAGTCCACAAATCCTGAAAAAAAAAAATTAATAAATAGGACACAAAATAGTGATATGCGGCAAAAAAAGATTAAAAATAATATATACATCATGAATAATTTAAGTCATCTTAAAAGTACTATATAAATTTTAAAAAACTTATCATAAAGTCAAAACTGCGAATCTACAAATAACTGCGAGTCTACAAATATTAATTTTCTTTTTTAAAAAACGTATAAAGTGCGAGTCCTGAATTAATAATTCTGCAAGTATTCAAATAATAATTTTGTCGTCTTAAAAAAGCCTATCATAAAGTGAAAACTGTGAGTCTACAAATATTAATTTTCTTTTTTAAAAAACGTATCTTAAAGTGCGAGTCCTGAATTAATAATTCTGCAAGTATTCAAATAATAATTTTGTCGTCTTAAAAAAGCCTATCATAAAATGAAAGCTGCAAGTCTACAAATATTAATTTTCTTTTTTAAAAAACGTATCTTAAAGTGCGAGTCCTGAATTAATAATTCTGCAAGTATTCAAATAATAATTTTGTCGTCTTAAAAAAAACCCATCATAAAGTGAAAACTGTGAGTCTACATTAATCATAATTCAGTCATCTTAAAAGTACTATATAAATGTATGAATTTTTTTTTAGTGGAAATAACTACGAATAAAAACTACTGTAATTTATAAGGAAAATAAAAGATGAATATCACAACAAAATGCGTACTTACCCAAATAACGATTACTGCGGTGGACTAAACTGGCTTATATGTTGTAGAATTGCACCAAAATGACCATCTTTGTAGGTACGCCTCCACATAAACTCCGTCAAATAGGAGTCTAAGTGTTGACGTGCAGTTCCTCTGTGCTTCTTATTCCTCCATTTGACTAAACCCCACAACCTTTCAATATTTTGCGTGTGAACACCAGTTGTGGGGTCTACAAAATTATATGTGTGGTTAACTCGATGGTGCTCATATCCAGCCAGCTCCAATTCTTCTGTTTTATACCCTTTCCAGCAATCGCTATAAATAGTAGTGCCTTGGTGCACATTCTCCAAAATGGCTTGCATGAGACTGGACGCACTTCTATCTGCAACGGCTATTATAAAACATTCATCTGTTTCTCTGCAGATACCTCCAAATACCCATTGCTGTGGAAGTACTCTGCCGGCATTGTTCTTACGTTTGGAGAATAGAGTTTCGTCTATTTCCACAATTGTGTTAGGGCCTCCGATTTTCCGCCTTTCATTATGTAACAGCTTCCATGCGCATACTTCGCGGAGATAGTTGTTCCAGTCAATCACAGTCTTGTCCGCCATTTCTAACTGGTCAGCACAAAATAGGATCGACGTTAATTCTCTGGACCAACAATATATAAAACGGAGAGCCGTTACGAAGGATATTCTGGAGCCTTCAAACCACGTGCCTTTTCTTATGGGAGTTTTTTTCAGACAATCTTTCAAATTGCACCGCCACTGTTTTTCAGTACCATGGATGTACTTCTTCATCTCATGGCCGTTTTCGCACAATTTAACCCGGTGTAAAACTCCTTCTTGTTGGAAGAAAGCTATCGCCTCTTCTTCACATTTTGGGAGATCCCACAACTTTAGATCCCTTGTTTCAATATTAGCCATTTTGATGTCTAAAAATGGAAAATCCGGAAAATTAATAAAATATAAAATACATCCACTTAATATCATAGAAGAAATAACATGTAAATTACTTACAATTGTTGAGAAAGTAATTTCTTTTTAAAAAAATGGTAAAAAAATTGCTCACTGAAAAAAAACGCTGCTGCACTGAAAAATACGATGCAACAAATAGGAAGAAATCCACTTTTAAATCTCACGGGTCGAAAAAAATCTCGTGGACGAAAAAATCAAATATCTCGAATTAGTCATATCAGCGTCTTCGTTGCCATGACAATGTTCATGTGTTCTTCCGACGACGCAAAGATCGGATAATTACAGCTGTATGCCTTCAGGCTTATGATGTCATAGCAAGGTAACAAAAAATCAAATCTCTAGAATTAGTCATGTCAGTCTCTTCGTTGCCATGACAACGTTCATGTGTTCTTCCGACGACGCAAATATCGGATAATTACAGTTGTGTGCCTTCAGGCTAATTACGTCATAGCAAGGTAAATACTGGATTACCAAAATGATTACTAGCTCTAATTTCTAAAATACAAATACAGTTCAATTTTTAAAATGAATTAACAAATATTTACTATTTTCATGAGACATGGAGTGACAATACGGGGAACGAGATAGACTACATTGAGATATTATCCACACGATACTACCTCAATGGCATAAGAACACCATCCCCTCTTTTTTACTATTATACCAAATAACTAACTCATAGTATTCTTACAACTTTCTAAGCTCTATGCACTACGATTAAAATAATAATCATATCTTATCTTCTTTATAACAAGAATCTAACTCAATTAAATAAAATGAAGCAAAATAAATAAAATAAAATCTCAGGTTCATAAATTGTATTCTAACTGATTTAAAATTACGGTAGTAAAATATGAAAAGGGAATTTTATGTCATAATCTACTACACAGCAACTAACAATAATAAAAATAATAATATAATATAATCTTATTTCTTTCTGAAATGAAATAAATAAATACGTACGTGGTAGTATTTTTAATAATCTGACAACAAAATACGTGTGGCAACATTAGCATATAATTTAATGTAATATTGTGGCAACCGACTTATGACCAATAAATAATATAAAATTATGATCTTTTAATTTTAACATACCAATAAATTCTCAAAATTATTATAACACTTTTATGTTTACCTTTTGTGCAAAATCTATATGTCTGTTTCAATTATAAAGGTATCGTGATTTCATGCATCCATGTGGAGAAATAACAACGCGGACACAAAACTTTAAAATAAATTTAAAACAAAGTTTATTAACAACATAAATAAATTAACAATATTTTTACACTATATACATTGGATATCCCTTACTCTCATATCTCAACTTAGTTTATTAGTTTATAAATGAAATCAAAATATTATTTATTTTTTCCTAGTTAAATCTTATCTTTTTAACACTTAAAAAAATACAGTATTATTACTTGATTTATTTTTATGGTTAGCTTATTACAAAATGCATTTCTTGTATGCTTATCACTAACACTTTGCATCCCTAATATTATTAAAATTATATTTTTTTTTACAAAATTTACATTCATAGTAAAATTCTACTAAATAACAATAAAATTCTAGTTTTATATTGGTTGTATGGAATCTTACAAAGTCAAAACATTGTTCTACATTCGGTATTAGGTTTTTTATTGTTCATTATCCGATGTTTATTAATCCTAATATTCTCATTCAAGCCTTACTTCGGATGATATAATTACAACTATTAATATACCATGCACAAGTATATGTTTATTATACATTACTGAACTATTTTCTTAATAAATATGCAACACTTATTTTCAAATATTATAAAAAAAAAATTCAAAATTTATTATTACTTTTAAAAAAACAACAACTTTGTTTAGATTTCTCTTTCAAAAAATCTTATATTCATTTCTGAATTAATTTTACAATGTATTATATGATTCTTTCTCTCTTTATGATATTTTGGACTTTCAATTTTAAAGTTACACAATTCTATACATTCCAGCAAATAAACTATTCTTACATAAACGATAACATATCTTCAGTTCTATTTTATTCATTATTTCTCTGAAAATATCTTTCTGACCGATGCAGATTCACAAAATAAGGATAGCGAAGATAGATGCATAGGATCAAAATACAACTAGAATATTACTCGTCATATATCTTGACAATCATGCACAGTGAATTAAAAGACACTATAGAGGAGTGACCTTTACCTGTCTACCAACCTCTATTATAGGAACGATGCTAAAGCTATTTCTTCAGCTTTATTATAACATCAAAAAGTTTAAGGATATGCAAAAACACTGTCCAAACTATGTGTTCAGTCATAGGGCTTAGTTAACTATACTGAAATCACACAAAACTAAATATGATCCAAATACTTTATTTTCCTATTTCTTAAAAAAAAAAACATCATCTTGGTTTCCTCTCCACTAGTACTTCCAAGTCACTATCCGATCTTATTTCTCAAGATTTTTCTATACTGTACATCGACAAATACATATCTGCATTACTAACAATAATAAAATTCATTTATTTTAAAACTATTCCACTGTTCTATAAGAAAATCTTTTTACTACTTTCCTCCAGTATATTTAATCATATACAAACTATTTAAATATCTGAATACTTTATCACATGAAAGTTCAAAAGAATCACACAATTGTTCTGTTAAATTATATTATTAATATACTTTAAATAAATTATTGCATGCATATTTCGAATTACTCCTATCTCATTATATGTTAAAATGTTGTATAAAATGTGTACATATAATTTAAACTTTCACACTTCATTCTTAATCAATAGATGATCTAAAAAAAAAAATACATTATGCATTATAAATAAATATCAATATTACCAAACGATCTTTATCTTCTCGATCGCGTTCCATAGGCTTCACCATCCCTTTGATCCTTGTAGATATAATATTCACATCCATACACTTTATTTTAAACAATATTTCTATAATTTTATCAAGCTATTATATTTAAATTTTTAATATTACTAAATTTATGTTTATATGTTTTCCCTAATCTCACATAACATTTTATATTTTAAAATAATCAGTAAAAATATTTAAAACTATATTTACTGTACTTCTTCATCAAATTTTCTTGAAAACCGTTCATATTAAAGCTAAAAAAAAAATGTTTATTATTTCTTCTTCAGTCACTTAATGTTCTATTTTAAGGTAAAACAATTATTGCTCTGTTTAATAAATATTCCTAGATGACAATCCTTGGTTTTTTATAATATTTAATACAATTATTAATTATGATATTAGTTAATCCCGTAAAGAAAAAAACGTCTACATTTTCTCTTCTAATATTTTCTGCTAAGATTTTCCCGCGCGACTTTTATGATGCATCTTCTAGATACTTTTATTTAAATATTCAGTAAATTTTTCTATCTCCCTGGATACATTTTCATTAAGTAATTTAAATTTCAATTTTCCTACTCTATCTTTATTAAGCGCTTTTATAATGAACAATTTATAATATTTTAATACTTCTTAGATAAAGTTTTTTCTTTTCCTTTTTCATAAAACACAATGACTCTTTCATATTATTATTCGGTAATTTTTTCCTTTCTTTTAAAGTTCTGGTACTATATACTTTGTAATGTTTCCTTTAAAAAGATAAACATTCTTTCTTCATTATAACTTTTACATAATTTTTTCTTTATAATAAACGCATCTTAATTTTTTCCATAGAGAAGAATAAAATAACTTCAGAGTAGCCTTATAAATTTGTGCGTCATAATTTTTCCTGACGGCAAATAACTTCTCTTTTAAGTTTTCCGTATAGCGTCCAAATTATATTCCTCTGAGTTACAATAATAAGTTTCTGGTTGAGCATAAATAAAGCTGTATCGAGGCACTTTACAAATATTTTTCCTTTAACAATATTTTTAGGTATTTTTTTCTGTAGTACTTCCATTTTTACTGTAAGGTTTTGGCTAAACTTGAATAAAATCACTGGTAAGAAAACTTTTTAAAATTAGCCCTTCATGTAAAGGCAGTCAAAATATTATATGTTAAAAAAAAAAACTTTTAAAATAAATACAAAATTTTAAAATTATATCACTTTTCCAGCTTACGGTCTTATCCAGCTAAAAAATATGTTACTCCCTCCTTCACTTACACATTACTTTCTCCTGCTTCGTCTAATTCTTATTTTCCGTCTGCTAAAATACCTCCGTTGATTGGTTAATGACTTTTTTAGCGCGAACAAATTTACACATTTTAGTTTTATAACAGATTAAACCCTTTAAAATAAAGAATTTATGATGTCATATCTTAAATATTACTTAGAATAGTATTTTTAAATTCAATTATAGTTTTATCAAAATCATTTAAACTTTAAAATAATTATTAAAATAATATTTAACATTTCAACTTTTACTTTAAGGATCGATAGCAATTATATTTAGTTTCATAATTCACAAACTTTATTATTATTCTAACAAGCGTGTGTGTGAAGGTATATAATATACAGTCACATGATTACTAACTTTATCAGATGATTTTTAATTTACGTCTCGGTCTAAATTACCAAAACTGATATATTTTATAAAAATTTGGAAAATAATTTAAAATGTAGAACCAAATATAATTCTCACCATCATAAAGTTTATTTTAAAATATATTAGATTAAATTTGAATATTAATTATAATTATAATATTACATATCGTTTTTATTTTTTTTATTAGTTTTAAAACATTACAATTGGATTGTTAATATACTTTTAACTATTTATAGCTGTATTATTTTATATGGCCAGCTTTTACAACCATAAGCAAGGATATAATTAAGCTTTATTTAACTGTTCCTTTTAAAATAATCTATTACACTTTTATATACCAAGTATTTTCAGCCTTAAATTGTACTATAAGATCTAATCGATCATACAATTATCAATATATTACACAAACGTATTTTAAAATTTAAAATTTTTTAGTAATTGACCATTCTACCTTATTATGACCTATAGATAAGAGCACAATATATAATTTAAGCTCTTTTGAATAATATAGCATTTAATAATTAAAATATCTAGTGCAACTACTTCTTAATCTTTTCTGAATAAATTAACTGTAAAAATTCTTATCGGCAGACTGAATTAAAGTTCTAAATTTTTGATCAGTCAATTGCAGAATTAACAGTCTAAATATATTTGTCATTTAAAATTATATTTATTTTAGTTTAGTTTCTAAAGTGTAAATTACTAATTTGTCAGATTTTGAAAATCAATAAAAAAAATTTTTTAAAAAAGAAATTTCTACTTATAATTGAGGAAAATAATTTATAGTGGTCAAAATAAAACTTATTTTTATCGTCCAATTAAAAATTGCTGCCATACATCACTGATTTCTTTTTCAATTTGTCTTCTTGTAAAAGTAAAATTTTTTTTTTTTATTAAAAACTAAATTATTTTTCTAAAATAATTAATATTTCACAAATATTTTGTGAAAAAAATAATAAATGTATAAAAAAAAGAAGAATAGAAAATATATGTTTTCATTTTCAAAATCAAATTACATCATCAAATCAAAATCAAATTTACATCATTGTAATAGTGTTAAGTTTAAATATTATAGATTTATTAGTTTTTAAAAAATATTAAAATGACAGCATTATTCCATATAGTTTTTTTCCTATAAATGAATGAAAAATTGGAAAACCAATCTTAAAAATAATGATTAGAGAGTAAGTTAAAGTCACATATGAGAAGACTTATTCCATGCTGTTAAATTGCTAAAAGTTCAATTTTGATAAAAATTTAAAAAATAATCAGCATTAAATATTTTAATTTTTATTATTTTTTCTTAATAGCTCTTAACTGTTTACTTCTTAAATCAATAATCACTAAGTAAAACTTAATTAATAAATATAATTATTATGAAAAATATTTTTGGTAAAGAAAAATTATTTTGAACTATAGTTAATTCAAGCTCTTTTGTTGCTCTAAGCAAACAATTCTATTGCCACTCCTATCAACAACCAGTTATTAATTTAAAAATTTGGTATAAATTTTTGGTAAGAAATTTATCACATTTCTTAAAACTATTTGGAAATTTAAATTCAGACTTCTTAATTTTTTTTTTTTTTTACATTTTTATTCAATGCTCCATTAAAAAGTCTCAAATATATATAACTTTCAAAACTAGATAAAATCTTCAAGTATGTTTTTGAAATTTATAACAATGTATAATTTTTTAATAAATAATTTTAAGTTAACATTTTTCAGATTGTACCTTTCCTGCTTTTTATTATGTACAATGATTAATTAATACAAGATTTATTTTGTTGCTGATGACATTAGAATTATGAATTATTTAATTATATCATCTAATTACAGATTAGACTTGACCTTTCTTTACATGCAGCATAACTATATTGCAATAGATATATTATAAGAATTAATTTTCTAGAAAAATATATAATGCTCAGAAAGGCTGGAAGAATAGATAAACTCATTATCACAATAATAAATGAGTCTTTCAAGAGCATAAAAACAAAACAGATACTATTCTTATGAGTAGAGAAATTGACCTGAGAAAAACTAAATAATAATGATAATAACACACCCATGGTGAATGTTCATAATTGTAATTTAAAACATTTTTATTTTAACTTTATTATTGCCAACTGTTTTTTTAAGGTCATCACAGTATAATATTTAGCACATCCACTTATCACACCATGACGTGGGAGTCAAGTTTTGCCTGAAATAACCTGACTTTATTTTCAGGTTACAGACTATTTTAGGATTTTTCTTTTAGATAGCTGATCCACAGCTAATTCTGTCATTCAGTAATATTGGAGGTTGGATATCTATATTTAAACAGAGGTTAATCCCCCCCCCCCCAGAATAAATTATGTTTTAAGTATCAATTCACCGACTTAAAAAATTAAAAAAATATGATTGTAATATAATGTAGCAATGAAGCTAGATTATTAATGGCAACATTCAATTATTAGTTTTCCTGATAGTATTACTTATAAAATCATTTTGTCTCCTGACATCAACTGGTGGAGCAAACATAATTTTGATCACATAATTCACAGTTTTTGTTAATAAATAAGGAGTTGGCAAAAAAATATTTTTTGGCCATTCAAGTTGATACTATTATGAAATCTTAAATAGAAAAAAAAATTTTATTTACATAATGGTTATCTCCATTATTCAATATATATTTTTTAAAGAGAACAAATCATGAATATTTTCAATATTTCTAAATACTTATAACCATCACATGATTACATACATTTACATTTAGAATCCATTGTCAGGATAAATCTATATTCTCTATCTTCTATAAACTTAAGTAATTAATGAATATCAGATGGTATTTTTATTATATCCACATTCAGTGTTATCATATCCAATCTAGATTCTAGTTTAAGGCTATTGCCAGTGAGAAGATTGAACTTAATACACATAGATGTAGTAATGCTTTTTGTCTAAATATCCAACCTTTTGGGATCAGATAAATATAACTAATATATTCAAAAAAATTATCTTAATAATCAAAAAAATTGTTAAGAAGTTGCTTCTGGATATAAGGGGCATAAGATCAAGAAGAGCTCCTCACTGATAAAAGCTATAAAACAAAAACTAGTCTGAGGATAAGAATGATAACAATAGATATGAATATAATAGTGCTACCATTTGACATAGTATATAGATATGTTAAGCATCTCCCTCCAGTGATAATTGTTAATTATTTAGTGTAGTTTTCATTTTAAATGTAAAATTGCAACCCAAAATAATGACGCTTTTTACATAATTGAGAGTAAAGAAATAACATACATTTCAGATAAAATATATAATTGACTGGCTTTTAGCCATCATGTTAGTTTAACCACAATACTTTAATGTTTATTAAAATGTATATACAATCGAATGATTGTATAGCTCAGGAATTCACAAAAAGATCTTTCAGTGGAGAAATACCAGAACTGGAACCCATAGGTATCACAGGCACACATTCTGCTATTGCACTAAATTATGCAGCACAGAAAAAAAATATAATTTTTACATATGAATTTTATTAAACTGTCAATAAGATTGAATGTCACATGCTGGAGGGTTGCATTAGATCCTAAGATCTAGGTGCACTCTCAGATCCAAGGCTCCTCACTGATGAAAGCCACAAACTAGAAACTAGTCTGAGAATATTGGGTGAGTAGACACTAGAGAGGAATTTTACGCACAAACGTTCTTGCACCCATTGATTACTCTGGCTGCACTGAATGGGACTACTGCATGAAGAGTTTTGCCAGTTTTAAGATTGAATGTGGTTTTATATATATTTATGGAGATGTTTACATTTACAAAAATAAATTCTAAATTTATTATTTATTTAAAAAATTAAATTATTACGATTTTATTAAAAAAAAATTTTCAATTCTTTTTTTGCTTCCATTACACCTGAGATTTTATTAAAATATTTTTAATTAAAATTCATTAACCAATGGAAACAGAATATAAAATATAAAAAACTAATGTTAATTAAATAAATATAAAAAAATTGATGAATTTGTTTTATATAAAAGATAGGTAGTTAAAAAAAAACAAAAGTGAGAGCTAAAATGGAAAAAAGATATTCGATTGAACTGCCCTCTTTATAATATATTAATCAGATAAGAACTTTATAATAATAGTTTTAAAATAAATATAATTTATAACAAATATAATTACAACTAGCTGTTTCCATGATTTTATTTGTGTTAGCAGAAAATTACAAAACATTTTAAGCAAGGAAGTATCGCAAAGCAAAAATAAAAAATAAAAACGAAAAAAAATCATACAAGATTCATAAAGATTAGCGCAATGATTTGTTACTAAGCAACAAACAAATAAACTTTCAAATTTATATATATATATTTGCAGGATTAAGCTTGTATAGTGTATTAATTTACATATTGAAACATAGTGCATCAAAGGTCTGCCCATCCTTCTCTTATGTATGTGAAAATGGATTATTCTCATGTACATTAGGGGCAGAATGAGTAAATGTCAACATGGGCATGATGACAACCTTGGCACTAACGTGAGCTTTAAACAATCCATCATCAGATTTTCAATGAAATGGAAGGCTGAAGAGTTGTGGGTTAGAGTAGTTTGAAGCCTGTCCATTAAAGTATGAGGATTGGCTATCTTAATATAGAGCTGAGCACTGATTGTATATATGTGTGGAGATAGTAATCTGGACCAACTGATGATTGCTGGTTTAGCATGAAATACACATATTGGTGATTATTTATCTTTTCAACATGTGTGTGATCAGGTGAGTCAGCAATATGAGATGGCATGGAGAGTTGAGGGTCGTCTGAGTTCGAATCCTGCATACATTACATATATATGCAGATTTAAGCCTGTATAGTGTATTAATTTACACATTGAAACATAGTGCATCAAAGATCTGCCCAACCCTCATATATGTATGTAAAAATGGATTATTCTCCTGTACATGAGGGGTCAGAATGACTAAATGTCAACATGGGTAGGATGACAACCTTGGTACTAATGTGGGCTTTGAACATTCCATCATCAGATTTTTAATGAAATGGAAGTCTGAAGCACTGATTGTATATATGTGTGGAGATAGTAATCTGGACCAACTGATGATTGCTGGTTTAGCATGAAATATGTATATTGGTGATTATTTATCTTTTCAACATGTGTGTGGTCAGTTGGGTCAGCAATATGAGATGGTATGGAAAGTTGAGGGTAGTGTGAAAGTCTGAGTTTAAATCCTGCATACATTATATATAATAGATAAAAGATAAAGATTAATATTCCTGAATTCTTTGTTTTAGAGATCTAGTATTTATCCTGGTTGTTGAATGCAAATCTTAAAAGAATAAAATATAGTTGATAATCCTTATTACTATATAAATGTGAAAGTTTGTTTGTTTGCTATTTAATAACTAATATAGAAATAAAACAAACAAACTCCTTTTTTTAAAAAACTTGTTTTTTATATGACTATAATGAAAAAAAAGAAATCCAACGTTTTGACTATTTCATATAGTCTTTTTCAAGGTACACTAAAATAAAATAATATATATGTAATAATAAATATCACATATTCCAAAAAAAATAAATAATAATAATAATAATATTAAATTAAAAATTACAAAATATATTCATAACCAAAAATTTGTAATTTTTAATTTAATATTTTTATTATTATTTTTTTTTGGAATATGTGATGTTTATTATTACATATATTTTATTTTATTTTAGTGTACCTTGAAAAAGACTATATGAAATAGTCGAAATGTTGGATTTCTTTGTCATCATTATAGTCATATAAAAAACAAGTTTTAAAAAGAAGAAATTTGTTTGTTTTATTTCTATATTGGACATTTATGAACTATTTTGTAAAGAAGAACTGTGTGATTGATATATTATATTAAATTATTTAATAACTCAACAAATATTGCCCCAATCTTCATAAATCTTACACTATTTCCTGGGGGGGGGGAGTAATTACATAGTGTATGTATTTTTGCATTATTGTATTTAATTGTTTTAAAAACTTTAATAAAATTCCAATATAAAAATGCATCAAAATTGTAACCATATTTAAATGACATCATAAAAATACAAAAAGAGGATAGAATTGATTAAAAGATTACAGAAATTGGATTTTTTTAAAAATGGGTACAAAGTATGTTGTGGCCTATGTATTGAAATACATACTACAGTAATGGAGAGAATTACAATTTTTATAGGTAAAATTTGATTTCAAAGATAAATTTCTATAATATAATGTTAAATCATCTATGCACTTTATTACTGTTTCACAATACTTTAATTACCACCTTCTTTTACAGTTTTGATTGCTCCAGCAATCTTTTTCACAACTACAACATAATACAAATGTTAAAACAGGCAAAACTCTCTATACATATTGCCATTCAGTGCAAGCCAGAGTAATCACTGGATGCTAGAAGGCTTGTGCATTAGAAATGGTGATCATGTGATGTTTATTGACAATTCAAATATATGGATATAAATATACATGAACATATAATTTATATACATCTATATACATTATATGTATACAATTAAATTTCATTAGTACCATTTATTTAATTTCTGACTTCCAAGTGGAGCAACAGCAAAATAAGATATTAAAATTTCTGAACCATAACTGATTATAAAATGTTATACTTTTAGCAATACCTCTGTTGATAATTCATGTATTAATATTTCATGTAAATGATGCATAAATATATAAGTCACAAGAACGATCACATATTGTGTTACATTCTTTTATTCTACTAACATGAGTAAAGCCATGGATACAGCTAATTAAAATATATTAACTAATATTTACATGAAATAATAATACATGAGTTATCAACAGCAGTTAAAAATGACTATTGTAATGTATTTTTATAAACAATATTATATATCAAATAAAATGGTTTAAGTTGAATAGTTTACATTTTAAAATTAATTACACTTCATTTGTAGATGTTAAAATTTCAGAGTCATTTAAAATCTTAGTTTATCATGAGAGAAATATATTTAAACCGAAATCCTAAATCTTGATCAAATTTAATAATAGAACTGGTCGTAAATGATAATTTTCATTATCTGGTTTTCACTTGTTGCATCTTTGGCTTGCTTGCATAAAAACTTACTGTTGTAACAATTTTTATGTTGCAATTTATCAAATTTTTTTTAATAAATTAAGTACCAAAAATGCAACATTCATCAAGATTGATGCAATATATATCTGTTTCTGCAACATATATTTACAAATTATTTAAATGAAAAAGATTGTGATTTCAATACATTTTTATTTTGCAAATAATAATACATGAGTTATCAACAGGAGTATTGGAAAAAATAAAACCTTTTATGATCAGTTATACTAGTGAATTTGATTGTTTAGTACTTCACTTTAAATATAGGATACAAATGAAATTTAATTAGTTTAAAATATATTTACAAAATCAAATTTTACCTTATTTTAGCAAAAACTGTAATTCTACTACTGAATTTGATCAAGTTTTAGGATTTCAGTTTAAATATGTATTTCTCTCATAATTAACACATTTTTAAAACAGCTAAAAAAAATTTTAACATTATGGTATTTTTTTTCCACGTACCATTTGCAAGTGAGAAATTAAATACATGGTCTAAATAAAATTTAATCAAATTTAAATATATTTATGCAATAAAATTTTACCTTGGATTACCAAAACCTAATACTTATTTCAATTTCTGTAGAATGTATTTCACTATGCAGCCACAATATTTTCAAAAATTACCAAATTCTCCACTTTATTTTGATGTTATATTTTATAAAAGTGAAATTTATCCCCTCTATTTTGAATATTTTTTAGCACAAAAACTTTTTATTGTACATATAAGTACACACACTCTTACATTTTGACTGTCCTGCAGTCTTCTTCAGAGCTATGATATAATGAAATAAAATAAAATATACAACTATATAAATAATACCACATAAATATAAACAATAAAATTAATAAAATAATAAAAATCAACATAAAATATAACAAAACATATTAAAACAAATAAATTTATAATCAAAATCAAATAAAATAATCCAAGTGATATAAAATATAATAGGCAATGTAAAATAAATATAAATTACACATGTCTATTTCTGACTGTATATATACATATTCATTTTTATTATAACGATCAGGGAGATGATTGAAGCTAGCAGTCTTACCATATCTGCCAACAGAGTGCCACCAGGCCACTTGAGCCTAGAAAATTTATAGAGTAGGCAGATATGCGCTGTTAAAATCTTATTTTACATATATTTTTATTCCGACCATTAGCCCAATGTCACTAGCTCAGTGAGACGCAGAGATTTATAAATAGATTCTTATCAGAAAATATTTTAAATATTAAAAATATAAAATAAGCCACTGCCAGTAATTAACACACAAACATTTATTTACGCACATATAGATGGAATTTAGCATTTATTATTTTAGTATGTTTACTTTAGCATTTAACTACATTTTTAACTTTTATTTTTGAAGTTCGCACAGATGAATTTAATAGTTTATTTAAGTGTCAAGTATGAATAAACTACATAGATTGCATTTGAAAAGAAAAATATTTTATCCCTGATTTAACCTTAGGCCAAAAGTTCACAGCCAAACCAATGTCAATCCATCTGATATATCGATGTATTCAATGCAGTATGAATACGACAGCACAAAATACCACACCGTCAGGAATGCACATCTGAACAGCATGGTTAATAGAAGACATTGACTCTCAATCAAACAGGAATGTTACATCTGTCGGCAAGAAGAACAATAAAAAAATTTCATAGGAAGGGACTGCATTTTCCGTCTTACTATTCCCTTCCATAGGCAAAAAGGGGTGTGCGGTGTATAATGGAGATCCTGCACATAGCGAACCTCATACTACATCTACTAATTACACTAATATATCCAATCCATTCACCTAATTTAACTATGAAACAACCCTCCCCTAAACTAACATAACTTTATAAATCTATGCAGCCATTCACACCCGACTAAAGTTTAGTTTAATGAAAAACAAAAATCATAAAACTTAAAAAAAAAAAAAAAAAAAAAAAAAATGGAAATGATTTTAAATAAAAAAAAAATACATCAAATAATATTATTAATATTAATTTATGTTGTCAGATAGGATTCTATTTGTATTATTTACTGAAAAGTTTAGAATTTAGAGTTCTTATTGTTTTCAAATTAATATTCATTAGAGTTCATAAAGTTCTTACGGTTTTAGAAATGTTCATTAGTTATATAGTTCTTACTGTTTTAGAAAAGTTCATCCTTTACAGTTGCTTGCCGTTTGGAATCCAGCGTTAAATTGCCCGATGATCCTGTGGTCCTCAATATAGGAAAAACGATGTTTCATTTCTTTTTTTTTTATAACAACTGAAGGAATTAAAAGTGCATCTTTCAATCCCTTCACCTCCAACTCTCCGACTTAACACATCTCAGTCTTCTCTTAATTTTTCTTCACTTACTAAAAATTTATTTCCAAACTTTTTCTTTTATATGTAAACTTTCGGATCCAATGGACATTACATCATCGATGATGATGATCCTTCCATTGAGGTCTGTTTCCTGAGGGATTTCTTTCATTGGCTATTATGCTTCTATTGTTTTTCTCCTATCTGACCTTTACTTATAAATGTTGGAATGCCCAAGGGCTAGTTTACTTTTATTAATTAAAATAATCATTTCCATTTTATACAATAGAATTAATTAAACTGTACATTCTTTTTAACGATATATATTTATCTTTAAATCTTTTAAGTTTTTTCTTAAAATTTGGTTTTAAAATACTAATTTTTAATAGTTTTCTTTTAATAATTTTTCATCTGTGCGATTTTATATATATAAAGTTTAAATGACTTTTAACTTTCAATTTTTATGTCTTAAAAAAGAAGTTTTTATATGTGAACTTTTCTTTTTAATTTCTACTTTTTAAAATAAATAATGTAACGGCATGTGTGCCCATTACAATAAACTTAAACTTTAATTTTATTATCCCTACATTAATAAAATACTTATTTTATTTTCATATAATTCTCAGTTCAACCTTAATTCATTTACATTTTAATTTTTAGATCATATAATATCTATTATGTTCTTATCCATTTTTCTGTTATCAATAATATTTTATATTTATCTTTTTTTAATATCTAAAAACTATAAGTATTATAATCTTTTAACTTATCATTTTTATTTTTATTTTTTAAAACTAAAAAAAAAAGGGTTTCTTTTTTAAAAATAATTATCTTATACCCCAGCTCTCTCTATTAAATATTATTTAAACTAACTATATATAATCACTATAACTCTTTATTTACATATATATTTATTTATATACTTTAACTTGTTTTACTATTTTTATATATATTATATAATTCTCCTTCATAAATTTATATTTTATATTATACTGTTTTATATTTGAATGTGACATTAAGTTTTTATTTAACTAATATGTAATATCTATAAATATATTCAGGTTTATACTCCTATGTAAACATTTTTTTATAAACCCACAATTTATTTATAAGTAATTTTTTCTCTTTATATATTTTCCTCTATATATGCCATCCTAATTCCAGAATCTCTATTAAACTTTTGTTTTATATTTTTTATTAGTATTGCTTCTTTTATCTTCCTTTCTTTAATATTGTCTGTAATGTAACAGCATTTTTACTGAACTTTCTGTAAATTTTTTTCCTGCATCTGACATATCATATATATTGTACAGAATAGAAAATCCATCCTTATTTTTTTTGAAGCTCTATGGTTTTAAAAATGTCTTTGATATAGTTTTACTTAAGGATTTGTAAATAAGTTGTTAGTGTTCTTGTTATTAATTGTTTTATTGTTATTTAGTTCAGGTTTATTTATTTATTATGATATGTGCTTTATTTTGAGAAAGATAATTGTAATGGCAATATATGTATATAATCGTGAGAGTATGTATAAAGAGATAATCATTAGCAATAATATTTAAATTGCTAAATATAAGTATATTGTACCTTTATTTATTTATTTTAAAATTATAAAAGATATAGTAGTATTATTCTGGTTGTTTAAATATTTATTTGATTTGTAAATTACAATATAAAATCTTTCAATGTAATATATATGTATTTTTTTTTATTGATATTATTTCTTTTTTTTTTGTTACTTAAAAAAATATTTTAAAATGCTAAATAATAGTATTAAAGATTATTTTAAATCATCATGTGATTTATGGAATGCTGAAGAATCATCATCATTCTTGCTGGGGAATAAAAAATTAAAAAGACATTATTTTCGTTCGTGATTTTCTCCAAATTTCTCTTATAAATTTCTTAAAAAAAATTATTGGATTAAGGATTAATACTGAAGATGGCTGGCTAAGTTCAACTTTATCATTTTAAGGCATTTGCCCTTTCTACTTGCCCATCAAACAACATTGGAAACTTCAGTGAAACATAAAACTTCAAAAGTAAACCAGCGTTCTTCAATAATTTAAAAAAAATAGCTACCATAATTGACTGATCCATTCTATTATGACTTCCAAATTACTTAGTGATCTAAAAATAATATTCAACTTAACCGCATATATAATAGAATATCTAGGAAATAACTGAAATTAATGGTTTTAACAACAAGAAGCAAATCTCTTAATTTACTTGCAATATGTACATATATTACGTCACTTCAAGCCATTTTAGGATGAATAAAATAAGTGAAAGTGCTGGAAGTAGCTAGCTAATTTACAATGACTGGACACTAATGCAAATAGAGGGTAAAAAAAAAAAATGTCTTATTTTTTTTTTTTATATTGCCTAGTATTTTTTTATTTTTTTATATAACATTTAATATATCTATATGAAAGAATATACAACTGAAATCTTTAGAGACTAATTTATAAATTTCTTTTAGAATGTTAAAATTTTAAGAATGATGAAAGTCAATTTTAGTGTATATGTTTGTTTATTTATTTTAAAGACATTATATAGCTTAAACTATGCTAGTATATTGTAATTATAAATATATATAATATTTATTTATTTAATAAGTCATTTGTCAATTTAAATTGGAAAGCAATAAATTATATTTCAGTGCATAGGAATTGTATAAATGTATAAATTTATAGAACTATATTTACAAGTAATATCATTGTTTAATAATTATCTTAGTTCTTCAATTATTATTATAACAATCTGGTGCATTGTTTAATAATTATCTTAGTTCTTCAATTATTATTATAACAATCTGGTTGCATTTATTCATATCCATTAAGTCTTATAAGTTAAAATAATTAATATTTCATACGTGTGTGCATTATATATATATATTACTGCCAATATTTCATATGCTAGTCACTATCTTTATTTATATGTCAGTTGTCTTTTAAACTTATTTGTTGGTGCAGACATTACTTATTGTTTATTGAGATTAAAATTATAGTTATAACTTTAGTCCACTATTGTGAAGTTTTTATCTTGGTATTGTTAGTTGTAGAATAGCCTTAGTATGTCAGACATTTATTACAAATTTTTATTATTGCTGGATGGAGCGGATAAATTCCCCATCCATATTAGTTATCCATGAGTTGATAGTGCTTATATTTCCAGTGATTGTAATCACATATTCCCAGGTACCTATTGTTGTCGTTTTCGGTGAGCCTCTCCATATATTTTCCTGGTGCACTGAGACAAAAGGTCCAGGCATCTTAGTTTGCCTCAAATGTAGGTGTTATCTTTGAAGCTGCCATGCTTTTGATATGTTTATGCTAGTTGCATTATAGAGTCCTCTTTTTGGATTTATCACTCATGAGATTTAATTTAAATTTTCCATCATAGTAGGTGAAGATGCTTGTATTTTAGTATGCAATGTCAAGATAAGTTTGTTTAAAGGATGTGATTCCTTTAGGGTGCACTCAATTATGTTAGTGCTTTAAAGTATAAGAATGTCTGTGTTTTGTGCTATCATGATTTGTAATCATTCACAAACCAACTAACAATATTTTGTAATTGTAAATGTTTGAATTTATAAGCATATGGCCAGTTAGTATAATCCACACATGTTATGTATATGCTGTAAATATCCAGAACTTTTCCAATGGAGGTGTAAATCATTTAGTTATATCTAAATGTTTATTTAGATGATTTACATTATGTGGACATTGAATTTATAACTTATGTGTGTATAAATGACTTCTAATAAATGGTTCATTCATTGAATCCATTTAATATTTGCTTAATTTAATCATTTAGTTATTTGCTATTTATAATTGGTATTTATTTAAAGTAGTATTTAAAAGAAATGTATTAAAGAAATACATTTATAACTTAGATTATTAATGCAACAAGATATCTCCAACTTGTTTATTTATTTGTATATTTATTTAACTTCATAACAGCTATACAATTCCTATGTAAATATAAATTGCAAATTATAAGTGTTACTGTTATACCTTATACTTAATTTACATATAAAAAAATTAAGTATTTGCAAAGCAAAACTATTCTTATGTTTCCCAAATATGTATATGTAGGCTATTATAAATCTAAAGTTGCAATGTTGAAATAAAGCTATATCATTTATTTTATATAAAAGAATGATTTTGAGTTTATTTGAGATTTATTAATTTTATTTTTTTCTATTTTTAGTACATTAGTTCTACAAGCTAGCAGAGATGCAAGTATTAAGTTATTGGTAATTTCAATTGAATAGATATATTTTGGATTCAATAAAATTCCTTTTGTTTCGAATTATATTTGGTATATAATTAATTGTAAGTTAAATTAACCCTGAGAATTAATTAGTAATGTACTCTAGTCAATGCTCTATATTATTAAGTTTGTCTTATATAGTTAGCCATGGTAATAGTAAATTTTAGTATATTCATTTTGAGGCAGTTTATTTTATTTTAATATGCATATAATATGCTATTAAATACGTATTACACTTCTTATCTGTATTATATTTATATTGAGTTGAATAATGGAAGATATGTTCTCTCTTCTTGTATGGCACATGCATTTTATTATAGTTGACAAGTTACTATGAAACCTGATTAATTTTTTGGATGCCTCATAGGTATATCTTATCCAAATCTTCTTTATTTCTAATATAATCTATCCATTATAAATGGTGCAATTTATAGATCAAGTTTATAAATCAAATAATTTAAGAGATAACGTATTCCATTATAATGTTGTGTCATCATGAGTTTTTGTCAATTAATGATTATTGATTACATATAGAGTTTCAAATTGTATTTTTCATTATAAATGCTGCTCAATAATTTAGGCCACATCATTTTTTTTTTACTTATGGCTTATATGACATGCTATATTAATTATCCACTATTTATTCATCTTCCTTCATTTAGATTGATTTACATATTTACCATTACAATTGGCCTACTAACATTTAGAGACTTCTTATCTTAATACATTTGTTCCATTACAATATGAAGGACACAGGACACAAATTTACAGAAAGTTCAATAAAAATGATGTTACATACAGACAATATTAAAGAAAGAAAAATAAAAGAAGCAATATTAATAAAAAAAATAAAACCAAAATTTAATAGAGATTCTGAAATTAGGATGACATTAATATAAATATAGTTCTTAAAAAAGATATATAGAGGAAAATATGTAAAGAGAAAATTACTTATAAATAAATTATGGGTTTGTAAAAAAATGTTTACATAGGAGTATAAACATGAACATATTTATAGATATTACATAATGAAATAAAAACTTAGCATAACATTCAAATATAAAACAGTATAATATAAAATATAAATTTATAAGAGAGAATTATATAATATATAATAATAAAAGTTAAAATGTATAAATAAAAAAATATAAAAATAAAAAGAAAGAGTTGAAGTGATTATAGATATAGTTAGTTTAAATAATATATAATAGAGTGAGTTAGGGTATAAGCTAATTATTTTAAAAAAGAAAACTGTGTTTTTTTTTAATTTTAAGAAATTAAAATAAAAGTGATTAAGTTAAAAGATTATAATATTTATTGTTTTTAGATATTAAAAAAGATAAATATAAAATATTATTAATAACAGAAGAATGAATGAGAAAATAATAGATATTATATGATCTAAAAATTAAAAATAATATTCTTAGTAAATGAATTAAAGTTGAGCTGAAACTTATGAAAATAAAGCAATAAATATTTTATTAATGTGAGGATAATAAAATTAAAGTTTAAATTCATAAGGAAGAGAAATAATTAGATGAGTTATTAAAAATAATAGAAATGAATAATATATTTAAATTAATAGTTGTTTTTGAATATGTACAAATACAATTAGGAATAAACATATATAATTTATTTTATATTGTATATTTTACTTTATATTACTTGGATTATTTTATTTGGTTTTGATTATATTTATTTTAGTTTTATTATGTTTTCTTATATTTTATGTTTTTTTTTTTATTATTTTATTAATTTTATTGTTTACATTTTTATGGTATTATTTATATAGTTCTTAACAATAGTCAAACATAAATTTGTCAATTGTGTTGGAATTATTATTATTTATATAGTTATATATTTTATTTTGTTTCATTATATCATAGTTCTGAAGAAGACTGCAGGACAGTCAAAATGTATAATTGTGTGTACATATGTACAATGAAAAGTTTTTTTTATTAAAAAGTGTTCAAAGTAGAATAGATAAATTTATATTTTCCTACATCTGTAATCTTTTAATTAGTACTGCCCTATTTTTGCATTTTTATAAAAATGATTATAATTCCAGCACGTTTTATATTGCAGATTACCAAAGATTTTAAAACAATTAAGTGCTGTAAGGCAAAAATTCATAACCTATATAATTCTTTAAAAAGAAAAAAATGAAGAAAGAAAATTGTGCAAGATTAATCAAGATTGATGCAATATTCATTGAGTTTTTAAGTAACAAAAAACAAACTTTCAGTTTTATATATGTAATAGATATATAAATAGACAGATAGATAGACAGGTAGATAGATAATAGATGTATTATATAGACATGTCATTACATAATAAAAATATTTTAAATTATATGTTATAAAATAGTATTTTATATTAAAAATAATTATAATATGTAATAATAAAAAAAGTTATGTAAAACTATATATAATTATTAATTATTTGTTTAAATTAAAAAATTTTAAGATGTTTTTTAAATTTTGTTCTTTGCTAAATATATTTTGTTTAAAATCTGTTTCATCTGCATGTGATTATGTCTATCATTTGCATGAGATAGAATAGATGGCTGAAGGGACTTGAAAATCTGTATTCAAATCCTTTATATTACATCTAGATTCCAGCTATGTAAAATATAATTGTATTTAAAAAATTTGCTTACAATAAGTCCTCTCATATACACTTTAATGGAGAAATTTCTTTAATATAATTTCTTTATTTTTCTGACAGTTTTGACTGTCCTACAGTCTTTATCAGAGCACTCTTAATCTCCTCTACCTTTTAAAATAATGGCCTTTTTAAATTTTTTTCCTATTATTGTAACTGATGGTTGTCAACATTAGGGTTAAATAGATGCTCAATGCTAGAGCTATTATCATAAGGTTATTTACTCATAAATATTGAAAATGTTTCTTTGTAACAAATAGTTGTCAAAGTGTGTATTTATAAACACATAAATATCAAAGTTTCTTTAATAATTAATAATTTTCTGATCCAATTTTTTATTTTATAAATTGATTATGACAACATTATTTTCAAATTTAACATTTTCAGAACTTAAAAATTACTTTCATTCTTTTTATATAATTAAAATTGTTTTTAATTATGATTGTTTTATGACACACTTTGATCACTTTTTTAATCTTTTTTATAATATTTTAAATACCTTCAATAATTCATACTATTTATTCAACTCGGAGCAATCTATTATAAGCTTGAACGCTGAATGGACACTATATAGTAATATCCTATCAAATTCTCAAAACTAATTTCTAGTTCTTGAACCATATCAATGAGAAGCATTTGATATATTTTAAACAACTACTTGAAACTTTATTAATTCATTTCTACTTCTATCCTGTTTTATTATTTATTCATAGTTCTACCTCACTTTAATTATAATTATTCTTTAAAAACCAGACATTATCTATTCATATATTAAACAAATAAATACAAACGTTAGAAATATTTTTCTAAGAAAGAATAAACTGTTTTAATACAATAACACAATAAGTTTATCAAATGTAATTATTAAATATATTTTTCATGTGAGTTCATCCAACGCAGTATATTGTATTCATTTTTATAGTATATACGTTAAAAGTTCTCTGCCTAAAACTAAGTTGAGTAACTAGAATGATAACACATGATCAACAGTGGTAGTAGTTTACCATTATTTGCCAGTACACAATTTTTAAAGCTATATCTAAACTTTTGTGAGTCTTTTTATTATTCTTTTCATTTTTTATGTTCTTCTAGTTTTAATCATTATTAATTGAATGAATAAATACAATTATTCACCTCATTAATTTTATTTCTATTTGCATCTCTAGATACTTCAAGCTTGATAAACATCAGCTTCTTTTTAACAAAATTTATTTCTCAAGTTTGTCTGTGGGCTTCATTTACTCTACAAATTCTTAAACAGAAATTCATTAGGATTAATTATAATAAATTTATCTGGAAAAGAATTTAGTAAATCATTATTTATTTAACAACTGTTTTTATGACTCTACAAATTTTTAAAATATTCCGAAATTACATTATATTTAAAATAATGATTTAAAATATATTATTTACATATTTATTATATACAGGACTTCATCATTTTATCAAAAGACTTTGCAACATTTGATTCCAAATGAAATTTAATAATAACAGCATACCAAATATAATAAACACTTTTAATGCACACACCCATATATATATATGTGTGAAATATTTTCAATATTTATATAAATACTGTATACACATTTAAAATATTATTTCATAAGGAAATCTAAAATAAATTTATTAATTTAAATATATTTACACGTGTAAAATTAATATTGAAAAAAAAAATTCAATAAATATCTATAAATTAATAATTCCAATGGTAGTTTTTCAAAGACTTGATTTTTTCATTTGCGAAATAAGAAAATTCTTTTGTTTATAACAGATATAGAATTAATGGGTTTTTTAAAATTAGAATATAGTCTAAGATCAAGAGATTAACTTTATGTTAGTATTTTAATTAATAAGTTGAATATTGCTAAAAATTAAATAATAAGTTGATCCATATTTTCAACAAAGAAATAAAAAAGTGGGGAATATTTCACTCAGTAAAAATAAATAATTTTTATTTACTGTTTTAATTACAGCTATATAAAAATGTTATTTATATAAAAAAATAAGCATATATAATATGATACAATATTCTAGTTTATGGTAATAATAAAATTAATTAATTCAATATATAAAAAGTATTTACATAAATACAAAACTATAGACAGGGCTGGCCTTCTTCATAAAGAGCCCAAGTGTGAGTATTTTAAAGTCCCGACAAAATTTCAAATTAAAGATTTAGATTTAAACAAGAAAATCAATATCAGATAAATAATCATAAATATACTTTGATAAAATGACATCGATATTAGAAAAATCACAATTTTTTTCAACATTCTTCTTTCTTGATATTATCTATACAAATGTGAAAGTGTTTATTTGTGACTTTATAACTCAACAAATATTCCACCAATCTTGAAGAATTTTGCATGATTTTCTTTCTTTTTTGTGTAGAATTTTACTAGCATATAAATTTTTGCTTTAATTGTTTAAAAAAAATTGTTTGTATTATAAAAATGTGTGGAAAATTATATCATAATTGTTTTCGAATGATATAAAAAACAAAAAGAAGACAGAACTGGTTAAAAGATTACAGAATTGAAAATTTTTTTAAATGAAAAGTACTGTTTTTGATAAAGCAAGATAAAATTTGATCTTGTAAATATATTTTAAATTAATAAAATTGTGTTTGTAACAATATATTTAATTTTCCATTTGAATAATGATAATTTAGATCAGTTATAATAATGAATTTGATAAACTTTTAGGATTTTAGTTTAAATATGTATTTAATTTAACATGTGTTAAAGTAAAATTTAAAATTGCACCATGCAGCAAAAGAAATACTACTGAATTTGATAAACTTTTATTATAAAATTGATAAACTATTAAGAAGTCAGTTTAAATAAAATGTTTACCATTTCCCTTTAAATATATTTTCATGTGATAAAGTAAGATGTTGTAGCCTGTGCATTAAAATACATACTAGAGAAATGAAGATATAATAATTTTTGATAATTCAGGTAAACTTTTACTGAATAAAAATATTTTAAATTATTTAAATTTCATTTGGACCACATATTTAATTTCTCAAGTGCATATATTATGATGATGCTAAAACTTTAGGTACTTAAGTATTATCCTGTAATTCAAGCTTGGTAGTCATGTTTTTTTAATTATATATTTTCAGGGAAATAAAATTATTTTTTTCATTTTTTTTTTCAATATTATTTTACTAAATATGTGTTACTTGTTAAGTTCAAAAAATATTAATAAATTGATTATAAATTTCTGTTAAGTTTTAAAAACAGGTAACCATTTTTTATTATTATTATAAAAATAAAAGAAATTACACAAAAATATGACAATAAATGAAATAATTTAAACTGTAACAAATAACATAACAAATGCACAGTGGCCTGAAATCCCTAATGGCCTACAAAATTGCAAGAAATACATTTACTTCTTTGTGCAGTCCCAAATTTTAATCATTTTGCAAAAATGTTTCTCAAAAAAGCAATGAAGCTGAAGGTAAACATACAAAGACAATCTTATGCTGAATGTAAAAAAATCATGACAATGTTAGGAAAATGTTAACATTTATACATTATAAGATATACAAAAAAATAATAATAAAATCTTGTGAATGGAATTTATAATAAATTTATGATTATTATTTTAAACTTAACAGGAATTTGTATTAGATTTATTAATATGTTTTAAACTTAACAAATAACGTATTTGATAAAATAATATTGAGAGAAAAAAATAGAGAAATACTTGTATGCCCCTAAAAATGTATAATTAAAAAAACATGGCTGCCAAGCTTGAGTTATGGAATAATACATAAATACCAAATTTTATAGCCATTTAAAAAATTATCATATGGAAACTGTAAAATAACTTGATTTAAAATTATTGTTTATTGTGTTTAACAAAGGTTATATTTTTTTATGATATTGCAGTTGATAATTATTTCATGTAAATATTATATAAATATTTTTTAATTATCAAACTTCCTACTCATGCAAAAAAACAGCTAGAAAAATGAAGATAATTAGTAAGAATTTTATTTGGCATTCAATACATCAAAAATCAAAAATGGAATATATACATATATTTTAATTATCAAATTTTCTATTAACATGATGATACAGTGAGAGTTCAAAAGTGGAATACATAAATATATATTGATTATTATCCTTTGTAATAACAGCTATGGGATTGCTAGAGAAATGGAGAAAAATAGGAGTAAAATTTTTATTTGTTATTCAATACATCACAAATGGAATTTAGATAATAAAATGTTAAAAATTTTCTACTACTCATAATATAATCTCCTTATATACAAATTTAGCCTTATTCACTGCTGATTATATTGGCTGCATGAGGTAAAAATCAAAGCTTTTAATTGGACAATTCACAAACTGAAGTGTCAATTAACAAAGTCAATTGTCAAAATATATTCACCTTTTATTAATATTTTCACTTTAGTTTCGTTTGTAAAAAGTATATTAATAATTTGTCAGATTATGAAAGTGAATGAAAGTTTGTTCAAAAATAAATTTTGATTTATAATTTAAAAAATATTCAATTGCGGCTGAAATGAAAAGAAACGTCAATCACCAATTCCACGTTATGATTTCTACTTCCCACTTTGCAATAAATAAATAATTCTTGCTAAAATCTTAACTATTTTTCTGAAATAATTTTATTTTTAACACTGTTTTATCAAAATTGTTTATAATTCATCAAAAAATACTGTTAAAATGATCTAAACATTCGTTTATTTTCGAAATAAAACAAAAAACGATCATAACTCTTTACTTTTTGGCAGCCATTTTCTTTGTTGTCAAAATTTAAACAGCCAATAAGAATCAAGAAAAGGCGGTGAGAAGGCGGTGCTTTGGTTTTGTTTGACATATATGGTCATTTTTATTGATTTTTTTACTTGTAAAATGATTCAAAAGAGGGCAAATCTTACAGAACTTTTTTTCTTCTAAAAAAATGACATCAGAACTGTAAACTTAGTACAAAAACTGAGCGATTTACAGTGACGTCAAGTTACCTCATTTTTAAATGAATCGATCAGGTGAAAGATTAATGAAAAAATTAAAGTTCATATAAGTAGAGTTAAACATAGGTATCATAACTCAGCTTTATATATATTCATGAATTGAATACAGGTCATAAAATATTGTTTGACAATGCAACGGTTATTTTTTATGAAAAGAATAAATTAAAGAAAAGAGTAAAGGAAACTTTAATGATAAAACTTCTTGAATCTGAGTCTATCAATCTTATGAAGACATCTTTTGATATAATTGTTTTTTGAAATGAATTATGGGAAGGTTTGTTTGTTTTGTATATATATATATATTGCTTCTTTAGTTTGATTTTCACTTGAGAAAATCTATTTGTTTAGTAGATGAAACCATGGTCATGAAAGGATTTTGGTGAAGTTTAGCTTTTTATCTAGTATTGTATTGTTTTATAGTTTTGTATTTTATTTATTACTAATATAGTGTTAGGCAGTTTTGAATATATATATAAATTAGAAATATAGTTTAATAATCAATTGTATTATATTTTTATTATTATTATTCTACTAATGCATGAAAAGCCATGAGTTGACTTAGCTAGTATTAGTAAAATTAACCAAAGTTATGTACTTGATAATTAAAATACGTTTAAAGAATATTTACATGAAATAATAAAAGATAAGTTATCAACAGCAGTTAAAAATAACTCATAAAAATCCTTTGCAATAGTTATTTTTACCTGCTATTGATATCTCATGTATTATTATTTAAATATATTTTAATTATCAACTACATTCCATTAATCTAATAGTGTGAACAAAGCCACAATCTTTACATATTGTTGACCAAAGTTAATTTTTAATAAGATTTAATTTACTAAAAGAACATACAGCACTTAAAATTATTTCAAACAATGTGAAAAAAAATTGCTATTACAATTAAAACATTTGTAAAATATATTTTAATATTAACAGTCCTTTTAAGAATAATACTTCTTGAATAAGATTTTTTTTAATTGATTTCATAAAAGGTTACAAAATCTTATAATAGTTTTTTTTAATTAGTTGTTTTTTAATATTTTTATATACAATTAATTTAAATTTGAAATAATTTTAGATACTTTTTGATTTTTTTTCTATTTACCCATTAACTATATCAAATAAATTATTAATTTTTTTTTTTACTTATATTTTTCCACAGGATTCTGTGCCAGTTTTCATTTTTGCGGATTCAAAAAACTTTTTCTTAATTCATCTTTGAGAAAAACTATCGGAAATATTCATGCTGGATTCATTGTTTTATTTATTAAGTCTTCATATTGCAGTCTTAGTTTAATATTTCATTTTTAATATTTTTTATTAAATTAAATGCTTAATCAAGTACAACTGTATTATTTAAATTAGTTTATGAGTACTATTTATTTTAAACAATACAAAAAACCCCCCATATGATTAAACTTAATATGAATGTCATCATTTTAATGAATCTAATAAATTTTGTGCATAGGATATAAATATATTATCATTAATTATACCAATAAATTCTTATTCTAAAGCATTACGAATTTGTTCAAACTGCTTATAGACAGGTTTAACAAAATCAGTTGATCTTCCAATAAATATCACATAATGGTTTGAGGTATTATATTTACATGCATTGTGTGATTTCCCATCTTTTTAATGAATCACACAATGAAGAGTATAACATTACATTAATCAAAAAATGTTTTTTACAGTATATAATACTGGAAGCAGCATTGGAAATTAACAGATTAACAGCATGTGATAAAAAAAAGCCATAGTTTATGTGATAATTTAAACTAATTATTCCAGAATGCACACATTTATATTTATTCTTCATACTATTTCACTTTTAGTACATTTATTTTTTACAATTCAAGTTATCTAAATATACTTCAGTTATTTATTTATTTTTTGAAAATTGTGTTAAATAAATCTTGACCATTTGCAATGGATACTTCAATAAACCCTACAAATAATTAATTAATAATTAGTTTTTTGTCTATAAAACTTACATATATAATTATCACTGATATTTGTTCATGTAGTAAATAACAAATGTATAGTCATTTATATGCTGTAAATAGTTAAATGATTTTATATCAGCTTTAATTTTATTAAGAACTTCATTACTTAAATGCAATAGATCAATATGCCAACGAGTGCATGATTAATTTTGTTTAAATATTTTATTAATACTAGATAATTACTCAATAGTTTGATTAAAGTTAAAACATTAGTATTATTAAACTCTTATTTTTTTGTTGACCCTCCCTCAATGGGAGATTGCTGTTAACTAAAAATAAAACATCTATAATTCTATAAAACAACAATCTTAGAGATTTCTATATATAATATTACAGTTAATTTTTTTTAGAAAAGTACAAATCTTAATTTCAAACTGCAACAAAGCAATTAATAATAACACACATACTAGTATATAATATAATATTTTGAATATTATTATTTCTTTCTCTTCTTCAGATGTTACTGACTTGACCAGTGACAGTAATATCATGGAAATCATGTGATTACATGTTAGTACTGTGATTGGACAGGACAGCAACACCTGAAAAAAAGAGGAAAATATTACCACTCAAAATGTTGTTATATACTAACTTGTGTGTTATTACTAATATACTTGAATGCACTTGAAAATAAAGTTTAAATTTTTCTAAAAACATTTAGCGATTAATATCAGATGCTGGAAATAGTTCAACACATAATCACAAATTATTTTAGATACTCCGTTTCCTTTGAAATTTGAATTGAGTCAATTTAATAATTCTTATTATGCAATATAAGAGTTAATGTGACAAACATAGAGTTCATGACCTCAAATAATCAATGCCAATTTTCACTCTTTATTAAAACTATTTATGCAGTACATGAAAAGATTTTAACTTTAGAAAATAATGTACACTAAAAGCAATATACCACCTCAAGCTTTGAAAACAGTAAGTATGATGCTATTTCACATTATTTGATACACTTTTAAAATAATAAGATATAAAGAAAGCTCCAACATTAGCATATTTAGAGAGAATTTATTGATCTTTTTGCTTAGATCCTATTTTAATATAATGATAATCTAAATGTATCATTTATAATATTGATATCAGAGTATTATTTTATCAATTTGTATTTTAGCAAAATTTGCTCATATATTTTATAAACAAATATTTCTCCACAAAATTCTTTTTTTAAAAAAATTCCATTTATCTTTTCTTCTACAATTTCAAATTTTTATTTGATATTCTGGTTAATCTTTATCTGGTTAAACAAGTATATATATAGTGATGAAAAAATAAAGTTTTTGGAAAGAAAAAAGGAGCGTGTATATTTTTTGATTGGATTTAGTGGAAAAGAATATTACATCTTTATCTGGCTTGATTCACTAAATTTTTCTCCACATCATCTTCATTATTAGATGACTTAATTTCTTCATGTTAGCATTTCTTCTTCTTCTACTTGAATTGCCAAAATTGTTTCTTTAATATGAAATAGATTTTGCAACCAGAAAAATAATTCTGGCTATGAATTTGTACATTTTTGCTTAATTTTCATCTTCTGTTCAGCAATTTTCTTTTCTACATATTTCTGCAGCAATGACATTATTAAGTTTAAATTAATAAGCAAATCATAAAATTAGTGAAGATTTTACAACTAAAAAATAAAAATTAAAATCATTGTACAATTTTCTTTTCATTATTTGAAGAAATAAAAAGATGGTTAAATTATCAAAAATATTCCTAATTAGAAGTTAATTAAATGACATTTTCATATTAAATGATTTTAGACAATTTTTGAAATTTTTTTAAAAATAAAAAACTTTCAGCAGTTTCAATTTTAAGCATCTCATTTATTTTTAATCATAGAACAACATTTTATAGATGAAGTTATGAAGAAATATTTTGACAAGTACAAAATTTTCATAGCATGCTTAATTTTTAAAATATAATGCAAACTTGCAATCTGATAGCACACATTCTTGATTTATTTTCTGAATTCAGTGATGTCATATATCTGCATTAAAATTAAACAATAAAATAGTAAAAAATGCATTAAAATATTTGACTGGACATTTATATTTTAATGTACAGAATGGGGTGTTCTGTGCACGCATAGTCTGTATTATTTACATGCTAATTTGAACTGAAGATGGAGATTGGTCAGATTTAAAATGCAGGCAATTCAATATGAAAAATAAAAAGTTTACTGATTTGGGACATTTTAGTTAATTTAATCAACTCTTTACTTTTTTCAAATAACAAACATATTGATAGCAGATTAATAATTTTTATTAGTCACTCATACTCATTAGACTAGAAATTATCCAATAATGGATAATATTTATGTAATTACATTAGAGAAATATTATTATGTTGATAGCAGGTTCAAATAAAATAGCCATCTTGAATAAAAAACATAAAGTGAATCTATTTTAATTTGCATTAGCTGACATAAAATTTATGATGCTTAAAGTTCTAGAAAATTAAATGTATTTTTGGATTTAAAAACAATATTGACATCAAAGATTTATTATTATTTTAAGAAAATCTTGAATCAGTTTTTTATTTATTTATTTAATTTGTTCAATAATTAAAAGAATAACAAAATAACTTGAAACTCTTGATCCACTTGTGAGGATTTTCTGCAGAATGTAACTTGAGATATGGGAATAATTCAAGAGCAAAAGATGTACTTGAAGTCAGTAGCTCACTATTTTTGACACACAAAAAATATTTTCTATTGCTGTTCTTAGTGATGAGTTATGATCAATTGGACAAGTTTAAAATAATATTTATCATTTGCATATACAGTTTGCATCTATCTTGAGTTCATTAATACATATATTAGTAGATTATAAATTACATTAAATTGTCTATTAAAAAGGCAAAACTCTCCATAAATAGTGACACTCAGTGCAAGCCAGAGTAATCAATGGATACCAGAAGGCTTGGGCATAAAATCCCTATCTAGTGCCTACTCATCCAATATCCCCAGATTAGTTTCTAATGTGGCTTTCATCAGTGAGGAGCCTTGGATTTGAGATCACTGCACCTAGATCTTAGGATCTAATGCAACCCTCCAGCAGCCATCTTTTATCTCTACTTAACTACAAAACTATGAGAATAAAATTGAAAACACAATAATATTTTCAATCCAAACTTATTAGCTTATATAGTAATATAGGTCTGAAGTCATACATTTTGATGTCTTTGGTTCTTTAATAACCATAGCCACCACTATCCTATTAGGCAGGATTGGTATTAAACCACTAAACATCAGATGATCACCATTTCTTATGCTTGCTCATAACTGTTATTAAAATGGGCAAAACTATCAATATAGTAATGTCACTCAGTACAAGAGCCTTCTGGCATCCATTGATTACTCTGGCTTGCACTGAGTGACACTATTGTATGGACAGCTGGGCCTGTTTTAATAACTGTTATGAGCAAGCATAAGATACGGTGATCATGTGATGTATAGTGGTTTAAATTGTCTATAATGGTTATATAAACATGGTTTAAATTGTCTATAATGATTATATAAACATATACTCAATTTTATAACCAGCATGAAGAAACAGAATAATAATTAATCATTTATAATCTTTCAGTTGAAAGAATAAACTTTTGATAAAATTTATGTCAATGACTTATTGAATTAAACCTCCCTCTCCTCATTTTCAACTATTGTTAACATGTTAAATGTTGTAAAATATATACATAAATAATACAAAAAAACCCTCTATCAGTGCCCAATATTAAATTTGGTTTACATATTCATAATATAAATATGAAGCATAATATTTTATACATATACAGAAAATGAAAGATGGAAAAATAATTGAAGATTAATTAGGTTTTGCTGAAACTTTCACAAAGTAAAGATTTGTTTACTTTATTTTTTGCTTTTGAGAAGGACACCAGAAAATTTTGTAGGAAGACATTAAAATCCTAGTTATGCTACTACCTCTGGATTTCATGTTGAATATAGAGCCTGGTTATCGTGCTCTTTGGAATTGCAAAAACCCAACAGAACTGCAAATTTAAAAAAATTAATTCTGAAAATTATTATTTTTTATTAATTTCTAATTTCTTTATTTTTTGTTTAATATTTTTCAAGTTTGTGGATAAAACTGAACCACAAATATGGAAATTTTAACTATTGAGGGGAGGGGATTACTGCACTAAAAAACTTCAAACTTTGTAATATAATTCTGAATACAAGATATTAGATAAATTGTGTAAAGAAAGTTACATGTAATGCAACATTATTTTAGCAATAATAGTCTACTGTCTTGAATACTGAAACTGAAATACAGTAAATGATTTTAATGTAAAAAATAAATCATTAATATATGAATTTTTTCTACAGTATAGCCTTTTTCATACCTGCACTCAAATATGTAATATATAGGGGTTTGAACTCAACTTTCACATGATTCTCAACTATATATTCTCTGTAGACAGATAATAAAAAGAAATAAAATATTTGAAGAGAAAAATAGAACAAATAATGTGATTATTATCTTTATGTATATGTAATCTTTAGTAATGCATTTTAATTTTGCTTAATCCTGTAATTTATTTTAATTAAGATAAGATGGATTACAGATTAGTGCTAATAAATCTTGTCTATTAATATTGCAAGGAAAAAAAGAGAAAATGAGGCATGTAATTATTATTTTTTCTTATTTTATTTTATGAAAAGATAAATAGTAAAGTGGATTAAGAAATAATAGTTGTTTATAAATTAGATATACTGAGATTTATAAAATTGATGTTTAAAGTCTGACTTTGTTTTATTTTACGTATTATACATTTTGATAAGTCATGAAAAATAAAAATAATATAATGGAAAGATTGAAGTCACTAGGATAGATTAAAGTACAAGGTGGAAAACAGATCAATTCTTTAAGCTTGGAACTGTAATCACAGCTATTACTGAATAAAAAATAGAAATTTTTGGATCAATTGGAACTTAACTCATGGAATCCTTTATTCAATAGCATTCTATCATCAAAACAAATCTCTTCATCAAATTGAAATGAAAGATTTTTTTTTAAAAATAAAAAATAAAAAAGAAATTAGGCCAAATAATAATCTGTAGATTATATTCCATATAAATATGAGAATGTTCATGTTATTTAAAGAATTATTAAGAAATAATAAGTATGTAGAGATAGCAACATCATACTGGAATAATGTATTCATTACTTTTATGTTATTATTACTATTAATATGTCTGTATACATTTTTTTTATCATTAGTTTATTGTTAGAGTATAGTCTTCATTTCTTTCTTTATTCTTTTTTTTGCCTTATATATTAGCTTAAATTGTAATTATTTTTATTAAGCCCAAAAATAAACAATAGCTACTAAACATGTAGAAATTGAGCATTATTTACAAAGTTTTAAAATAACTTTTAAATTATGGATTGTGAGTTATCATTAAGGCATGTGCATCTGGGTTAGCTTCACTATAAAATGATAATATATTCTCAGTGATATATATTTAATGACTATTGTTTATTTGTGGGCTTATTAAAACTTAGAATTTAAATATTAATCAAAACTATAAAATGGCTTTATTAATACTATAAGAAGATTGCTGCTACTATAAAGTTTAAACCCTTTCGAGTTGCAATCATTGATTTATAAATTAACAGTAATAAAAAACAGAAAATTATTTATGAGTTAGTTAAAATGATTCTTTGAGTTTGACTATCAATTATTATTATGGTATATGTATTGGACTTAGCTTCCCCACATTCATAGCATTACGTATATAATAATTCATCTTATTTGTGGTCTTACCAAAATTAATAAATTAGCATTGATATGAGAAAGTGTTCACTATTTGCAAGCGGAAGTGACTCTTTGAATCTGAATTATGAATTTTTATTATGGTATGTACATTGAAATTAGTATCTCCATAAAATTATATAAAAGAGATTATATTTATCTAAATTAATGTGGTCATACTTTTCATTATTCTGATATTTCACCAAATTGTAAGCCTCACACTTTTATGATTCTGTATTAATTCAGAATCTGAGAATATAAGTAGGGGAGCATTGTAATTTATGATAGACTTATTCTAAAAAATTCTAATGAACTTAAGACATGATTAATAAAGAAAAATATTAAAGCATTATTATAAATAAAGTAATCAACTTTAGTTCAAGGTCAGATTCAGTATAGGACAGTGGCTGTCAAATGAAAGTGTTGACACAATAGTTATCATTACATAAATAATCTAATGTCTAATGTGTCATATTATCATAATATATATAATAACTTAGTACACCATTTATTTCATTCTAGTTTCCATTACAATATATATATATAATATGGTAATTACATTTAAATTCTACGATTCATATTTCAAAATTCAGAAAGTTCTTTCTTACATTAATCTTTGGTAATAACCAAATTTTAGTTAAAAATTGTTCAAAGAATGAAGTATTAAATTCTTGTCACTATGGTAAAATAAAACACTATTTTAAATAACTATACAGTCAAATTATTTCCATTAGTTCTTCATAAATGAATAAAGAAGGCATTACTCACTATTCTAATTAATTGATGAGTGAAGGATTCAGCATTTTTTCTTTTACCTTTTAGTGAAGAAATATTAAAATACCTGGGCAAAAATTTTAAACGTTTATGGATCTTGAAAATTTTTCCATTTAATGAGTAGATTCAAACTTTAAGTTGTGAAAATGATAGAAAGATGCGACTTTTATGTGAATAAATATATGTACATTAATCTTTTTTTTTTTACACTTTTCATAATAAAGCATTCTTTTATAATTTTATTAATATTCCTTGAGTGATTTAATGCAGAAGTGCGGCAGATTCTGAGCTCAAAGTGTATAAATTGTGGCCCAGTTTTGTCACTTCCACTGCTTGAATTTCTTACAAATTCCCAAACAAATCATTTGATTTATGTATGTATTAACATCAATAGCATATATATGTATATGCATGATAGTTATACCAATTTTATAGATATAATTAGTATAGTTAACATATTAGTTAATAAACTTCATTGCCTTATCTATTATTTATAAAGGATATCATACAGAAGTAATTAAATAAATAATTTCTTTTTTTTTTCTTTCAAATTTGGACCTTAATTATTGGAAATATCATTTTTAATTTCGATTTTTAAAAACATTATTAATGCTCATAAAAAATATTGTTTAAATATATATCTTTGATATATACTTTCTTTTTTAAATATCACTAAATATAATTTTTTTTGCATTTCTGTAAATTACTTAACACTGTAGATTCGGAGTGATGAACAAAGCTGAATATTGTATATCACTTATAAACTGTCAAGAGACAGAACTTACTTCTATTCCTTGCTCTATTTATTATAATCATAGTGACTTCTCCATAAGATGGGCAATAATTTTTTCTTTTTCTCTTTTTCATTCATCTCAAAGTATTGTTAAACTATATTTATCTTGCTTTAAAATATATGTCCCAACCAATTTCTTTTTCTCCTCTCAATTTTCACAGTGTATAATCTTTTTCTCTTTAATATTTTCAATATTTCATTTCTACATTAATAATCTTTTACTCTTAACTTATCCTTTAATTCTTCTTCAAATCTACATTTTTAAATCCTTTAATTTTTTCTCATATCTTTTCTTAATAAAATTTGTTCCTTATTAAGTGATTTTTCAAATAATCCTTTTAATAAATTTTTTTTTAAAATCTAAGTTCAATAGATGGTATACTTATTTCCTATATTTACTAAACTAATCTAAATTCAAAAGTATTTATTTTTAAAATATTATATTCCTCTCCTTTTTTTCTGTTGTCTATTAATTGTGCTTATTTTCTAGTGACTTGTACAAATTCAGTATATGTCAGCCTGCATGAGTAGGATGCTGAGTAGATGTGAGAATGTGAAAGAATAGCATCTTTCTTGACATTCTGCAAATATTTTTGACTTCTCCAGAGAGTTGTATATGTTGAATTAAATGTTTCTATGGATTGTTATAATAATTTTAAAAAATGAGGAGATAATATACATTAAATAGAGAGAGAAACTTAAACTTTTGTTGTTACCAAGAAATTCTCCATTACTACTAATTGCCAATTCCTGAGGCTAAGCAAGATTTACTCATAGCGTAAGCTTGTGGTTAAGACCTGTAGAGGTCCCTACCTTCGCATTTTTCAGATGCATATTATCGAGGTTAAAGCCTTAGTAAATATTACTTCATAAACATATAATAACTCTTGTTGGGGATCTATTGTTGAAGTAAAAGGGATCTTTTACATCAAACCCATGTTTTTATATGGGTTTAAACCCAGAAAGCTATTTTTGTAGGTGTGATATCCTAGCACCTCCTGAAGGAGCAATTAACTTGAAACTGTTTTGGGGATATGGATAATTCTAGATAGAGATTTTTAAATGCTTCTTCTTGTAGCATTTATGGACAAAGTACGTTAGAACTATTAGCATGCTCATTATTTTATTTTGTAATGCAAGCTTATCAAGTTAAGTCACATGATGTATGACTTGATTTTATTTACTAATATATATATATATATATTGCAACTACTGACATTTGAAGTAAATTTCTATATGTGGAGAAATGTCAATTGTAACCATTTTTTTTCTTAATTGGTTTTAATAGTGAATGTATTGGCTTAGAGTAATAATATATGTTACTATGACAACAAGAATATTAAGATAAGAGATATTTATTATTAATTGCAATATAAAAATTATGAATTGATTTTATTCATTTTAAAAAATGCACATATAAATTATAAAGTTTATAGTTTTGATAAAATTATTATTCCTTCTTTCTTATAGTTATTTTGGTTAATGCATTCACATATAGTAGATTACAAATAATACACATGAATATTTAATGTCTTAAATAGGTCTGTTATTTTGTTTCTATGATATATGCAATATTATATTGGAGAGATATGGATAAAATATATATTTCCAGTATAGTATGGTAAGAATGTAGTATAAATTATTCTAGTTTGTCTTGAATTAAAATAATATTATTTGTATTTTTAAAACATAAATAAAATAAAAAAATTTCACAATCATTACATATAATAAATATTATTTGTTATTATTGTTGCATAATAAAATTTTACTTTTCGAATGCTGAATAAATTTGATAGTAGAGTTATAAAAGAGCATTACCTTAGTTTTTATGATGTCAATTAAAATGATTATATAGAATGGAATAATTTGAATTCTCTCTCCATCTGATGTCTTGGCACAAATCTAAGTTTTATTATATAAATTTTTTAAATTTATTTTCAAAAGTATTTGATTATTAATCATATAAAATGATGGGGTAAGAAGAAGAATATTTGTCCAGAAAACTGGATAAGTGTATTGAAAATTTGATGAAGGAATGAAAATTTGTTAAAGGAATAAAAAGTAATTCATTGTGTTCAAAATCATGTGAATATTTCTTTACTAAAAATAGATATTGCTAATGTTTTAACAATGGAATATAAAAGTTAGCAACAGAAAATTGTATATAATGATTATTTTCATCTGCGGATATAGTTTTGTGATACTGATGAATTATTTCAACACAAGATTTAAATTAGTTTATTTTGCATCACATTGCCATAGTGTCTGTTAGTTCATTCATATCGAATATCTGTTAAACAAAAAAATAACTTTAATATTTGGAAAAATAAAATATCACCTAATGATAATTCAAAGAATAGACATTGGAACTGTGATATTAGTTTGAAGTAACATATTAGAGAATGATTAATCAGGTCATTTGATAATATGTATTATTATTTTTGGTAGTTTTCAGTTATGTGTACTGTAGCCACTAGGTGATGCTGCAGAACCACTAAGAAGCCTGCAAGTGATAAATTTATATACAAAAATGGCTGAAATTGATGGAAAATTAAAATGCCTAAGGCAAGTAAAAAAATCAAGTGAAAGTAAATTTTAAAAAAGTACACACACATACAAAAATGGTGAAAATACATAAAATAACCATTAAAATTAAAATGCCGCAGGCAAGACATCAAAAGTAAGTAAAAAATCAAGTAAAAAATTTAGCCTAAAGCAAGTAAAAAATCAAGTGAAATAGTGAGTAAATTTTAAAAAGTACACTCACACACAATTGGTAAAAATACATTAAAATGCTAGAATAGCTGAAATCGATGGAAAATTTAAATGCCTCAGGTGAGAAATGGATAATTAAAATCCTAGGGCAACAAATAGAACAAATCCTCAAATCCCCCCCACAAATATTTTAACATCTAAAGCAAACACATCGAAAAATTAAAAATCGAACAAATTCTTCTACAAATCAAATAAAACGCTATAAAATTCAAATTACAGAAATTGGTCTAATATATAAAACCCAAATTCAATCAAAAATAAGTAAAATGCAAATTATAAAAACCAAAAAAATCATGAATGCTATTTTTAAAAACCTATGAAATTAAACAAAAACATACTAAATCTCAAAAAAAAAAAAATTAATGTAGTCAAATTAATGGCCATTTAAAAAAATTCCTCTGACCAAGTACTTTTCAAAAGTATATCAAATTTTATCTAACTAACAGATATAATAATCCAAACCTTAATAACAGACTAATACATATTAAGTAATTAAATAAAGATAACAATTAGATCATAGCTATAAAATACAAAAACAACAGCACGAAGAATTAAACGAAAAATGGAGGGAAAACCTCTGACCAAGTACTTTTCAAAAATATATTAAATTTTATCTAACTAATACCATACATATTAAGTAATTAAATATAGATAAAAATGAGTTCATAGCTATAAAATACAAAAGCAGAAATTGGCTGATAATGCAATCCTAAGTTCATTGTAATATTCAGTGGGGATTGTGGTTTAAGCTATATAGTATATTGCAATAAGAACCTTTTTTAAATATGCAATTAATGTCCATATTGACCTATAATTATGACAGCCTTTACCCTGAATTTTATTACTGAATATCATTTATTATTACAGAATATTATTAATAGCATCATTAGCTTCGCGGTACATAAGGAATAGTTTTAATTAGATCAATATTTTATTCTATTACTAGTTTATAACAAAATTATTGCAAATACTCAGGTTAGGTCTCACACATATATAATATCCTAACTCAACAAATAATTTAGAAAATGTTTAGAAATAAAATAATCAGAATAGAAAATGGAATTTTAACTAATTGAGAATTTATAATTAAATATTACAGGTTTTTTTAAAAATAGATTTGTGCCAAAAAATATTACCATTATTTTCCAGGCTGAGTTGATCATCTTCGGTGCAATTACTTCATCCTTGTGAAATCAAATTTGGGCATTCCTAGATCTTTCCATTAGTGAAATAAATATATTTAAAAAAACATTTCGTTTCTGTACTAGCATTGAACAAGCTACTATAAATAATTTTCCAGAACTCGGGTCACGTGATAGATTGATAGTACCAGGTCCCCCCCGCATGTAAATTAATTTATACGTTTTTAAAATCAACAAGTTGTTTTTTTTTTTTTTAGATTATCACTGACTAAAGAGTAAAAAGAAAATAACAGCCTTTTTTAAAAAAAAATAAAATAATACATTTTCTCACTTTAAATTATAAATATAAAAAATAAAGATAGATTATGATGAGTTAGAAGAAGTTAAAAATTATAAATACCTTGGTCAGATTATTAATACAGATGAAAACACAATGGATGAAATTAATCGTAGAATTAAACTTGTTTGGAGTGCTTTTGGTAGAAATAACTTGACACTAAAAGGAAATATGCCTAGTGTTTGAAAAGATAAATGTATTTTACCAGTTCTTAATTATGGATCTGAGATTTAGACACTTAATAGAAGAGAACACAAAGATTTCAGACCACTCAAAGAAGTATGGAGAGATGCATGTTGGGAGTAACAAGAAGAGATCAAAAATGCAATATATGGCTAAGAGAACAAGCAGGTGTTACTGACCTCATTGTAAAAACTAAAAGATTGAAATGGAGTTGGGCTGGACATATTGCTAGAAGAGAAGAGATTGTAAAAGATTCAGAAAGAGACCACATGTATTTGCAATAATTTTGTTATAAACTAGTAATAGAATAAAATATTGATCTAATTTAAACTATTCCTTATGTACACAAAGCTAATGATGCTATTAATAATATTCTGTAATAATAAATGATATTCAGTAATAAAATTCAGGGCTAAGACTGTCATAATGATAATCAATATGGACATCACTCGCATATTTAAAAATGTACTCATTGCAATATACTATCTATATAGCTTAAACCACAATCCCCACTGAATATTACAATGAATTTAGGATTGCATTATCAGCCAATTTCTGTTTTTGTATTTTATAGCTACTTTTATTTTTTAAATAGCTATGAACTAGTTGTTATCTATATTTAACTACTTAATATGTATGGTATTAGTTAGATAAAATTTAATATATTTTTGAAAAGTACTTGGTCAGAGGTTTTCCCTCCATTTTTCGTTTAATTCTTCATGATGTTGTTTTTGTATTTTATAGCTACTTTTAATTTTTAAATAGCTATGATTTCATTGTTATCTTTATTTAATTACTTAATATGTATTAGTCTGTTATTAATGTTTGAATTATTATATCTGTAAGTTAGATAAAACTTAATATACTTTTGAAAAGTACTTGGTCAGAGGAATTTTTTTAAACTGCCATTAATTTAGCTACATTAATTTTTTTGAGATTTAGTATGTTTTTTGTTTAATTTCATAGACTTTTGAAAATAGCATTCATGATTTTTTTGGTTTTTGTAATTTGCATTTTACTTATTTTTGATCGAATTTGTGTTTTATATATTAGACCAATTTCTGTAATTTGAATTTTATAGTGTTTTATTCTATTTCTTTTTGATTTGTATTTTAGAAAAATTTGTTTGATTTTTAATTTTTCGATTTGTTTGCTTTAGGTGTTAAAATTTTTGTGGGGGGATTTGAAGATTTGTTGCCCTAGGCATTTTAATTATCCATTTCTCACCTCAGGTATTTTAATTTTCCATCGATTTCAGCGATTCTACATTTTAATGTATTTTTACCAAATTTGTATGTGTGTGTGTGTAATTTTTAAAATTTATGTATCATTTCATTTGATTTTTTACTTGCCTTAGGCTAAATTTTTTGCTCAATTTTTTACTTACTTTTGATGTCTAACTTTCGGCATTTTAATTTTAATGGTTATTTTATGTATTTTCACTGATTTTGTGTGTGTGTGTACTTTTTTAAAATTTACGTATTATTCCACTTGATTTTTTTACTTGCCTTAGGCTAAATTTTTCACTTGATTTTTATTTACTTTTGATATCTTGCCTTAGGCATTTTAATTTTAATTTTCAATCAATTTCAGCCATTTTTGTATATAAATTTATCACTTACAGGCTTCTTGGTGGTTCTGTAGCATCATCTAGCAGCCAAAATATGCGTAACTGAAAACTACCTTATGTTCTTACCCATGTATATAATTGTATAATATTTATTAATATAACTGGTTATTGTGCTTTAAGTTAAATAATCATTTACTTCATATGCATGGAACAGAAGAGTTAAATGATCTAAATTTAAATTTATATTTCAAATTTTAATAATTATAAATTTGATTAAAAATATTATCATTTTATTCATTGGTTATTGATTATTTTGATAATATATAATTTATAAATATTGAAAATCTAAAAGAACAATATCGTAACAATCATTCATTGCCATTTTATTTAGAACATGTGAAAGAATAGGCTAATTTATGTTTATTATTTATTTTATTATAAAGATTAAAATATCATTAACTTTCTTGTATTTTAAGGATGTATTCTGTCACACAAGAATACATATTTTAGATTAAATATTTTATAAGTGAAGTTTGATGTACAATTACCTATTTTATTAAATTGATTTCAATGGAGAATATATCTCATAATATCTAATTGGATTATATATATCTTAAACGTTTATAGTTTATTGGTCATATATATTATATTCATTATATATATATTATATTCATTGTATAAGCTTGAAATTTGTTTAAAACAAGCAGATATTAACTAATAATATTCTGAAAAGATAATTTTCATGTAATGACTTACACTGCATAATTTACTATAAGTATAATTAATCATGTAAATATCAGATGAGATAGTAATTTATTGAATATTCCATTAGATAAGATTTAACTATTTTACTCTATACTGAAAGATGTAAGATATTATTTTAATTCCTATGTACATCAAATTAAAATAATAAAATTATATAGCATCATATTTTTAAAACAAATAGTAAAAATAAAAATCATTTTAAAAATTTCATATTCTTTCCAATATAATGATTATATTTTCCAATACATCTACTATTGAGATGACATCTATACTCCTTTTAAATTCTTGAATTTTTTAAAAATGTATGATTTTTTTTTTCAATTTTAAATTTTTTTTACAAAATTCATTTTTTAATTCACAAATCCTGACCTTAAGATTGATTACTAAAGATTTTAAAAGGTCATTATTATTTTTTATTATTTGTTTTTTTTTTAATATGTATTATAAAGTTTGAAAGGAAATAAAATAACTAAATTTATTTTTAAAAAATAGATATAAAAATAATTTTAAAAAATTGCTTCATTACAGAAAGTAATGGTACAAGATTTTATTATCAGAAAAAAATCTTTTATAATTTATCTGTTTAGATTGGTATGTGATGATAACTTTCAAAAAAGTTGTGTTATTATCAAATTAACAAGTTGAAAAAAATCTACTATTAAAGTGATGATTATGCTGTAATTAGAGAATTTATAACTTTCATAATTTCCTTTGCCATTAATTAAGAATATATTTTACTAAAATTAGCAGTATTCGAATATCAGACTTTCACACGATCCACAACTCTCAGTGCCATCTTATATTGCTGACCCACCTTTTCACACACATGTTAAAAAGATAAATAATCACCAATATAAGTATTTTGGGCTAAACCAGCACTCATCAGTTGATCCAGATTACTATTTCCACACACATATACAATCAGTATTCAGCTTTATATTAAGATAGCCAATCTTCATACTTTAATAGACAGGCTTCAAACTACTCCAACCCACAACTCTTCAGCTTTCCATTTCATAAAAAATCTGATGATGGAATGTTCAAAGCCCACGTTAGTGCCAAGGTTGTCATCCTACCCATGTTGACGTTTAGTCATTCTGACCCCTCATGTATAGGAGAATAATCTATTTATACATACATGAGTGTGATCAGGTGGGTCAGCAATATAAGATGGCACTGAGAGTTGTGGGTCGTGTGAAAGTCTGAGTTCGAATCCCATATATACTACATATATAAATGCAGGTGTTAAGCCTGTACAATGTATTAAAATTAGCAGCAAAAATATTTTTGTAATTTTTTCTTTTTAATATAATAGAAAAGTTATTGCAACATTTTTTTCCTTATTTTTCATCACTTATTTTTTAAAATTATCATTAACAACATAAATTTATCAACTATGATACAGAATAGATTTATCATAATGTGTCGTGAATAGAGATATATTAGCTAAGATATCATTAAAGGCTCATGATTTTTTAGATTATTTAGAAACAAAACACAGTCAACGTAAACTCAAAAATATTATATTTCTTTTAAGAAAGCAATATGAATTACAAACTATCAGATCTAATTTAAGAAACTTTGCTTCAATGTATAAAACCTACTGAAAATTCTCTATTTAAGTATAAACCATTGAAAAGACATTATTAAAGTTTTGTATAAAAAATATTTGTAGTGAATTTTTCAGTCAAAAATATACAAATAAAATAAAAGATATTCCTAGTTTGAACTTTAATAAATAATTTTCACAATAATATAGAAAGAAGCTTTATTTTATTTAAATCTGAAGAAGTTTTTAAAAATATTAATTTATATTTAAAAACTATTGACAGGTAGCATCAACGTCAGCATAACATAAACAGTTCATTTCATAAATAAATTAATTACTCATAAAGATTTAATTATAACATTTTTTATGAAAAGAATAAAAGTGCCAAATAGTTTTAAATCATTGTGTAAAAGTAATAAAATAAGTTCAAAAAAGTGCAACTGACAGCCAGACCTTAAATTGTTGTATTCATATATATAAAAATTAAATGGAAATTATTATTTTCCACAAGCCATTAACAAATAGCACTCATTTATTGACAAGTATTGTTTATTATTGGTTCATAGAAAATAGTTACTTTTGTTTAATTTAAATATGCATTTATATTTATCAAGTTATATATATTTATTATTTACATATATAATAGAGAAATAAGTAATAAGTATGGCTAAAGTGAGATTAAAATAAATTCGTTTATTTTATTTTATTCTCCATTTAGCCCTACTTATTACTTATTTCTCTATTACATATTTTCTACGGCTTTAAATTTCTGTTTAACATATTTACATATAAGCATATACATATAAATACACACCCAATGTAAAATGATTAGACCAAAGCTTTCCAAAAAATTCATGTGAGAAATAGGTCACATTCACATTATAAAGATTATCTCAAAAATGCAAGAATTTAATACGACTCATTTTCATATGAGACTAAGAAGAGATATAATTAGGTAAGATGTTAAAGCCTATCAGAAAGACAAATTTACTGCAAAATGAAAAACTGCATTGCATGAAGTCAAATAAACAGACTAAAAGACAACCTTATGAATATATGAAGTTGTACTGTTTTTATTCATATTGATTTTTAGAAATATTTCAAACATATTTAGTTTTTGTTTTTCTCTCTAACTTTTTTTTTTTTCCTGGAGTAAAAATGACTATACATGTTTATAAATGGCTGCTAATGATGCTAATTTTTAAGTAACAAATATTTACAAACGTATTTCAATTTACAATAGAAATGGAAATTTTACAAATGCCCACATATTATCATTAGTTTAATACTTTACAAGTAAATTAGTGTTTACTTATGGTTGCTTATTTAGCTAATACATTTTCATTAATTAATAAATTGCATTTTTAATAATGGAATAAAAAGGTTTACTATATATAAAAAAAACTCTTATCAGTAGAGAAATTTAGTTTTTTTTTTTTTTTATAAAAAGTATGTTTTTATGCCTCTCAAATAATTGATGAACAAATGCTAAATTTACATGTAAATTTCAGGCACATTCCATATTTAAAGAATATCTTAATTTAGTTCAGGACTTCTTATACGTTTTTCACTTGTGACCCCTTTTATTTGAGTAAATATTTTCATAACCTCTTTTTACATTAGCAAATATTTTTATGACCCTAGGTAAACAGGTATATAAACTAGAAATACCAATTGAAACATTTGCTAATAATAAATCATAAAGAAAATTTATTTGAAAACAATTCTTTATTATACATGCAAATACAATTTTACAATTTTTTAAAGACAAAGTCAAATATTCATACTAAGAAGCTGGGTGTTCTTTTACTTAAAGAATTAAATCATGGCAGAATATTTGATATTGCAGGATGTAGAGGTTCTTCGTCTTGCAGGGTTGACCGTTTTTTGATTTTATAAACATTAGTGCTGAAAATGCCACTTTGCATAAATATGTAGTACAAAATGGTAGCAGCATGTTTAGGGGCATTTCAGGAAGTATTGGAAATTCTACCCTAATCCAAGCCAATATTCATGTAACAATTTTTTGGAAAATTCAAGTTTTAATCCTGTGTCATTTGATAATTCTGAAAATTCTTCTTTAACATTTAATGACAAATGGTTGACATTAATCATTTCCAATTTTCTTTTTCAACATCAAAATGTTGAATTTAAAAATCAATTAAGAAATGTTATTATAATTTTTTAAGTAAGACAAGTGGAGTGAAAAATAAATTGATTAAAAAAATAACAATAAAAAAGCAATAAATAGAATTAAATATGTGATAATAAAACTATTAAATAAATAAATTTAAAAATTTTCATAATTTATATCCTATTATTTCAGTTTTAATGAAGACTTTTTGGTGTTTTTTTTTTTTAAAAATAAAATTAATTTCAACAATACTTCAAATTTTCATATTTTTTATGTTTCAGGTATAAATAATTATTAGAAGAACATAATTTATTCAAGAAAACAATGAAAACTTTTGATGTATGTTTTATTCAGTGAATATTAAAAAGATAAATAAAGCATATAAATATGCAATATGCAGATGTCTGATTTTATTTTACTTAATATATACACTTATATCAAACAGATTAACAGCAAATGAATATTACAAAAGATCATGAGACAAAAAAAAATACTGAACTAAATTTAAATCATACACACATAAAAAGTTATTGGGAGTTGATTGGGTACAAATAGTTTCCAATAAAAAAGTTATAAAAAAGCAAGCTGACAAAAAATTTATTGAATAAAATTATAGAAAGAAAAAGTTGAATGACTAATGACTGGAAATTAAAAAGGAAAATTTTTAAAATTACATAAAACATAGATAAAAATGAAACTTATAAAATATGGATTGAAAATATTAAGAATGGCTTGAAATAATTTGCATTCACTCAAAAATGGAGAGTGAAAAAGATAGTATCAAAAAGCAATGATTTCTAGTCATGATGGCACAAATATTAGTCAACACAAATCATAAAATATATTAAATTTCATATATGAAATTGGATTCATAGATTTCCAGAAAATGTTAAAGAATCATTGATTCATTTACAAACATACCCCCAAAAATATAATATATTTTATAATAACGTGAAAGGCTGACACCTTTGACAGATGTGCCTTAAAAATGTTTATATGACGGCCAATCAGATGTAATAATGACTGCACGTGGAACTCTCAATTTAATAACACAAGCCAGAACACAAGAAAAAGATGGGACACACCTTCTCTACTTAAATTTATATATAAATAAGCCAGACTCAAGTATTTTGAATTAAGAGCGTGAAGCTTTAAACATCTCATTTAATTCACTAAATATTATATATAAATAAACAACATGAAATATTTCGATTTACTACGAAGTAATTTTCAAATTTAATGAAATGATAGTAACAAATGTAAATATATTAATTTATTAAGTGCAAGCAGATGATATAATAATGTGAAAGGCTGAAACTTTTATATAAGTTTCAATTAAAAATAAGACTAGCTTTAATTTTCTTTTTATTAGTGAAGTCATTACTCATAAAAAATTAGAAGCCCTCCAATCATCAAATACAATATTTCTGTTATTGAGAAATTGCAAACAAAAATCAATAAACTAAAAATGTGAAATTTAACTTTCATTGAAAACTAAGTAAAATACTCAAACTGTATGAATAAAAGATATATTTTTATAAAATAATAATAAAAAAAATGAAAAAGTAACCATATATTATAATTCTAAATAAATTTAACGTCTATCATTTTACGAACCTGATCTTTATTTTTGTTCTCTGTCTCTATTGTTTCTATATGAGTTTTCAATTCTGATACTTCTTTCTGCAAATTTAAAAAATCATCAGGATTTCCATCTTGACTTGTTCTCATTTCTTGCACCTAATAAAATAAAATTAAAGTGGATATGTTTATTAATATATATCGATAACAATATACCAATAAATATATAATGATGATGTTATATATATAGTAAATTCTAAAAATATCTTAAAATAAATATAATGTTATAGTCTAAATGATAAACATTCTATTAACAATGTGTTTTAAAAAATGTCTAAAAATCAATGCTAATTCTCAATATTTCTAATCATTATAATCCATAGCTTCTTTTTTTCATATTCCATAAAACTTTCTTGTTTCATCCATTTATCTCATGTGTAGTCTCATTATCTTTTTTTTTTTTTTTAACAATCTCTTGAAATCCAGTTCAATTGCCCATCTACTGTAAAATCTTCTAGCAGCTGGTTCAAAAAATACCCCATTTCAATCCTTTAATTATTTCAAAGATATTAATGTTATTTCATTGTTTTCTAAGTAATGTAATTTTGTTTTTGATCCTTCCTTGTTACACTCAACATACAAATGTCTATATTTCATTGTGTGGTCAGAAATCAATCTATAGTTTTTTTGTTGAATTTTCAAACATCAGATCCATATATGAGAGTTTTCAAATCACACCCATTCAACTTTAAAAGAGAGCTAAAATCTTGTTTTGTTTTTTCATTTTTTTTTTTTTTTCAAAATAATGACTACATTTTCTCAGTTTATTACATTCCTTGATATTTGCTCTTCCTGACGAAAGATAACATTTTATTCTTGATGTGTTTAAACTAGTTATTATACAAATTGTATCTCAGACCAATTCTCTAAAAATTCAATATGGTGGCCATCATGAATGAAGAAATCAAGATTTAATAAATAAGTATACTTATATGTCATAATATGACTATATGATTATATTAATATGGAATATAATGCAATGAAATTTATATAGATATAATAAATTGGAACAGTATTAAAACTTCAATGCATCATTTATTTCATAATTATAGTATAATTTAATTGTTTATATAAAAAAACTCATTTGGAGAATATTATATTGATTTGAGATCTTTTACTATTAAATATACATAGAAGAACATAACATTTTGCTTTGCAGAAAACAACAGTCTGTTAATAGTTTTTTTTAAAAAGCCCACAAGTTAATTATGTGCAACAGTTATCTCAAGTTTTATAGCATCTGATATTCAAAAATCTAAGATAAAATATATCACAATGAAAAAGATCAATGAAATTTAAAATATTAATTTATTACTAAAAATTTTTTTTAAATATTAACAGATTTTCATATAAGTCATTTATAAAACAAATAATGTTATGATATTAAACTAATTTAAAAGATTGATGCAACAATTTCCAACACAAAAAAGTATACATATGCACACATTTTTTGTTCCAAGATAGATAAATTTTCTTCCAATCTTTAAACGAAATGTACATACACACAAAGACATGTACATATATACATGTATACATATGACATGTAACCTAAAAATTCAACAATGCAAAGCTCACATACACGCACACACACACATATATATATATATATTGTAATAATCAGGAGGTTTCCCCACATTTGCCCCTTTTAAAATTATATATATATATTTTTTAACTTAAAAGAAAACTGTTTCAACATCCCTTTGATTGTATATTCAAGCAGGGTAGAATATTAATGATAGATTAACTATCAATATGATCAGATCGAAACTGCATGAATGTATAAATCTCAATCATTTTTCCTCATCACAGCACCACTCCATTACTACTGGGACTACACCAATCCTCTAAAGGTAATTTATTTTTTTCAAGATAAATCTCAGGCTCCATCTGGTCAAATAAAATTTATGTAACTGGAATGTCCTGGATGAAAGGAATAGTGGAACCCAGCGCTTGGAAAATAACCCAGATTAGCTCCAACACTATGAGACAGGGAACTCAGTGCATAAATCAAGAACACATATCAAACTTGCCCAATTTCTTTTAATCATGGAGATGCAGGTAAATGAAAAAGAACAGATCAAATAATCTTTAGCAAATACTTTTTATTCCTATACACATGCATACCAGTATGTTAATATTTCCATTAGACATATATTTAACACCAAAAAATAAACATAATAATTAATAATCCATAAAATATAATATAAACCTTATTATATTATAATAAATTGTAAATACATCGACATAACAATTATATATATACTATATAAAAGCCTTTTTCAGTAATTCTAAATTTTTTTACCCTTTTCAATATAATATTTCCTACTAATACTAACATGTATATTACATATATAGCAACATCTATCGACATTTCATATAATTTGTTATCTCTATCATTTTAGTTATATATTTCCCCTTATGTTACGTTCTATTCCCTATCCATTATCCAATTATTAGTTAAATCAATCGACTTTTTGTAAATGTTCATACATGTATTTATATTATATTTTATATAATTTGTTTAATATATTTTCCTTCTATTTATTTCTTTTATATAATTTAATGGTTTTATGTTTTTAATACAATCTATTTTATGTCCAAATTTTAAAAGAATCTTGGAAATGCTAAAAAATATAATTCTTTAGCAAAAAATAATAATACAATCTTCTAGTTTAAATTCTCTTTATCTCAATGAAATTAATAACATAATTGGATCACCTTGTTCAGCTATTTTAATTTATTATTGCATTAGGAACTATATTCAGGAAGAAATAATCAATATATTATCATCACCAACAAGAACAAAAGGCAATAGTCACGAATGCATTAACTGAAAAAGAAATAAATATATCCAAAATTATATCAGTTAGCAAATGATTGTGCTTACTGTATAATCAGACATGAAAATGCTTTTGTCAATTCATTTACCAAATGTATAGAACATGCAGTTCAGGGTTTTAATTATATTACACATCAACAAGTTTTATGTGCCAATACTAGTTTCAAGAGATTGGAAAACATTATGAGCCTTGTAACAGCATTAATCAATTTTATATCTGCACATACTTTAAATAAATAAAATTCCTGGTACTGTTAATAAAATGAAATCATCATACACTGGTTTACTTATGCATAATAATGTCTGATAGTTAAGTTATAAAAAAGTTCTTCAATGATTTGTTGAATATTTAGAAAAAAATTAGATTTTTTTACATAATGAGAATGTCATTGAACAATACAGCCAATTATTAATAAATATCAAATGATTTTTAAAATTAAGATTTTTTTTTTTTTTTACTGATTTATGTTTACACTTAAACTAATTAAATATTAAACTGCAAGGTTTTATTAAAACAGTCATTGTCATGTTTGAATTAATCAAAATATTTAATGATAAATTATACATTTTTATTTAATTTTAACAGATATAAAATCTCACAAGAAACTAAGTCAAGATAAATTGGCATGAGACTTTTTCTACTCCAATTCAATTGATGATCAAAGCAATTTGAACAAATATCAAAATTTATTTTATATACAGACATAACATCAGATAAAATGAATTTGAAAATTCTTGAGGTGTTGAATTTGGAAGATATAGAATTGCAATTAATTTATTTTTAATCCAGTTCTATACAGAAACAAAAGTTTGTTGAGAAATGACTTCGAAATGATTTACAATGATAAATTACTAGGTATAATAATAAAAAAATGCTGAAGATGAAATATTAAAAACTTGGAATGCTATTTGTGGAATTATTGACAGCTATATTATCAATTTTTCTTCTATTGTGCATATAAATTGTTGTTTTCAGAAATTAATTTTATAAAAAATAGATACAGAAATAGAATGCCTAATGAATCTATTTTGGCATATATACTAATAAAAATGATAAAATATGATCCTAATATAAATCATTTAACATCTAATGTACAACAGTAAAAATCTCATTCAAAAATTTGTTTGTGACAATTCATTTCTAGAAAATTCTTTCTTAATGTTAAAATTATCTCAATAAACTTCTGCAATAACTAATTTTCATTTTTTTTCTAATAAAAATGTGTGAGTATTCCAGTAATATGATAAATATTATTTGTAAATTTATGAAATGTGCATTTAAAAAGATTTGCCACCATTGTACTAATGCATTTTTCATTAAGTCCACCATATCACACTATCCTCCAGCATAGAAACTCAAACTAGAAAATTGTGAATAAAATAATTGACTAGATATATTAAGTAAGCCAGAGTATATACTATAATTAAAAATAAACATTATCATTTTTAGCTCTTCTCTAATTTTGAAAAAAACAAACAAACAAACAGGTGGTTGGCTATGTTTTTTGTTATTGTTATTGTTTAATTTGACAAATTGAAATGTATATAAAACAACAACAATAACAAAGGGACCATTAGAATTAACTGAAACATATTAGGGAATTAAAAATAATAATAAAAAATAATTAAAAAAACAAGAGCAAAGATATTTCAAAAAGAAGTAGTATTGATTTAAAATAGCACATTTCTTATTGTACTGTTATAATGTGAGATAGATAATTGATGCTGTAAATTTATTTATAAATAATTTTATTGAAAAACCATATGTAATAATGATACAATTGTAAATCAAAAATAATAGTTATCCATGTTAGTCAGGCAACCAAATGTTCTGATGTGGTCACTGGTGTTGTTTAATACAGCTTAATCAGGCTCCACGTGTTGTCAAATAAAAATCTGGATGAGATTATTCTGTCCTTATAGCAAAATTCCTTCAGCTTGGAAATAAATGTGTCTTCAGGCTTGGGATGAGGAAAGGTAAACTTGTTGCGACATCTGGTCAACCAGATGGCATAAGTGAGAAAGGTTGAGAGTCTTGTGATAACATAATCCCTGGACAGGAAGCAGCTTTTGATATTTAAGATTTTGTTCAGGGAAATGTGGCAGTAGTGAGTAATGAAAGTTCTGATTTTGTTATATGCTGGGCAATCATTTATCATATGATCAAAGGTTTCACAGGTTCTATGGCAGTTGTGACATGTAGGATCTATATTCTTGAGGAATCTCCTGTAGTGCAGGAACCAGTTCATCTGGAGTGAATTCAGGTTGGTTTTCACTAGAAAGTCCAGGAACCTTAGCTCCAGCTTGAGATGCCTGAAAAACCTGGTGACCACCTGACTGTTATCACCGAGGTAAGGAATGGTAGAGTTTTATGTGGGAAATAGCAGGTTATGAGCATCCCAAATAGAGATTTAAGCACTGATTTAAAAGGAACGAGATTAAATTGCAATAAAACCTGATAAGTGTTAGATGAAAAACTATTTAGATTATGATTGTGCATCAGATAAATTCATGCTCTGATTACGGTTTTTGTAAAAAAGATGTTAAATGTGTGGATTATAATTATGTTTAAATTAAGATTACTTATACTAATTTAGTTCTTCAGCTGATTAAGAAAATAAAAAAAGAAGAAAAGCTGACCCCCCCCATCCCATAAATAAATATTGTCTTTAAAAAACAAATAACATAGTATCATAATAAAATAGTTATAAAAAAATTAAAATTTTTAATGCACAAAGTATGTGTTTATTTTTGGTAATACATTCATGTATTATCATTCCAATGGCTGATTCATTTAAAAGTTTGAATTATTGTAAGATATAGTTGTACCATATTTTCATTGACAAATAATATTGTGAAACTTTTTATATTTCAATCACATACCTGTAATAAATAATTTTTTTAATGATCATTTTTCTTGTTATTAATACTAATATATTTTATTAAATTTATAAATAAAATGTACTATGATAGTTTTAATTTTATTTAGACAGTTGAAAAGAAAACGCTATGTTACAAATAGAATATTTAACTTATTTAATATACATGCTTTGACAGAATAGATATGTATAATAATAAAAATTAAATAGAATTAAAATGACCGACTCAATGAACAATTATATCAAATGGTGTTCTTGTTTATAGATCCCAAGTAAAGAAAAATATACATAGGATATAAAAAGTAATTATATTACATGACATATAAACTAGGTACATAACATATATATATATGTTGCCATTATTATTGTATACTACTATTGTATTTAGATTTATTATCATTTAGACTATCCCTTAATAATTCTATTGTATGTAATATTTTATGCAATGATAACACACTTGAAAATATAAATATGCATTAATATCAAATACTAAACATATACATTTAATTTTAAATTTGCATACCTTTAATGTATATAAAATGGAAAAGCTTCCTCTAGCTGTGAAAAAAACTAAAATTCATTGCATTTACACCAAGAGAATAATAGATTTGTTTGGCTATTTAAGAACTGAAGAGAACTCAGTCAATTATGTTTCATCTCATATACACTGCTGTGAAAATTTAAGATTCAGTGTTTTTTATTTATAATTTGATTATTATGGCAGAGATTGTTAAAAATGAGATGCAGTTTTTATTTTCTATATCTAACATTAGGATTAATTCCACTCCAAAATCTCAACATGATCAGAAAAATAGCTTACTGATAATAAAAGCTCTAATAATAAATGGTTCTGCTCTATTCTTTAGTTGTGCTGGGATTAAGATAGTGGAATTATTTAGTTACTTTACAACTAGAAGATTAGTCAATTCTTGTTCCATTTAATATATATATATTTCATGATAATCTAGATTATACATTTTCTATTTAATAATTCTATAGAGTATAATATGTTTTATTATATATAGGCACATGTTAGGCTTAAGAAAACACTTGAGATAAAAACTAACAAAATACCAATTCTTTTTATAAAATTTATATTTTTATTATAGTGTAAAATATTCATAAATTTACAGCAAATTATTGCTGAATTAAATAATTCAAAGAACAATATAATACCATATAAATAAATTATTTGCAAAACAATTCTTATATTTCAAAGATTTAATCATTTATATAATAACCCAATTATTATCTTTATATAAATTATTCTATTTTAAACTAACAAAATTAATATTTTTAATCAAAAAAGTGGAATCATATCTTTAGTTAAAAATTTATTTCAACTACACACATTTGTATTTATTATAATACAGACAAGACAGAAAAATACATTATTCACCATTTATATTTATTACTGTAAAATAAGCAGATTTTTTTCAATAAGATTATATATATATTTAAAGGGATTTGAACATGAACATACATGTGAAAAATATAAATGATTTCCAATATACGTATTTTGTGCTGAACCAGCACTCATTAGTGAATCCAGCACAAAATACATATATTGAAGATCATTTATTTTTTTCACATGTATTAGTTGTATAAGATGGAGTGGATAACTGCAAGGAGTTTTTAAAGTCTCAATTCAAATCCCTTCTAATTACATTACTTTCAGTATAGACAAATGCTTGTATTTAAATATTACATATATAAGACTTACAGTATAAACTTATTAATCCTTCACTAAGATAATTTACATTTCATTTGGCTGTATGAATGAATATAAAAAGAATTAATCTAATCAGGTATACCTATAAAATTATTAATAAAAAAAATACAAATGCTTTCTTAAGAATTTTCTCTCTAAAAAAAAAACTTGACAATGCCTAGTAAAGTTAAACAGGATTTTTTTTTATCTGTTAGTAATGAGTTCTTCTTATCTATCAGAAATATGTGTAATCAAATAAAAAAATCCAGTATATTCTATATTTACAATAAAGATTGCTCTAACAAATGTATTTAAGTAAATGATATACATTATAACTGTGATATCCACTATATTTTGTTTCATTTCCCCCTCATATACACCACATACAATAACTCACATTTTTCTGATAAGCTTTGACTGTAAAAGAATGCATATTGTTTACTAAACTGCAAGTGTGCAGAATTTTTCAACATTTACATTATATATAGCACAGTGCTTTTTTGTGGGTATACTATGCATATATAAATTATAATTATAAAAAAAATTTTTTTTTTTTTTAAATAATGTAGTTATTAATTATAAATTAGGTGAACACATTTATAGTTTGAGTGTTCACTCAATAATATTCACTCAAAAGTAAAAAGAATAAAAAACCTATTATATCATATCCTTACCTTTTGAAATAAAATGAATAATAAAGTATCAGACTTTTATTACATTTAAACATACTCAGCATGTTTTCCCTTTCTTCAATGATATATTTTATAAATTTTCTTAAATTTCATAAAACTTTTAGATTTATACTTGGAAAACATTTTATTACATGAAGTAATGTACTACATTAACATTTGGAAAGGATTAAAAAAAAAAGTGAACAACAAAATTATGTGCTTTCAACAGAATCTAAAAAAATGTCACTAGTTAATGTGATTGCATGTGGTGCTATGAGACGAAGAAATGACTGCTGATTTTTGTAAAATGTATTAAATTTAAGAAATATTAATGTTTTATATATTTTTTAATATAGCATATAATTGAAATAGAGTAAATAGATAGTGCCTAGAATATCTTCACTTTAGCTCTATTATTACTATTATTATCATATCTTTACTTCACTGAGTTATAAAATATTGGTTAGTTAATTTTCATCTGGCATTTGCATATTTTTATATTTATTATGCAAATTTTAATTATCAGTTCTCTCCTTTTTAAAAATAATAATAACAGTAATTAAAAATTAAAATTCCTAACATTATATTATTTTAAAATGACAAAAAAAAAAAAACTAACAAAAAAAAAAACAATTATAAGTTAATGAGAAAACTTGTTTACCCTCAGAGATTGTCAATTGGTAGTAATTGATAGTTTCTTAGCAACATCAAAAGTTTAAAGTTATTTCTGTTTACATGGATATAATCTCATTTCTATTCTTTATTATAATAACAATCCATGGAAATATTTAATTCAACATATTATGTTTCCTGAAAATAAGATCTGGTCTAATATTAATTTTTGCTCCAAGGTTTTATTTTCAGGGAATGTCTTATTTTTTCATATATAAAAATCTACATTTCAATTATAAAAATGTATACATTTATTTAAATATTTTTTCTCTTTACAGAAAGCTATAAGATTCTTACCCTGGGACACCCCCCCCTACTCGAATGGCTATCTTATATGGTGATCAGAATATTATTCCATTTAAATTTACCATTAAATCAAATGTTAATTGAAGACTTGCAAGACAGGAGTGATAACAAAAATGATTACTATTAACAAGAGCAGTAAAAAACTTCATAAAAATTCAAAAATATTTCTTTATTTCACACTTGCACATTAAATATATCCAGTACAACATAAGGCATATTGAATTATGAAGATTCATATACAACACAATCACCATCCATTATCAAAGTACACAAATTGTAAACACTTTCCAAATTACTTGTGATATTCCTGCTTGGATATTTGTTTTAAAAACTTTTTTTTATGAGAAAAAGAATCTGATTTAATTTAAGCTTAAACTTTGATTTAAAAATTTTTTAAAATCACTTCTGTTATTTCAATAGTCTTCCAGAAAGGAAAAAAAAAGTAAGAAATCAAACTAATTTTTCTTTTATCTTAAATAGTGAAACTCTAAAATTAAATCTAAGTATTAAATATAAATGAAATAAGTATGTAAAAATATATAAATGAAATTATAACTTGTCCGACATACTAACTTGTGATAGATAAATTGTTTCTTTATATAGGTAGAATTATGTTTGTTGAAAATAGTCAATGGGAAAATGTAAAAGAACCATGTAATTTATATTACCATTAATGACAATAATATTGCTTATTTATATTTTCATCCATTACTTTATAATTCAATACATCCCTGTATGTTTCAATGGGCAAACAAGTCATTTATCGGATTGCCAATCTTAACTAGAGCTTATATTTGGAGTAGGGATTACATTATAAGCACCCTCAAAAATCATGCTAAGGTTTATTTTTTGATTAGGTCTTATTTCAGGAAAACACATATATATATATATGAATTCTTTTCACATTTTTTTTAATATCTTGGAAATAATTATTACCCAAACACAAATATATATATTACAAATATTGACTTACACATATATGCACAATTATATGATTACATTCTTGCTATATATTGTAACAGTATGAAATAAAGTATATACTAGGGATGATGGGAATCATCATCTTCTAAACACTATATAGTCATCAACAAATAATAAATAACAAAGAATCAGCATTGGACGCAAATAATATAAACAACATATAAATGATTAACATATAGATAGCATAACCAGCAATAAGTGTCATCCGTCATCCTTTATGACTGGAATTTAAAAGTTATTCGATAAAATCTGGGCTAATTATCATTTAAGCTATGCTAAACTTAAGATACATTATAAAAGTAATACCAATATTTCAATTGTGTTCATGTATATAAGTGTTAAAAATCATTATAAAATTAATTGTACATAATTCTGGGCTCATTGCATCATGGATCATCATAAATCTTTAGGTGATATGGTATCTTGAGTGTATTGGTTATCAATAAAATAATAATTATTATAAATCTGTAATGTAAAATGAGCAGACTTTAATGATGATCTTAATCTTTGAGCCATCCAAATAATCCTATGAAGAACATTTGAATGTCCATTCATGTATATATACAAGTCATACCATTATCATTTAAATTATCTTTGGAAACCCAAGGATCATAAACACTGTGATTGTGAATAAAAGAAATTACACATTTAAAACCTAATCTCTGGAATAATTCAAAATAATGATTAATACATTTATTAATTAGAAATAATAATAATAAAATCCAACTAATGGTCTAATAAGTATTCCATGGGACAAATACATCATTTTGATTTTGATAATTTACAAACATTATATTATTTCCATATATTGATAAACCCAAACAATCAAATGTATTACATAACATACATATGTAGGCACACAGACTTGTATACATGATAAAATAAAATATTCCAATCATCTATAAATTATTAAATATTATATTTTAATTAAATATAAATGATTCAATGTTAAGCATATATATAATTAGCACACATACATATGTGCATATTCTCATACAAAAGAAATCTCCCAGTTATTAATTTTAATTATTTTTCTCTACAAATTCAATAATAATAATAATAATAATAATAATAATAATAATAATTATTATTATTATTATTATTATTATAATAATAATAATAATAATAATAATAATAATAATAATAATAATAATAATAATAATAATAATAATAATAATAATAATTAACACTCCATCATAAAAATATCACACTAACGTTGCCCGGCCCTCATCTCCAGAATAATAGCAGCAACAAATTCAATGCTTACAGCAACACCAAATCCCATAATACTCCTGGGAGATTTCAACATGACCTACCAAACTTTTGTCACCAAATGGATCCATCAAATAACAATCCCACTTATGAGTGCTGAGGGTTTTCTCCCATCAAACTCAATATCTTTTAATAACAATAGATATAAGTCACTTATTGATTTGTGTTTCTACTCACCAATGTTACATCATTATTTTAATCTTGAACGTCTGTCCATCTTAATCTCAGATTTGTGCTCTTCCAATCTACAAAATACAACAATAGCCCTCCAAAAGACTATGCGAATACTTCTTCCAGCACAAACAACTGAATTCTTATATTCAGAAACATATATAATGCTCCAAAAACTTCAAAACATGTCACTCGATCCAGTACAAAAGTATATAGCATTCACCAATATACTTTCTTTCAACATCAATCATATTACCTGCAACTCAACACCCCCCACCAGATTATTAGCATTGGCAGATGAACTACATAAAAGAATAACCATTTCCAGACCAACTACAGATAATCAAACACAAATTAAAAAACTTACAGAAATGTACAACAATACATGCAATACACTAAAGCAATATGTGGCAATAAAAAAGAAAAAAATATGCCTTACACAACAACATACTTGGACCAGAGCATACATACGATGGGCATTGGGATACCCATCCACAGTCAGAGTGCCTATGGCACTTGAAATAGATGGCTCTATAACAGCTGGACATAACATGATAAACCCAATATATCAACACTTTAAAAAAAAACTGCAAAAACAGAGAGTGTACATACCAAATGAAGACATTTGGAGACCCTGAAACAGACACACCAATAACAACAACTGACATTGCATTTCAACTTGCAACAATAACAAACACATGTCACCCAGGACCACAAGGAATCCCCAAATTTGTGTTCAAACATCTTAGTCACTTCACATCAAAATACCTGTGCGATCTAGCCAATTACATATCCCAAAAAATTTACAACATACAAAGTCTATACCCAATTGCAATGGTTCCATTTAACAAAAAACAACAGCAATATCATCTTTATCTAATCTACGACCAATTTCAATGGGACCTTTAGGAATAAAAATTCTTGAAAGAGTGATAAAGGAAAAAATAGAACAACACATACTCCCTGTGTTATCATCAGCACAATATGCCAAAAAAGGATCATCCATTGGCCAGGGTGCCTTAATGTACAAAACAATTATCGAAGTAGTAAAAAAAGAAAGAAATATGCACCAATTATAGTTCAACTAGACATTGAGGCAGCTTTTGACTCAGTGCCTATAGCCAAATTATTAGACGTGCTGAAAAAAACAACAACACCTCCATCCCTACTATATATAATAGCCAATCTGCTACTCAGCCGTGAAATTCACATCACATTGAATGGAAAAAAATCACCAGTCTTCAGACCAAGTCAATCCATCCCACAAGGATCCCCCTAAGTGCCTTGCTCTTTACAATATATATAAATCCTCTATTAATAGAAATACAGAAAAAAATAAAAGGCATTCAAATTCCAAACACTGCTTTAAATATATCATGCATAGCCTATATGGACGATGTAACTGTTTTCCTCCCCTCTAAAAAGAACCTCCCTATATTACAAGAGATAATCAAGAATTATACCTCAAATTTTAATTTAAAAATTAACACAAATAAAACTGCTGCATGGTCAATATACACAGGCAAGCACTGTACAGAGATGTTTAATGGTAAACCATCTGCTTTCCTTGGTTTCCCATTCTACCTTGGAACCAATGGAATGAGGCAAAAAATTCAAAATAAATTAAAAAAAAGATGCTGAAAAAATCACAGCCTCACTTGAAAAGTCATACCTGTCAATATATGCAAAGGTAGCACTATTTAATCAACTTATAATTACAAAAATTACATACTATACACCTATAATCAAATTTGCAAAAACATTCATATCTAAAATCTCATCAATCTGTAACAAACTAATATGGAAGAGAAAGACAGTGGCAATATCTTTAAAAAATCTGAGCAGACCACCACATAGCAATGGACTTGGACTCCATACAATCAATGCTCTTCCGATCTGAAATCAGTAAATCTAATAACAGCAACCATAAAAAGATTTCCAGACCTGGAGTGTGTAATCAGTATAATACCCACAGACAGACCACCCCCTTCATATGGATATCTATCCACACTGATTGAAGAACTCAAGCCAATATACAACAAAATATCACTCAATAATGACAACAAGTATACATACTGGGACATTTATAATATACTATATCCAAACCAGACACCTAATCTACAACCATCAGTTCTTGGAATAGACAACAGGCAACTACTGCAACAATTCAGAAAATGGTCATTAGAACCAAAATTATTTGATTTTCTACTTAAGCTTAATCTCAATGCTCTACCCACAACCCATTTCCTTAGATTTCGTAGATTCTATACAAATATAGACCCCATGTGCGGGCTATGTCATAGAGAAGAAGAGACACAAGATCATTTTCTTCATTCCTGCAGTGCCCTAGAAACAATACGTCGCACAATGTTTACCACATACAGAAAGGCTATCATTTCAATTGATGAAATAATAAATACGTTTAAAAAAGGCAACAACCCTGCTATTCGTGCAGCAACATACAGCCTTTATGCCTACTGGTGCACCAGATGCACTTTTGCACTTGCCAATAACCCTCGACGCCACCCAGCAACATATTCAATAAAACTAGAACTGTTAAGAAAAAGAGACAGCATCCTAGCTCAACCAGATATATTTGCAGCCACATGGTCACACTTGAAACAAAGATCCAGTCTATGAAATATAAAGGCCAATAAGATAGATGATGACATTTTGAACATCAGCATTTTTTCCAACTTTAAAAAAAATGCAAGCATAAACTGAACTAAATAGAAGACCAAATTTAAAAACAAGAAGAAAAAAAAAGTATGCCGAAAAGATAAAGACTTATATACTGAAAGTTGTAATTTGTTTTTCATTTGTAAAAAATCAATATATGACTCTGTAACTTTTTAGACTCAATAAAGTTTTGCTTTGAAACATAATAATAATAATAATAATAATAATAATAATTATTATTATTATTATTAATATTATTATAATAATTTTTGATAACTCTAAAATTATAAAAAAAATTTTTTTTATCATAAATAAATATTACTTATCTTTAAAAGTCCAGATTGAAAGTTCCTTTATTCTCTTTGGCTTTGGTTTTTTCCATTTATTAACTTTAAGAAAGATTTCAAAATACATTTCAATCTGTTATTTAATTACTTGGTCAAATTTATTTTCATTGGTTAATTGATTTAATTTTATTCAAAAGTTGCTTACCCTTAAAGTACATCAGTTGAATTATTTTTCTCTAAGTAATAAATGGTAATAGATTTTCATTAACTGCAAAGTTAATGTTAGAAATTATATGTCATTCTAAATATATATCTTAACTCACCAACCCATTTCTTCCATTTGTTCTTCATATGGTGGCAAAATAGATTTCACATATGTAAAGTATATACATATATATTACAGCAATGGAGTTTTAAGATTAGCAGGCTCATTTCTTATAGTCTAATAGAGCAGGCTGTCTTTTTATTGTCATGTTTGGAATAGGTATATAAAGAATAAATATTGCATTTAGTTTCCATAACTTGATGGACTGCAGCCAGTTAGCCAAACCTGTCTAATTCTCACATATTGGGCTATGAATCCCTCAAAAGTCATGTCCCTTATTTCTCTGGAATTTCAAACTCAACCAATGGAGATTGGCAACTATTCTTTGAAGCAGAACTTCTATAAACTCTACATCTACATTCTCTCCAATCTGATAATCTATCTCTAATTTGAATGCACTATTTTCACTATATAGTAATTTAAAAAAATAAAAAAATACATTGGCCTGTTTCTCAATTTACATTTATTAAAACTGATTAGGAAAATAAATTCTTAATCCTTTAACTGAAAATGGATTATAGAATTGCATCTATAATTATTAAAGAAAAACACTTTATTTTAACTAAAAATATTTTTCTTTCTTTGTTATATTGGAACACTTTACATGTTTGTCAAAGTCAGAAAAGTTAAATAAAATTATTTGCATTTAATAATTTACAGTATTTTAAAAATGTCAAAATTGTTATTTAATTAATATTTCAGTTATTCTGGGCTATATAATTTAAATAAATAAATATATAATAAATTTTGTCAGTGTTCATTTCTACTTTTCCTTTGAGCTTTACACACAAACATATTATGTGCCTCTCAATATATATATATATGTGTTTGTTAAAATTAAACATTTTATAATAAAATGTTCTGCAGCCAGTTGGTAAATGCCGAAAGAGATGATTGGTTAGATACTGGTAATTTATTGGGAAGTTAAAGTTGGTAAGAATTTATGTGTGAATTTATTGGCTGATGGCATTCAAACTTTGATAATTTGCTTTTATATTATAGAAAATATATTCACTTCCATAATACCATTGCTATTTATTTATTTATTTATTTATTTGAAAGTCAAAACACCATCTTATTAAATTCATTAAAAATTTTCATATATAGTTTACTATTTCTGTTTTTCATATTGTCCTTTTTTCCATATGAAATTAAAATTTCCTTTTAAATATATACACCATTAATAAATATAGCTTCTTCTGAAATATTTTCCAGAGCTTAAATAATCTTTTGTTTGCTTTTTTATAAAAATTATTTAAATATGCGTAGAGACAATCTTTACAATAAGTATTCATTAGGAATATGAATACATTGTTCTAAGCTATAAGATGATTAGCAGCTGATCCAATATTACATGATCACCAGCTCTTATGCTAGCACATAACTGTTATTAAACAGGCAAAACTCTCCATACAGTAGTGAGACCCTGTGCCAAGCAAAGTAACCAATGGATGCCAGAAGGCCTGTGCATAAAATCCCCATCTAGTGCCTACTCATCCAATATCCCCAGACTAGTTTCTGGCTTGTGGCCTTCATCAGTGAGGAGCCTTGGATCTGAGAGCACTGCACCTAGATCTTAGGATCTAATGCAACCCTCCAGCAGCCACCTTTTATCTCTACTTAACTACAAAACTATGAGAATGAAATTGAAAACACAATAATATTTTCAATCTAAGCTCAATAGCTTATATAGTCATATGGGTCTGAACTCAGTTCAGCACCCATACATTTTGGTGTCTTTGGCTCTTTAACAACCATAGCCACCACTATACTATTAGGCAGGATTGGTGTTAAACCACAAAACATCACATGTTCACCATCTCCTATGCTAGCACATAACTGTTATTAAACAGGCAAAACTCTCCATACAGTAGTGCCACCCTGTACCAACCAGAGTAATCAATGCTCCTCACTGATGAAGGCCACAAGCCAGAAACTAAATAGGGGATGTTGGATGAGTAGGAACTAGATGGGGATTTTATGCACAAGCCTTCTGGCATCCATTGATTACTCTGGTTGGCACAGGGTGGCACTACTGTATGGAGAGTTTTGCTTGTTTGATCCAATATTGTTTTGTTCATTCTTCCATTTTAATTTACAGACTAAAATAAATTCCTATACAGATAGACTACCATCAATCAAAAATCCTGGATTCAAACTCTATATTGAGTTCAAAAAACAATGCAAAATGTCACTTAAACACAAACCAGCAATTATATCAATGAAATGAAAAATGTTTATAAATTAAACATAATGTGTAACTTATTAGCAAGTGTCCTTTTTAAAAAAATAATTTAATAAAAATAAAATAAATTTAAATTAAGTAATTCTTTTCCTTAATTATAAAGAAATTTTATATTGATATGGGGTAGAAATTCAAATATAATATCGATGCTGCTTCATTTTTTGTATAACTTTAGGTTAAAAAATGCTCAAAATTTATTTAATTTATTAGTAAATACCTATAATACTTTTTTTTTAAAAAAAAAATTAAATCTATTAACTATTTACATTAATTTAAATTTTTATATTACTAAATGATTAAAAAATCATAGTAAAAGCTTAGGATTATTTGTATGCTTTATCAAAAATTGGTATAGCTATAAAAATAACCACTCCATGATTCTTTTTTTGTTTATATGTTTATTATTGTTTATATGTTGACAATAAACTTTTAGCATTAGACAAATTGTTTGATTTTGTATTTTTATTTAGATAACTAAAAAACAACAACAAATAAACTGATATATCTTTATAATATTACTATTAAAAAAATATATTCTGATGTCTCTATTATAACACCCACCGATATAATATAAACCGCCATTGTTGGCTTTAACCCGAAGCTTGAATAAAGATATTTGTGAGCATGGTTTGATCCCATCTCACGCGCCAATCTTACCCGTAGATAAGAATTATCTCATCGAAAACGTAAATAAGGGTTCTGGTATGTATATCTGTTATGGTAGCGCACCGAACCAGCTCAATCTCAGGGTTTGGGGACGATAGTCTAACTAGAGAACAAAGCTAAAACAAAACTAACTACGTCTTACATGTCTATTATCATATGCGATAGCTTATTGGATAAAATCCATTAATCTAACCCAGATCTTATCGGGGTTTATCCTATTCACGACCATACCCATTACCAATAAATCCCATTTATACGCGCATATAAATATCAATATTCAAGCGCACAGCCCATTTATTCTGATCCACACACATATATATAATTCATACACGCATCAAAATAGTACAAATATATATATCAGAGCTGTTTATTTAATGTTGTCATTTATTTAATTTTAAAAGAGACTTAATATAGTAATTAATATTGAGGTAACACTAGATTCTTTATTAAGATACATTCACTGAACATATATTTTGTGCCACGTCACTTTACCTTAGTTCACGCGATCAAAGACAAGTCCGCATTTATACCTTGCCAAGAAAACTGGTCTGGTAGATATAACGGAAGGCAAATAGTTCCAATGGGGTGTATCGAATAGCATATCCCAGAGGTGGAGTAGTTGATTCACTCGCTTTGCAAAAGGTCCAAATTTTCAAAGATCTTTCGTCACCGTTTCTTTGATGAAACAAAATTTCTTTATTTATTAACGCAGTTCGTAAGTCCGCTTCAGGTGAGTTTCACGACGAGTGTCCACTGGGCCGATTAACGAAACCCGCACTATAGAATTACCCCGACATTTTGGGTAGAAAAAAATATTAAAACTTCTTAAGAAATATTTTACACGTCCTCCTAATCTGGAGTTCAAGCCGCGTCTCTTTTCCCTTTTTTTTTTTTTTTTATCTCCTCTCGAGCACAACAAAAAGTTCTTTTGTTTTCACTTTTAACTTTTCAAAATTCTCTCTGTGTATCCGTACGCCACTGACCAGTTCTTCCATTGTTCTTCAAAAATACCCACCTGACCAGTTTTCAGACTTCCCGACGCCAGTTATTAACTAAACTGCCTACAGCAATTAATTCATTTCTATTTCGGTCCTCATATGTTCAAGAGATTACTCAACAAAAGAAAACACGTGTTACCGACAATATTATTAAAACTCAAAAAAAAAACTTACGGATTAAATATCGAATAATCAATTACTTTACACAGCTCTACATATATAATTGATTGTAACCATCACCGATACTACATACGTATATTGTACACTCGCACATACACTATATTTACATATACCTACACACATAACTTTCGCACTCCTTGTAACAGGGTTCGAATGACCATTTACATATATATTTTTTCTTTTTTTGTTTATACATAGTCGCTCCACATTGACACTAGCAATTAGTAATATATCACATACGCGCGTATTCGAACCCGGTTTGTTACACTATACTGAAATAGAATTATATAATTTTATGCTAATTTTAAAATTGCCATAATTTTTTTATTTCTTTTTGTTTAAAAATTGAACTTTTATGCTGCTATATAAAATTGCAAATAACTACATATTTATACAGCTTACAAATAAATTAAAGTTCTAAATAAAAAAGTTTATTATGTACAGAATACTGATTCATTACATCAGATTACATCAAATAGTTTATGCACCATGCTTGGCAATTAAAGTATCAACAATATTTTGATTTCATCTGTCAAATAGAATTATGAATTAGTACATATTCTACAGCTTATGGATAAATTTTGATTTACCTTATTATGTTATATCAAGCAGCTGATGCACCCATGCTTGTTTATTAAGACCATTGTCAGTTTTTTAAAATTAACTTTTAGCATAGGATTCAAATATTTTGATTTTAGCTATTGTGCAGAACTGTGAACAATTATATATTCATAAAAAATTTCTTCATAAAAAGTACATCATACAGATATTAATCATTACCATTGTTATTACATCAAGTGATGGTGTAATCTTGCTTGATTTCAGATTTCAAAGAGAATTGTGGACAAATATCTATTCATAGACCTTATAGCTAAATTAGATTCTTTCACTACATATTTTTGAAATAGTATAATAACATTAAAAGCTATTACAATATTTTTTTGAAGTCTTTTGTTTTGAAAATAAAATTTTAACATAGAACTGAAGTTCTTGGTTTCATACATTGCAAACATTTGAAAATTAGTGTATATTATAGGTATTCACATTGCACATGAATAAGGACATTTTGACTTGTCATTGATGTATGTGTTATGATAATTGATATCTGTAAATATTTTTTGCAATGTCATGTTGGCTGACCTAAAAATGTTCAGAAAATAGTATTTAAATTTATGCAGTTTGAATTAATTGTAGTCTGCCTATATATAACAAAGTTATATTAACATAAATAATGGAATAATTAATATACTTTAAAACTTATAAAGTTTCAACAACTTTATAAATAGTTTTAAATTGTTGTTAGATTCTGTAGTAAAGTTCTATGGATTTTAACCCCTCCCAATTATTAGCTTTCCTATTTCTGAAACAGCAAAAATTTTATATAATAAAAACTTTGTGCAATTTGAATTTCTAAATCTGAATTCTCAAACTTTTTATTAATGTATCAGTTGAATGTAGACCTTCATGACAAATTATTCTAATATATTATAATCAAATAATGTTAAACTATTAGTTTATTAATCACAGCCAAACAAAATTTACTAATGAGCCTCTTGTGTCATTAATCCCCTTCCTATATTAATTATGACAATGAAATCGTGTCTATTCAATCATGCTTCCTTCCTTACATTATATATTCAGTAATTCTGACTTCAATTCTTTCATATTTATCTTCTTTGTTTTCTGATTTTTTAATTTTTTCTCCTTTTTTCCGTATTCGTTTTTTTCTTTCTTTGTAGCTTGGCAAACTCATCTGTGAATGCCTGCTAATTAATGAAAAAATGTTAGAGTTTAATTAATTTTCATTTATAGAATTTATTTGTTTTTTTGTTTTTTTAATATTTTTATTTAATAGTTTTTATTTTAAAATATGCTGACACAAAATGCAAGTTTATATATGTATTTTCAAAGCCTAATATTTTTATATTTAATTTTACGTATATACAACACTAGTTCAATATTTTTTTTAAGTTCAAGTCACAAACTATTAATGGATTGTGAAATCAATTAATGGGTCATGACCAGAATAATATTTTTTTTAAAAAAAAATAGAAAGTATCAAGAGTGCATCTCAAAAACGTAATAGCTTTAAAATATTTCGATATAAATATATAAATGAAAGTAAATATTTTTTCATAAAATCTTATTTCAGATTTGAATATATATCAGTGAGTGATAAATCTAGAACACAATGGTATGCAAATGTTTATTAAGAACTGGTAAAGAGTTACAGTAAGCTATCACTAATGATAAAAAATTTGTTTATTACTTGTCTGCAGTGCCTTCACTAAGAATTCCTTTAGAGTAAAAAAAAAAAGGTTTCCAGCAGATCATAATCTACATGCATCAATTTCATATTACTGAGTGCTGTACTAAGACTAATGGCAGAATCTATAGGTTACACGAATAATCTTCAAGATATGAAGGTAAATTAATAAACAATGCATAACACAAATACTCAAGGATGAGTATTACTTCTAATGCAAGCAGTCTTTTCTATCTATCCATGTTTTTATTTTTAGTCACTTAAGTTAGTGTAAGGTATATTCAACATGAGTTTCTCACCATTTCCCTTAATTATTTATGATAGTAGGATGGCATGTTTGTTCAATCATATTTCACCTTTTAATTTTACACATAACAATTCTGACTCTAATTTCTTTTTTTTTTAAGAATTTTTGCACAAGCTCTAAGTGATGAAAAAGCAGAATAAGGAGAAGTTTAATAGATTGAGTCCTTACTTGGATGTGTGCACATGGAAGTATATCACCAAATATATCATGATAACACAGGATTTGGGCAGGATTTTATCTTGGTAAAGTTTGTATGTTTAGGCAGCCCCTGTTTAATAAATACTTGCCTTTGATGGAAGTAGAAGGATACTACTAAGAATACTCTAAATTGGCTTGCCTTGCTGGCTGGATTGGCATACAAAAAAGATACTCATTAAATTGGTAAAAAAAAAAAATGCAAACTCAGCAATATTAAATTAAAATCAATCAGATAGATAGTTGGCTTAATTTTTTTCTTTAAAGGTTGGTCTTGAGTAAAGAAGATTGCATTGTGTTGGATTTGCTATAAAGTTTAGTATAGTATTTTCCACTCTTAAAATTCCTAGATAATTCTAGGAAATATTAATAGTATAAAATTTGGCTTGTGAAATGATAATTGCATCCATTTTATCATTTTTTTCTCCAACATTAAAGGCAGAGAATCAGAGAAAAAAGGGCTCTATAGCTTATTGGATAACATTATAATGACTATTTTATTTCATAACAAGTTTACTACACATATTGGTAAGAATAATAAACAGTTGTCTAATTTGTTTCTAAAATAATTGTATTTATTTGGTCCCTAAATTAGGCATCCAGTTATATATTATTAAAAATCAAGGGATATATGGTTAGCTTGTAAACTGGTGTAGTACCAATGGTTACAATGATAATTATTTAAAATACATATATACCATAAGAACAAAGAAAAATAATTTAGCCACTTGCTCAAATTAGTTACAGCTTTATTAATCAAATATTTCTATAAAGGTGTCAATCATTATTCATGTTCTCGGGGGAAGAGAAGAATGCCTACTAACCTTCTAATCTTGCTCTTTTGTATATATGTCTGAAGTTCATATCAATGTAACAAAAAACTTATATAAAGTTTAATATACACAACATGATAATTCAATAATCATAAAAAACAACTAATAAACACATATTATGATATATATAGACAAAACTCTCCATACAGTATTGCCACTCAGTGCAAGCCAGAGTAATCAATGGATGCCAGAAGGCTTGTGCACAAAATCCCCATCTAGTGCTTACTCATTCAATATCTCCAGACTAGTTTCTGGCTTGTGGCCTTCATCAGTGAGAAGCCTTGGATGCATAAAATCCCTATCCTGCCTACTCATCCAATATCCCCAGACTAGTTTCTGACTTGTAGCCTTCATCAGTGAGGAGTCTTGGATCTGAGAGCACTGCACCCAAGGCTCCTCACTGATGAAGGCCACAAGCCAAAAATTAGTCTGGGGATTTTGGACGAGTAGGCAGTAGATGGGGATTTTATGCACAAGCCTTCTGGCATCCATTGATTACTCTGGCTTGCACTGAGTGGCAATACTGTATGAAGAGTCTTGCCTGTTTTAATAACAGTTATAAGCAAGCATAAGAAATGGTGATCATGTGATGTTTATTGGCTTAATGATATATATAAAGAACAATTCTCAAATAGACACTAATATGACTACCAATATAAAGAATATAATTTAGAAGTGGCGACAAATAAGTATATTTTTGCGTCTTTGTAGATTAAATTTTATATATGAAATAAGAATTAACAGCTTTTATTATTATTTTAAACATGTCAGTAGCTAAAGAAATTGATAAAGTTAAATACAATAGCCTTCCTGATATCAGCATAATCTTAGCAAGATCAAATACAGTGAACAAGAAATCCAATAATTAACTATAAACTTTTCATGTAAAAATTCCAAAATCTTATGCACTGAAAAATGTAACAAGAGTATAAAACCAAATGCTGATGATTTTTGCATTTTTCAGGAAAAAAAAAGTAAAAAGCTTCCAAAAGAAAAATGTTGCCAACACCAACTGTAAACATAATGGTACGGCAGGAACAAATATCTCTGGTTGAAAAAACTCGGGAAAATGCTACTTGTTACGAAGGAATGAAAGATAGAAAAAAGATAAAGTCATGCACAGCAACACTTTTTCTAGTATACAAAATATTCTACGAAAATATATATTAATAATAATGCTGTTTCAGTATTAATTAATCCAATGGAATTGTCGCAAATACAATTTAAAAGATAAAAATATCCCTTGCTGACAGCATTAATATATTCACTCAGAAGTCCAGGGATCCTGTATGCTTAATTAGTGAACTGGACCATATTGCATATAAATTACAATATATGCCATATGAGGCTCATAATGTTCACCAAATAATTGAACTGAAAATTAAATAGTCTTATACAGAGGGAGGTTGCCGAATACCTCTCTATTAAAAGAGTTCGCAATTCATTGAACACCAACATTGCTGGACCCGGGGTTATCTCAAGTGGGCCCTTGGAACCAACAGCAAATCCAGGGCAATTGAGATAGATGGCAACAAATATGTTGGTGCATCCATGCTGCTCAGGATCAGACAGCATTACATTAAAAAATTTAATCCCAATGGTGTTAATAGAATTAGGAGAACACAAAATAACTGAGGCCAGAATCCTGGCAATGCTTAGAGCCTTTCCTGATGGCACACTTCCTGGATGGCATGGAATCCCAAAATTCCTTCTGCTGCACCTGAGCTCATTCACAATACCGATTGTTAAGAAGATGGTGGATATACTGGCTGATGGCAGTCGGGAAATTAGTGGGATTTACCCCGTCGCAATGGTCCCCCTCCTCAAAAAACCCCAGGGGCCATGTGAGCTGGGGAATCTGCGACCTATTTCCATGATTCCACTACTGATAAAAACAATCGAAAACCTCATCAAAGAAGACATACAGAAGATCATTATTGATAAACTGTCAGCCTTCCAATTTGCAAAGAAGGGGAGCTCGACTGCAGAAGCCATCAGTCAGTTTCGCCTCATAGTGGATCATATACGCAGGAATAAAATGGTCTGGCCAGTTGTGGTCCAACTCGACTTTGCTGGTGCTTTTGACTGTGTGCAGATCAATGTGTTACTCAGTATACTGGAGAAACTCCAAGTGCCCCAGGCATATCTCCAAATGATCGAGAATCTTCTACAGAATAGAGAAATCTTTCTCTCACTGGATGGCCGAGTGGCTCCAGGATTTCAGCCCTCTGTTTCAATACCACAGGGCTCGCCACTGAGTGCACTCCTCTTCACGGCTTACCTCAACCCATTGCTGTTACGCATTGAGGCATCCATTGAGGGAATTGCCATCCCTTTGCTGAGAGAGAGGGTCTGCCACGTATCCTACATGGATGATGTGACTGTGTTTCTCTCATCACAGGATGAGGTTGGTAGGCTGGAGGAGCTCTTGGATCAATTTGGTTCCGAATCAGGTCTAAGAGTTAATGAGGCGAAATCGGCCATGTGGTCGATCAGAACTGGAAAACAGATCCAGGGGAGATTCCGAGCACCCCCCCAGAAGTTTCTCGGCTTTAGCCTGGCCTCCCCTCCTAGTGTCATGAGAAGGGAGCTGGAGGAAAATATTCTCACAAAGGTTAAGAACACCGTGACATCCCTAACCAAGGTCCCACTCTCCTTGTTGGGGAAGGTCGCACTATTAAATGCAGCTGTGCTACCCAAAATCACTTATTTTCTGGCCGGTTTTTCCCCTACTAAGACCTTTATAAAAAAGGTGAAGACTCAATGTAGGAGGCTTTGCTGGGGCATGAGAACAGCAGTAATTGGCCTCAACTCCCTTCAAAGGCCTAAATCACAAAATGGACTCGGACTCCATTCAATCAACACCTTCTTAATCCAGAAAGCCCACAATATTTTAACCAAACTATTTCAAGATAATCCAAAAATGGAAAGCCCCCTACCAATAAATGAGGTTGAACCCACTGACTGCTCCCCCCAAGAAAGGGTAACATTTGGTTACAGCAACAGGTCACACTCGTGACTAAAAATGTAACAATGTCCAATTCCCTTTTCAATGGCAAGCTTTCCTATTGGGACACCCATGCTCTAATCAATGGTAGCAGTCCCACCACTAAGACCAGACTTCAGCTAGGGATCAAGCAGCTTGCAGGGTTAACAAAGTTCTGGAAGCTGGAGGCAAAATTAGTAGAAGACTTTATAATTAAAGTTAACCTTGAGGCCCTACCAACAGCTGCATTCCTCCACCACAAGTGGAGGTATAAAATGGATCCGATATGCCCTCTGTGCAAGAAAACCGATGAAACAATTTCCCCCATTCTTCAGGAATGTGAGACCTGGAATAAACTACGCTACCTGAAATTGCAAAAGACCACAGATAAAGACTGGGCCTGTGTGGATATGGTGAAAGCTTTTAAAAAGGGCTCCTTTGGCAGTGTTAGATTGGCAACTTATGTTAACTTTGTCATCTGGTTGGTACGAAATAAGGTAACTTTTGAAAAGGGTATTGATTACAATATTGAGGTATTATACTTCGAATTGTTAAATGACGCCAAGGACCATGACAAGAGAACATGCCAATCATGGCTAACCGATCAGACTTGGAACCAGATCAAACTAGGGCCATGCCTTGCCTAGTGTAGTGCTTACCTTACATAATAAATAAATCGATATATTAGTAATTAGAAATTATAACAGCCCAAAGAGCACTAACATATCACAATGATAAATCCTAGGAAATGAAGATAGTTAAGCCTGAACAAATTAATAAAAGATTAGGAATAGATAGAAGGGAAAGTGACTGCTCTACAAGTGGTATGCCATGCAAACCAAGAAATAAGCATATATACCTATAAAGCCATTTATAACAGAACTGGGAGAGCTTTAATGGTGAAATAGACTTGTACAATTGGACAATCCAAACACCTTCTCATTTATAACAGTACTGGGAATGCTCAAATGGTGAAAGACTTGTACAATTAGACAATCCAAAGACAATATTCCCACTGCAACTGAAGCGGTTGCCTTGTTTCTTTCAAGCTATGGCTCCAAATAATAATGAGACACAAATAGAAGTGTTCTGAAAGTGTAACATTGCTGTTAATATAACAACATTTTTGTCTCCAAATAACTAATGGAGAAATGGACATGTATAATTGGATAGTTTTGTGAACAATAATTTCAGCATAAGAAATTGGGTTTATGTGTGTAAGTCTGGAAGGGCAGGTGAATTTTGTGTCAGTGCACTTCTGGAACTATTAATATCCCACTCACCTATCCATACATTTATACTTGAATGTTCAAAATCATATGCATTGAATCAAGTGTATGGATGCGGATGCGCTTGACATGCACCGACACTCCCTAAATTTCTTTGTAATGATTCTTGTTGATTGCATTGTAAAACTTATGCCTCTTGAATCGTCTTGAGGCACAAATAAAGGCATTTGAAAGTAAAGATAAAAATAAACATATAAAAAAAAAACAAGTGCAAGTTCAAACATTAATAATAATAATAATAATAATAATAATAATAATAATAATAATAATAATAATAATAATAATAATAATAATAATAATAATAATAATAAGTTCAAACATTAATAATAATAATAATAATAATAATAATAATAATAATAATAATAATAATAATAATAATAATAATAATAATAATAATAATAATACAGTATATAAATTTTAGTTTCTCCAGAACAAATATTAATAAACCTAATGGTACTGTGATATTAGAGCAACGACATGAAGAATTATAATCGTTTAATCATTAAATTAATTAGATTATTAAATGAAAAACATTTTAAAATCTCAATTAAAAAAAAAAAACCAATTTAACAAAAATAATAATACGAAAAGCATTAATGTGAAGAATAGTTAAAATGCGTGTTTAAATCAAATTTAGTGTGTGTTTTTTTGCACGTGCATATATTGCATAATCTATTTTAATACATTGTACAGGCTTACATCTGCATTTATATATGCAATATATGTGGGATTCGAACTCAGACTTTCACACGACCTACAACCTCAATGCCATCTTATATTTCTGACTCATCTGATCACACACATGTTGAAAAGATAAATAATCACCAATATAAGTCTAAAACCAGCACTCATCAGTTGGTTCAGATTACCATCTCCACACATATATACAATTAGTACTCAGCTTTATATTAAGATAACCAATCTTCATATTTTAATGAGTGCTGGTTTAGCACGAAATATGTATATTGGTGATTATTTATCTTTTCAACATGTGTGTGATCATGTGAGTCAGCAGTATAAGATGGAACTGAGAGTTGTAGGTCGTGTGAGAGTCTGAGTTCGAATCCCGCATATATTACATATATAAATGCAGGTGTAAGCCTGTACAATGTATTAAAATAGATTATGCAGAATATGCACGTGCAAACACACACGCAATTTGATTTAAACACGCATTTTAACTATTCTTCACATTAATGCTTTTCGTATTTTTTTGTTAAATTGTTTTTTTTTTAAATGTAGACCTTAAAATATATTTTTTGATTTAATAACCTAATTAAGTTAATGATTAAACGATTATAATTCTTCATGTCACAGCTCTACTACCACAGTACCAAACTAATAAACCTAGCTATATTATATTTGGTAAATAAACAGACTTTTTTCCATATCAAAAACAGAAAATTATGATCATTCTGACAATCAGCCAATATATAATCTTATCCTCTGATTATTTAGAAAAACTATACAAATAATTTCAATTCATAAAATATAATTGTTGAATAGATAAATATACGGATAATAATTTATATTTCTGATCACATTATAATAAAAAGAAGATTAAGAAAAACTAAGTTTAAATAAAATTTTATTTTTGCATTCCGCCCCGCCCCCCCTTTTTTTACTCTTTTTCATGTCTTTTAAGTATTTGAGAGAGAGATTTTCTCTCTCTCTCTCTCTTTTTTTTTTTTTTAAAAAAAAAAAGATTTCAAGTTGAATACAAGCATAAAATCCTTTATCATTTACTTGTGCTTAAAACTTTTTAAGATAAAATTGCTAAAAATAGTTTGATATTCTAAAACGGGTTACTGATTTTATCTGTGATCACTTATATGTTGTTTGCGTAATTCAGATCAACAAATATATATACTGTAGTCTTGCATTGGTGGTCGAGAGGTCAGCGCGACTGCCTTGCACTTGCAGGCAGTTGCCCGGGTTGCGGGGTCGCGTCCCGGCCGATGCTATGACACTTAAAAATATATATACTGTATACTTTAAAAATGCCAAATTTTGATAGATACTAGAAATTAAGTAATCTATCTAAATAGGACAGAAGCAAATTTAAATATTACAGTTATATATATTATGATGGCAAATTTACCTGCACAAATTTTAAAAATGTTTTTTTTTTTATAATGCCAAAATAAATATTTGTTTCTGATGCTATAGACTTTTAATGGTTAATTTTGACTTAAATTGTGATTGCCAGCATGAATCCAATAAATTTCCAGTGTAATTAATTTTAAATGAAGCTTCAAGGCATTTTCTTTAATATATGCAGGTTACTTTTAAGCAAAAACATGATGAATTAGCTATTTTCCTCTATCTTGCATGCTTTTAGCCCAATGACATATTATATGATCACTTATCTCTTCGCTGGTATCTTATTCTTTCTTCATTCAAATTGCAACTCTCACCACAAGTAAAATAATTTAATTTGTTTTGCCTTTTATCCCACCAAATAATAGATGCTTTTTATTTTCAAATATCTTTACTTAACTGGATTTTTTCCTTTCTCATGTGTCATAGCATCAGCCGGGAAGCGAACCCGCTAACCCGGGACAACTGCTTGTAAAGCTGCCGTCGCTGACTTCTCGACCACCAATGCTTGACTACTACTTAATTGAATTTGGTTTTCAAAATAACTAATTAGTGTATTTGATAATCTGCCTTGTCTGTTAGTATATTAGTTATTTTTACATTATTTTTAATTTAATTAAAAAGGGGAAACTTTATTTTAAAAAAATATATTTAATAAAATATTTGAAATCACTTGATTTTCTTATTAGAATGATAATTTTATAGATATATTAATAAATAATAAAAATATTCAGTTTAAATTTAATATAGGCAGATATATTTTTTATTTCTTCATTTTGCTAAAACTTCAATCAGATATTCATTTTAATTTTTATTATTTTTTGTAAATCTACACACATACACAATGGCATAAGTGCCATAATATTTCAAATTTTATTCTTATCTCAGTGCATCTTTTACCTTAGCTCAATTATACGACAAACAAATGTCAATAAAAAATGACTGTTGATTTTAGAAATCAGTTTAACCATGAGACCATTAAATGCTAAGTTTTTCTTACAAAATTATTTTTTCAATGTTTTCAAAGTTCAAATATGATTTTTTTAAAATTTATTTCATTTATCACTTTGCTTTACATAAGGTACCTAGTTAATATTTCTTGATCATCGTAAGTCGAATCATCTCTCAGATATATATAATATTCACCCATAAATATTTTAATACACAGTTTTGAGTTACACTGATTCCGTATTAAGATGCCACTTTTTTCTAACAGAAGCTCTACATCAGTCAGGGGTCCCCAACCCTATGCCTGCGGGCACCATGGCGCCCGCAGACCATTTTACGTGTGCCCGCCGCTATCCGAACACGATAAAAAATTATTTATCTGATACAAATAAATTTAATTTTTAAAATTTCTTATAAATTATTGTATTATATTGTAATCATATTGTAGTGCATACTATACTTTTACAGCGTAAAAATATAAACGTTAATTATATGTTAAATTTTTATTTTTGAAATAAATATTTTTTTGTACATTATGTGTATTATTAACAATATCAACTATAAATTTACGTTGAAAAAATAAATGGTGCCCGCCACCTGGCCGGTACTATAGAATGTGCTCTTAAGTGCAAAAAGGTTGGGGACCCCTGCAATGTTTTCTCCAGTAACTACTCAATCTTTCTCTTAGTTCACAACATGACTTCTCAGAATCTCTTGTGAATTATTGTTATTTATATATTTGGAACGAAAACAATGAGTTAAGAGTGGCACAAAACTAAATAATTTAAATAATGAAATTATTCTTTAATCCTAAATCATTATAACACTTTTAAAGTACTTACATTGCAAAGAATAAAAAATATAATTAACTATTTACAGAAAATATATCTATTCACTTTATAATACACCTTTATTCTGCTTAGCCAAGACAACTGGTTCCCCCAAAACTCATTGTTAAACAAAAATATCAAATGCAGAATAAGCATTTATAATGGTTGCCTGTGGGGAAAAAATTGGCCAGTTACTCCAATTAAAAAATTACACTATAAGTTGGGAATATTACCTTAAAAAAATAACTTATGGAGTATATATAAAATTTAAAAAACCCTTATCATACGTTATATGCTTGTGTAAACTGTGCTGTATATATTATACATGTATTCACTTAAAATATTTAGATGAGTAGAATAGTGCAACTTAAATCTATGTAAATAAAAAAAACATGTAGCTTAAAGTTATTACTTCCTGTGATCCATTCACCTGCCAAAGATTTTCTTGTGATCATATTAATAAACAGAATGTCTAAAAAATAAAAGTTTAATATCACTAGAAAAAAAAAGTATGTTTTCACTGTCAAAAAAGTACAGCAGAATAGATCAAGAAAACTAAACTTGCATTTGATAATTTTTTTGTGTTCTTCCACACATTACAATGAAAAAAAAAACCATAATGAAGTTTCATTTTTTAAAAATTTGTACTGCAGTATTATACTATATTACTTAAGTAATAATTTACTAAGGCTGTAACCTTAGAAATAAGCGTCTGAAAAATACGAAGGTAGGGACCTCTATAGGTCTTAAAACACAAGCTTACGCTATGAAGAAAAGAGAGAATCCAGAGAATCCTTCTTTACTTCAACCTACTTTTATATATAAATAGGTGAAGCTGAAATGTTTTGATCTAAGAGTGTGAAGCTATTCAATACTTCACTAATTAAGTCCACATTTCTTATAATACATTAATACTCGCGAAATCTTACAATTTACTACGAGTCAATGAAAAGATCTTATAGTAAGCAATCTGTTACGATAATTTAAAGTTGTAATTATAAATTTTATTAAACGCCCATTATTATATTAAGTAATAATTTACTAAGGTTGTAACCTTAGAAATAAGCGTCTGAAAAATACGAAGGTAGGGACCTCTATAGGTCTTAAAACACAAGCTTACGCTATGAAGAAAAGAGAGAATCCTTTCTTTACTTCAACCTACTTTTATATATAAATAGGTGAAGCTGAAGTGTTTTGATCTAAGAGTGTGAAGCTATTCAATACTTCACTAATTAAGTCCACAATTCTTATAATACATTAATACTCGCGAAATCTTACAATTTACTACGAGTCAATGAAAAGATCTTATAGTAAGAAATCTGTTACGATAATTTAAAGTTGTAATTATAAATTTTATTAAACGCCCATTATTATATTAAGTAATAATTTACTAAGGCTGTAACCTTAGAAATAAGCGTCTGAAAAATACGAAGATAAATTATTAAAATTAAAAAACAATGTTTAATAACAAATCATTTGATTGACTATAAAGACTTGTTATTTATCATTAGTATAACAAGAGCAAATAAACATATCTCTAGTTACATGAATTAAGTTTTATTTATTATTAGTTTTTCGTTTAATAATTTGAAGACATAAATAATTTCCAAAGGTTCTGCATATTACGTCTGCTTCATAATCTGGTGTGACTAGAAAAAAAACCATCATTATCAGAAATCAATCATAAAAAAAAAGAGACTTTATTTTGTATTAACAAATTGTATTTAATATTTTGTAAGGGTTAAAATTTTTTTTTTCCTTCTTTCTTTTGGTTCTCAGAAGTTTTAGCAGTGAAGTTGTAGCATCCAGTTAAAAGCAGATCATTTTGAAAGAAAATTTTATTGATATAATCAAATTTTGCTGCATACAAACTATACCATATTTAATGTATTCTATAAATAGTATCGATATGTTTAATGGTTATTAGTACACCTTGATAATTAGACTATTTGCTTAAATTTAGTTAATAACCATGTGTGTGTACTTATGATATTTGCTTGAAAGTTCAATTTAAAAAAAATTGATTGCCATTTGTTTATATATTTTGCTAGCTTTTAATTATTATTTATATTTAATTTACATTAGCCTTTTTTTTTTGTTCATGGGCCGTTTATTATACATAATATATTTATTGAAAATTATATTAAATAGCCCTTCTTTTATTTACTTGTATATATGGCATTTCCTTAAGTTGATCCTAGAGAAAAGGGAATCCTACTGTAGATACAAATATAATGTTACATATATTTCATTGTAATAGAAATTAAAAGTATTAGTATTAAATAAAGAATTGTATTTATAGTTTTAAGACACAAAGAGAATAGGGCTGAATGAGAACCCATTGCCCAAATAATTTGAAGTAAATATACAGTTCAAATGAGATGACTGATGCTTAGTTATACCCCCACTGAACTTCTCGAACACATATTATTTATGTGTAATAATTTAACTAAAGTTAAGTCAGCAAACTTAGGCAACTTTAATTGCTTACTCAAAACAACTGGATTTCATTATATTTATTTGAAACATACCCACACATTTCATTTATCACTCATGTACCTGTGTTCACACATCAATATTTTCAATGGATTAAACCCCAATTATGAGTAGGCTTTTTTGTTGCTAGGCAAAAGAAAAGGAGGTAAAATTCTATTGACTGGGTAAAATTATTTCACTATTGTTTCCATAACAGGCATAAGTTGGATTAGGTCATAAAGAACAAAAAGCTTTATAAAAACTATGTTATGAAAGATTATCTATAGAATTTTTTAAAATTCATTTTAGAATAAATATATTTTATAAAATTTGACTTGAGAATATAATTGATTAATGTTTGAAAATAAAAAAATTACTTGCTCTTGTCTCATGTATCATAGGTCCTGATATAAACACTCTATTGGGAAGAAGAGGAGGAGGAGTAAGATAATTGCCACAAAATGTTTTGTTTATCCCAGGTACCCAAATGGTGGTAGGCACTCTTAAACATAAATATGCCTAATGCTATCATGAAATATTTATTTAAATTCCATTAAGACTATATCTTGTACATATTTATACAATTTTAATCAGTGGTTCTAAACTTGAATTCAGGTAAAGGGTAGTTTCACTGCAATAAAATTTCTCTTTGCATTTTTAGCATATTAATGTCTGTGTTCACTCTGTATTATTTCATTTATCATCACCAAGCACCATTGAGATGGACTTTATTTATTTACCATTACATTATATATATATATAGGATGAAAGAGAGTAAGAGAGATAACTTGAAAAAAGTACAAAAATGTATGGTTGACTGAAGATATATATTTTATAGCTAATGGCCACACAATTGACATTTTATGTAAGGAAATAAAATATGAAGTATATTTATATATAATGTAATGGTAAATCAAGGAAGTCAGGCTGAATCAAATGATCTAAGCCTAAACTAGGTATGCAGAACCAACATTCAGTCATTCACCAACAGTTGATGATACAAATTTAAGTTTAACCTTTCAAAACATTTAATAAAATATAATACGTAAATCAAATTTCACATGAATAATATTTATTATTACACTATTGTATGTGCACATTATTTTTAATACATCTCAAGTGTTTCACAGAATTTCTGACAATGTATATGCTAATAAGTATATCATTCTTTAAAATTTTTAATGTGTGGCTAGCATAATATCATAACTAACAATCAACATCTTAATTTGTATTATTTCTGAAGGATTTGACATAATAATGATTCATATATTTTATATAATTGAAGTTTCTTAGAATATTGAAACACAAATGGGCATTTTGTGATTGTAGCCAGTTCATATCTTGTAGCAAATAACTATAGCTGTGAAAGAAGTGTATGAGTTCTAGCAAAATGTTTAAAATAAATAATATTCATTTAATTACTTTCCATAAAGTATACTGAAAATTCAGTAATTATAATAAAATTTGTGCCCACATTATGAACCAAGTGATGATGATGATAAATAAAATATGTCATTATTTATAAATAACAATTAAACAATTTTATTAACAAAATATAAATGCAGAAAGACAAAAATAAATAGGCATAACATAAATAAATCAATATCTTTAATAATGTTCTTGAAATAAATGAGTTTATTTATAAACACTATTATAAACAGATAACAGGTAGATGTATAACTTAATGTGTTGCTAAAACACATACAAATTTATTAGAGAAAGTTGTCATTATACAGGATATACATCCTTATTACTGTAAATTAAAATATGTAAGATTTATCTCTGTTTTATGTTCTTAAATATTTCCTCTATTGGAGCACGCTATCTAAATGGTGTCTTCTTAGTTTTTTCCCTTTTGGACAAATATAATGTCAACATGGCACAACATTTCATATAATATTAAGGTCTTAACAATAAATTCGATATTCAACCATTAGCCATGAACATACTCTTTATTTATTTTATCTTCTGACCTTACTATTACAAATACATTTTAAGCATTATTCATTTAAATAACACATTTAAAATGTGCTACCATTACTATCATGTGAGTATAAGAATAATACAATATAATATCTATAGGGATCTCATAACCAATATAAAATTTAATAATATTATTCTAATAATTTGTAACTCTATAAGATTTTATTTCTTTTCTTTACCTATGTTAAGTCTATCAATAATGTTAAAATGTTTAAAAAAGAAGATTAAATTTTGTTTTCATAAAAAAATAAAAAACCTACTACTTGGTCTTCATACTGATTAGAACATTGAAAAGTATAAGAACATGCAATAAAATTAAAATATTTCACATACATAGCAAAGAAAATAAATTAGGTATTAAATAACTTATTCACTCAAGTTTATAAATACTAAAAATTCAATTTATCTATCTGCATATTTCCTGAAGATTCATTTAACAGAATTCATTTTATAAAATACACTCATTCTTTTTATTCTTTCAAGATTTTGCTCTGCAATATATACAATTAATTCACTACAGTTATCTGTCCAAAATAATTTGACAGGCAAGATATCCTTTTCATTAATGTTGATCCATTTATGGTATGGTGTTTTCAACTTAAAAAAAGTAATAACAAGATTGTTTATTCATATACCATTTACAACTTTCTTAAACACTTTATCAATACTCTTTATTTATATAAAAACTAACAGTTTTGACCCTGCAGTCATCAACAGAGTTGGGCTTTTAGAAATAGGATTGTAAAGATGATGACTGCAGGACAGTCAAAACTGTTAGTTTTGATATAAATAAAGAGTATTGATAAAGTGTTTAAGAAAGTTGTAAATGATATGACATGTTAAAGTAGAAATCAATACATAGGAAAAGGAAGAAGAAGAAAATATATTACTTCCATAAGATTATTTATTCTGATTTTAAAAAAACTTCAGAGGGTAATTATCAGAAGTTCTGGTTGTTTACCTTCTTAAGACATGAGGGATATTTTTCCATTCTCCTCAAAAGATTATTTTAAAAAAAAAAAATATTAGCAAAAACACAATCATTAAATCTATCAAAAATTCATAGCTGTGAATAATTAAATATTCAAGTAAACTATAAATAAAAAGCAAAATCCAATCTATTTGGCATAGCCAGTTTAATATTTCCAAACTATTTTTGCAGCACTATCTCATTTTATATCTTCTTTTCTAGAGCCATAATTAACAGAAATGGCATCTCATGTTAGGGATGCAAATCATTTTCTTGAGTTTATCCAAGATTTTAAATAAACTAAAAATGATATTTTGGTCTTTTGATATTGTTTCATTTTTTACTAGTGTACATGTAAAGGAAACTATTGAAGTTTTCAAAAATATTCAATTGCCTGATTTTGTTGTGAGTTTGAATGAACATTGCTTATTAGATATATTTTTTGTTTTTGATGATCAGATGTATAAACAAACATCCTGTTTAGCTATGGGTTCACCAATTTCTCCAGCATTGGCTTCTATTTTTATGGAGAACTTGGAAAAGAAAATTTTGATATCAGCAGTTTAAAAAACATTTATATGGTTGAGGTATGTTGACGATACCTTTATTATTTGGCCTGGTGGTAAGCATGCTCTTGATGAATTTTTAATTTCCTTAAATTCTTTTAACAACACATGAAATTTATTATGGAAGCAGAAACTATTAACCATCTTTTATTCTTAGATGTTTTAATTGAAAGATGGTATATATATATAAAAGCAAACACACACTAGGAGATATCAACATTTTCTTTCTTATCACTATCCAGCACAATTAGTTTCAGTGACAGAAATTGTTAGATAAAACTAAGAGTCTTTCTGATGACAACAATTTTCACCAAGATATCTATGCTACTAAAAAATGCTTCTTCAAAAATTAAAAAGGTAATGCATTAATCTGAGAGTTGAAGTGGTTGCTATGACAATAAAATGTTAAAGGAAGAAATGTGTTATTATTGTAATAGAAATTAATGAATTAATCCTATTTATTTAAAATATACACTTAAATAATACAATTTATAATTTTAATAAAATTATTATTTATTTATTCTATGTATTTTTATTTACTACAGTCATAAGTAGTATGTTATAAATATTACAGACAAATATTCAATATTCTAACAGGTATATTTTCATGTTTATATTATGTGTAATGAGTTGGAATAATATATACAAAGTATATATTTTCAATGTAATATTGTAAAAATATAGTATAAATTGTATTGTTTTGTATTAAGTGGAGGAATAACATGTGTTTTTAAAATGTAAATATTATATTTTTTTATATGTAATCATTATGAAATATTTATTTTTATTGTTGAAAAAGAAATTTTGCTTTTGCAACACAGGATGAATTTAAATTTAATATTTGAGTAAAAAAATAAATGTAATCTGCGTTTTAATGATAAATATGATGTCATTTATATAAGGTTATAAAAAAGACTGAATATTTCAAATTCACTGTCTAATATTTTGACTCTCATTAAAGCAAATCCAAATCCTTTTATATATTTTAATTTTGTATTTGCTTGGTAATTACAAAATAATGGTGTAAAAAGGAATATGTTGTCTGTGAGACTGGACTAGCTTTTTCAATAGTTGTTAAAGGAATGAGAAAGGAAATTTATAGCATTCAAATTCATTTTAATATTTCTCTGCTGAAAGATGATTGTCATGAATAAAAAAACATTTTAGTTGTAAAACATTGAAATTGATAATAAACTTCTATATATGAAAATTATTTATACTTAAGGATATCATTTTATAATGCTGATGGATTATTTTGATCTAGGATTTGAACCAATTTATTTATGTATCATATATGCTGTAAATGAAGGCCAGCATCTGCTTGTATATAATGCTATTATGATCCAAGTATTTTGCTATATAAAAAATAATACTTAAGAGTATACTGGAATTTGACAACATACTTTATTTTGAATACTATTTATAATATGTTACTTTGATTGGATTAGTGGATATTATTAAATTATTTGAAGCACAAGGAATAAACATTTGAACTATTGTGTTTCTTTGAAGTATCTATGTGAAAGGACTATGTTCAGGTCATATATAAATGTTTATTTTTATTTACTTATTTATTTATATTGTATTTACTCAACATTATTGGATATTATATTAGATATTGATAAATTGTTTATATATATATATATTGTACCCTCACTTCCAGGAAATATGTAATTATAATCATTTGATCTAGCTCAGATAAATAACTATGTTTATCTAAAATGTATCTAAATTAACAATAACTATATATTCTTTGAATAATATCAAATTAGCTTAACTAATATATAATAATATAGTTCTGTGTTATAAAATTAAATAAATGAATACCTAATCAAATCATGAGACTATGAAGTGAGTTTACAAGTGGCAGAGCAAATACATTAAGCCAATATCCCATAGGATATTACCTTAATGGCATAAGAATACTATCCCTACTCCTACTACTTAAATACTACATTTATAGTACTCTCATGTCTTTAATCAAAATTAATTAAGTAAATGATTCTTAATAAATTAATCTAACTATCTTCATAAAATTGATTTAACTCAAATTATCTCAGGTGCTCTTAAATTACTTCTAAATTAAGTATAACTCTTGTAATTAGGTATAATAAGAGATTTAATATCACTCCTAACAACAATTTAATATTACTAATAATAACAAAATAGTAATACTAATCTTTAATCTATAACTTACTCCCCTATCTTTCTACTTATAATGTTGTTCTTGTATATCACATAATAATAATGTAATGTACTTTTCTATTATCCATATGGCATCTTAAGTAAACATGTATGATATTATAATATGAGAATATGTGGCAATCATTACTAAGATAACTCAATGTAAATCTTTGGTAATTATTCCATGACCATTAGAATAATGTAATAGGTAAAACTTCTTAAATAAAATATATCAATAAAAGACATTCTAATTCTTAAATAACAATCTTATTTGTGATGTGCAAAATATTATGTCTTTATTATAATTATCTGTGATTATGCAATTGTTATGTGAAGAAATTGAGTCAACACCAAGATTTATAACAAAACTTAACAAATTTATTAATACACTTTAACAATAAATTATATACAGTATGTACAATATGCATGCGCTTTGTCTTATTCTCATTTAGTTAATCTTACAAAAAAAAAAAAGAATTACATAAAAATATTAGATACAAAAAATTGCTTTATCACATTCTTATTACTGAACTATTACCATAACATCTTTATGGCCTCCATTATTTTTTTAAAAATTATTATATTACAAAAGTGTTGTTTAAATTATTAATTCACTTTGAATTTATCTTTTATTATTTAGTTTTAAAACACTTTTATTATATCCTATAATTATTCTTAACTTACAGTGTAAATAAGGTTGATTAATAATATACCCATTAACCTAAATGCTTATTATTCCTCAATATGATATCAAATAAATGTAAACATTGATGTGTATTATTCTAAAATAATAATAATATAAACTTATAATCACTTGCATTCTTCAAGTATGATTTATGTATATTTCTTTTACTTGTAAAAATATGCATTGACATTGAATTTCTTTAAAACTTAATGATTAAATGATATCTTTTATAAAACATATTTCATTCATTATTTATTTATTTGTAATAAATAATAATGAGTCCCAAAACATAAAAAAGTTTATGATTCTTTATTAGCAAGTTACCATCTTGTATTCTTTATCCTCATTCATCTTTACTTTTAAACAATATAACCCATCTTATCTTTTAAACACCAATTCTGCATTTTAAACTTATTCATCATTTCATCTTTTAAAATACTAGCCTTTACGATACCATTCAAGCAATACTGATAGTAAATACACGTAGGTATATGGAATAAATCAGATTTTAATTCAATAACACTTCTATTAAATTACCATCATGGTCACAGTGTATCATAAATAAGGTATGACTATTTTAGTTCATCACCTTTACCAATAAACATAATGTCCAAGCTATCTCTTCAGCTCTATGGAACATTACAACTTCAACATACAGAAAATAACACTACCATGAACAAATACAAGTTATAGGACTAAGTTATCTATACTTGCACAATATTCACTATCATCTATACTTATTCCAATATAAACAAATCTTACCTAAAAATATTATCTTAGTTCTATTTAACTTAATACTAAGCTTACATCGCTAAAATCTATTCTTACATTCTTATAATAATAAATAAATTCATGTCTGAAATAACTATCTAACCTTATCGATAAGAAAAGATTATTTTACCCATTAGTAAATTTACACATAAACACAAACAATCAGTATCGATATTCCGGTTTATTATTTTGATCACTTAAAATAAACATTACATTCCGTTATAACAGAATCATATACTTATATTTCCCTTATATTAAAATGTACTTATGATATTATTAAAAGTATGCATATTTTTTTTAACATGAATAAATGCATTAAAAACTATGTGTACGTATTGTGTTTTTCATAAATCAACACTAAGATATACACTAAATCAAGACATAGTAAAATGATCAATCCTTTTATAATTGTTACCATCAATAATATATATCCCTTGACGATTATTCCATTAGTATCTCTGGATCACAAACTAAATAAAACATTATTTAAATATCACCCATTCCATAACATACTTTAAAATATTAAATTTAAAAAAAATAAATTATTAAAGACTTTTTTATTTTATAATAACTAATTTCTAGGTTAGTAAATAATTTAGTGTTTTTATGTTCCTACATTTTTCTACTTTTAAATATTATGAAAAGTTAGTAAAATAAAATTTAAAATTCATATTTACAAAAATTCCAATAAAGCTCTAAGGAAAATGTCCTTCTCATCTTGCAGCATTTGTTGACAAAAACATCTTCCCTTAACACAAACAAAATTACACATGCTCCGATAATTTCCCTTTTACGACATGTCCGACGATCCTTTTAAGAATAAAAAAAATGAACAAAAGTAAGTCGACTTGTGAAATCTCCTATTGCCATACAAATAGTTCAGGTTCTTCTTTTATTTCCAACAGTAATTATTAAATGCATTTTTTTTAATCCCCTATCACGACATAGCTTTTCTAAAAAAATTTATTTTTTCTGTTAAATTTCCCATAAGTCAATGTTCCTGAATCCAACACAGTGTTTGATAGTACGTATGATTGTAGTTTTAAAATATTCTTATAAATATTTTTCTGAATATATTCTATATGTCCAGCATATAACAACTATTATTTTGAAGATTTTCCAATGTAATATTAATTATTATACTAATAATCTTCATTTTTTTAACTTTTTAAAAACTTATATTTTTCAAAAATCAATTGTAATATTTCTTTACAAAGAAATATTTTAACGTCTTAAATAATAATTATTTCACATTAACAGTTTTTTTTTTAAAAAAAAACTATTCTATTTTAAAATAGCTTTCAGAATAAAAATTTCATATTTTCTTCTCCCTCTCTGATGAGCATATCTTTTCCGCAAAGTTCTGTGTATTAAATTGACTATTATGTCAGCATAAATGCTTAACATAGGAAAAATTATGTGCCTAGCAAAACAATAATAATTTGATATTTTCCTACATAAATTTAAGTTCACTGATGACTCCTCCATGTCTAAGTTGATGGTAAATTGAATAAAGTAGATTGGTAAGTAGGGAATATTTATTTTTTAGCCACTCGTTTCCATATCACAATCTTATAACAACAAATTACTGTACTTTTAGATTTTTTTTTTTAAAAATATAAAATTGACTATTAAGCTATTAATTAATTTACCGAGGTTGTAGAAACCCTGATGATGGTATCATGGTAAAATAGGATAACAGTGACCCTGGAATTTCTGCACAGCTCTTTTATAGCTTCCCAAAATACACATTTTCATTGGTCAATTTCAACAATGCTTGCTTCAGAATCCCTGGAATCGAATGCCAGGTTAAATTTAAAACTAACAATAATTTATTAAATATTTATTTTTATTATATTATTCAATTTTTGATTAATTTTCACATTTTATTTACTCCCAATAAATACTTCAAAATAACTTTTAAAAATCATATTTTAATATTTATTATCATTTCTATCTTTATTTTAAACAAAACGTATTTATTTTCAACAAAAAACATAAATCTAATTTTATTTATTATATTCACTTTAAAAATCCAATTTAACATTTATAACAGATAATATTATTTTATTTTCAAACACAGGTATGCGTCATGTGATTTATAAAACTAAATGAGACACTAGTAATTTAAATGAAACTAAATAAATAATTCAATTTATTAAATATTACATAAATCAATATGATAGCACAATTTTAAAATAATTATTTTAATATTATAAGACCAAAAATACACTTTTCTCCCTACATTATTATTTTTAATTAAATAATTTAACACAACCATTAAATACAATTATTATTGTTAAATAATCTATTCGTTTAACTTTAAAGTATTACTTTTAAAATTTACCTTAATCATTTACTTATACGACTTATTAAATCAATATTTATTCTGGCTAGTTCTCCCAATCATACAATCTTATAATGATTTTTAACTAACTACTTTCTTACAAATACCAATACAATATTATACATCAATTATTTTACTTGCCTTAACTAAATTATTCAAAGATCATCAACACATAACATACATCATCTCTTACTTAACTTTAAAATTTTCTAATAAATTGTTAGAAATAATCCATTCTAATCTAAACAAAAGGGCACATATTCCCTCCCTTCTAATAAAATTTTAAATTAACCATTTACCTTCAACCTATTTAATCTACACTTATAATTCCTATTGCCTTTACAGCTAAATTTATTTTTATGTTATTGTATATCACAATAAATTTACTTTAATATCAGAACATCACATGAAAATCTCAACCAAAAGCACTTTTAAATAACATTATTATCTACACATCAGAAGGGTATGGAATTAGACTTCTTGCATTATACGTTCCTTTCTTGCCTTCTGGTGTAGCTAACATAAATGCATTTTCACCTACTTTGCAAGTTATTTTAAATGGACCCTCATACAAACTAAGAAATTTTTTAAACTCATTTCTCTGTAGGTTGCTAACATGGGGTGTTCTAACCAGAACTAAATCATCAATTTTAAAAGGATGTGGTTTATTATGGGATCTTTTTACTCTTTTATCACCCATAAGATGTAGCTTTACTTTAGCTTGACTAATATCTTCATCTACATGAATTGGTTCTCTTAAAATTATAATAGGTGTTTCAATCAATAACTGTTCGTGTTTACCATAATGCAAATGAATAGGCATAAAACAAGTACTATTGATGTAATTGATAACTTCAGGAAGTTTTTGAACCCATTTCTTATGATTATCAGCTACATACACCCTAAATAATCTACTAAACTCCCACATAACACGTTCACATGGATTAGATTGAGGGTTTCTTATGGAGCTCATAACATGTCTGAGGTTCTGAGTTCAAATCCACTCATTCCATCTACCAGATATAAAGGCTGTAGCATGATCTGTAAGTATTATTTGTGGTTTTCCTACTAATGGAAATTGATATTTAATCATACACTTAATGACATTATGTGCACTAGTTTTAGGCACTGGATAAGCTGACACTAGTTTACTGAAAACATCATAAGCTTCTAAAATAAATTTCTGTTGATTAAACGGTGGAAGAGGCCCATAAAAATCAATTGCTAACAACTCATTAGGCCTATCAGGAATAATGGGCTGCATAATTCCTACATAAGATTTATTATTATATTTAGATTTTAAACAAGTAGAACACGTTTTAATTTTTCTTATTACATGTTTATACATTTTATTCCAGTAAAAATGGATTTCAAAACATACATAATTTTTGGTGCACCATAGTGACCATAACTAGAATGAACATACATAATTAACTTGTCAATCATAGAGTCAGGTACAACTACCCTCTGTGATTTCCCCTGCCTAGATTTCAAATTATACATTAATAAATTTTGGTACATTCTATATTTACTGAAAATGTTTTTAATATGTTTATCTTTATTATTTATATTATCATGATTATTTAAGATAGTCATGATTCTATTTAGTCTTTGATCCTGACCCTGAATCATAGTGAGATTATTATAATCATCAACTATAGATCCATCCCTAACCAAATTAATGTTACTAATAATTATATTTTATGTGTCAGGATTTTGTGACACCAAACAGATAGGGTGGCAGCTAAGAATATCAGCAGGGATATTCTGTCTCCCTTCAATATAGATAACTCTATAACTGAATTGTTGGAGGTACAAGCTCCACCTAACAAGTCTCTCATTACTGAGGTAGCTCTTATTTAGAAACTCTAAGCTCCTATGGTCGGTCAATACAATCACATCTGAACCTAATAAAAATTGTCGTAATTTCTGAAAAGCCCAAACAACAGCTAGGGTCTCCTTTTCAGTAATAGTGTAATTCAACTCAGCACCTCTCAGATGTCGACTTAAAAAGTACAATACATGAGGTACCTGATCCTCATTGAGTTGATATAACACCACTCCCAGACCATAGTAACTACTATCTGTTTGTACATAAAAAGTTTTACTAAAGTCAGGATGTATTAAAATCACACGTTTTAAAAATTTACTTTTAATTATACTAAATTCTCTATCATGATTAGCAGTCCACTTCCACCTCTCAGCTTTCTTTAACAATTTAGACAAATATACGGTGTCCTCAGCAAAGTTTTTGTAGAACCTATTATAATAATTGCATAACCCAAAAAATGATTTTAACTGTTTTACTGTTTTTGGAGTGAGAAAGCATTGAATAGCTACAATCTTTTCGGGATGGGGTTGGATTCCATGCTCATTTATTAAATGACCCAGAAAAGTTATTTCTTTAGCTGCTATTGAACACTTCTCCATATTAATTTAACATTCTTTATAGCACACTCAGTGAAAAATAACTAAATGTTGGAGATGCTCCTGCAAATTATCAGAAGCAATGACTATATCATCCACATATATGATGATTTTTTCCTTCAATTGTTTTGAAAAAAATCATGTCCAAGCATCTGATTAAGCCAGCACCACTATTGATGAGACCAAAAGGCATTCGTCTGAAAACATATGACTGACCTTGAAATCGAAATGCATTATATTGCTGATCATTCTCATGTAGTGGTATTTGCCAATAACTAGCTGTCAAATCAAATGTGGAGAAAATTGACCTCTTATGACATTTAGTAAGGAGCTCATGTACAGGTGGAGGAATGTCTCACTCTGGTATAGTTACAGTATTTAACATTCGAGCATCTAGACATACCCTAATACTGCCATCCTTCTTCTTTACAATAACCAATGGGTTTACGTAAGGAGAAGGGCATTTCTTAATAATATTCCACTCTAGCATTTTGTCAATTTGACTCTGTACCTCATCCTGATATTGGTAAGGAATTGGGTACATCTTTTGATGGAAAGGATAATTACTCTTCAATTTTATTCTATGAGTATATCCTTCTATTATACCAGGGACTTTTGAAAATATATTCTTAAAACGATACATTAATTGGTATAAATTTTCACCTAATTTAGAATTAATTACATATACATGTTCAATTTTAACTTTTATATTAGCATCAATTAATGTATTCTGTATGCATAGTAATTGATTGGAAAGGTTATGCATACCATATTCAAAATTAAGCCTTTCCTTCTTACAAGTAAAAATTTTACTATAAAAATCAATCTGACAATTATTCAAAATCATGAAGTCAGCACCTATTATGGCTTCATGTATTAACCCAGGCATAATAAGAAAAACATGCCCAAACTCTGTATTATTTATTTTGAAGATAATCCAAACTTGTCTATTTGATAACTTTGTTCTCTTTCCATTTGCTAGAGTTACATGTATCTGTTTTACTGGTAATGAGGGTATATCACCTTCCATGCTTACCAGATTTTGATATGTTGACTCTGATAATATGGAAGCTTGATTTCCAGAGTCAATTAAAGCTTCTACTTTGATATTATTGACATGCAAAATTATAATGGGACACTGATAAGTTATAGGTGGTTCACCTATAGTAAATGGTTCAAAAAAATCTATGTCAAGATCTAAAGTATTTAGCATCCACATCTGATCGTTCCCCATTTTGTTAGCACCGGGTCCTTGCAAAGAAGAACTAGCATACAAATACCTTTCTAGTTTAATTTTTTATCACTAGATTTACCAACTGGTCTTTTCAATATAGTGGTTACACCACTAGTAGAGGGTTGATTACTTTGATTGTCATTCTTGCCTTTAAATTTATTGAACTTAACAGCTTTTCCTATCTGAGGAAACATCCTATTCTTATCCCTATAATCCTACTTTCTTTTAAATCCACCAGGAGGTCTCCTATTCCTATCTACATTGACATTAGCCAAAGGATAATTATTCCTTTCTCTATTAGATCTAAATTTATTCTCCATAGATACCTCGGTTACTTCCAAAGCATCCAACACTTCTGCAACATCCTCAATAGAACTACGGTCAAAAGCTATCAATAACTGTTCAATATTTCGGAGTAAGTTATGCCTCACTATCCTTACAATTTGTCCTTCTGATAGTGGACAAGCAGTTAAAGTTTTTAAATGTACGACCTGGTTTCTGAAAAAACTAGTGTAACTTCCCTTACTGTTATGGTATTTCTCTTGAGTAATTTGGTTATCTGATACAATTCTGCTTATCAGAATTCCAAAAGCTTCCTATGATTAAACATTTGAAATCACCATAGGTTACAGGTTTTGTAAACAGTGACTACCACCAATCTTTGGCATTTCCATACAAATGATTACTACAAATAGCTACTTTCTCTTTTTCTGACAGTTGACATAATGAAAATAATTCGTCTAAATTATTGAGAAATTCTGAGGGATTATCTACATAATCTCCTTTAAAAGGTTTCACTTTCATGAAATGCAAAGCCATAGAATTATTCATCCCTCCTTCATAATTTATACTTTCCCTAATAGAACTACTATTAACCTCTTTTACAAAAGTATCATCTAATTGACTATCATTACTTGTTTTTGTATACTCTACTCGATTTACTGGTAAAACATTGATACAATCTTCAGGTTGCTTACATATGAATTTCTCTTGAATTAATTCTACTTTCTTATCATTTGTAGACTTTATTTCTTTCACTTGGTCACAAATTTGTTGAAGCTTTTCTTCAAAATTAATTTGTCCAAGTACTTGTTGCACGTACACTTTTTGTTCTATTCTAAACTGATCTAAGCCTTGATCTAGGATCTCTCTACCCTCACCACTATTCTTTTCTAATCTACTTACTTGTTCTTTCATATCCTTTTGTAAACCCTTTATCTTTTCATCTACTCTATACCGATACTTATCCTCATCTGCCTTTTGAATATCTAAATTTCTAAACTTCTCTGTCAATTCTTTTTCTATATCATATTTTATGCTCATTTTTGTCTGGACTACTTCTTCCTTAATACCTTTAATATCTTCACTAACCTTATCAATATGACTTTTTACTTCACACATTTCATTACTAACATTCAATTGATAGTTATCTATTTTTACAACTAAATCATCATTATTAGTCTTACATTGGTTAACAGACTCATCTATTTGAACCTTTAAACTTTTGACAGTATCTTCAGAAAATTCACAAAATTTCCTTGCTAACAATTCCTGATTCTTATCATCAATCTGGATAACCTCTGTCTTCAAAGCTTCAATGGCCTCCTCATTCCTATGGAACTTCAAATCAAGACTATCAAATTTACTTTTTACTTCTTTAAATTCCTCCACTGTTCTAGCATTATCCTCAAGTTTCTGATTTAGGTTAGTTATACAAAATCTAACTTCTTCTCTATTCTTATCTAAGCCTTCTTGAATCTTCTCACTAAGAGAATCAAATTTAGCATCTGAAGTTACTCTACTTTTATTCATATCTTCTCTTAGAAAATTACTCTCCTTTTTCATATCTTCCCTTAAAAAATTATTCTCCTCTTTCACATCGTTTCTAAAAGAATCAAATTTCTTATCCATTGAATCAACAAGATGCTTCATCATCTCTAACATTAATGAATTTTCTATACTTTTCTCAGTTTTTATTAACTCTTTTTCTACTATTTTTATTTCCCCCGTCTCTTCCTTCTCTATTTCACTACCCATAATTTGAGTATTCTCTATTCCTGTTTCAAGATTTACTAAATTTTCTCCTTCTTTCTCCTCACACATATTATCATCAATAATAAAACCAGACATCTCAGTCTCTAATTTTTTATCCCAATTACTCATTTTTAAATATTTCCAAAATTCAACTTTAACAGTGTACAGTATTATTATAAATATATTTCATAAAATAATTCCATACCAGCCTTTCCATCTCCACCCAATTCACATCCACAATAAAACATAGAATATCACTAAACATTACAGCACTTAATACTTTCTAAATTATAACAATTATATACAACAAAATTATATGGGTTATGTCCTCAATTCCCACACACACAATTCACAGATAAATTTGCAGATAGTAAAATATTTTTTTTTATTTTAAACACTTTAATAATTAATATGGTCATGTCATAAAATAACTATTAGCCACATTGACATATCTAATATATTTATTTGCTTATGAATTTACAAGCAACATATAATATTTCATTTTAAATATTCAGACTACAAATACCACATATGATAATAATTTTAATAATAAAACATCTACTTCAATCTCATAATCAATTTTAAAATAATTATCACTGCTATTAAAACATGACTAAACTACTTATACTTAACAAGATATGACTACTAATCATCCTAAAATTACAATCTAACTTACACATTTTTTTTATTAACACATCTACATCTATCACTCTGTTTCCTAACATATATCGATGCCAATACGTATGTATAATAACAAAAAAAATAATGACTCCAAACGAAGTCAATAAAATTTAACAAAAATCCATCACATTCAATACAGGCTTACACACACATTTAAGATTTATACAATATAAATCGAAGCCCCATGTTGGCCACCAAATTCGTCCTTCCATTGTACCCTCACTTCCAGGAAATATGTAATTATAATCATTTGATCTAGCTCAGATAAATAACTATGTTTATCTAAAATGTATCTAAATCAACAATAACTATATATTCTTTGAATAATATCAAATTAGCTTAACTAATATATAATAATATAGTTCTGTGTTATAAAATTAAATAAATGAATACCTAATCAAATCATGAGACTATGAAGTGAGTTTACAAGTGGCAGAGCAAATACATTAAGCCAATATCCCATAGGATATTACCTTAATGGCATAAGAATACTATCCCTATTCCTACTACTTAAATACTACATTTATAGTACTCTCATGTCTTTAATCAAAATTAATTAAGTAAATGATTCTTAATAAATTAATCTAACTATCTTCATAAAATTGATTTAACTCAAATTATCTCAGGTGCTCTTAAATTACTTCTAAATTAAGTATAACTCTTGTAATTAGGTATAATAAGAGATTTAATATCACTCCTAACAACAATTTAATATTACTAATAATAACAAAATAGTAATACTAATCTTTAATATATAACTTACTCTCCTATCTTTCTACTTATAATGTTGTTCTTGTATATCACATAATAATAATGTAATGTACTTTTCTATTATCCATATGGCATCTTAAGTAAACATATATGATATTATAATATGAGAATATGTGGCAATCATTACTAAGATAACTCAATGTAAATCTTTGGTAATTATTCCATGACAATTAGAATAATGTAATAGGTAAAACTTCTTAAATAAAATATATCATAAAAAACTTTTAATTCTTAAATAATAATCTTATTTGTGATGTGCAAAATATTATGTCTTTATTACAATTATCTGTGATTATGCAATTGTTATGTGAAGAAATTGAGTCGACACCAAGATTTATAACAAAACTTAAAAAAATTATTAATACACTTTAACAATAAATTATATACATTATATACAATATGCATGCACTTTGTCTTATTCTCATTTAGTTAATCTTACAAAAAAAAAATGAATTACATAAAAATATTAGATACAAAAAATTGCTTTATCACATTCTTATTACTGAAATATTACCATAACATCTTTATGGCCTCCATTATTTTTTTAAAAATTATTATATTACAAAAGTGTTGTTTAAATTATTAATTCACTTTGAATTTATCTTTTATTATTTAGTTTTAAAACACTTTTATTATATCCTATAATTATTCTTAACTTACAGTGTAAATAAGGTTGATAAATAATATACACATTAACCAAAATGCTTATTATTCCTCAATATGATATCAAATAAATGTAAACATTGATGTGTATTATTCTAAAATAATAATAATATAAACTTATAATCACTTGCATTCTTCAAGTAAGATTTATGTATATTTCTTTTACTTGTAAAAATATGCATTGACATTGAATTTCTTTAAAACTTAATGATTAAATGATATCTTTTATAAAACATATTTCATTCATTATTTATTTATTTGTAATAAATAATAATGAGTCCCAAAACATAAAAAAGTTTATGATTCTTTATTAGCAAGTTACCATCTTGTATTCTTTATCCTCATTCATCTTTACTTTTAAACAATATAACCCATCTTATCTTTTAAACACCAATTCTGCATTTTAAACTTATTCATCATTTCATCTTTTAAAATACTAGCCTTTACAATACCATTCAAGCAATATTGATAGTAAATACACATAGGTATATGGAATAAATCAGATTTTAATTCAATAACACTTCTATTAAATTACCATCATGGTCACAGTGTATCATAAATAAGGTATGACTATTTTAGTTCATCACCTTTATCAATAAACATAATGTCCAAGCTATCTATTCAGCTCTATGGAACATTACAACTTCAACATACAGAAAATAACACTACCATGAACAAATACAAGTTATAGGACTAAGTTATCTATACTTGCACAATATTCACTATCATCTATACTTATTCCAATATAAACAAATCTTACCTAAAAATATTATCTTAGTTCCATTTAACTTAATACTAAGCTTACATCTCTAAAATCTATTCTTACATTCTTATAATAATAAATAAATTCATGTCTGAAATAACTATCTAACCTTATCGATAAGAAAATATTATTTTACCCATTAGTAAATTTACACATAAACACAAACAATCAGTATCGATATCCTGGTTTATTATTTTGATCACTTAAAATAAACATTAAATTCCGTTATAACAGAATCATATACTTATATTTCCCTTATATTAAAATGTACTTATGATATTATTAAAAGTATGCATATTTTTTTTAACATGAATAAATGCATTAAAAACTATGTGTACGTATTGTGTTTTTCATAATCATTTCATATATCCACACTAAGATATACACTAAATCAAGACATAGTAAAATGATCAATCCTTTTATAATTGTTACCATCAATAATATGTATTTCTTGACGATTATTCCATTAGTATCTCTGGATCACAAACTAAATAAAACATTATTTAAATATCACTCATTCCATAACATACTTTAAAATATTAAATTTAAAAAAAATAAATTATTAAAGACTTTTTTATTTTATAATAACTAATTTCTAGGTTAGTAAATAATTTAGTGTTTTTATGTTCCTACATTTTTCTACTTTTAAATATTATGAAAAGTTAGTAAAATAAAATTTAAAATTCATATTTACAAAAATTCCAATAAAGCTCAAAGGAAAATGTCCTTTTCATCTTGCAGCATTTGTTGACAAAAACATCTTCCCTTAACACAAACAAAATTACACATGCTCTGATAATTTCCCTTTTACGACATGTCCGACGATTCTTTTAAGAATAAAAAAAATGAACAAAAGTAAGTCGACTTGTGAAATCTCCTATTGCCATACAAATAGTTCAGGTTCTTCTTTTATTTCTGACAGTAATTATTAAATGCATTTTTTTTAATCCTCTATTACGACATATCTTTTCTAAAAAACTTTATTTTTTCTGTTAAATTTCCCATAAGTCAATGTTCCTGAATCCAACACAGCATTGGATAGTACGTATGATTGTATTTTTAAAATATTCTTATAAATATTTTTCCGAATATATTCTATATGTCCAGCATATAGCAACTATTGTTTTGAAGATTTTCCAATGTAATATTAATTATTATACTAATAATCTTCATTTTTTTAACTTTTTAAAAACATATTTTTCAAAAATCAATTGTAATATTTCTTGACAAAGAAATATTTTAACGTCTTAAATAATGGTTATTTCACATTAACAGTTTTTTTTTTTTAAAAAAACTATTCTATTTTAAAATAGCTTTCAGAATAAAAATTTCATATTTTCTTCTCCCTCTCTGATGAGCGTATCTTTTCTGCAAAGTTCTGTGTATTAAATCGACTATTATGTCAGCATTAATGCTTAACATAGGAAAATTATGTGCCTAGCAAAACAATAATAATTTGATATTTTCCTACATAAATTTAAGTTCACTGATGACTCCTCCATGTCTAAGTTGATGGTAAATTGAATAAAGTAGATTGGTAAGTAGGGAATATTTCTTTTTTAGCCACTCGTTTCCATATCACGATCTTATAACAACAAATTACTGTACTTTTAGAATTTTTAAAAAAAATGATAAAATTGACTATTAAGCTATTAATTAATTTACCGAGGTTGGAGAAATCCTGATGATGGTATCACGGTAAAATAGGATAACCATGACCCTGGAATTTCTGCACAGCTCTTTTATAGCTTCCCAAAATACACATTTTCATTGGTCAATTTCAACAATGCTTGCTTCACAATCCCAGGAATCGAACGCCAGGTTAAATTTAAAACTAATAATAATTTATTAAATATTTATTTTTATTATATTATTCAATTCTTGATTAATTTTCACATTTTATTTATTCTCAATAAATACTTCAAAATAACTTTTAAAAATCATATTTTAATATTTATTATCATTTCTACCTTTATTTTAAACAAAACGTATTTATTTTCAACAAAAAACATAAATCTAATTTTATTTATTATATTCACTTTAAAAATCCAATTTAATATTTATAACAGATAATATTATTTTATTTTCAAACACAGGTGTGCGCCACGTAATTTATAAAACTAAATGAGACGCTAGTAATTTAAATGAAACTAAATAAATAATTCAATTTATTAAATATTACATAAATCAATATGATAGCACAATTTTAAAATAATTATTTTAATATTATAAGACCAAAAATACACTTTTCTCCCTACATTATTATTTTTAATTAAATAATTTAATACATAACCATTAAATACAATTATTATTGTTAAATAATCTATTCATTTAACTTTAAAGTATTACTTTTAAAATTTATCTTAATCATTTATTTATACGACTTATTAAATCAATATTTATTCTGGCCAGTTCTCCCAACCATACAATCTTATAATGATTTTTAGCTAACTACTTTCTTACAAATACCAATACAATATTATACATCAATTATTTTACTTGCCTTAACTAAATTATTCAAAGATCATCAACACATAACATACATCATCTCTTACTTAACTTTAAAATTAAAAATTTTCTAGTAAATTGTTAGAAATAATCCATTCTAAACTAAACAAAGGGCACAATATATATATAAGAAAGTTAAATCTTACTTTAAATAATATTCTAAATTTTAATGGTTAAAATTTTAGTTTGAGATATCATATGTTTATTCATTAACCATATATTATATTCAACATGTATGTTTATGAATATTTAAGAACGTGAATTATATTAGTGTTTCCATAAAGGTTTATGATGATGGTGTTTTAATTGTATTTTTATATTGGATTGTTTTCATAATATAATATGAGTATTGAATGTCTTTAGAAAAAATTAACTTTATTTAAATATTCCCAATATATTCAACTGTTAATAATAGCATATCAAACAGGTTAGTAAATGCACAATGTTTTGAGAGGTATTATTCTCCCTTCTTCTTCAGGTGTTGCTGGCTTAACCAGTGACAGTACTATCATGGGATTCAAACCTGGACCCTTAGATTCTTGAGTATTGAATTTTAAGGTAATGCTCTCATATTAGATTATGGAAATAGTCCAATATAAAAATGAATTATATTAAAATTAATTTGTTGATATTATATTTTAAAAATAAAGTAAACGAATAAACATACTTATTTTATTTTAATCAATTGTTATATGTATTATATAATAATTATTAGCTTTCTTGTATTTTTAATTGTCTGTGTGTGCAGCGACACTTCTATTTTACATAAATTACTTTCAATTTTTTTGCATTATATAATAAACATAAAGTAGATGAATATTTGCTGTATAAGTAACCACTTTCATTAATATTAATTTAGATGAAGGATATACTTCATTGTGTCTTGTGAGAATATATTATAACAAAACCCATACCTCTTACTAGACAGGTGTACACTACCGAATATATCTCTACGATGTATCAATATATGTACCTATGTCTTTTTATCTAATTAAGTGGTTTTGACCGAAAATATTATTATTCAAAACTTATGGATTCGTTCTCACAACTGTAATATATCCCCAACGCATATTTATGATCATCCGAAGCACACCAAGCACCAATCCTATACGAATATAAGAATTACGCGAAGTGAATATATCACCAACAAGAACACTATTTACGTAATGTGAGAGAGGTTTTGACCATCGGCTAGCTCAGTCTCATGGTCATGTGGCATCACAGCCAGGAGTATCCACGAATGGGGTTAAGAGTTCTTTCTTTTTTTTTTTAAAACAAAAAATAATAATAATAATAATAATAATAACTAAATAAATGAATTTGTAAATAAATAATTAATTCAACACTCTACTTTCTTTGTATATATTTTTTAATATTACAAAACAATGTATTTATTACTCTGTCATTTGAAATTGCACACATACGTCATTCTTTCCAATAGATCTCTCATACATAACTCAAGTTGTGAAGGTCGATACTACAAAAAAGTTTGTATCACATGACTTCCGACACTAATTACTTTATTATGTCTGTAATGGAACGAGGCTTTAAGGAAACCTTATTAAATTAGTTCATACATCACCTTCACTTATTATAGTAAATAAAAAAATTTCTTTTCATAAAAGAAAATAAAAATCAGTAATTATAGTTCTTTACCTGACTCTCCCTGGGGAAGTAGTAGAAGCAGATTTATTTATTTATTCAAGAGTTCCGTTCCACAGGTAAAATCAAGCAATTCCAGGTAAAGGTTTGAGATCTTCATGTCCGTTGGCCACCAAGGTTCATCTTGGTTCCATGTTGGGAACTATTTGTTGTTTTGAGGCATCAGGGTTTTATTGGTTGAGGCAGCTGCAGCAGGTTGGAATTAGGGGTTTGAATCCGATGCAGCCTTCTCTTACCCTAACATTTCTTTTGAATTCGCCATTATATAAGCTAAATATTTAAAACTCTTTAAGGTGTTTATGGTTGTAGCTCTGCCGGACCAAAGACCAAATGCATTCTGGGTGGCTTGCTTTTATAGTCCCCTCCATTTGTTCTAGAAGCTTCTTTTTTATTTCACTTCTGATTTTCAATGTGGACTAACTGGATCTGTTAGACGTGTGAAAACTCGTGTCGTAGCTTCTATTGTATATAACAGAAAATGGAATCTCATTCTGCCGGAAACCTCTAGTTTTTTAAGCGTGAAACAAAATCTCATTTCTCTCTTTTCACTACTTAATCCATTCATACACATGTTTGTCACACGCACATATATCATTTCGAAATGACAGAGTCCCTGCCCCCGCGTTTGTGCATTTGTACCACCACCACGTAATAAACAAAAAAATTAAATATTATATATATCTACATCTACATATGTTTACCAATTAAATAATATTATTTGTGACTGGGTTCGAACCCATCTTGTCACAATATATTATAAATGTATTATTAATTTATTATTAAAAAACATTAATTCAATTAAACAAACCAATTTAATTTGGTGATCAGTTCAATTAGTTATGCAAATCTATTAGCTAAATAATTTTTAATATTTAGTGGCTATGTATTGACTGACATTTTACAATAAATAATTATAAAATAATCCAGGAATCCATCAGTTGGTTTGGTAAGCACATAAATCATTATGTATTATTGTTTGAGCCAAGTATATATTTTATATGATAATAGATTAATTATAAATATGCAACTTTTTTGGCATGCGTTAGTGAAGAGAAAAACAATTTATTAGATAATAGATTAAATAATTTATTATAGCTAGTTGTTTGGTAATTGATAATATCATCATAGCTATTTTAATAATAATAGTAATAATAATAACAATATATATATATATATGATAGTTATTTTGGACAAAACCCATAATTGAGCTAGTTTAATGACTTATAAGATATAAATATCTTAATTTAATCAAGATAAATAAAAGTGATTACAATTGAATGTTGATGTATTACTTTAAATTATTACTTACTGGATATGTGTACAATAATTTATTATTTGATTAGAAAGACCCAAATTTTATGTTACTACAAAATTAGTAATTGTATGTATTGAAATTGATATTTGAATTATATTAATTAGAATAATTTAGTTTGTTTAGATTTAAAACTTATTGATGCAGTCTATGTTTAATTTATATTAAGCTTTTAATATCCATATATAATCTATTTTATTATTAATATCATGCATATTATATAGTTAGTTGTAATTTGATATTTAATGTTCAGGCTTTGTAGATTTGAAGAATAATTTGTTACAATTTGCTTATCATATTCATAAGGGTATTAAATAAGAATCTTTCATATATTTTGTGTTGGTTTTACCTTATACACCTGGGTCTCATTTTATGTGATAGATAGGTTCCTCAGAAAATGCACACAAAAGAAATCGCACAAAAATAGACTTAACTTACCTTGAAAAATGGGGGATAGGTTACTGTAATTTTCAAAAATCACAAAAAAGCAAAGCAACAATGTAAAATTATTTTAAAATTCACATAACAAAATAAAATATTACTAATAAAAAATTTCAAATTTGAAAAAAATTGATACAAGACAAACTTTTTTTACTTATTTAGTAACTACAGTATTTAATTTTATTCAAAACAATATATTTTTGTGTGTAATTTATAGTATTTTTCATACATGTACAGTATTTTAATTATTATCATTATTTGACAATAAGTAAGTTCATTTGTAAACTAGTAAGACATCAGATTTGTCACAAGAGGAAATACAATTAGTGCCAACTTCATTTTTTTAACTGCTCTTATTGTGGACTCACCTAAACTAAATGTTTTCTAATCACTGTTGATCCTTCCGATTGCACTAAGCGATCTAAAATTGAAATTTTTGTTTCCAAAGAAATTCATTTTCTTGGATGTTTTTTTCCTCCGTTAGAGTAAACTAAAAGTTTAAAATAAAAATAAAAACTTAGACTTATGATAATAAAAAAACATCGACTCACCACTGTCAGACAAAATTTAATTAAAACTAACAATTAAAAATTAAATTCTTATTTTTGTCTTTAATTTTCAATTCCGTTTAAAAATCAAATTTCATTGTTTTGTGTCACATTAATTTCAGATCATGTTAAGTAATTTTTAAATTGTTAATTATAATTAAAAATCAGATTTTAATTGTCAAATTTAATGGTGCCCATCGCTATAACTCACCCTTTAAAAATAAACTTGCCACTAAATGATTAATTGATTACATACTCTTTTTTAAAAAAAGCAAAAATAGAATGTGATTTAAAATGCAAAAAAACAACAACATGCATAATATAGGCATCTATAATGTTTGAACAGATTTACATTATAATCTTGTAAAATTTAATTTGTGTATATAAAATAAGGAAATCTTGATTTTAAGTGAATTATGAACTTCTTTATTGCATAAAATCTATTATAGTACTATTATAAAGTGTTCAAAATATTGAAATTATTAGAGAAAAGTCAAACTGCAATAATGCACTATTACTTTAAATATGATGTGTGAGTATGCAAAATTTATAATAAAATAATAGCACATTATCGGAGCTTGACTTCTGATCTAATAATTTTTATCGCATAAAAGAAAACTGCATACAAAGATATTAAGAAGAAACATGGACCGCATAATTTCAAAATTGCATTAAATAAATCCACATAAAATGAGACCCGGGTGTATATCATTATGATCTGGCACAAGTCATGAGATATGTTAGATAACTTGATCTTGTATATTTTACTTTTTTATAGTTTGTGTTGTAAACATTTTATTCCATTACAATTTGACACTGTAAATTTGTGAGGTATTCGGAATGAATCATGTGTTGTAACAGTTATAAGATAATGTCCACAAGTCTATAGGTCATAACCAAACTTTTTATCATAATCATTTTTATATATTATTACAATTTAAATGCTGCAATTCATGAGATGTATTGAATAAAAATGAACCTTGCATACCACTTTTGTACCATTATAATTTGGCATCTCTAACTGAGGTTTGAATGTGAGTTACTTAGCGAATCTTGCAAACCTGATTATCATTATCATTTTTATTCCATTACAATTTGGTCCCTCAATTTGTGTGGCCTACTAAAGTTCTTCTTTGTCCCTATTGCATTTTTATTCATTACAATATATTTATATATCACTAGACATTTCTACTATAAATTAAAATGTGTACCTCTTATGTATATATCATATTTAGTTTGTATACATAATAATACATGTGTATATATTGTAAATGAACTTCACTTAATACATATACTCTTTCCTTTAAATCAATATTACACATATAGTATGCAATATAAATTATTAGATATTTCTGCAGTAAGTTAATATATATACTTAATGTTTTATGAATTTCTATTTTATACTCTTAATGTACATATTATATATTTAGTATGTGTATATAATTATTTATCAGTATCTAAGTTTTCTATTTAAAATGATAGTTCTATTTTTATTTTAAAACAGTTGTTTCTAAATCAAATGCTAAAAAAATCTCAATCTTTTAAAAAATTTTAAACAATTGTTTTAAAATAAAAATAGAAACAGTTTTAAATAGAAAACTTAATTACAAATTTTTTATAGATATATAATTATGTATATATATACATTAAGTGTTTACAATAGGTTTAAAAAATGTTATTCTTTGAAAAAAAAATTAAACTGCCTTCTCATAACCATTATTTTAAACAAATAAAAATTAAAAAAAAACCTGTTAACTTCAAAATGTGAAATTATTGAATATTTTTCCTGTCCTCTGTTCCATATCTATCAAACTAGTTGACATACTTAAAAGATAAGTATTTAAATAGATTAGGGTGATATAACTTACTTATATATTAATTTTCGACCAATTCTACTGAATTTAAATATATTAAACCTCGATTGTAAAATTTCATTCTAATTTGAAAAAGATCAAAAGTTAACAAACAAACAGATTTTCCAAAAATCAATAAAAGCATTAAAAAAAACCAGTTTAGATTTAAGTACTTATATATACATTTAAAAAAATCTTACTGTGTTTTAATAATTAATAATCTTACTGCCTAGTTACTTTTGTAAATTAACAGATTTTTTATTCAGTATAGTGGTCTTTTAATATTTATTCACAATGTCTTCTTTGGTTTCTCCATCAGTCAGCACAGATTCAGTCTCAAAATGGGGATTATGAATCATTTTGCTGTCTACAATTTCACTTCATCAAGCTAGAGCAGCAGGAACAAACTTCTATTAGGACATCAGTACAAGCAAAGGAATAGTTACATTATCATTGCCATTTCCAGCCTACTAACATTGAGGCATGGCATGTTATTTTTTCACTGTTGAGGAATTACATTTTAGAAGCATGAAAAATGCAGTGCTCATTGCAACTAGTATATCCAATTTAAATCATCTCCATAGAAAAGTTTTCCATCATAGCCAAAATAAAATCAGTACCAAAGGTACTTTGTAACTATATAGTCTTTTTATCTATACAGGTTATAGAACTGCTCTGATTTGCCAATCATTTCTCTTATTCACAATAGAGGCTTTGTGCTTAACTACAATTTCATCATTCTCTCTCCAGGAGTAAAAAAAATAAAAGCATGAATCATCCATGAAAGAATAAATGAATTAGCACTATTAACTGTTTATACATTACCTTTATCATGCATTACAAAACATGTTTTCCTGGCCCACAAACTTATGCTTTTGATTATGGGAAGTTGTTTTCTTTAACACTGATGTCAGATAGTTTTCTATTTTCTTAAAATCTATAAACAGATTATCAGATAAGTAATTAAGTATAATTACGTATATATTTTCTGAATTTTACAAAGTCTTGAATTTTTTTTAAAAATACAGGCCAACCATTTACAATCCATTCATAATTTTTCTCATTTCACATTTTTATTTTCTCTATTCTATTCTAAAATATAATTGTTTAAAATATAACATAAACAAAAGTCAAAAAATATAAGATGCTCTAGAAGCTTAAATACAATAAATATTTATATTAAATCTTGTATTATTTTATATAAAACGAATGCATATTTATTATTTACAAAATTATTAACTTTACAAACAATTTATTTATTTGGAGCTGAATATATTTAACTCAAATACTTATTAACAATATAAGCATTTATAATAATGACCAGTAAGGAATCTTTTGATTTGATCTTAAGGTTCGCAGTTATTTTATTTAAACATTTATTTCAATTATTTTAAATGTCTCTGAGCTCTTTGTAACTTTGAAGAATTTTTACTATTGGATGAGTCCAATGTTCTGAATAAAGTAGTACTATGGTAAAGTGCAAATTTTGGTGTTCCGAGACTCTTGAATCACGGCTCTATAAGTTTCAATACAAAAAGAGTTGTTCAGATAATATTTTATATTCATTTCAATAGTTTTCCTCTGCTAATAGGTGGACACAGGATGAAAGTAAAAAATATAAGTTACAAATATATATATATCTATAATGTCATACAGAAAATATCATGTAGATTTTTATCAGGTATGTACATTATATGGTTTTCCATTTGAATATAAATGATCATCATTATTGTAAAAAAAGTTGGTGCATTATGAATCCAGTATGAGATTTTTCATTTTACATAAAATGCCAAATTATTTTCTGCTCAAGGAAAGTATGAGGAAAACATATACAAGTAAAATCTTAAACTTTTAAAAATATGTCACTTCATAAATGACATATTTACATAAACGTGTTCACATATAGGTAAAATAAAACTATTATTAAATAGGACAAAGGCCTCTTCAATAGCTATCCAAAAGAACTAGAAGAAAATATTAACCAGCACTAACTATTAGATGTGAAAGTTTTAGTTAACAATTTTCTTTTTCTTTTATTATTTTTTAGATAAAAACAGCTAGATACTTCGTCTTGCGTTGTTAGCCGAGAGGTATCGCAGCCGCCATGCAAGCAAGTAGTTGGTTGCAGACGGGTGTGGGTTCGCGTCCCGGCAGATGCTATGACATATGAAAAAAAAAAAAAACAGCTAGATACTCATTTATGGTTATCGGTGTTAAGTGTAGCATGACTACCTAAAAAAAAAAAAAAATCGTATTTTGCACAAAACCTGGAAACATTTCTAAATTCCAATTAGTCAGGATTCAAATTTAAGATATAAAAATTGAAACTGGATGTCACTATATCTTAAAAATCGTATACATCCTGGTCAAAAATATACACACATACTTATATAATTATAAATGGCAGAAAGTCCATTTTCTTATTGTAAAAGTTATTATTTACCAATATTTATTTATATATAAATAGAATATGACAAGTAAAAAAACTAAAGTAATATTTTTAATTTAAAAAAGTATTTAAAAATCAATTATTATTTTAAAAAATGAATAAAATGCTTCAAGACTTATAATTGTTATAAAGAATCATTAAAATCGTCTGCCTGAAATAGCAATAGCTATCATATATATATTATCAAAAACAAAATTTAAAATAAAAACATTTAAATTTATTTTTGACATAATATATGAATAACAGTTGTTAAAAATTTCAATTCATTTTAAAATTTATAGAGAGAGAATGTGAATTATAAAAAAAAATTAATAATGTAAATTTTTTGCAATGATCATAGTAAACACTTTGACTATTATCAGAATTACAAGTGCTTTTATCTTTTTTGGCGAGACTTTAAAAAACAAGAATATTATCATAACAGTGACAAATTTTGATGAATCAGTACTTAGTGTGCTGTCAGGAATACTTTAAAATGTGAAAAATATCAAAAAAGATACGAAGCAATCTCCAGAAAAATCAAAACGTTTATTGTGTAAAATTGTTAAAAAACACAAACAAACAATAGTGAATAAAAGATAGTAAGAAGATAGTTTTAAAAAAAAAGAGAGATAAAAAAAATAAAAGTGATGATAAAAATAAAAAACAATAAAAAAGCTATTTTTATTTCTGAATTAGAAAGTAAATTAAAAAAATAATAATTATTATATATACTTACTGCATACATCTGTATAAAATATCATATGCAACAATATTTTAATAAATTATCATTTAAATCACTTTAACAGTGGATATAGGCTGCTTCAATATATATATATGATTGCTGTTTTACAATGTATACTTTTATAGTTAAAAAACATTTATTATATCACAAAAAGTATTAGTTTTTCTTAAATCTATGTTATAACTTACTATTTATATACGTGCGCACATACACGCATATATGTCAAATATTTATTTAATGCAAAAATATTATATAGACAAAGTTTAGAAAGTCACCAGACATTTGTATGAATGATGTAAGCAGTGTCAGCAGAAAAAATAAAAAAGCGTTTAGCGTAATACTTTGAACTCAGATAAAACTGCAAGCATGTATAATTTCGAAAAGAAATGAATGACAACATGGAAAAACACCAAGATTCAGGAAGTTCATAATATAAAAGTGCTGCAGTACACATTCCAACAATCTTATAGATCTCTTCATGAGATCTTGAAGGAAGAGTTTCTCTGCCTGAAGTTTTGTAAAATAGTTTTTTTAAATTTCTCATTTATATCCAGAAAAAATTTCATAATGATTTATTGTGTCTTAGATTTAACGAGTGAGTGACTTACCTTTGATAAAGTATAAATTTAATATTGATATTAACTAAAAATAAAATTTTAGTTACTTTATACCATTAGGATTTTGGTAATACAAACATTTTCTGTGATCATCTATTTTATGTTACTCAAAGTCAAAGATAAACTAAGCCAATGGTAATATTGATAATCTGATATAACTTAAGACAATAGACTCCCTTTGAAATCATTGATTGTGTTGTAAGTTTTGAGGCAACAAATTACCACTCAATTCACAACTTTATATTCATCTTGGCTTCAAATAAAGCAAATTTTATGAAACTACAGAATCAAACTTTACTCACATAAAAACTTAATTATAGAATAATTCGATAATTATTTCAAAATTAAATTCTAACTTTTCACTTTTTCATCTTCTGAATTTAGAATAGTCTTATTTACTTCAAGGAACCTCTAGTAATGAATTCTAAGATTTAAATTCTAATTAGAAACTTGATATATTTAATTTTACTATACTATTTTCAATCATTTATGTTGGTGCAAAGTCCTGATATTGTAAGCCTCTCATACTATTTTCAATCATTTATGTTAGTGCAAAGTCCTGACATTGTGAGCCTCTCAGGCCACCATTCATTTCTGCACTTAATATGTCAGTAGAAGGGTATGTTTGAACAATCACATCTCCATCGTTAATTATATATGCATAAATTCAATTCTAAACTACTTTTTCATTTTACTTTTTTATTTTCTAACTTTTTATTTTTTGTCCTTTATATTTATTTATTTTCAGAATTAGAATGGCCAAACTTATTTATGAGTGAATGTTAATGATGACATATTATATTACAATTATTTCATATTTTATATATATGTGCGTGTGTGTTCATGTGTAAGCTTATATCTGTAAATATTGTTAAAGTTAGTCATTTTGCCTAAGAATTCCAAAGATTTTTGATGTGTTTATTCTCGTAAAATAAATTCAACAAAAGTATGTCCATTCGATTATAAATACAAACCTTTTCTTACTTTTCTTTTAATATGTTTAATGAGAAATTAATAATTTTCGACTTTTCAAAATGATTATTTCTCATATTTTGTTAATGATAACACTCCATTTATTATTTATAGTTTAATGCAACTTTTTGTAAGTTTATATATCTAAAATATTTTTATAATAAAAACCTTTTTATCTTTATAAATTAATCTTTTTAATTTAAAAACTTTCCTAGTAAAGGTTTTTTTTTTTTTTTTGTCTCGAGTTCATCAAAATTTAATAACATAATGTTTTGTCTCTTTCAAAATTTAATTTCCTATCTCTTTTCTTGTTTGCTGCACTGTTTAATACACGAGAAAATCAATCAAACATTAAGAACAAAAAGATTTTACTTTTTCCTTAAGCCATTATTATTTCTAGTATTTCTTTTTTTTAAAAGTGTGAATTTGACAAAATCTTAAAATACTATTTCTTTTTAATCAATACAATAAACATAGAACAACAAAAAAATTTCAAAAGCATATACTACTATTTTTAACTTTAAAATTTTTTTTGGTTAATTTCCTGCAAAAACTATATGCGGTTATATTATTCATTAGCCCTTCGTATTGAAAATATATTTTTTTACAACTCATTTTTACCACCCTCTTGTGTTTTATTATATAATTTTTGTTATTCTTTTTGTACGTGTTTTACTAGTTTTTTTCACCAAATAATTCGAAGTTTTAAAAAATATATATAAAAATTTAAATTGATAAATACACGGACACAAAATCTCTTTGATAACTATTTTAAAAAGATATAAAACGTAGATAATTACGTACTAAAAAAAAGATTCCTCACATTAAAAATCAATACATAATACAAATTGAGATATAAAGAATAAAAGTAGTAAACATGTATTATCTAATTATTACAGAATGCATACTTTTATCATAGAATGTGGCTCCAATTTTATTATTTCGGCCGCACCTATTTCTTATAAATTCTTGACAATAAAATTATCCATTATTTTGCCTTGTCTGGTTTACTGCATTGATAAAATGGTAAAACTTTGAGAAAATGACTCCAGGGATCATTTCCCAAGTAATTTCAATTTTTGATAGATAACTTTCAAGTACCGTCTATTTTATAAATGAACAGATTTGATATTACAAATGTTTAATCACTATTTGTAAATTCTATCCATTAAATTAGTTTTACAAATTTAAAATACTTTTTACTTTCAACATATGCTACAGCTTTAAGAACTAAAATCAAATCAGTTGATATGATTCGGTTTAATTTTATGCATACATACATAACTTACCCTTAGACAACAAAATTATATACCAGTTTTATGTTTAATGATATTTGCAGATCATTACTATTATTACAAAACTCTTATAAATGAGTTTAGTCATCCAAATTTCAGAATTAATATGTTGTCATGGTATACATAACTCCACTGGGGAATGGACCCCCTAATTCAAATCCTTTTCCATTTCAGCAATGTGAGTCATTACAAAATACACTTACCTCCTCAATATCGAACAAGTTCTTACCTGTTATGATTCAGGATGTCTCTTGAATATGAATATTGCATTTAGCTTTCTTATTCTGATATGCAGTGGTTAGTGATTTTTTTTCCTGTGTGCTTCTTATGTGAGTGATGTCTAGGATATAGTCAATTGCTTCGTGGCTTAACAAGTAACGATAATTTTATGATAAGTTCTATTGATTGCACTTTTTTTCCTTATTTTTTTTTTTTTTTGTGATGATATATTCTCCTGGTCTGATTTTATTATAGATAGTTCATTTTGATCATCAGGATTAATTGGAGTACTATCAAGTTTAATTATTGTATTTTCACAATCATGTAAGATTGACTTTTTGAATGAACTCTTGAATTTGCTCTTCTAGTTTCTGATCTTGATGTGTTCAGGTGACTACTATATTATACCATGAACATTATAATTTAGGTATAATTATTAATAATGTGTCCACATTGTTTACAATAATAACATTGTGACTTAAGACCTTGAATCATTAGTGTAAGAATTGTCTCCTATTCAGTAATATGTATGGCTAAATCATTAATGTTGATATTTTTATTGGAACTTATGTATCTTTTAAGACAAAAGGTGGAAAGCTAATTACTATTTCAAATGGTTGTATTAACCTCTTAAAATCATTTATACTATAATTTAAATAAGTATGTTTCAATATTCCAATTATAAAGTTTTCTCTCGGTCAAATAATTTTCACGAGAGAACTTACAAATGACCTTTTGCTAATTCTATTGATTAAGTATCTTGGATTTAGGTGATCCACTATTCTACTAACCAAATTCCAAATGTTATGGGTATATAGTGCTCATTATATAAAAGATCTTTTGGAAAATGATACAGAGATTAGTTAAGATTGGTTATTATAATAAAACTCAAAATAATCTGCAGAAAAACCCCACTTAAACAAATCATTCAGAATTGTGGAGTTGAAGGTAAGGCTTTTTTCTGCCCAATTTTTTTGCTGATAAAACATTATTTAATGCCGTCAAAATATCTCAGTTTTTCAATATCATTATTGAACAATGAAAGCTAGGTGCTGCTATTTATTATTTGTTCTCTCACATTAATACTTTTTTGTACAAATTATCTTCTTTTTATCAATTTGTGACAAGACTGGAAATTCTTTCATTATATTTGCATATTTTACACTTGCTTACACATGTAGCATCAACGTATGCAGCTATTTTGAGTTCAAATGATAACACTCCTGATAATTTTAATTAATCCAATAAAATACTATAATCATCAACTATTATATAATATTATATTCACTTTAATTAAAAAATACTAAGGAGAAATTATTTTTATATCTTGCAGTTTCTACATGACATGCTCAATTTTCTAAATTACTCGCCCTCTAGTGGCAGTGTTTTACCACTATTATTATTTAGTCCAAGTGATTTATCCTTAAACTTTTCTTCAGATTAGAAGTTGGGTGAATGAGAAATACTGTCAATTTTAAAGAGATATGGACATTAGAAGTTGATTAAGATTTAGAACATTATGTAATTTTAACAACTTTATCTTTTTTACTGATGTGAGAAGCATTACATACATTTTGTAAAACAAAAACTTTACCCACAAAGACCAGACATGTAGTTAATTCAGTATTTTTATAATAGCTTATATGATTCCTATAGTATTCACATGCTTAAGAATAAATAATGTTAGAGTTAATTTTATTTTTCAAAATTTTAACTTAGAATACGTTATAATTTATATATTATAGTGACAAAAACTGGAAAACAGTCTTGCGTTGTTAGCCGAGAGGTATCGCAGCCGCCATGCAAGCAAGTAGTTGGTTGCAGACGGTTGTGGGTTCGCGTCCCGGCCTATGCTATGACATAAGAAAAAAAAACTGGAAAACAATTGGCTTTTACAAATAAAATATTTTCGAATTTGTCTTAAAAGAGCCTCATCTCAAAAAATTATTGGGATTAATCTAATATTTACTTATTTGCATTGAAAATATCAATAACACTTATTTGTATTTTTATTTATATGCTTCACACACTACCATTAATTTAATTTTTTTTTCTATCTCCTTTATACAGACATGCATGTTGCAAACACATAATTTACCATGCTAAGTAAAAAGTTTTAATATTTAAAAATGAATAATTTCCTACTACCAAGATTTAGATGCATATTCTCTTGCATTGGTGGTCGAGAGGTCAGCGCGACTGCCTTGCACTTGCAGGCAGTTGCCCGGGTTGCGGGTTCGCGTCCCGGCCGATGCTATGACACTTAAAAAAAAAAAAAATTAAGTCAATGTCTTATAAATTTAGAATTAATTTTCCAAGGTATTATTATCAGCAAACAGATAGTTTTAATGAGATCCAAGAGATGGTTTCTTTAGTTATGACAGAACATTATATTTTTATCTTTCACAGATAAGTTAAAAAATAATTCAGAAATGTGTTATACTTATATATATATATTTATAAATATGTATTTTTTAAAATAAAATTTAATAATCAGGAAATTTAGATATCATTATTTTTCAGCATTAACCTGTTTTATCAATCTGAATTTTTATTAGAAATTTAGTTCATAAGCTAGTAATTATCCAACAAAATAATGAGGGGAAAAAAAAAGAATATCTGTCAAAATAAAATTGCTTTAAAAACAATTTATTTTGATAGCATAAATCAGCATCTTAATCAGCAACTAAATACAGTATTTAGATGCTATAGAATTTGTAATACTACTTGTTTTATCGAGAGCAATACTTTTGGACACATCATTTATTTTGATAAAAATATTCAATGAAGAAAATATATTGGCAAAGAAGATAAATATATCTGATGTTATTGAGAATGGCTTCTTAGAAAAATTCTGAAGTGCCTAGAAATATTGCCTGCCTGACAAATAATCAATAATAAAGTCTTTTATTAGCAAATGAAAACATACTACGGTCAGAAATATTCAAATGTAAAAAATTATTGTGCTGATTCATAGAAGACATCAATTAAAAAGAAATACATTTTATTTATCTAAAAAAGATCCCATTTTTTAAAATATATATTTATTTCGTTACTTTTAAGACAATCTATTCATATTTCTTAAATTTGGCAAGTGTTTCGGACAAATTCAAACTGAATTATCGTTTTTGTCAAAAATTAATGAAAGTGAAAAGACAATGAAGATATTGGATGAAGAAATATTAAACTCTAGGGGGGTAGTTTAATTTAAAAAAACATTTTGCTCCCCTCCCCCCCTTTTTTTTCAAAATTAATTTAATTTGTAAGGTCAAGAAAAATCAAAATATAAAGTTCAATTATAATTTAATAATAGAAAATGAAGAATTAGTGGAAAAAGTGTAACCAACTTATTAAATTAAAAATAAATTCTTTGTTTTATGTTAAAACATAAATGTATTTGACTTTTTAATAAAAACTTAACAAAAAATAAAAATAAAAAGGTCGAATTAAAAAAAAAAAAAATAGATCAAGCTTTTTATTTTATTTTAAAGTGAACCAATTTTTTGCCAAATTAAGTTAAGCAAGCCAAAAAAGAATTTCTTTTTTTTTTATTAAATAGAAAATCTATTGATTTTTGTAAACGTTATATATTAAACAGCACTTGAATCTTTTATATTAATTGACCTATTTGTTGGATTCAGTGCACAAACAACAAAAATAATATACATCAAAAATTAAATATTAACAAGACATTTTAAATGTGTGTTCGTGAGTAATGGGGAGCATATCAATTTCCAATGTACTTGTATCTTTAGGTTTGAATTCAGTTAAATGAATTTTGGAAATTTTTTCAGGTTTTAGTAAAGATTAGCATTTTTCCTTCAGATAGACATGCTTATAACCAGATTAGCTAATCATCCAAAATTGATCAGTAAATGGTAAAACAATGATGAAAAATCCTTGAAAAAAAAAACACAAAAACATTCACAACCAACAATTAATAAATCTGGTGAGATAGTTTCTTTGAGGATTGATAAAAGACTTTGCCTTTCTAAGAACTATTTAAACTTGAGATTACTTTATATATGACTTATGTAGATATTTCAAAAAGTATTTTAAAAATATATATGCAAATTTCATTCAAATTGATTGTTTGTAAATGATATGTTTATTGCATGTTTAACTTGTTATATGGATCCCAATAAAATAATTTAGTTACACATGGGGTTCTTCAAAAATTCTGATTTCAGAAAAATATTTTGATTGTAATATTGATGTGATGTCAGAATTTGTTTCATTAGATCTTTTAAGCTGATAATGCCAAAACTTTTAAAGTTTAAGCTTTTAAGATCAGTATTATATTATTTCTATTTATGATGTAGAGGGTTAAATAAACTAGAGTGTTTCTGCTATTTAGTATTTTCTACATTAAATGGTAGTAACATATTGTAAAGTTTAAAGTAATAAAATATTAGTTGAAGATACTTTAATCATGTGTTAACAATACCAAACTCTTACTTGCTCAAGACATATTTGAACTGGAAGTAGTTAAAGTAATATGAAGAAAAACAACAAATAATTAATACTTGAATAGTTTTCATAAAAAGTTTAAATATTGAAATGTTAACTAGATTACCAAGAATTGAAGGTATAAAATATATATATATAAGTATTAATTAATTTATGCACCAAATAACCATAAAAAATATCATGAGGCCAAAATTCTGATATAGCAATAGAAGTTAATCAGAAAGTATTAACGAATTGACCAATGAACCATAAATTTTTTTTAATGTGGTACCATAAAACCATAAATGATTAGAAATAAACTCCCAATGCTTATATTTGGGATGTGAAATAAAAAAGCTACTAGTATTAGAGTTAAACATGTTAATCTTAATACATATGATTTTAACCTGAAGTGTTTTCAAGAAATCTCTTCATATCAGTAGATTTAACACCTGCTAAATTTGAAATCAAATATTTATTTTTTCATTATCTTAAATTAATAATAATTATTATTATTAATAATAATGATGATGATAATAGGGCATTCTAGCTCCAAAAATACTTTAGAAATGAGTTTTTTATGACAATACAAACCAATCTGCGAATCACATTTACGTCCTCATTTAGAACATGCTGGTGAATTTTTGTTTACTTGTTATTGTACCTCATCTTTTAATTTCTTCAGCAGAAAACTTTTCTTTCTGAAATACTGTAGAATTATCTTTAATTATATCTAGCTTCAATGGATTCTATTCTGTTTTATCTTTTCACTAGAAACAAATGACATTGCACTTCTTTAGAATGTTTTTAGATATCTAAACAGATCTACCTCTGCCATAACATTCCTCAATTTTACATAGAACACTCTAATAGAATATTTGCAATAAGGTATGTCAATTGATAAAGTTTTAATTCTTGCAGATGTGAAAAGGCATAACATCTTCCCTACATTATAGGACTAAAATAAAATTTGTAGATTTTTAAATTTTTTGTATCGCAAAATTGTTCTTGATTAAATTACAGGAATTGATTAAGAAAATCAATGAATTATATTAAGCCTTTGAATAAAATGTATGACTGTAAAATTTCTCATAGTTCTAACCAGAGACCAAAAGAAATTGTCAAAAGAATACATTTATTAATCTTAAAAAAAAAACCCAAAAAGCAATCAAGTTGGAAATTATTAATCATTCTTAATAGGTGTGCCATTAATATACATGTATATATTCTTTCAATGATAGCTATTGTAATAAATAAATAAATACTTTTTCTTTTCAAAAATGATCCAAAAAGTAAAAGACAGTTCAGTAATTAAAGCATTATCAGCACATTTTCCTACCACAATGTAGTTATTTATCTCTCAAGCAATGCTAGGAGAATTTGTAAAGTTTGCAGAGGGGAGGGGGAGGATGGTTTTGCCAGCCAGAGCTGGCATACATGGGGAATTTTTACTATAATAGAATATATGCAATAATGTATGTTTATGTAAAATTGTTCCAGTAAATTTATTAAGGAAATAAACGAATTACGTTAACCCATATGGTTATTATTCTTTCACAAATAATGGGATAGGCCCAGTAATGTTATATTTATATGTTTTTACATTGCAACATGCCATCAAGTGGCTGATACAATCTAATAGAACAGTACTCAAAGTTATCAGTGGATTGATACGAATGTGAACAGGCACAGTAGGTCTAATACATGCTCCATGTCACAGCTCTAATACCAATGTAATGAAAGAATTTATTAGTAACAATAAAAGAAAAAGGGAATTAAAAGTTCATATGACTAGATTAAATTTCATATTAATGAATTTGTTGCAAATAAAAAAAAACTATAAGTGACTCAATAGCTTGATTACTCCTAATTTACATAAAAAGGGGATTATAGGCGTTATATGTCTTAATAATCTCCAGAGTACATTCTATGGTGGTTTAACAATTGATCAATGAATAATCATGCAGGATTATGATAGAAGTATGTACTTAACTATATTAAAATTTACAATCATGAATAGATGACCGTCGTATACTTAGAATTATGATAACTGCATGCTTGGAATATTAGGCTTTAAAATACATTAAAATATACTGAGCATGGTGCTAAGTTAAAACAGCAAATAAGTTTATCCTATGATGAAGATATGAGGCATGCCCACCTTAGCGAAGCCCTACCCAGGGATTTCATTAGATGAGAGAGTCATATGAAGCAGGAAGGAGCATCTGCAATGATAATAATATGAATAACAACAAAGATCCTTCAGGTATGCCTATCTTTATCATGATCATATCCAAAGAGAAATAATGGGCAAATCATCTCCCCAAAGTAGAAATGAACATCTTCTTGCAGAATGCACATATCTCAAGTCTAGAGTTCAAATATTTCTGCTTTATCTTTGTGATGGATTTGAAAATATGGCAAGATATGAAGAGCAGCACGAGATGTAATGATGATATATATCTTTCATGGCACAATTCACAGTCTTGGATGACCCTTTCCATGAATATTAATAATGAATTTGAAGATAGGTTGATTCTTCGGAATAGTAAATGACTGAAGGTGGCACAATTGGTTAGGTAGCTTCTTATTTCTGGAAGATCAGTTACCAGGCAGAATTCTTTGATGACAGGTATCAGCTGAGTTCAGGTGAAGTGCATTTCACAATCTCCATCAGAATTCCAAGCTTGTGCTACCTGGAGATGGCGAAGGGGAAGTGGACACAAACTGTCTATACTCACTGGTTAGCATAATATGGGCTGTCTAGCAGCCAAATAATCAATGATCTTATAACAAACGACCTTGAAGAATCTTCTCAGAAGAACAATAATATATATATATTTTACATTTTCCAAGATATCTGGATTAATTTTAACAAAAATGTATTTTTGCTGATAACAATTTTGATCAGTTTAACTACAATCTAATCCTGTAATTATTTATTAATTAGTAAAATTTTCCAAATTCCGAGATCCTTTTGTAATTAAACACTTTTTTACCCACAGGCTGAATATTGCATTCTTGTACTTATAAAGTGATTGCCTTATTTTACGTTAACTAGATAAGATTTTAATAACAATTACAAATGTACTTATTCCCTATAATTAATCTGCTCTTACAAAATAAAATATTAAGGAATTTAAATTAGCTGAATTTTAAATTAATTGTTTCTTAAAATTTTCTAGAATCAATATACATTTGAACATTAATTAACTATTTGTTTACTCTCAGCTCTCTTGCCAACCTCCACTACACATATATACACAAGCCTTTACTATATTTAATGAATAGTAATTAATTCATAGAGTGCTTAATAAAGAACATTTTTATTCTTATAAGCTTTTAATAAATTTTTAACAAAACAAAATTTGCTATAAAAATTAAAATTATTTAGTTATAAATCAAAAGTTATACGATTTAATAATTATTTAGTTCTAAATTAGCATGAAGCATATATGTAGTTTCACTATATATATATGAAAATCTTTAGATAATAATGGAATTACTGTATAATCAATATCTGAAAAGAAGCTGAGGAAGAAAAAAAAATTGACAAAGTTATATACTAAATGTCTAAATGATAAAGATGTAACATATGATTGGTCATCATCATCATCATCATCAACCATTATCAATCCACTGCAGGATGAAGGTCTCTCCAAGTTCAATCCATCTTCTCCGATCTTTAGCTTCTCTTCTCCACAACACCCCTGCACACCTTCTTATTTCATCCATCCATCTCACATGTGGTAGAATGCAGTATTAATATTATATTTTTAAAAGGTGATAAAGAAGATAGAAGTTACATATCTATCAATCTTTTATCAGTTCTATACAAAATTTTTACCAAGATAACAGCAAACTTTGGATTTTAACCAACCAATCAAAAAAAAAAAAAAGCTGAATTTAAAAATCATTTTAATATAGTGGATCAATATCCAAGTATTAAGAAAGGTTAGTGAAAGAAACCAATGAATACAAGTTGCTATTATTTTTTTGATTTGCCAATTAGGAAAATGCATTTGATTTGATAAGCATTTCTTTAGTGATTAATGCATTGGATTATTAAGGAATAGATCCAGAATATTGTCATATTCTGAAAAATGGTTATAAAAATTCAATAGCAAGAATTAGATTATATAATGATACTAGGAAGATTAACATTGAGAAGGATGTATAACAAATTGATTTCATGTCTCCAAAAAATTTTATAGTAGTTTTTCAAGAATTTTGTGGATTAAAATGGGATACTAAGGAAGTAAAATTAATGATTATTTAACTTATTTAGATTTTGCAGATAATGTAATTGTTTTTTCAAATAATGCTTTAGAACTTAAGGAAATATTGCAAGAGTTGTCAGATGAAAGGAATTAAAAGTAAATGTTTAAAAGTCTAAAGTAATGTTCAATGGATTTTCTCAAAATAAATAAATAAATAAAGATTTGGTAGAAATAATTTAATATTTAAAAAAACTAAGCCTGTGTGTTGTAAAAGAAAGTTTTTAATAAATGTGTTTTACCAGTTCCTACTTGTAGATCTGAGACTTGGACTCTTAACAGAAGAACAATACAAAAACTTCAGACCACTCAATCAAGTATGGAAAGATGCAAGTTAGAAATAACAAGAAAACAATTGAAAACAAAATACATGTGTGAGAAAACAAACAAGTGTTATTGACATCATTGAAAGAATTAAGAGACTGAAGTGGAGTTGAACTGGACATATTGCTAAAAGAGATGATAATAGGTGAATAATTGAAATCTTAAACTGGTTTCCAAGAGACTGTAAAATATCTATAGAAAGAGACTACATGTTAGATGGTTCGATGAAATAAGAAAGTGTGCTGAGATGATGTGGAAAAAAGAGGTTAGTGATTGAAGATGGATTAAACTTGGAGAGACCTTAATCCTGCAGTGAATCAATAATGGTTGATAATGATTAACTGATGGTGCCAGATGTCCATAGCTAGAGAAGTAAATACTTAGTGTGATGAATACTTTAATTTGATTAACAATAGTGAATTAAAAATGAAAGTTGAATATTATGTGCACAATTTAAAGCTCTTTACTAATGAAATCTATTGGTAGAAACTAGTTTAGTAATTTGGATACCACTACTATCTGGTGACTATCACTTATTTGTATGCATTTAAATGTCTCTGTAGCAAAAAAAATAATTAATTATTGTTAAATAGATGGCACCAAAATGAAAAGTTATAGATTGCTGCTATTAAAGTGATTTTAAATGAAGTTGAAGAAGCAATGGGTTGCTGCAAAAAGCTTGGTTTATTATATATATTGTAATGGATTGGGTCCTGGCCTTGCATATCATTATACTTGGTAGACCATTAGAGTGGATGAGAAAGCATATCTAGGATTTCTAAATTTCTGAACTCCTAACTTACCTTGATCCCAATCCTTGGAGGCAACATGTTTGTATATGAACACACATCAGGTACTTCCATGCACACTCGTCCCTTTCTCCATCCCTAAATTCCATTTAACCCAGAATTTGAGCTTAAAAAGAATATGCACAATATTCTACTTCAAGGAATACTTATATTACAATCTTTATTGTATCGAGTGTGTGATAAATTGATAAATGAATAAAGAAAAATGTAAATGACCATCTTTAATTTGAAAACCTATACTTTTTGTTTATATTTATTCACAATTATTACAATTTATTCAACACAAAAACTATAAACAATAGCAATAAATTTGTTTAGATATTCATTAATGCAGCCCCCCTGTTCTCCTCAAAGAGTAATCATTTAATATCAATATTATATAGAAAAAACTTATTGCTATATATATATATACTTGTTTGCTAATTTAAAATTTAGTAAAGTCATAATTCTTTGTTTCTAACATATTTGTTGATTGGTTTATATTAAATATGATAGTGGTTTGGAATCTTCCTTCTATTATGCTTTATTTCTATTATGATAGCAAAGACCATTCATGCTAGAAGTTTTTAATGATATATATTGAAAAACAAGTAAATAACAAAATGATTGGTATCAATAAACAAGTAATAAATAACTGTGTAACTATACATATGTTGGTGTTTAATGTTGGACAATATAAAGTCTTACCTCCAACACTGGTGATGATCAAATTCATCTACAAGCAAGCTCATGTCTGACTCTATATTTTATTCAACTTACAAATATTTTCCCCCTTTCTAATATATCAAGAATATATATCCCATTAGTCTATGATAAGGGAAAAAATATAAAAAAAAAAATTTACATATACATAAAATTAATCATATGATATCAACTGAAGGAAAATTATAAAGAAAAATATCATAATAGCTTATGCATGTCCTTATTTCCATCATTCATAATTTGATTGGTTGGTTTTGAATGTCTTGGAACATGCATAATGGTGATCCAAATTTCTTTTCGCATGTAGTATACTTTGAATTGTTAAGTTTACATCTTCAGATTTAAGTAGTAAAGTTTGATATTGCCTTCAACATAGATGAGTTGAATTTGATTTTGATTGTTACAGCTTCTTGGCTGACAAATCTCTTCTCATGAAGTAATGTTGTACTTAGCTGCACATGATGGTATATGTATCTATCTAAATAATTAATTGGAGTCCTTGAGTTTGTTGAATAGCTAGATGTTGTTTTTGACTGTTATAGCTTCATGGCTGACAAATCTCTTCCTATGAAGTAACTTTGTACTTAGCTGCACATGATGGTATGTGTATATATCTAAGTCGTTAATTAAAGTCCTTGAGTTTGTTGAATATCTAGATGTTGTTCTTTTGGAATCTCAAGTTAGCATTGATATATGGCTAAAGATTGAAAATGTTATTAAAATACCAAATAAATTTATAGCTAGTTCTGAAATTTCTAATTTAAAATCCTTTAGTTTACTGAATTCAAATCCATTGGCTTTTATTTTAGTTCTTATGAACCATCTTCAATGAAATCTTATAGCTAAGTTTTACTTTGATAGCTGCCAACCTTAGTCTCCTAACAACAAGTTTGATTGCAGCTTACAAAATATACGTGTTGATAAGTCAACAAGAGTTTTTTATCAGATCCTCGAAAAAAAAAGGTAGTTGTGTATATATACTGTTAATCACCAAAATGAGGTTGTTCTTTTTTTAAGTACGGAGTTGATTCTTTTAAAATAGCAAGTTTGATATCAAGCACGGACTTGATTATTTATATCATATATTACGATTTATATATATCTGTAATGGATTAATAATAATCAAAATTTATTTATTTATTTCGTTTACGTTTTTATGATTTTATTGTTTGCATCTAAATTTGATCATCTTTTTTCTTATCTAGTTATAATATGTGTACATCAAACAATAGTTCACAAAAGGTTTTGCAATAAGTTTAATTATAAATATTTATGTTTTACATGTTTAGTTTGGGTTATAGATTTTATTACACATTAGTTTGTCTTTTAATTATAAAAACAGTTAAGTACTTTCTCATCTAAAACGTTAGTGAACATTTTTGTTTTGGAAATGTTTTAATTGGGTTACATTCTCTTTATATATATAACTTATGGTACATTATTATATCGAGTATGTTGTTATGGTGGATATTGGTGTTAAGGTAGATAAAGTTGTTTTAATGATTCTTGGTGGGATATAAGATCACATCTTACATATCCCCCAATAAACAAGGCGTTAAAGAAAAAACAATATCCTCAATTCCTTTCCCTGATCACTTATATGTTTGCACACAATGGTGTTGTATTGAGTATAACTACAATTATCTATCTATTATAAAGAGATAGTTATTCTTCTATTGCTTGCAGATCTGACCATCAATGTGAGGTTTTATTATGTTCATCATCATTGTTTTTTTCTGTTTTTTTTTTTTTTCAAAAAGCAAAATAAAGAACTGATTTCAAATTTTTCATGACAGGACTTCCATATTCTAATGTTATAGGTTTCTCGGACTCCATTTCCATTATCTACCCAGTATGCATTTGGACAAGACAATTAATGATGGTAAATGGGCCCTCGTGCGTATTACAGAATTTATGGAAACAAATTTTTTTGGATTACTAACATATGGGGTTTTGATGAACACTTTAATTCCAATTTTGAATTGGTAATTTGCATTCCTTTTATTTTTGCCTCATTTTTATCATTTTGTGATATGCTTCCATTTGATATTTTTCTTGGACTATTGGTAATTATACAAGCATAGTAATGAGTTTTTGAAAGAGAATTGGAGATGTTGAACCAGGTGTAATCTGATGGGTATGAATCCACTGGAATCATTTACACTCCAATTTATGTATTGGCTACATGTTGTGTCACCCAACCTTTGTGCTTATCTTCTAAGTAGTTCCTGAACAAATGTCCAAGTTCCTTCAATACACATTCCCATGGGCTGACTGTGGATTTATAATAGAGGTTAGCACATTTTATTTGATGTTTTTCTACCCATTTGATCCAGTCTTTTGATAGGAAAGGTGTACAGTGATCAGTTGATATCATCCCTGGTTTTCCTATTTCTCTAAAATTGAGAGTGTCTAATACTTTGATAGTATGTTTAGTATTAACTTGGGGTATTCGGTAACCTGATACAAATTTTGAAAAGAGATCATCAGTTACTAGCCAATATTTTTGCTTATTAAATGGGGGTAGTTGACCATAAAAATCCACAGTTAAGATCTCATTTGCTCTTTCTTGAATGATAGGGTTTATTGAATTGATGTACTACTGGCATGGCTTTTAAGACATACTTGACAACCTTGAGTTTCTTTTAAGATGTCTTTGTACATTCTAGGCCAGTAAAACCAGTTTTTAGTGCCCATATAAACTATGTACATATTATATGTGGGTATTTTAATCTTTTAGGTATTACTGCTCTCCATTCATCTTTATCAATGTCTGCTTTATATTTTAATAGTTGATTGTCTAGTTTATAATATTTAAGATTATTGGCTTTTACAGAATTTCCTCTTTGTTTAATATTTTAATAATCAGGATCAAATGTATCTAGGAGTTGGAGGTCTTGTATGTTTAGTAAATCAGTCTCTACATTTTCATTAATTGCTAAATAAGTGTTTAAAATGTAAGCCTTATTGTCATGGATTTTGACTTAGCACATCACCCACAATATTTTCAGATTCCTTACAGTATTTGACTGTATAATTGAATTCTTGTAACAGACTCCATCTGATAAGGTGACTGATTATTGGTTAAGTAGCTGTGGTTCAAGAATTCAAGGCTTTTATGATTGGTGATCACAATCACCTCTGATCAAAGAACGGTCGTTTGTATATATATACTGCTGATACCCAAAATGAGATTTTTTTTTTTTTAAGTGTTGAATTGATTCTTTTAAAAGAGTGAGTTTGATATCAAGCATGGACTTGATTATTTCTGTCATATGTTATGATATATATATATATCTGTGGTGGATTAATAATAATTGGAATTTATTTATTATGTCCTACCTTTACATTTTTATGATTTTATTGCTTATGTCTAAATTTGATCATCTTTTTTCTTATATTGTATATCAATTAATAGTTCACAAAAAGTTTTGTAATAAGAGTAAGTATAAATATTTAAGTTTTACATGTTTAGCTTGGGCTATGAGTTTTATCACAAGTTTGTTTGTCATATTTTCTCATCTAAAATGTTTGTGATCATTTTTGTTTTCGGGAATATGTTTTACTTGAGTTACATTCTATATATATATATATATATATAACCTATGGTACATTATGTACCAAAAATGTTATGGTGTGTATTGGTGATAAAGTAGATAAGGGTGTTTAATGGTTTTTGGTGGGATGTAAGATCACATCTTGCAATATATTAATAAAATACGACCAACTGCCATGGTTTCAACCATGCTGTCTGTAGATTTCTAAACAGAGATAGCACATTTGAAACTGCCACAGTTAGTTGTTATTCTGTTACCATGAGTTTCATCTAGCTTTATGCATTTTTAAATATATATATATCTCCAAAAAAAAAAATCTAAATTATTTGCACTTTTATCTTTATAGGTTGATTATATTGTTTCATTTATTAAATATTAATATTAAATATATATATACTCAAAAAAATATATGAAAATTTATTATTCCATTTTTAAATAAAAATATCTTTCTCTTTCTTCAATAAAAATATTTATCTCTTTTTATAATGGTTACGTATTTTTCCCTTCTGTTACACAAATTAAAGTTCAAAGAAATAGCTTTTTCCTTCATTAACTTTTTTTTATTACTATTATTAATTTTATTTTATTATATTCAATTCGAATCCTTGCATCTACATCAAAATTACAAAAAATATATGTTAAAATATTAACAAAAAAAATTGTATAGCATAAAACATGCACATACACAATTTAAACTAAAGAATTTATTGACAAACAATACATTCAAACATACCAGAAACACAAAACATAGAGTTATACTATTACTATGGAACAGAGCAAAAGAAGTTTGTTCAGAAACCAGCAATTTGGAAAAAGACAAGATTTATATAGAACAAACTCATGAAAAATGTTTATCCATCAGCTGTTATTAAAAAAATGTTAAATAGACAACAAAAAGAACCATCAAGAGAAAAAAACAACCATTGGTACTGTGGTATACCCATACATTCCAAAAATAGCTGATAAATTTTAAAAAGCTGTAATCAGTATAACATCAGAACAGCTTTCCAGAGCCATACTACACTACAGGGAATTCTAACATCTACAAATCCTAAACTTGAAATGCTAAAAAAAAACTGCATCTATGAAATACCATGTGAATGTGGAAGAACATATATTGATGAGACCAGTCATTCCATTGAAAAGTGCTTGCAAGAACAAACTGATGATTAAAAGATAGAAAACAGATGTGTCTAAGGTAACAGACCATGTATGTGCCAATGAACATATGTTCAATTGGGAAAATACAAAAATATTGGATAGAGAAGAAAAGTTACAAATAAAAAAATTTAAAGAAGCTGCTCACATGACAATGGCAAAAAAATCCCATAAGCCAACCTAGTGTGACTATACATAATGTATGAAAAACACTAATCAACTTTGCTCTTAGGAATAAATGGAGAAATCAGGAGGAACCTCATAGATAAGTATATGAAATTTCTACTGACTGTTGCCTTTGGCAGGATGGCTCAGTTGATTAGAGTTACCTTAAAATTCAATACTCAAGAATCTAAGGGTCCAGGCGTGAATCCCATGCTAATACTATCACTGGTCAGTCCAGCAACACCTTGAAGAAGAGGGGAGAATAATACCTCTCACAACATTGTGCATATACTAATCTGTTTATGTGTTATTACTAACAGTTGAATGTATTTGGAATATTTAAATAAAGTTAAATTTTTCTAAAGATATTGAATACTCATATTAGATGGTGGAAATAGTCCAATATAAAAATATAAATATAAAACTGTAAGAAAAGATAAAAAAATATATACAATATTTTATAATAAACACTTTTATTACTCTGTACTAAAAAATCCAAATAAATATTTTCTTCAACAACAATTAAGGTTTTTATATTTAACTTGAGATGAAAGAATGCGGCATCCAGAATTTATTTAATTCAATCACTAATTAAATTCTTGATGTCCTATCCTTTTATCTCAAGTTAAATACAAATATCCCAATTGTGGTTGAAGAAAATAATTATTTTGGCTTTTTAAAACAGACAAATAAAAGTGTTTATTATAAAATATTTTAATTGGAGTGGATTTGAACTTAGACTTTCAAACTCCCTTCAGTCATCCATTCCATCTTATTTAACTGATACATATGACCACATACATGTGGAAAAGATAAATGACATCTGACTGAAGAGAGCTTGAAAGTCTGGGTTCAAAACCCCTCTAATTACATCTTTCTTAAGTATATATATTATACTTGTAGTTAAAAATTATAAAATATTTTATGTATATATTATTTTTAATTCTGTAACATTCAGATATTTTTGTAATTATTTCTATAATGGAAAATAAAAATGTCTGAGTTTGAGGTAATATTTGAAAGGAAATTCACATGCATTAAAAATTGATTCCAACATTGTTTTGTTTAGGAAGAAAATATTTGAAAAAAAAAAAAAAAACACCTTTTATTGAGAAAAATTAAGATTTGTTTTTTATTTCAATTTTAATTTACTGTAGACCTTTTTAGTATAAGTTTTTAAAAATATATATAAACACTGTCTTCTCATGAATATCATTGAAAACTTATTGAATGGATTTCAGCATATATGAACTAGACATATTATTGAATAAAGCCGAAATAATATTATTGACACATCACAATGTCATTGATTTCTAACATGAGCACAAATTTGAAGATATTCCATTTGAGAGTATTATTTTCAAAATCAATTACAAAATTTAACCTAAACAAACAAACAAATACAACATTAAAAAATTAAATTATTTAGAGAATTTTGTTTTAAAAAAATAAAAATGATGTAATACATATCTACCATACATATATTATACACAGTGCAATATCATTAATCTGATCATCTTGGTCTCTTCACTTTATCAAATTGATGATTCTGTTAGACTAGATCAGGAGAATAAATAGTAATAATTCAATAAAACCTTTTACTCCCTCATTACAAGAATAGAATATGATATTGGAAATTTAAACAAATATTAAATGTAAACAAAAAAAAACAATAATTTAATATTTTTTTAGATATGCATTTACAAAATATTTTATACATTAAACACTTTTTTATATTAAAAAAATAAAATAAAATTTTATTGAATAGTTTTACCCCTATTTTAGCATGTTTTTTTCCAAAAAAATTTCTGCAAGATTTCGAAATTAAAGTTGTATTTTTTTTTAGAATACACTTTTTTCTATCTTGCATGATTTGATGCCACAATAGAATGGCAAATTCTGAAGCTCAAAATCCATGAATCATGACTAGATTCTCAAGTGCCCATCTCTGCCACTTCTGATGCTCAAACTACTAGTGAACTCCTGAGCAAAAACTCATTTGAAATTTTTAATAATATTTACATAAGCAGTACTTAACCAAGTAAATAGGTTTTATAAAAGTTAGTGATAAAAATTTCAGTTTCTATTTTCTAGAAAAAACAAAAAGCATAATTTGGTTCAGCAAGTAAACAAACTAAGGAGAAAAAAGAAAGTAACAAGTTTGATTTAATTTAATGTATTTATTATTATTTTAAATGTGTGTGTATTCAAAAATTTGATCTTCTTGACATTATGTTCAGATTAAAAATGACGTCAAAATATCAGTTTTCAGAATAACAGTATCATATCATGTCTACCATCATCCAACCATAAAATGAACAAAAATGAAATAAATTTTGTCTGCAGCCAAATTATTTATTAAAGAAATTAATATAGACAATAATAGTTGCAAGATTTGGCAAATCTATGAAAATGTTTTCCAATCTGAATCAAATTGACCTTGAATAATATTCATAAAAAATAATCTTTAAATATTACATATTAATTGATGCTGTTTAATTATAATATTACATATTAATGATTCATTGAAAATTTATGAAGTTATTAAAATAAATATTTAGAGATTATGCCTTGTAAGTATACTTAAGGTAAAATTACTTTGCAGATTTAATGTTGAATCTTGTCATCGTCTATATTTGCTTCCCTTATAAAAAAACAACAACATGGGCTGTAGATAGTTCTATTTATATTTCTTTTAAGCCAATAAACATCACATGATCACTATTTCTTATGCTTGCTCTTAACAGTTATTAAAACAGGCAAAACTCTCTATACGTATTTCCACCCAGTGCAAACCAGAGTAATCAATGGATGCCAAAAGGTTTTTGCATAAAAGCCCCATCCAGTGCCTACTCACTGACAAAGGCCACATGCCAGAAACTAGTCTGGGAATATTGGATGAGTAGGCACTAGATGGGGATTTTATGCAAAAGCCTTCTGTCATCCATTGATTACTCTGGCTTGCACTGGGTGGCAATATGTATAAAGAGTTTTGCCAGTTTTTATATTTCTTTTGTGTGATTAGACAATGACATGAAAAAAGATGTTGAGTTAAATTTAATTAAGATGGAACTTGGTAAATTCATCATTTCCTAAAATATTATACATTAATTAATGTTGTTACTAATATTGCTACACACATGCATGCACGTGCACACACAAATATAGTATTGTAATCCTAAACCTTAGCAAACAATAGAAAATTTTAAAAATAAAATAAAACCTACTTATTTTAATAAATTTAACTTTAATTTACACATTGTCAAGCATATATTGAATTTGTTTTGGATTAATTTTTGATAGATTTTTGTTTTAAACAAAAAGTAGATGTGACAAATATATTTTCACACTCCATAATTTTAAAGGATTGCATGTTGTAAGCTTATTTCTTTTTGCAAAACAAATATTTATAGTACAATTGTTTTAAAAAATTTCATTACTAATAGATTTAAAACATAAGTTTAATTTTAAAAAAAAAATGATTGAAGGATATGTGATTATTTTATTGATCAAAATTAATTTATTGGAAATTATAATAAAAACAATATCTGATAATGAATTCAATACTTAAAAGTGTATAAAAATAAAATAGTTTATTATATATATCAACTTAACTGACAGATTAGAAAATAAGGATAGTGTTGTAGAAATATTGGAGAGAAGAATGAAAATACTTTATTGAGCAGATCATTTAAGAACCATAAAGAAATTCTAATCATATTAGAAAAAACTATAACAAAAAAAAAAAAGAAGAAGAGACAAATTAAAAAAAAAAAGATTAATGCTCTTTGTGCGAAATAGACTAGATAGCAGAAAGACATGAAGAATTATAATTTTCTTCGGTATTGCTGTTGAAAAATAATTAAAATGATAACGCATAATTTACAGTATACCTGCAACCTCTATGAAAACAAACATTTTTTTGTCAAAGTTTGACATTTCTCAATATACAGTATTCAAAGTATATTAGAATTCAGATCAATTATTACTGCAATATAAAGTTATTACATTACACATTTGTTATTGATTGTGTTTATGCAGTTATCACAGTAGCAGAGTGATAAAACTCAAGAGTTAAAGATTCCTAAATTGAAATACAATCTTCACTTTTGTGCTCAAACATCATATCATATATTAAGCTCTATATGTTTGATTTTTTATGAATATAGCGCATTAAGATAGTGACATTAAATAATAAACAATATTTAATATTTGTTCTTATTTATTTAAATAAATAGACATATAAACATACCTAATTTCATAAATTAAAATTCGAATATTATAAGACAGTTTACTAATTCAAAACTTCAAATTAAAATAAAGAAACAAAAAATATATATATTTTTATTTTAATTTATTAATTTTTATAAGAAAACGTAGATTTTTTTTTTTTTAAAAGTTTGGTAATTTTCTAAACAAATCAATAAATAAACATAAAAATAAAATTGGTCTATTGATTGAATTTAAACAAATGGATGTAAATAAATGGATGTAAACAAACGCAAATTAATTCCCGATCAAAAATTAGTCAACGATTTTTTGTTGTTGTTGTTATAAAAACCGTACAGTATTTCATTTAAGGAAATACCCCCCCCCCCATCCTTTTTATTTAAGACATTAAAAAGTCACATCTTAAAGAACTTAAAAGATTAAGGACAAAGTATTTTAAAACACTTTTTTTTTTTTAAAAAAAATAATGATTAAAGAAAATGTGATCAATTTGGATAAAAAAAAAGAAGTAAACTAACTTGTAACTAGGTTTAACTTTTTTCTTTAAAAAAGGGAACTTCATTGAACTAAAGAAATGGTACATTGATTACTATTTTTTTTTTGCACACATTTGTTTACATGCAGATCATTGAATGTGTTGATGTATAAAACTACATAGATCAAGAGGGGAGGGGTTACAATTCTTATTAGGGGAAAGTATTTAAAGCTCAGTGTGATATTTTAATTACATAGATTTATGCAAGTTGCATGTATACATAAATTTAAATGACAAGTTATAAATGAGTTCTATTCACCAAAGTCATAGTCCATTGTTGGATTCATAAAAAAAAAGTTTACCAAAATGTAAGTGAATATCTGTTTTATTGTTTTTTCATCTTTAGAAGAAATTTTGAAACAGTTTTCATTCAATCATAATTGAAATTATCTATGTTCCGTTTTATGCAAATGGATGAGACAAAAGCTAGCTTAAAAAATTCTTGGAATCATTAAAATATTATAAACCTTTAAAAAATAATTTTAAATGAAACCAAATATTTCTAAAAAAAATAGACACTAGAAATCCTAATTTTATTAATAGAATAAACAGGAAATTCATTTGCACATCAAATCTCATAGAAAACATGGAATATAATATGTTAGCAATGATGGTTTTAGGAATTTTATCTTTGCATCAGATTTTAGCAGTGTTAAACAAGTTTCAATTATTAATTCGATCTCAATTTTGGAATTGAACATTATAGAAAATAACCTAAGCTATCGCCCTGCACAAAAATCATGTTTCTCCGATGATCAGGACAGAAGTTATCACCCCTTCTCCGGTGGATTGCCCCCCCTAAAAAAAATCAATAAATAAAATTTTTTAAAATCAACACAGAACTATAATGAAGTAATTCCTAAGCTAAAAAATAATGATAATGATATAAAGACAAAAATAAGTACAAATGATATTTTAGACCTAAACAGAAACTTTGAAGCTACAAATTAATCATACTTTTCAAGCAATAATTATTGAGAATTTTCCAAAGTTTAACAACAAACTTTCAGATTTCACTTGAATCATTCATTACTAATCAAGACCTGAAATTCAATCAAAAGAAGCAGGATCCAACTAGTATCAACAAATAAAAATCATTGTGAACCCTGAAGGACTTTGTTGGTGGGTTTAGCAGCTGCTATGAACATTTGCAGACACATGAGTCTGAGGATGATCAAGGGTGGATGTTCAGCTCCATTGACCTCAGTGTGCAAGATGATATAGACAAATGATTTATTCTCGTGGTGTGCAAGTAAATCCAGCTTGATTTCAAGTCTACATGAATTAAATGTTGTATTGGTGGATGTGAATTTGCACTCCTTTTCCTCAAGTGTGGTGATAGTGGTCATAAGGTGCTTGGTTCATTTGAGGGGATGGTTGATGATCATTGTCTAGCCCAGGAATACCTGCCAGGAGGGTGAAAGTCACTACCTTCACATAGACTTCGCCATGAAGGGCTACTGCACCCCTTGATGAATTATTTGGTAGGTCAGTGTTGATTTGCACTCACTATCATTAGGTTTCATTTGTTAGCTTTAAATTTAGCGCATTTGTAAAGCGGTTGGTCTGTTTTGAGCTATCGCCATTTTTTTTTGTAACATTGATGGGGTTCTGTTTTGTGGGCATGGCTCAGCACTCCCCTCCTTTTCTTCAGGGGTGGCTGGTTGTAGACATTAGGTATCTTTTATGGTGTGGGCTGTTTACAATTTTGCCACTGCCCGGAACACCTGCCAGGGGGCTACATGGTCAAAGTTGGTGCTATTCCTGCTCTGGTTGGCTGCTGTGTTCCCTGATAGGCTGTTTTTGGGCAGTGTCTATCTGGCTCTTTACTTATTACTTCTTAGTTTTTACCCAAGTTGGCTTTCCAATTTTGGGCAGGTAAACCGATTGTGGTCCCTGCTCATTTGGACTGCTAATTGGGAGGCAGAGGTATTCAGAATGGTCTTGACATGGCTAGGCTGTGGTTTGAGAGTTTATTGCTTGGTGAACTTGGGCCTTGGACCTCACTGCCTGTTGCGGTGGTTGGCACAATGTGGACTTCACCTATTCAGCTGAAGCATTTGAGTCTTCACTTCGGGGGCCCAGGGGTGGGACCATTGCATGATGGTTAATTTCTCAACAGCCGGGCCAGATACACATTAATCACATTACATCATTTTTTTATGGATGTAATTATTTTCGAACATATGTACATTATACATTTTACCTTGTTATATTGAATCACTGAGTAATCCTCAATGGGTAAGTGTACCCAAAATTTTTGTAATCTTTTATTAATAAAGGTTACTTTGAGAAAAAAAAAGTTATAAATTAGTTTACATTGTTTAATATTAAATGCTTACGTATATATGCGGTACAAAAAAACTTATTTTCTTATTTTTATAAAGATTTCTTGGTGTAGTCTATACTGTGGTATGTATAATTGATGTCTTGCATGTTTTGCTACATTACATAGAGTTTAGGCAGGTGTATCTTACATTTCTTGTGTTTTTAAATCCAGTTCATTTATATTGTTGATTTGCTTTTTTAAATCTTGGTATCATTTTGTTAACAGATAAGTTTATATAATATAACAATTCGTCAATTCTTAAAACAGAGTTTCTTTAATATAAAATAATAACTAAATAATTATAGCCAAGGCTTATATCTTTTCTATTGTTTAAAATTTGCAAGCTTGTTTTTGTTGCATAAGTTTTTGTGGAGATTAAGATTTTGGTTGTCATTGAATGTTTTTTATTGCCATCCATTTGGTCACTTGATATGATTGATGCCTGCCATCTTTTTTGATTTTAACAATGTTAAATTGTTTGCTGAAATTTTCCTGAATTGACTTAGATCTTCATAAAAAACTTCATAAAAGTATCCAAGTTTGTTGAGCGAGTTTAAACTTAGAATATTTGCTTTTGAATTGCTTAATCTCTATCTTGACAACAAGCAGTAGCAAGGCAGGTGACCACTATGCTGTTTGATTTCACTGATAGAAAATTATTTATTTTATGGAAAATTTGTGAAAAACAATTCAAATGCCTCCCAGAAAACTTATTTTAGATCGTTCAATTTTGTTTGATACCTATGTATATATATAGTTTTTAGTTTGAAAAATATCAGTTTTGCAGTTTTTTGGGCTTTAAGCCCAGTAATCTTTATCTTGGCAATGAACAGTAGCAAGATCATGTTGTTAAATTTATTGTGGAAAATTATTTATTTTATAGCAAATCTATGTTAAAAATTCAAAAGTTGCTTAGAAACTCATTTTAGATTGTTCAGTTTTGGTTATTACCTGTGTATATATGATTTTTCATTTGAGAAATGTCAGTTTTGTGTAATTTTTGGGGTTTAAACCTGATATTCTTGGTCTTGACAGCAGGTGTTGGCAAGGTTTACTATGGAACTATATATATAATTAAGTTTAATTTTTAAAGCTAAATTTTTAATAGATTCATTTTTTTATATATGCAGCTAGTAAATTAACGAACAATATAATTTTAACACTTCCAGTTATGGATCAATAATAAGTCAAAAGTGGTAAAAGCTTTTATTAATTTTGAATAAAATAGATTTGCACAATTTATTAAGCAAACTAATATAAAACTAGAACTTTTGTTGAAAATTTTCAAATTATAAGCAAAAATCATTAATTAGCGATGATTAATATTTTAATGTAGACCTGAATGTATGAAGCCCTGAAAAATAAAACCCTAAAGATTTGCTATCTCTGATAATGCTTTCATTGGCATATATAAATTAACAAAAAATTTGCTACTAAACATTTTCTATTTCTATTTGTTTACTCTTACTTTATTTTATATCTAATTTCTTAATTACAGTAATAAAACTCTGGCATTTTATAATATATTTTCTCATCTCTTTTGTATAGAAACGATAAAGCAGAATAATTTCAATAAGCTTTGCCTAACCATTCTACATGAAGTCAAAATAAATATTTTTAAAATATTTTGTATAATAAACAAAACTAATGAACATTTAATAACAAAATAATAATGACAAATAGTTTGATCTTTATGGCAAAAGTTATATAATTATTTTTTTTTTTTGTAATTAAATAAAATTTTAAGAAAAACATTAAGAAAAAAATCTTGTATAAAAGAACATAAGAAAGGTTTTATTTGAACAGTAAATTATTTGCCATTAGTTTGTTTGTATGAATCATTTTTAATTGATTGCATCTATTACTAATAATAATGAAAGTAAAAAATAAATTAGTAGTTACATCTGACTTCTTCCAACCAAAACACTAAGATCAAATCCAATTTGATGATGAAATTGATCATAGATCAGCCACAGAGTTCTGTTTACAATCTTTTGAGAGAAGAAGTGGAATGAGTAGCACTGATCTCTATTTCACAAAATATGTCAATATCAGATAATCAGAGGATGTTTTTCAGATACATTGTGATGAAATAATAATAAAAAAGTACAACATATTCAATGTATAATAAGTTTTTCATATATCATAAATATTTATATTTTATCAATCAATAAAAAAATCCTTAAGCATAATGCCTGTATGTATTTAACATCTTCTCTATAAAAAGTTAGGACTGCATCATATTACAATTGTGTATTATTATAGGCAATGTTGAAAATTCACTTCACAAATATACTATTTCACACTTTTATATTTTTTAACTAAGAAAAGCTATATATCTATCTGTGATAGAAATTACGCCCGCTAATAAAAAAAATCTGATTTTTATTGAGGTCTTCTGAGAAAATGGCTAAAATCCATTAGATCTAAACCTTTAAACCCTGGTTCATGGAGTACATGATTTTCCAATCAACAAAATAATTGATTATTGTTTACTACACTAGTCATATTATGCAAAAACTTATACCAAGATAATATCCTAGAATTTTAAACAAGTTTTTAATAATAATAATAATAATAATAATAATAATAATAATAATAATAATAATAATAATAATAATAATAATAATAATAATAATAATAATAATAATAATAATAATAATAATAATAATAATAATAATAATAATAATAATAATAATAATAATAATAATAATAATAATAATAATAATAATAATAATAATAATAATAATAATAATAATAATAATAATAATAATAATAATAATAATAATAATAATAATAATAATAATAATAATAATAATAATAATAATAATAATAATAATAATAATAATAATAATAATAATAATAATAATAATAATAATAATAATAATAATAATAATAATAATAATAATAAACACTATACATTGCTATTCAACATTCCAATTTTTGCATTCCCACACACTTTTTTTAAATTTTATTTTAAAAAACCAACCCAGATACCAATCTTTAATGATTCAATTTTAATCAAGAGATGTGTTTCTAAGAATATATAATATAAAATTAATTTAATATTTTTAGCAGATAATAGAATGATCCTCACAAATACAATATTTTAAAGGTTATTTATTTAAATGTCAGATACTTGAGTAACTAAATGATATTCTAAATATCAAAATGGCAAATAGAGTATAACAACATGATTCAACTATGTTTTTGAAATCTCATACCCCTCTCCCATAGTTCTTAGTTGGGAATCAACACAAATACTTTTAGAACTTCTGATAAATATTATTATTAGACAGGATAATTTCTTGGGTAAAATTTGGTCAGAATAATACTGCCTTCTGTTGTGATTTTTAATTTAAAGTTTTTCAAATCACAAATGGCTAATTACGAATCTGAACTCAGTACTATTTAGAAGATTTTATCAAAGTTGCCATGGCTTTTACTATTGGTTATATAGCAGAATCATGATGGCTATTTAAACCAAGCTCTTTTGCTCATCAACAAATTATTATAACTCTATATCACATACTTCATAATATTTATTTTTTGCCAAATTAAATATTTTAGTTAAATTTATTGTCATAAAGCATAAGAATTGCAAATAGAAAAATCTTTTTTACTATTGTTCTTTCTCTCAAAACATAATTTATTTGATTTGATGTAAGAAGTTTTGTAATAAAATAAATTAATTGATTGAGCCCATGTTTTTTATAAAATGCGAACATTTCAGACTGATTATAAATGTCATACTTTTTAAGATATTTATTAGAAAAGTTTTTCAAAAAATGTATTCATTTTGAAAAAGTTCCACAGTTCAGATTCAAAGCTATCTAAAACAACTATCAGTTAATTGAGAAGTTCTTAATAAATGCAAGTTTGGTTTTTGACAAAGTGAAACAACTTCATTATAAAAATAAATTCAATATCCAAATAAAATCTGATCTTTATTTTAGAGGTAATGATTGTTAATAACATATGTAAAATTTGTTTCTTTAAATAAATATCATAAATGAAAGCACAGTGCTGATTTCAAAAATAGAACTTGTAACCTGGAAACATTTGAGCACAAACAATATAATGTAGAGAGGAAGTGGCATTGGTTTCTGATAAGAAAGGGTTTATGAAAAACTGAGATTTGTCGAAATGTAAGAGAATGGTTTGATAACTCTGTTGTACAAATGTTGCTGGATGATAGTTTAAAAATGATGTGGAAATGATTCTAGATATTTGATGCAAAAAGTGTAAAATGATACTAAATGTTTATTAAGGTGTGAATTGAAATACAATATGTAATGATAATGAGTACTAAATGCCATTTTATGAACAATGAATAATGATGAGAAATGAAGAGTCAATGGAAACTGTGAAATAATGTTATATGTTCTTTGACAAATGGTATAAAAATGGTGATGGATATTTCATGAAAGATAGCTGATGAATGATAAATATACATTTGTAATTCAATCATTTTATGATCAATGCAGAATCCTAATATTTTTTAGAATGTTACAGTAGATTGATAGGACCTATAACAAAATCTTAAATGATCAGCTAAAGAAGTATATCAATATCATGGTAATCAAAAATAGCGTTTCTTTTTAAATAATATTTTGTTAAATTGATATGCATTGATTTGAATGAAATTAACAGTTAAATCAAAATGCAAATTATAATTTTATATGATACTTTTTAAATCTCTATGAGAGAAAAAATATATTTTATTATTCAAGAGCAAATTATTAATTTTACTCCAATTCTATCATGCATTGTAAATTTGAATAATCAATAGATGCTGAAAGGTAAAATGCTTATTAAATCACTATTCTTACAGCTTTTTTCTTTTAGGAATTTTAAACATGGATTTGATGTACCTCAATTTTTTGGAACCAATACACATAACATTCAGAATCCATCTTTTGCTCTTTTTTGTGTTCACAATTTATGAACCTGAAATGCAAAACATTTTAATATTTTGAATTCAAACTAATTTGCTTGCATAGTTATGGAGATCTAATGCCAGTTCAGGACCAATACAGTTTGTTCTTGGAAAATATTGCATAGGCTGGGATCATATTTAATTTTATAAAGACTGAGGATACCAAAATATAGAGATACTGAATTGACATAAGATCTATTAAACTATGCAAAAAGTTTGGTTTGAATTGAAAACATTAAAATGTTTTTGATTTTAGGTCAGTGGCTTGATAGTACAAACAGAATAAAGGGAGGCTGTTAAATGAAATGTGCATTAGATCCAAAACATCCAAGTGTACTTGATTCACGTTTATAATTCCTTACAAAAAAAAGCCATAAAGCATAAACTAAGCTAGGGGTATAGATAGATTAGCACTGAATAGGGTCATAATAAATGATATTGTTTAATATCTAGTGATTACTTAAACTTATCATAGGTGACATAACTAAAGTAATATAAATGGTTTATTATTGAAAAATATTATAAAGGCTGGGATCTTGTGATATTTTTGTTGTTTTGTTTAATTGAAGTATAGTATTTGAATCTATATAGAATTTTTAGACTTCATTTAGAATTGTTTGTATAAAAGAACACACAATAATATAAAACTATCTAACATTTTTACATTAAAAAATAATTTAAATAAATTACAATTATAAAAAACATGAATCACAAATGACATTCTAAAATCAGAAATGGCACGGTAATTGAAAAAAAGTTTTTCAGAAGTAACAGAAATGCATTGTTTGAAATCAATTTGTCAAGGCAGAGATGTCATGTGATGGTTAAATTGTTTTCAAAATTTACTTCGTTAAAATTTTTAAAAGTAAACTTAGAAAAAAAATTAAATTTTATTAAACTAAAAAATATTTTTTATTTTAAAAAAGCATGTGTAATTTATATGTTATCATATAATATATCTAAACAAAAAAATAACCATTTTAAAATATAACAATAAATGAATTGTCTGTTGTTTTCATTATTGGGTTCCATTAAAAAAAATTTATGGAATTATGGAAGATAACTAACATAAAGTAATAAAAACATTTATAAAATATGAAACATTAGCAACAATATAAAGTTGTTTAAGGATTTGTATTATTATAATATTTCACTAATTTAATAAACAAAATGCAGAAACAAAGAAAATAGTTTATTGTTTGTAAATTTATTTTACAAATCTTTCTAAAAATTACTATCAAATATTATTCATGCAATTGTTTGAAATGGATGTCAACGTAATTCAAATCTTATATATAATTAAATGATTCATGAAGTCATATAATGAACAAGCAGCAGAAGTGAGAGCATGAATTTCATTCAAGAATCCTTCAGCTCATGAAAACACATGGTGTATTAAATCTTATAAATGTTAGCATTGGCTTCATTTCTTATGAAAACTATTTCAGTCAAGGCAATATCTTATTGCAACTTTTAAGTCCCTCTACATGTCACAAATTTATTTCAATTTTAATAACAACATTTTGCTGCGTTTAGCAACTTATTTTATCAATAGTATTTTAAAATTTATACATGTATTCTCTTTCCAACAATATGCATTTTAAAGTTTGCATTTGGAAATTATACTTAAAGACCTTTTCTTTCAGAACATCATACTGTTCACAACAATCACATATAATTCTAGTGATTTTCCAAACTTTGTAAATTTATTATATAAAAACTTTTTGTTTTAAATAACACATATGCACAATATTACTACCAATTACCACTTTTAATAAATGCACAAATGATTACAGACCATTCAATATCAGTGAGAAATTCTTCTATCTCTTTTAACTTCAGATATAAATTTTAATTTTTATTAAAAATGAAATATATCTTTTTTTATTATTTACACATGCATAATGTTAAGTGAAAGAAAATTTTTTTGATTTGATTTTGAGACCTTAAAGGAACCAAACTTCCTAAATTCCTAATGTCATTCCAATATGTTCTTGTTCTTATAAATTGCAGATGTTATAATTATGTAATTATAAATACAAATAAACATAGCAAATTTGTTCACTAACATGCATCAGTAGCATTGTGAAATCATGGGTCTTTAACTTTTGAGTTAACAATAAAAAACACAATGCTCTTTTTTTCAGATGCCTTATTGAAAGCAGAATAAACATGTGTGTGAATGATCTTTTTTTAATATTTACAATAAATGGTAAAATTAAATTATAATATTTATTCCCAAAAAGGTGTAAAGTTTTCAATCATGCAGTAGTTGGTGGTGAAAGTCAAAAGCTGCAGATAATAAGATATTTAGATACTAACAAATTCAGACCAAGTTCAAGTGAAGAGAATATTACACAAATTAGAAAAAGTATCTAAAATTAAAAGGAACATTGTTAGACTTTAAAAAGAAAAGGTAAAGATAATTAATTTGAAAAATGGAGACATGAACTTTTACTGTAAAGATATAAATATTTGAAGCACAAATGTAGTAGTATTCTTATAAATAAAAAGTGGAAGAATAACATTATGGGCATTGATGTTATATCAGATAGAATGTCAAGATTAGTTTATTCAATGTAATGAAAGATGCCAAATGCAGATAATTCAAATCTATGCCCCAACAAGTTCTCATTATAATGAAGAACTGAAGAAATTTTATACAGATCTACAGAATTCTTTTTGTCAGAACAACATATTAAACTTGTCATGGGAAACTTTAATGCTGGAATTGGGAAGGAATTGAAAAATGACAGTTATGATAACAGTAATGAGAAAAAAGGCAGGCTTTTGTAGAAGAGAAAAAATGGTATATTATGAATTTTTTCGACATGAAAGATATAAAATAAATATTAAAACATAATTAGGGATATGAAAAGTATTAAAAAAGATAGTACTTTATTAAGAATTTATATTCCTAACTTTTAAAAATAATCAATGAATTTACATTTGAATTTGAAAATCAATTTAAAATATTAACAAACTTTGAAAATGAATCAAACTTAAACTCAGGTCAATAAAAAGATACTGAAAGTCTATTAAAAAATGTAAAAAAAAAAAAGGAATATCAAAATATTTTAAAAGAATCCATTAAGTAAAATGAAATATCTGAAGTTCCATAAGTGATAAGAAAAGTGTTCATAATAATCTAAAAAATACAACTGTAAATTGACGATGAAAACTATAAAAGAGAATAAAAGTTTCAAAGGGACAAAACAATTTGTTGTAAGGAAAGTTGTTTCAACAATAAAATAAAAAATGAAAATTCTAAAAAAATTAATAAAGAATAAACATCTTAAATGAAAAAAAAAAAAAAAAATAAGGTATGCAATTAAAAGTACGAAAAAGAGAAAAGCTCTAGGAAAAATAATGGACTGTTTATTTTAAAAGAAAGAAGATTATAAAAATTATTGGTAAAACTATATATCAAAACAAAGATTTATCTGTTGATTGGAATAATGCACTAGTAATATTAAATTAAAAAGAGTGGAATACAAGATATTAGAAATTATAGACCTAAATCTTTTATCAGTTTTGTAGATGATCTTTAATAAAATAATTAGAATAAATGTACTGCAAAATTTAGATTCAAATTAACCAAAAAACAAGCTGAATTAAAAGTATTTTTTATATGAGAAATCACATCCAAGTGAAAGAAGTTATAGAAAGTCCTATAAATATGAATTGTCATAATGTTTCAGAAGGTATTTGATTTTATAAGCATTTTCATATCTTTGGACTATTAAGAAAACACCTAAAATATAATTCACATTCTGAAGATAATTTATAAAAATACAACAACAGTAATTAGATTAACTAAAAAGATTAACATTGATAAAGACATACAACAGTTATTCCATGTCTTTAAAACTGGTTTACAAAAATATTTTGTAAATAAAAATGAAAAGCTAAGGAAATAAAAATTCATAAATATTATTTAAATCATCTATATTTTGCAAATAATATATATATTTTATAATGCTTCCTTAATTTCTGGAAACTCTGCAAGTGTGATCAGATTAAAATAATATGGAGGATTAAAGACAAATAACAAACAGACTAAAATAATCTGTAATGGATTTTCTCAGAAGAAAATAAAGATTGATAATCATAAATTAGAAAAGTTAACAATTACAAATCCTGAGCTTAGATTATTAATATAGATGTAAATATTATAATGGTCAGTTACCTCCTGATACTTTCCATCAGGAAATATTTAGTGGTATACTTTTTTTCTATATTAACATGATTAGAAAGATTTTCTCCATAACATAATGATTAAAACGTCTAACACATCACCTCTATCTATAATATTTGGCTAAACAATGTTACTTTGAATGAAATGGATCCTGAAATTGATATAGAGACCAGATGATTTAAACCACATACTATTTAAATAAATAAAAAAAAAAACTATTACAAATTTATTGTAATATAATTGTCAGTACAATATAATATTTCTCATCTAGAGCAAATATACTTTCATTAACCATTTTTAATACCTCAAATTACTTTATAATTTAAATAAAATTCATCATTATCTATAATTATGGCTAATCTAATAACATCAGCAAAAATATTTCTATAACAATCATAGTTAAATTATCATTTAGTTTATGTTTCACAAACACATACGGGAAACAAATAAAAAAAACAATAACAATTGTACTTCCTATAAAATGTTGACAGTTTATTCTGATTAACTTTAAAATGTTAACCTTATAATCACAGCTTAGCATATAATAATATAATTAAGCATTACTTGCTTTAAATAAATCCTAAGCATTTAATGGGTATAATTCTGTATGTTGCTGACCCCAAACTCATTTATTTCATTATTTTTAGCCTCATAGCTGATATATATATATATATATAATAAATCTTGTCTACCAAGTATACCTCCAGTGTAAATCTTGGTAAACAAATATTAATACTAATTTTCAAAGAAGTGGCTTTCTTGAGTCCTATTCCATTTTCTTAACAATAATATAAGTTTGCTTTAAAGAAGTGATCAGCTTTCATCAGACCTCAGATATAAAAAATTAGGGTTTGGCAAATTTTTTAACATGAAGACACATTTTGATTAAATATCCCCCTCCCCACTATAAAAGAACTGCAAAGAATGAGGTGAAAAATAGGTTCATGAAAAATATGAATTTCTAAATGATTTAATAATGGAATGTACATTATACAAAAATAAATATTTTCTTAAAAATAAACAAAAACAGAAATTTACTTAATTTATTCACAAATTTCAAATATTTAAATATTCATCATATATAATAATTACTATTCTATAATAAGGCTGAATTCAAGAAACAGCAGTGTAAAACATTTTTTCCTCAGAGAGTCATTAAAGCATTTATTTACAAATTACAAGATAAGATAAACTTGTGTTTATGTTTGTCATGATAAAAAAAGCCATGAGATTGGAATCAAGAAGCCACATGTAACTTGTGAATCACAGTTAGCAGACCCCTGCACAAAATCAATATTCCTTCACTTATATACATAGTACATAAATAACTATATAAACTAATGATCTAAATAACTATTTATACTATAACCAAATCCACATAAAAGTATATTCCAATGTAAATAATGTGAGAGTTAAATTCACATACAAAACACTTGAATTTAATAATGAATTAATCTATTTACCTCAAAATTACAGTGTTCATAACATTAGATTTTTATACTGGTCATTTGTTCTAGTTCTTGGGCATTTCATGTATATCAAAACAATTCCACATGCATGCACATATAGTGTATTTACTGCTATGTGCTCTATCTAATTTACTCTAATTTTAATATTATATAACAAACTAAAATATTATCAGAAAACTTTTTCACCTTTGTTTAAGCAAGATTTTTAATTTTTTTTATACTTATCTATATGTTTGAGTTTTCCTTTAAAATATATATTTTCACTTTAAGTTAACTAATTCTATAAGAAGAAAAAGTAAATTTTTGTTTTCTATATTCTTAAATTTTTTTTAAAAAAGTTAAAAATTAATATAAATTAAAAGGCAATTTCAGTTGTTTTTTAAAACTTCATTTAAAAGAAAAAAATCTAAAAATCATTCACTTCCCCTAATCATATAGTTTAAATATAATACATAATTAACTACAAAATATATATATTCAAATTCAGAGATCATTAAAGTAATGTTCTTATTACATATCTAAATTATAAAAGGTTTTTTAAAATAATTTTTATCACTTACATATGTATATATAACCATGACAAAATATTTCTTAGTAGGAATTCTTTCTGCAGTTTATTATGAGGCTTCTTAATTCTGGATGGTATTTTCAAGACATGGACACATAATTTATTTATTTTTTCTATTATTTTTTTTCTCTTTCCAAGGCACAGATAAAATGCCATACATATGCTTCCTTAATAAAGTGAAATTTTCATCCTTTCAATTTCATTTAATGCAAGATGCTGCATAAAAACTTATGGTTCATCATCAATATATTTTGACAGTAGCGACTTCAGGAAGTTAGTGGCTTTTACTCCTTCTTAACCATTAAATATAATCCAGATTCAAAAAGCAGCCATAAAATAGAGCTAAGAATTAAGAATAAATTCATAAAACAAAACCTGTTTATATATATCTGATTGATCTATGTTTTTCATAACCTTAGATATCTTAATTACAATAAAATATTTTAATTACCTAAATGTTTGAATCTTACATAGTCTATTATTTCCAAATACAAAAATGAAACCTTAAAACGAAAATCAATGTTAATATTTTTAATATCGCAAAAATGTTAATATTTTTAATTTTTTTTTTCTTATAGATCTATTTTTCAATCAAATTATCTTAATTATATTGTTTTTGAAATAAACACACATACCAACATAAATTCTATCATATCTTATCCTAGTATATATTATCTCCAAATTCTAAATCCTTATTTTTTGATAACAAAAACTATCTACATTATTTTAGTCTATATTATAAATAATAATTTACATTTTTTCTTTTTAAAATTCAAATCTTTCATATTTTACAGTACTTTGGTATTATTCCTGCTATGATGTATTACTCTGAAATTTTTGTTTGATAATATTTATTTTCAAAGTTTCCATTTATAATGTCATACTATCCCAGAATCTTGTCATGACTAAACCATGACAAATAAATTGACCCTTTCCATTTTAAAAAATATTCAAAAGTTTATGTCACGATAGTGATTTTCCTCACCACAATATATCTCTTGCATCATTTGTAAGTAATATAGTTTTATATTTAAAAATGTTTAATTTATATATATATATATTTGTTAAAACTTTGTGTTTTTTTATTATTAAATATTTAAAATATAACATTAAACTTGCAGTAAATGTATCACAATTATTTGTAAATAATTTTTTTTGTTATTTCAAAATACTGCAACAAAAGTTGTTACATTTATGTGTTTTTTTTTTGTTGCTAAACTTTATATACATTTACAGTTAAAACTTGTTATAGTTGTGTGTTTTTTTTTAAAAAGATAATTAAAATATGTTAAACTTATAATTCGCCATTTTAAAATAAAAGTCCAACTTTATCTTACAATTTGCCTTTTTTTTTAGGTGAAGAAAATAACAGAAATCTAAAACTTTGTTACAACTCGCCATTTAAAAAATATTTCATAGCTCTTTTTCATATTTCTCTCTTTTTACATAATGAATATATCTTTCCATCATTGGAAAGTACGTTATTTTTTTTAGATTTGAAGTTTCCTATTACGTATAGAATATGATGGCACAAAGTGCCATAGTATGCAAAGAGGAAAAAGGAAGGCTTTGACAACACATAATGTCATCCTAAAAATGCACAACTCATAAGTAACTCTTTATTTAGTATCATAATATTTTTTTTACTTTTTCCAGTATGAATATATGACTCCATTATTTTTTTTAGATTTGAATTTTCTTATCATACATACTATAATATATTACTCCCAATGATGTATTATCCTAGGTTTGCAATATGTTTAAAATAATGCCTCCACAACATCTCGGACAAATTTAATCGATTAAGTTTGTTCACACATTCCTTGGAGGTATTATTTTAAACTTATTGCAAATTTAGAGTACTACATCATTGGAGTGATATAATATAGCAGGAGTAATACCAAAATACTTATTTTACTAATAAAATTTACTACATTATTATTTCAACAGGCAAAACTCTCCATACAGTAGTGCCACTCAGTGCCAATCAGAGTAATCAATGGATGCCATACTACTGTATGAAGAGTTTTGCCTGTTTTAATAACAGTAAGGTGCTAGCATAAGAAATAGTGATCATGTAATGTTTAGTGGTTTACATTATTATTTCTAAAAAATTATTATATAATATTATTTTTTAATAATCTTTTTAATAAAGAATTATAATATTAGTCAGTCTTACATTTATTTTTAACTAGCTCTTCCCCATGTGTAAGACCACATAGCTGACCATGAAATAGATGACATTATTTCCATATAATGAATGAATTAATGATAAAATTAAACCAGATGAAGTACTTTATTAAAATAATTTTGTGTTTGAAAAGTAAAATTTTTAGATGTGTTTTATCAATTCTTGCTTATGAATGTGAGGCTTCAACAAAAGCAATACATATATTTCAGACATTTAATAAAGCATGGAGAAATGCATGTTGGAAGTGGCAAGATAAAATCAAAAACTAATGTCAGTGAAATGATCATGTGACAAATTTAAAACATTTTAATAATAATATAAATATATAATTTTACTGGGTTTGGTTTAAAAAAAAAAGAGAAATATAAATTTGTGTGTATGTAATTTCATTTGCTTTTTTTTTCTTTCAAGGGAAAAAAAGCTACTAAATTTTTTAAACTTTTTTATCAAATAGTTACAAAAACAAAATATGAAGATTTTTTTTAGAAGAAAAAAATGTTTATTAGTTAATTAAAGAGACTAATAATTTTTCTTTGAAGAAATTATGTTTTCCAAATTAATGTATAAATAAAATGTTAATAAGAGTACAAAACTCTCCATACAGTAGTGCCATCAAGTGCAAGCTTCCATAATCAATGGATGCAGGAAGATTTGGGCATGAAATCCCTATCTACTTCCTACTCATCCAACATCACCAGACTAGTTTCTAGTTTGTAGCTTTCATCAGCGAGGAACTTTGGATTTGAGAGCACTGCACCTAGATGTTATGATCTAATACAACTCTCCAGCAGCCATCTTTTACCTATTTGATTAACTATAAAGCTAGGAGCCCAAGATGAAAATGCCATAATGCTTTCAAATTAAGCTCATTCACTTGTATAATCATATAGATCTGAATTCAGTTTAGTATCTATATATTTTGGCATTTTTGGCTTTAAAAAAACCCATTTCCTATGAGCAGGATAGGTATAAAACCATCAAGATATCACATGATCACCATATCATATGCTTACACATGCTGTTAATAAGAGTATCAAAGATAGGGATTTATGCACAAACCTTCCTATCTATTGATTACAGAAGTTTGCACTTGGTGGCACTACTGTATGGAGAGTTTGATACTCTTATTAACAGCATGTGTAAGCATATAAAATGGTGGATGGTTTTATAAATAAAATGATATGTATAAGTAATTAACAAAACCAAACAAGTTATTTTTCAAATAATTAGGGTATAATTATATATTTTTTAAAATATATATATTGAAGCGGAAAATATATTACACATATTTTTGCTTCACTGTCTGGTGATTCAAAACCTTGAATCAGAGGTTAAACCCAGCTATATATGTGTTAAATCACTAGAGAGTGAAAGGATGCACATACAAGTTTTAAAACCCTCCTTTATTTTTTTTTACATTCATAAGTTAAACATTTTTATTATAAAAGATTATTTAATAATTTTAAGTTGGAAATATTTAAATTTCCATTGCCTTTATATAATCATGTATGTGTGTTCAAGATTGCAAAAATATATTATTGATAAAAATATATTTTTCGTTATTAAATATTATGTATATTTATTTATTTTACAGTTCGTGTATTTTATTTTATGATGCAATACCAAAGAAAGTTCTAGAGAGTAATTAAAATAACTCTGAAACGTATAAATAAAAGAATATTCTAGATTTAATTTAAAAAGGGTAATTAATAAATTGAAATCCCTTAGCAAACAAAATGTTAATGAAAATTATTTCTTTTGAATCTATTTCCATTCTCGAAATAGATTAAAACAATACTCTCTAGATCTTGTTGCATCATCATTGAAAATAGACAATAGGTGCATTCAGGCCACTTAATGGACATCCGGGCCATATCAAGTGGAAACAGAGAATATTCGAGGTCTTACTAATATAAATAGAGCCAAAATTTTAGGCTGTCTCTTAGTTCGCCATTTAAACAGTGCTGCGGAATGGACCCATGTCAATTAAATTTTTGAAATATGAACCCGGAGTGGAGGGACTAGATTTGCTTCCCTTTTCTTCTCCAAAAATCGTTTCCTTGCTGCTATGCTAACCTACCATCTCCACTTATGGACTGCCTAATTTAAATGCTGTAATAACTATCTCAAGATGCCAGCCATTATTTTTCAAAGCTTTGCCTTGCTTAACCATGTTTTCCTCATTTATAATTTTATACTTTTCAATCCGTACGTATGTCAAGACATCAGGAAATGGCAGGTAAATCCTAATCATGCTGCTAATATGAACTCTTTCAAAACTTTCATTTTAAAATCTAAATTATTTGTAAAATTCTCTTTCTATTTAAACATAACGTAATGATAATTGTAACCGTTCTACAAAGTAATGACTTTCTCTTTCTTTTATAAAAATCTAATGCAAGAATCTATAATTTTATTTTTTTGTAATGCATTTCTTTAACGGGTTTCACAATTTTTATTTTAATATTTTAAATGCGGCACACTTTTATTTTTAATATTATCAATTTCATATGATTTAATTTAATATGCTAATAGTTCAATCGAGCGAACCAATCCTAAATTTTCTTATATTAAATATCCTAGATATTATAGGATGTTAAATCGTAAATGTAAGCTTTCTTACCTAACTAAAAGTTCGCTCGATTGAATAATATTTTTAAGTTATTCTATTTGCTTAGTGGCAGATTATTCGCTGCTACATTTAATATGTCATTGTATTACCATATTTACGCTATTGATTTATTTTCAAATTATTTTTTTAAAGTAAACTTAATGACCTACCTTTGCTGTTTTTTTATTATATGGTCAATCATTTGCCCATCATGCCATCTAGTATGGTAATTATTTATGGAATTAATTACTAGTTAGCGTATTAATATTTGTTTAATGAAGGGAACAATAATCCCTCTTTTATTTGTGATATCCTAACTAATATTAAAGGTCATTTGCGTACCTTTCGAGAGGGATCAAATTATTTCATATCATTACGCTAGATTCTATTAAATTACGAGGGCCTTAATCCACATATCAGCGTTATTAAGAACCTGATTTATTTCTTATCATTAGCATTGCTTGGCTTACATAACGTTACGAAATTACCTTGCTTTGCTTTGTCAAACTAATCCCCGGAGAAATGGGATTCTTTTACTTAATGGCATATCCGTGAATGGGGCTTGGAAGCACCAGCTCCAGGATATTGTCAGGTTATCGTTTAGGCTCTGCATGGGTTAACACTGGAAAACAGACCATGGAAATTCCTATGAAACTACCCTTTTCAATTGCTGACCTGTCACGTGTACAGGCACCTTTCATAATCTTATATTATTGATGAAGCATTCATCCTAAAATGGAGTCAATCATTTCTAACGTTATTACTTTAGTCAGCACTGCGATTCTTGTGTAATATTTTTATATTTGCCCATTTTAAATCTGTAAGATGTAATGCCATGATTTCTAAATCAGTCTCATATTTTCCTTTATATTATAAGTTAGGTAATGTCATTTTAAAGCTTATTTAAGCTACCCGCCCTCTCATTGAGACAATGCTGAGTGTGCTAACGAATAATGCTAAGTGAATCTTTTCCAGTCAGAAAAGAATAGAATAAAATAAATAACTTTGCTGTTTAAACATGTTAAGCTCCAATGACTATTGAAGTGAATGATGTAAATTAATAAATATTTTTATACGTGGTTCAAATGAACCATAATAAAGTGATGTAACTTACATCCCATTTATCTGTTTTAAGGTCATGTATTTTTCATAAAAATAATCATAGCGTCCACGTTATATAATATGGTAAAATTGGTACCTACTGTTAGCATATTAAGCCACATCTTTTGACTATCTGTACATTTTTTATCGTATTCACTTGCAGATTTGCGTATTATATAATCATTAACTTATGTGCTATTATTATGTAATTCCTTCAATACACAAATAAGTATTCATAATCAAGTGAAACCCATAATTCTAGTTGTGTCATATATAAATAGATTCGCAACTGTTTGGTAAATTAAATATGGTTATTCATTTTTCTAATATTAATAAATTATTAACTATAATTATTACTTAAGTCTGCTTTGCCTCATGATTTATGCATACACATTGTTAATTAGATTGCATTATATATAGCTGATTTCCACTGACCTTAGGCCAATATCTAGATTTATTATTGAATTTAATGAAAAGTCTAATTATAATCTTGAGCTATTTCATTCTGTTGGGGGCTGGGGTTCGAAGCGTAGTAGTATTGTAATTCCCTGTAGATCTCTTGTTTCTCCGCTGTTGCTTCGGGATGGGTATGAATAAAATTTCATTTGTTATCATCAGAAATGTTGTTCGTAATGTTATAGATCTGGAAAATAGGCAATAGGGCAGAGTTCATGATTGTTCCTGACTTATGTATCTTGCACATGATTGGATTCGAGGTACTTTTGCCTAGATGCTAGCTCTTGTTAGACATACATACAATTTTGACCGGTACAATATATATTTAAAAAATAAAATTGGTCAAGGCTTAATGTTGTCATTTTTGGAATAGTTCTGTGATTGGATAGTTATTAAGATTGTTTTTTAAAAACTAAGATAATGTGGCAGAAGGAAGTAGATGTCAGTGCCAATGCTGTATCAGGTTAGCTGTGGTGAGGTGAGAGTGAAAAACTAAGCTTGGTAATCTGAAGTTAAACTGATCTCATTAGTAGTAAAAATGATTTTTGAACATGAGTATAATAGAATGGAGTTTATAAGAACTATGTGATAAGCTTTAGCTCATAATTACCAACTCAATTATGTAACCAATTTCACTGGGAGGAAGGTAGAATAATGTAGAAGAAATAAAATGCTCCTGAAAGAAACTTTCAACATCCATCCAAAATTATGACTATCTCAGCTTATTAACCTGACAAAGAAACTGTTATACTGGAAATTTGGAGTTACAAGAAGAAAAAGATAAGTGAAAGCACTGAAATGAAAATAATTATTACATAAACCAACTTTTAATGGAAATAATTATTAAACTGAAACTTGTATTAATCTGAAAATAAAACACTTGCTAAACTGAAATCTCGAGTTGTTAAAGAAGAAAATGCTAAATGGAAGACTGTAATGAAAATAATTGTTAAACTGAACTAATGCTAATCTGAAACAAAACTACTTGATAATCTACAACTTTGATCTATGAGAAGAAAAAGTTAGTAGAGGAACTTTTAATGGAAAAGGATTATTAAACTGGAAATCTGTGCTAATCCAGAATAAAATAATTATTAAAGTAAAAACTTGAAGCTACAAGAAAAAAAGCTAATCTGAAAGGAAATAATTGTTAAACTGAAACCTTTAATTACAAAAGAAGGACTAAAAGAATGAGAATCCATGATAAAAACAAAATGAAGTATTGTAAGATGTACATATTTCAGATACAAATATTATTTTATAGGGAAAATATTAATTATAGATGTTGTATATATTTTTGTAGTTGTTTTATCAAAATGCTTTTGTTCTTTTTCTTTCATTAGATAGGTGTGTGGGACATCTTCATTTTCAAAAGAAAAAGATTTAAATCAATATTATTTTTTTTCTTTATAGTAAAATGTTTTTAGGATAGAACAATGAATTATTATTTAAGAGTCATAAAATAATTATATGTATGATATGAAATTATATATAGAATTGATTAATGTACACATTTTGGGTTTGTAATCTTATTTGTGATAATATGTTGGACTATGTCCATCAGCTATTAGTAAATGTTGAATATATAGAAAATTTTAAACTTTATTTAAACTTTTCAATTACAAACAACTTGTTACTAATAACACACAAATAGACAACACAGGTTAGTAACATTATTATTTCTAAATATTTTTATTATTTATTAACTTTATTAAATAATTGTTTAAAAATAATACTTTCTAAATTATTTTTTGTTGATGTCTTTATTCTTCTAGCTATCATTTCTGTGAAATAGCAATATATGTGACTGATTCATTATAGAGTTGTACTTTAAGGGATTAGCAGAGTATCCTAATAAAGTTATTTAATATTAAAACAGATTAAGTTTATATATCTATGTTCTCTTGTTCACAATCATAGTTGTTAGGGTATGTGTAATTCCAAGCTAGTTCCAAATAATGATGATATTTACAATATACAGATGTGGGTATAAATGAGTGGCACAAAAGTAAAGATCACCTTTAAAGTTCATTAACTTCATTTTACTTTATAGAAGTAATTGATTTATTAATGCTAGAACCCTCAAGGTACTAGATGGCTAAGAGCATTGATGATCAACAGCAATATCATGACATCAGCATTTTGTGTCTATTTTATGGCTATTTTTAGCACTTATGTAAATGAATGTAGATAAAATATTGATGATTTCTTTCATATTGTGCCCTAAGTTTGTCCATTGGCTAGGAGAAAATGATTAGCCTCAAATTTTATAATGTCCTTTTTAAATCCAGTTACAAGACTTGACAGTTGACCATTAATAATTAATACTGGTATGCTATTATATTATTCTATATTATTACTCATAATTATTTATATTTATTTTCAATGCTGATTTCTGATTCTCTATTCTTATTGATTTTATTTATTTTGAATAATGTTCCATCACTCTCAGGTTCATTACGCTATATGTGTCAGTCAAAAATATAAGCAAATATTATAAAACAGCAAATAAAATGAGTCTGTGAAATAATGAACAAATTACACAATCATCTTCATTTCAATGTTCACAAGAAATAACTCATAATTCAGCAGTCATTTTCAGTCATAACAGTTAATGTTTTAATTAAAGTTTGTTATTTGATGTATAAAATAAAAATATTAGGGCTCAGTTTTTTTGATGGTGATGAAAAAAATGTCAATCCTTCTAATAATTTACTACAATAATAATAAAAACATTATTTACAAAATCTTGTAATCTAGTTGATTATATGTTTTTCAAGCTCACTGGATTCTTGATTACTACGATACAAACTTATATTCTGTTACTTCTTGGTTATATATATCACCCATAATGGCATAATATTAATTTATAGCAATTCAGCACAGTATTTTTAATATGAATTGTATAAATGAAAACAGATTCTGACATAACATTTTTCAAAAGACTACAAAAGTAGTTAATTGTATCAGAAAGTTGATATTAGTTTCATAAAAGTGAGAAAAATGTTAACTTGAGAGAGTTTAATTGTATTAAAAATTACTTCTTACTGAAAGAAACCAATGGACCTTACAAACATTAGCAGCCAAAAACACAAAACTAGAATTATCAAACAAATTGCTGTCTAGAACTTTATTCCATTGTCAAACAAAATCAAATTTGTGCTTCAATTTATAAGCAGCTGCTATTTCAAAGCTGCTTCTTTCTGTCATGAATAGAAAATGAATCTATTATTTCTGTGCTTGCACATTGTCATACCTAATCTTGCCTTCAAATAATGGACTAGTCCAGATTCCATCTTATCTGGATTAAATTGAGCATTCATCACCATGAACCTATGCATATATACATAGATAACACTTATTCAATAGCAAGAATTGGTCAATAGATGATGATGCTCAGTGAATCTGAATGTTACCACTAAGGATGGATATCTGGCAATAAATAGTCAAAACATTTTGAAGATAGTGTACTGTCACAAAGCTGAAAGATAGAATACATGTTATTCATACACATTCTGAGAAAACTACTGTTGCAAAGCTGAAAGACAGAATCTACATTTTCCAGACAATAGTAGTTGAATTACATGGTAAATGCAATGAGGTAAGTCCACATTCAGAACTGGAAGCTACTAGAACCAAATATCAACATGAGAGCTGGGAGTGGTAGGAAACCTATAAGCATGCATGCAGTCCCTTCTGTAGTTCACTCTACAACTAGAGGTTATACCTCACAATAGGTAGCAGGCAGAGTATAGCCATTGTAAATAACCACTGTAAATATACAAGTGTATATTTGTATTCATGTTTCATTAATAAATATAGTACAAAAGTATTTACATGCAATTATGTTTATATGTATTATCACATATAAACATAAGTTGGTGCAGTTTACAAAATAAAATTTTGTTATTTTCCCCTATGACTGAAAAAAAATGTTTTAAATGACAAAGTCTTGTTCTACAAATTGTTAGATTTTGTCATTAATAAAAAAAAAAAAATTGCAATGTTATTGGTGTATTAATAAAAAAATTTTAAATCAAACATGAGTGATTATTCCTCATATCAGTAAAAGTAGAATTTTTTCTCTGACAGCATAGAAAGGGAAAAAATAAAATGGCTAAAATTGGCTTAATTGAAGAATTCAATCTGGCCTATTCAGAAAATTGGTCAAACTATAAATATCGAATATTTTTCTATTTACAGATTAAGTAATAACCTGTAGATTTATACTTTATGTTTGTCTTCAATATGATAATATTAAATCGTGCTATCACACTTCTAACATAAAGCTGTCAACAAATAGAAAACTAAATTACATGGCCGAGCGCTTTCAAGAAGATGTACTTCTCATATTCATAGCCAGTTATGATTCTTTCTTTGAAATCATTATATAAATAAATACCATATGCAAATTCTATGCAAATGAGTAACTAAACCATCTTTTAGATATAGCAAAACAAGCATCCTTACAATTAATGGCGAAGGAGTCCTCTGCTACAAAGTAAGCTTCTTTTACCTTTCGCCTAATATCATGCCTCTCAGTACAAACTAATTTTGCAGATGTGGGTTCAAACACATGTCCTGACACTTTTTGATGTTGTGCAAAAATTGAAGTGCATTCTAGATCTGCATGTGCCTTATTGTATCTATACTTGTGTTGTGATATCCTAATAGCTATGATAGCTTTTGTTTCGCCATAGTATGATGCTTTGCATCCATTATGAGGACATGCCACTCTATACACAGCCTGTGGGGTCTGATCAGAAGCTAGTGTCTTTAGTGTTGTTAATAAGCCTATTAGTTGAGATGGGTGTATGAAAACTCAAACGAAATTCCTTAGAGAAAGTCTTATAAAACGTTTTATGCAAAGAGTGCACGTAGGGCAACAATATCCAAGGCTTGTTGTCTTCATCTCTGTGTTTTCCAATATTATTTACAAAATGTCTAATTTTGCTATATACTATATTGTGCCTGTATCCTGATTTGATTAAGTTGTTAGTATAATGATTTCAAAGAAAGAATCATAACTGGCTATGAATATGAGAAGTACATCTTCTTGCAATCGCTCAGCCATTTAATTTAGTTTTCTATCTGTTGACAGCTTTACATCGGAAGTGTGATAGCACAATTTAATATTATCATATTTACAGATTTATCAAATTAAAAAGCATGACTTAAAATTAGCCATGCTCAACTCAATTATTGGATTTTAGACTTATGAGGTTCTCCAAGCCCAGGCAACCCCTGTATTACCAGCTGATATTGATTTTGACAAAGCATTGCCTCTACTAAATAACTTTTTCTGCCAAACATACTTAGCAATAATGTACAGATACCATTTCAATCTCTGTACACAAGGGGAAAGGAAAAAGCTAGAGATTTTGCTATCATAATAAGAAAACTAACTTTAAAATGCAATTTCAAAGATTTCCTCTTCAAAGCTCTGTGAAATAATTTTATTTATTGCATAAGAGATCACAATTCAGGGTTAAGCTCCTAAGGGATCCTGATATAACATTTGATTCTGCTGTCTCTCAAGTGATTTTGGTAGAATCAACAGCTAGTCAAGCAAGTCCATTGAAGAAAATAAACTATAGCATTCAAACTGTTGAGCAGAAAACTGGATTGGTCAAGCACCCAGGTGAAAAAAAAAAAACTCTGCTTGAATAAATCAGCAACAATGAGTAAAAAATGTTGTTATAGATGCAACTAACCAATGCATGCAAACACGGAATGTCCAAACTGGTGTATATATTGCAAGCATATTGACACATAAAAGCTGCTTGTTTTACAACAAATTACTAATGACAGAATGGAAGAGTCCATTTCAAAAAGCCAGAAAGGGAATTTAAAATCTAAGAAACAAAATGCCTGAATAAATAATATGAAAGGCATTCATTCTGCTTTAAAATGCAGAATTCTTATTAATGATATGCCAATAATAATGGAACTGGACTATGGGTCTGCTGTGGCCATTGTATCAAAAAATATACCTAGCAGCAAAAACAATTATTGATTATCAAGGCAATCGAAGGAGAATTCTTGGGTCAGACAAAAGTTACAATAACCAATGAAACTAGATATCTGCCTGTTGTTGTGTTAGGATATGAATAGTTCATTACTTAGGTTTTGCCATGACTAAAGTGAACCAGCTCACAACAATACATTTCAACAGGGTCTACCCATAAGTAGTTGTTAATAATCTGAGATTGAGTCCTAAAATAAAGTATAAAACTAAAACTGCAAAAAAGCATGTAGAGGTTTATGTTCTATGTCATATGTTTAATGGAAATATGAAATGGGTTCCAGCAGTTGTGATCACAGTTAAAGGATCATAAATAGTGGTGGACCAAACAGTTGAGGGACAGCAACATCATAAAAAACTGGAATCAACTAAGATTAAACTACACATCACCAGCCACCAATGAAGTCTAATCAGAGAACAAAGAAGAGTCACAATCTTCTAGTGACAAGTCACCAGCCAGCAGTGATTAATTTACAGTTTCAAGATCTACAAATGATAACACTAGAATTGCGGATGAAGTCACCAAGCCTGGTGAAACCACAAAGTGAAAAAGACACCTACCAACACATGACTACATTCTTCAAGGATAATTTTAGCCAAAGGGAAAGAATATCATATCTCACCTTCTATCTTATTTAGATCAGAGTGAGCATTCATTGCCATAACCTAAACACATATAGATGGATAATGCATAGCAGTGGCAAGAATGAGCCAATAGTCAATGATGCTCATTGATCTGAATGTTTCCATAAGAATGAGAATCTGTCAATGAATAATCAAACCTTTTGAAGGTAAAAATCAGAGAACTACTATCACAAAGCAGAAAGGCAGAATACACATTCTGAGAGAACTATTGTTACAAAACTGAAAGACAGGATCTATTTTCTTGAGACAATAGTCGTTGAGCTAAATGTTTGATGCAGCCTGGCAAATCCATGTTCAAGACTGCTTTAAAAATAATTTGCCATTTTCTAATGCTCAACTTTATATAATTTCAAACTCAAATGTTGGCTTAATGATTTTTTGTAGGTATGAGATCAATATCTTTCATAGATAACTATCAGAGAACTCAAAGCTTTTTTCAATGATGAATAGCCTAATTCTTTTCCAGACTCTATTTCAAGATATATGTTTAATTTACAAATATGCATAGCAGTTTATAATTTGTTTATAATTACATTACACCAATAATGCCAGTAATTGCTAACGTTTTATATAATAGCTTTTATTAATAGCTATCACAGATGCTGATACTATTTTTTCCACATTCTCTATATATTAAGTAGACTGATTTTCTTGATCTAAAAGTTTCTTAGAAATAATACTTAAAAATTTAAAAACATAGATTAAAAAATCTCAGGGGGAAATATTTTCTTTTGGTATTTTTCATAATTGGGGAGGGGGGATTGTTATCTTAATTAAATAAATTTGCGCATTTCAAAATAAGCAATAATACATCACTTTCATAATCATACTCATTTTTGTTTGGCAGTTCATTAGCCAGACAAAACTTATAGCAGATATAAATTGCTGGTAAAGTATTATTAAAAATTAATGCCCCAAATAGTATTAATTTTTAATCATGTTAAATTGCGATAAGTTAACAGGCAATGAGCAATCAGCTAACATCAATATTTGTACAAGAACATCCTTCCTAATTCTACCTTTGGAAAAAAAAAAAAAAATTCTTTTTTTTTTTTAAAAAAAAGTGATTTGTTTATGTCTTTTCATGCAGAACAAATAATTAATTATCATTTGCCATCTCTTCACAATTGGATAATTCTCAGAAATCACTTCCTTAAAAGAGAAGAAACAAATTAAAATTTTATATAAATAACGGAAATTTGTGGCTTTTACTTTATTAACAAGTTAAAAATAAATAAAATAAAGACTGAACTTATTTAAAATTGTTATCTGAACAATACATATACGTAATGCGCCAAAGACGTCATTTATCGTTATAACGATGATATAAGATTATTGTAAAAGATTAGGATGATTAATTATTTTTAAATTTTATACAAAAATAAACTAAGAAATCAGATTTTCTATTTGATTATATATAAAACATGATGTATATTATCCCGGTAATTCAATTCAATCATATTTTCTGAATATGGTCCTATACTAATCATATTATCAGAGAAATAATCATTGTAACATTGTCTGTTTTCCGTACATTTTATACAATATTGAAGTGACCAAATATTAAAAATTCATGATAAAATTGAAGATGGAAGTCATTATTGAAATTTATTAGAAAGGGCTCTAACATTGTATCAAAACACCTGGTCAGCAAAGTATAAATTTCAAATCAATTAACTTGTAAAAAAATACTTTCACTTTCGCAGTGTTAAATGCGATTGTTTTTTTTTTCATATGTCAAATGCATTGTTTTTTTTTTAGAATAAGCAACAGAATTCGCACATTTTAAAAATTAGTGTGATATTGATTTACAAAAAATAATGCTGTTACAGTCAAATGTCAGATAGTGAAATGTCAAGGTTTCCTTTTTTTGTTTTATCATTTAAATACAAATAACTAGACATTAATTTATAAACAATAATACCATAATTAAATGAGTCGGCTATGAGGTGGCTCTCAGAAAAAAAAGTTGTATGCCAACTTGTTTTAACTATCTCAGATTTAAGCTTCAAGTTATGGGTCTGATAGCCAAATATGTTAACTGTTATTTTACCAAGTTCTTATAATTATGCCAAAGATTTAATTGTTTATTTAAACATATGTTATTTTGTGCAAAATTTTGTTTACAGTCATATTGATTAAAAATATTTTTTAAAGATAATATATATATATTTCATTACCCATTCTTATTTATTATTATATATAATAATAATTATATTATTATTATTTTATCTATTTTTAGAATTAAAAAAGAAAAGAAAAGAACCTGCACAATTTTGATAATAGTAATAGAGATTGCTGAAAACCATTCAACTTTTCATATATATGGTATAAAATTTCTTAATTTGTTAGGTTTGTCACCAAGTATAAATTATTAAAAATTATCTATTTGTAAATTTTCATAAATATTTGTCAGCAGTAAAAGCAAAAGATTCTTATTTAAAAGTTGTTCAACTCTTGAAAACTCATATTGTCTAATAATGGAAAAAAATCATTCAATTAGACAAGCAATAAAAAAAAATGGATAGCTTTATTGTTTGGGAGTTCAGTAGAATTTCAAGTACAGGAAGTGACAGAGATATACACATGTATTTTAAGCTTCAAAGTCTGCCATTCTACCACTGTTCTAAACTATGCAGGTCAGAAAATAAGTTACCTTTTTCTCAAAAGCCTTATTAGTGCCAATTAAGGTTCTTTCTAAAACAATATATGTGTAATAAATAAACAAAAAGTTGTACATAAAAATGACACAAGTTTGAACCCGCATCTGCAAAATTGGTTTGTACTGAGAGGCATGATGTTAAGCATAAGGTAAAGGAGGCTTACTTCGTAGCAGAGGACTCCTTCGCCATTAATCGTAAAGAAGCATGTTTTGCTATATCAAAAAGATGGTTTAACTGACTCATTTGCATAGAATTTGCATATTATACTTATAGAATGATTTCAACGAACGAGTTACAACTGGCTATGATTATGAGAAGTACAGTTTCTCGAAAGCGCTCAGCCATTTTAATTGACTAATTGATATTAATTATACAGCTTTACGTTATAAGTGTGATAGCACTATTTAATATTATCATAAAAACAGATTGCAATTTAATTTTTCTGAAATATAATTCAGTTAAAATATTATTTAAGATTTTTTAAGAAGAGTAAAAATATATTTATTTTTATCTTCTAAGGTAAAGATAAATCATAATTTCAGCACAATAAAATAGTGCATCATTTTACAATCATATTGTATGCTTTTATAGCTAGGATATCATCACAGATCTGACCAATCCATATTATTCTATAACTTATGTCTCCATTCAATAATAATTAGATAAATATTTACTGATCAATACTGGATGTCTAAACTAATTGATTATGAGCTGAATATCTCAAAGATAATTTCAGTGTATGAGGTACAAAATTTTTTGAGAAAACTTGATTTATCCCAAGCTGTTGCGTGACAAACAAGTATGCTAAACATTGTGTATAATCTTATATTTGAATTATGATTTTTTTAAAATAAACATATCTCGTTTTCTGAATTATAAGGCCAAAAATATTTTGATTGCTAAATTTAAAATGTCCTTAACATTGGAATTATCATATATATTTTTAAAAAGAAAAGATTACTATAAAGATTAAAAATTAAAACAAACATTTTTGAAGAATTTGCTTAGGCTAAGATATAGTAAAAATATCATTTCCTTTATTGTTTATATATATTAAATAATTAAAATTTAAAAATATTAGTAAGAAGAAAAGCCAAAAAATCAAATGTATTAAATCAATGACAGCACTACAGAAAATGATAAAAACCATACATTTTCAAGACAATGTAATACTTAAAAAAAAAACAAAGATAGATAGATATGTTATAGGAGTTAATGACAAAGTTCTTAAATATATTTGTCATTACTTAGTAATATTACTGATTCTATGGGATGGAAGTCTATCCATATAACCCAATTTTCTAATTAATAAATTCTCTTCATATAAATCCAATGAACTTTCTTAACTCAATTAGAAGAAATAATAAATTCTCTTCTCAACTATCTATTGCTTGAAATAATAATGGCCTGAATATAACTAGAAATATTTCAAGCTTTTATCCTTACAATGATTTCAATGACACCTATTTGTTTTTGCATATATATATTTCTCTTCCAATCTATCCTAATTAAATTCTCAACATATACCACTCAAAACATTCTGTGATCTACTAACCTGAGTTTTCTACTAATTTGAGTGTTATTATTAACAGTTGTTCATATTTGAAAAGTTTAAAATTTTCTAGACATTCAACATTTAATACTTTTCTATGTATCAAGAAGTCTTTGTAATACTTTTTTTATATTCAGTATCCAAGTCTAAAATCCATACATAAGTACTGGCGAAACACATTTTATAAACATTTTACTTTTCAAATCTGTTTTCTTTTAATATCAAGATATTTCGAAAAAAAAAAAACTTTCTATACAAATTTAATGCTATAATTAAATTCATTCCATTATACTTCCATTTGTATTAATAATGTAATAAAAATATTTGAATATATAAATCTTTTTTTTTTTTTGAAAAACCATTGGACATTGCACTTTATTTTTAATCCTATATTCTTGGTCCTATAGGATTTTCCAAAGCTTTGAAATATTATTTGCAAAAACAATGACATCTGTAAAATCAAGATAATTTAAATAATTTGCATTTATTTTTATTCCATTAGCTTGCTATACTAATGGGTAGAATGCTTTCCTTAAAACTGCTCTTGGAAATATAAAATTAGCTTGCATTATATCTATATCAATATTAAAGTAAACTTGCTGCTGTTCCATTTTGATAAATATTCATCAGAATTTGATAACATCCTGGTTATATATCTTACTGTTCCAAAGTTTTATTCATTCTGAAAATTATTATAGAGTTAAATAATTTTTTGTAATCTATAAATCCAATGTAAATTAGCAATTTGTATTTATTGATCCTTTCTATACTTATTTTACTATTTTGGGTGTGATACGTCATGTGATAACCACTTTTAAACCAAGCTTTCTCTTTTATTTGGTTTGAATTCAGAATTTTATTTGGATGAGTTATAATGATTTTATTAAAAGTATTGTTTAAGACCTATAGAAGATTTATACATCTATAATTTTCTATTTTTTCCACCTTTTATAATAACTATGTCATTACTGCATTTTTTCAATCATCCAATACATTTTAATTGTTTGAGATTTAGTCTGTAGCTTTGTCTACATTTTCAGCTGCTATTTTTAAAATATCGTAACTATAATTAAATTGTCATTTCTTGGACTTTTATCATTTAAAATATGTGGCATTTCAAAAAAATGTTGCATTTGTAGAATCAAATTTATTTTCTTAATCTTTATTATTATATAATTTCTTGTAAAACTCTTTCACATACTTCACAATGTCTTCTTTTTTTCACTCTAATAATACCAATTCTTCTTTTTATTGTGGAAGCAATTTTCCTTCCCAAATCAAAACACTCTCTTATAATTTTAAGACTTTTGTTCTTTTCTATTATTTTTCTCATCACAGTTATATTTCTTGACCTTGTTAATAATTGTTATACCATTTTATACAATTCCTGATATTAAATTCTAATTGAATCACTTTAAATATTTTTATATTTATTTTTCATATGTTGCCTTACTCTAACTAAAAATATCTTGATAAATTGCTTTTTTTTGGTGCCACTATTTAGGTACTACTCTTTAATATATATTAAGGCTATAACCTTAAGACAGTAGGGACCTCTACAAATCTTAACACAAGATTAATGACTTTAAAAGACAAGAGCAGCCATATCTTTGATCTACTTTCTAATTATATAGGTGAATCTAAAGCATTTTCATTTAAGAGCGTGAAGTTATTAACTATTTTACTAATTAAATCCACAATTTCTATATAAGCTAACGCATGCGATATCTTTTGATTTAAAACAAGTCAGTATAAAGCTTATATAATTAGAAATCCTTAAGACAATTTAAAGTTATAATTAATAATTTGTTAAGTGCATACTCATTATATAAGTACACCTGGGTCTCGTTTTACGCGATAGATAGGTTTCTCAGAAAACACGCGCAAACAAAATCGTGCAAAAATAGACATAACTTACATTGAAAAAGGGGGATGCGGTCTGTGATTTTTCAAAATTCACGTAAAAGCAAAGCACCAACGTAAAATTACTTTAAAATTCGCGCAAAAAAAAAAAAAATAAGGAAATAAAATATGACTAATAAAAAATTTCAAATTTGAAAAAAATTGATACAAGACAAACTTTTGTTAACTATAATATTTAATTTTATTCAAAATAATATATTTTTATGCATAATTTACAGTACAGTAATTTACATTTTTTTATACACGTTTTAATTATTATAGCTATTTGCCGGAAAAAACGTTCATTTGCAAACAACTAGCACCAACTTTACCACTCATGTTGTGTCGATGGTTTTCTGGTGACAACGTAATTAGTAATTAATCTTTGAGATGATGATTTTATTAATTGTTTATGAAACTAACAACTAAAAATTAAATTCTTATTTTTGTCTTTAATTTTCAATTCCGTTTAAAAATCAAATTTCACATCACATTATTTCAAGTCGCCGTAAGTAATTTTTAAATTGTTAATTACAATTAAAAATCAGATTTTAATTTTTTTAATTGTGCCCACTGCTATTACTCATCTTTTAAAAATAAACTTGTGGACACTAAATGATTAATAATTGATTACGTTCTTTTTTAAAAAGCAAAAACAGAATGTGATTTAAAATGCAAAATTAACATGCACAATGTTTGAACAAATTTACATTATAATCTTGTAAAATTTAATGTGTGTATACATAAAATGTGGAAATCATGATTTTAATTTCATTATTGCATAAAATTTACTATTATAAAGAACTGAAAATATTGAGATTACTAAGTTGAAAGTCGAATTCCAATAATGTGCTATTACTTTCAATATACGCGAAATTTATTATTTAAAGTAATAGCGCAATATCGGAGTTTGACTTCCGGTGAAACATGAATTGCGTAACTTCAAAATTGTGTTAAATAAGTCCGCATAAAAAGAGACCCAGGTGTAATATATATTAAGGCTATAATCTTAAGATTATGATGCGACAGTAGGGATCTCTACAAATCTTAACACAAGATTAATGATTTTAAAAGACAAGAGCGGCTTTATCTTCAACCTACTTTCTAATTATATAGGTGAATCAGAAGCATTTTGATTTGAGAGCATGAAGCTATTAACTACTTCACTGATTAAGTCCACAATTTCTATACAAGCTAATGTACGTGAAATCTTTCGATTTAGAGCAAGTCAGTATAAAGCTTTTATAATTAGAAATCTTTTAAGACAATTTAAAGTTGTAACTAATAATTTGTTAAGCACATACTCATTATGTAAGTAATATATATTAAGGTTATAACCTTAAGATTATGCACCTAGATGTGACAGTAGGACTATGCGCTTAGATGCAACAGTAGGGACCTTCACAAATCTTAACACAAAATTAATGATTTTAAAAGACAAGAGCGGTCTTATCTTCGACCTACTTTCTAATTGTTTTAAAAGATTTCTAATTATAAGAGCTTTACACTGATTCACTGTAAATCAAAAGATTCACTTACGTTGACTTGAATAGAAATTGTGGACTTAATTAGTGAAGTAGTTAATAGCTTCACGCTCTCAAATCAAAATGCTTTGGATTCACCTATTTAATTAGAAAGTAGGTCGAAGATAAGGCCACTCTTGTCTTTTAAAGTCATTAATCTTGTGTTAAGATTTGTAGAAGTCCCTACTGTTGCATCTAGATGCATAGTTTTACTGTTGCATCTAGGTGCATAGTCTTAAGGTTATAGTCTTAAAATATATTACTTATGTAATGAGTATGCGCTTAACAAATTATTAATTACAAGATTCTAATTATAAAAGCTTTACACTGACTCGCTGTAAATCAAAAGATTTTGCATATGTTAGCTTGTATAGAAATTGTGGACTTAATCAATGAAGTAGTTAATAGCTTCATGCTCTCAAATCAAAATGCTTTTGATTCACCTATATAATTAGAAAGTAGGTCGAACATAAGGCCGCTCTTGTCTTTTGAAGTCGTTAATCTTGTGTTAAGATTCGTAGATTTCCCTACTGTCACATCTAGGCACATAGTCCTACTATCACATCTAGGCACATAGTGTTATGGTTATAGCCTTAATATATATTACTTATGTAATGAGTATGTGCTTAACAAATTATTAAATACTACTCTTTAGTAAATTACTAGTCATTTTATTATTAAACTTATTTAAACCAAAGTCATTATTGAAATCTGTTAATATTTCAAATAATTTAAAAGCTCTAGTTTAAATTCTAAAAACAAAATATATCAGCTGGCTATTTTTTTAAATAGTTTTATATTTCTAGTTTTGAATTAACACATATTTTATGACTCATTACTCAATGATTACATTGCTTGTCAAATCTATTAAAATATATAGATAATCATTTCCTACGTTTAATATATTAAATATATTACAATCTTGATATATATATATTTTGTTAATCAAAATATAATACAATTTGATTGGCCATATTCATTTCCATTTTAGATTTTTTTTTAAAAGATAAAATATATTCCTTTTGTTTTCTGAAAATTTCGAATGTTTGTATCCTCTGTTATTTTTGATGCCATAATCGAATTTACCCACTAAATTTTAATCTTTCAATTATTTCCCAATTCTAAGAATTAAAATCTCCCATGAGTTTTACTATCATAATGAACATTTGTTGGAGTATAAAATTTAATTATATGCATTTGCTATCTTTGATTAAGATGAATAAATAAACACTTTGTACATTCGTTTTTTTTATAAAAAAAATAAGAGTCTAGATTAAAAAAAGGTTTGAATTTAGAGATTATATTATATTTTTATAGCAATTTCTGATAAAAAGAAATTGCAATTTACGAATTAAGACAAAGGTTTTAATAAAACTTAAGTGATGTTTTTTGCAATTATTATTCAGAAGAATTATAGTAAATAAAAACAAGAACTGAAAAAAAAAACTTGTGTCAGTGAAATAAAATAAACAAATATATACTTGACAATTTTAATGTTATACTAAAAAATGTTACATTTATAAAGAAGTATTTTAACTTGCAATTCTTTTCACTTATTTTAATTTATGAATGTTTTATTTAAATTTTTGATTCGGAAACCCAAAACTGAGTATCAAATAAAACATAAACTGCAAATACAACAAAAAAAAAAATGTGGAAAAAAGTATAATAAAAGTAACAAAAAAGTGTAAAAAAAAAAAAAGAAGATGAATAATATTCAAAACTGGAAATAGAAATATAAAAAATAACTTAAAATAAAGTGGTGTAGATACATAGCATGAAAAGAGGATAATGGATGAAGAAAGATTTTGACCATTTACCAAAAAAAAAAAAAATAAAAAAAATAGAATGTCTGCTAAAAAAAGATCTGATATGAGATTTAATGATAAATTCAGATTTTTTTGAAACATTAAGAAAATAAAAAAATCTAGCAAAAAATGTTTAGAAGTACTAACGAAATCTTTGTTGCATGTATTATGATACTAATTGCTATGCTAATTATTTATATTCATTTAAATACAATGAAAAGGGATGGTCAGAATAAAAACATTTTTGATTTTGATAATGCAAAAGTAAAAAAAAACCAACAACTTAAATGTACTTTACTGAATGATATTTTAGTTCTAGGATTTTTGTTAATATGTTTAACAACTCACTATTGTCATGATGTTTCCTGACACTTATGCAGTTTTCCTAATATTTTCATTATTATTTATAATGATAATGTTATATACAAATGTTCAAATAAATTGAACATGATCATCTTATCTATCACTAAGAGCATTTTGGAAGATCTTTTTTTTTCTATTGCACATAATGAGCTTAAGTGATAAAGAGTTCTTGAGATACAAATATCATAAAAATTAATGAGCTTAAGTGATAAATATCATAAGAATTAAAAGGATTTTAAACACTGAAGGCCTTGATTAATGTTTATAAGTATCTATTTTCTTTTATAATTCTGATGTAGAAAAATCACCAAGTCATCATATTATCAAAATTTTTATTAATAAATCAATTTTTTTTAAAAATTTTGTTGCTATTTTATTTAAAATTTTCACATTTTAATATGTTCAATTAATATTAAAATCAGTATATGAACACATTATAAGTATGATCTTATAAGAAAAGTAGCTTGTTTGCACAAAAATACTGATTAGTCATAAATTAATATAATTTTGCAGAACTTTTAAAAAATTGAGATTTAGTCAATCCATTCATTTGTAGTCATGATACAACAAGCCACTATTATTATTATACATTTTTATCTTGGCTAATTATGGCTCCTCAGCACGATAGGTAGTTCCTTCTCAACTACCTAGCCTAATATTTTCCCCTCTCTAATCTAAAATTAAGCCAAAAGTTTTTTGACCATCATTAAGTTGTTCTAGTAATAGAACTTACTATTCATTCACTGACTTAAAATAAGTGCATTTAAAGTATTGCAAATAAATGTGTGAATATAAACTATGTTACAAAGGAATTCACACCAAATTAATTAGATTATCTACTAATCATATCCATGACTTTGAGTTTAAATCTGGGCTAAATAAAACTTTTAAAAAAATCACATTAAAAAAAAAAGGCTCAGGATTTTTCCTTAAGTATAACTGCCCACAGTCAACAGTTATTGGCAGTAAATGAGAATAAGATTGATATTTAATTAGACATTAAAAAGAAGAGTATTGCATTCTCTTTCACATGTTGAAAAAATATTCGCATTGCAGTGAACTATTTAAAGGTTGTTTTACCATTAGCTATTATTTTATATAAAATATGCTTACGTAAATATGCTGTTCTCTCCACACAACAAATTTTTACTAAAATTCTCTCATGACCATGATTTCATCTATTAACAAGTGAAATTCAACTGGATATATATATACACACACACATGTAAAACAGAAATAATATTATAAGTCACTTCAAAAACCAATCACCTTCAATGTAAAAGAATGTCTTCATATATATGTATATAAACTAATTAAAGGAAATATATACAAAAATAAAATAATCAAATATATATAAAAAAAAATTACTTGTGTATAAAATTACTTAAATATTTCAACCAGAGAACTGGTTTTCATCAGAAAGAAAAAATATATAATAAAGTGGCAGTGTTCAAAAATTATATATTTGATAAAAAAAAAAAAATCTTATTGGTTAAAAGATTTTACAAAGAAAATACAACCAATGACAAACTTATTTCAATATACATTAAAAAACTGCAGTATGTACTAATCAGACAGCAAAAAGGACTGCAAACTTAATTTAAATTAAAATATACAATATATATTATACATGATTATTTTTGGGAAAATGGCAGATGCTATTTCGTCGAAATATTGGTTTGTGATGCAAAATAACACGGTTTATTCCCAAAAATAATAATTTATCTATATCTTACAACCATGAAAACATTAAATATAATATATAATATAAAGAGTATGCCAATAGCTCTAAACAAGTTTATTTTTTATGATAAATGCTACAAAAGAAAGCATTCAAATCATCTTTATCTAGCACTGTCCCCACCCCCAGACCAGTTTCATGCTATGGCTCTTTTCAGTGAGGAGCCAAGACACCAGATTCAAAAAACTAACTCAAGCTAAACATTTATCTATAAGTTAACTCTTTAGAAAAAGATCTGAAATTTTGGACATCTACAAGTCTTTAAATTCAGCTCTCCAACTGAAGTAATCATATGGGTCTGAACTTTAGTTAACTCTTGAGAAGAAGATCTGAAATTTTAGACATCTACAAGTCTTTTTAAATACAGCTCTCCAACTGAAATAATCATATGGGCTCATATGGGTCTGGGTCTAAGACCCATATGATTATTTCAGTTGGAGAGCTAACTTTAAAGACTTGTAGATATCTAAAATTTCAGATCTTCATATGATTATTTCAGTTGGAGGGCTGAATTTAAAGACTTGTAGATGTCTAAAATTTCAGATCTTCTTCTCAAGAGTTAACTTTTAGATAAAAATGCTTATCTTGAGTTAGTTTTTTGAGTCTGGAGTCCTAGCTTCTCACTGAAAGAGCCATAGCTCGAAACTGGTCTGGGGATAAGGGACAATCCTGGATAAAAGATGATTTGAATGCTTTCTCTTATAGCATTTATCATAAAAAATAAGCTTGTTTAGAGCTATTAGCATTCTCTTTATATTGCATATTGGTAAATGCAACCTATATAGGTCATGTGACATATAACATGATTATATATATATATATGACTGAATAAATAAATGGGTGTATATATAAAAAATAGTTTGTGCTCATATTAATATTAGTTAGTACAAACTAAAATAAATATATAATAATAGTAATTAAATGTTAATTGTAAAGAAAAGTGTATATCCATAGTCACAAAAATATAAATGATAATATACAAAGATAAAATAATAATAATAATAATAATAATAATAATAATAATAATAATAATAATAATAATAATAATAATAATAATAATAATAATAATAATTACATTAGGAAACTAGATAATTTAAAGATGTGGTAGTGCCTATGTTTAAATTCATTCAATATGAGTGTATGAGCTTGAATTTAAAAATAAAAACACTTTCCTTTTGTTTTCTCTCTCTTGTGGAAGAAAAACCATTCTGTAATATCACTATTCTTAAATCATCAATTGAATGATCTGGTAAATTAAAAATGTTTTGATACTGATCTGCTTCACTCTTATGCAAAATGTCAAATCTATAATTAGTTATTCTAACATGACTGTTTGCCTACATAATGGTTTAAACATCGATTACATTCTATTAAATATATTAAATTTACACTTTTACACATGACATAATTATGAATATACCATTTAAAATTATTATTACTAGTGATTTGGACCACTTTTGTCACAATAGTATGTTTACATGTACGACATCTTTTATCATCACATGGATAACAACTTTTTTATGATACAGAATTTCTAATCAAATTTGTTTTAACAAGTATATCTTTAAGTGATCTATGTCTTCAATATAAAACCTTAGATGGATTGGAAAAAAATAGATTTTAAATTACCTAAGAAGAGCAAAAAACAGTTAGATGTTCCACCATTGGTTCTTACTTTTAATAGAAATTACCTAACATTAACCATATACTGGGAAAGCATTTCAACATATTAAGTTCTACATATACCAAATCATTCAATTGATGATTTAAGAATAGTAATATTACAGAATGTTTTTTCCCACAAGAGAGTGAAAACATCAGGAAAGTGTTTTTCAAGACTTTATACCAAGAATTCCCAAACTTTTCTCAGTCACAGATCCCTTTACCAAAAACTTTTAAAAACATCGCCCCCCCCCCCAGTCATTTATTTTACTTACTCAAATTAATAAATTTGTACAGTACTTGATATTAAATATTTTATTAGATATCAAACTTTTCATTTTAATCCATTGTAATTAATAATTGAAAAAGATAAAAGGACTATGGAATTATCTTGTGCAACATTTAATATCGAAACTTGTACTAACGAAAATTAAAGCAAAAAAATATGAGTAGAGTTTTTTTTTAATTTTTGATATTTGTGAAATAAATATGTAAATTCAAAATAAGTACAAATATTAAATCACTTTTTTAAACATAAAATTGAAGTAAAAAAATCAAATATTCAAACAGAATACATAGCAGACAGAATTAAACATCTACAACAATGAAAGATTTTAATCAGAATTATAAAAATAAGAATACCAAATAAATTAACATGAAAAACTGAATTTAATGAGATGGGTGTATCTAGTAATCTGTCAACAATTTATCTATGTCCAGTTTTAAATTAGTGAGTTGCATTCTCAAATGTCCGCATTTGGTGATATGCAATGTCTGCTCTGAAGCAAATTTAAAACGACACTGATGGAAATGCCAGCAAATATTTTTGTACAACAGTCCATAGAATCAAATACAGAAGTGGAATATCTTCTTCCAGCCAAAATTTTTGATAACCCTGTTTGAATTGTACCTTGAGGTCCTCATTTATGCTAATGGTTATCAGTTCATCTTGCAAAATTATATTTGGTTCTGCCCTAGTAGTGTATGGGTTTATTATCCAGTTCAGCAATTCAAATGATAAAATATCTTCAAACCTAGTTTTAAAATCTAAATGAAGAGCCTCTAAGTGGTTTATGGACAGCAAGATATTTTCTTCTTGAGTTGTCTCTATCTTAAATAAGTTGAAGAATTGGAAAAGATCTTGCAATATTTTGCTTAAAAAGCATTAATCTGGCAATGATATGACTGATTTTGCTTTGATGAGATTCAAACTGTCTCTATGCAGTTGTAAATTAACATTGTTAATTTCACCAAATAAGTCAGTTAAATAAGCAATATCCATTTTACTCTTAAGTAAATTTTCTTTCAAACTGAAATCCTCATCTTCCAAAAACTCTAAAACAGATTGAAAAAGTGCAAAAAATCTCACCAACATAAAGCTTTTGAAAGCCAGTGGATTTCAGTATGGAGAACCAATTGATAGAAATCTTCATCACTTTCCTTGCATAATCAAGGGAACAGTCTAGAGCATAGGTTCCCAAACTTTTTCAGGCCACTGCCCCTTTGCAGATATAAATTTTGTAATGCTCCCCTCCTAAGTATAACAGTTTCCCATGTTCAATCTGTTTGATATTTTTGATGTATGATACTGTACTGGATGATGCCTACCCAGTAACTCATATGATGCACACAAGATACAACATGATGTCAATGTCATGCATCGGAATAAGGCATCAACATAAACTCAATATCAATAATAATAATAAGAAAAATTAAAGTTATTAAATTTAAGTTTAAATAAGTGAAATCAAACCAAAATCGATTATATTTAATGATTTCTCTCTATCCAAAGCTCTAATATCCTGCTAATTGGTACCATGAAGTTTTAGATGATATATCTTTGAAAGGTTGAACCTAAATCTCACATTTACATGCCACTTTCGCTTAGAAAAAAATACTTTCAAAAAGGAAATACCACTGCCAACAAAACAACAACAATTAAAAAAACAAATCAGCGGTGCCAATAAATTTTCAATAATTGCATACAGAGATTACAACAATAATAATAATAATTTCACACAAACTAAGTTTCTCTTTTCTCATATAGAACAGTTTGTTAAAAGCAAAAAAACAACAACAAACAAATATATATATCTACAACCTCAGCATACACACAAGCATCCCGGAAATTAATTTGGTAGAACTATTTTAAAGTAGGAAAATCAAATAATAATTTATAGAGAAACAAAATAAAAATAAAAAAAATAAAAAAAATACAATAAACTTTATAGCAAAAGAGATGATGATAATAAATAAATAAAAAATTATACCATCTGGCTTCCTTTTGGTTTCTTTCCATTAACCATCTCCAGACTTAGTAAGTTTTAAGTTTGCTATAAAACATGACAAGGCAGCAAGGGCTTCCCTTCTTTACAGAAAAACATAGGCATTAATGTGTTCATCATCATCAGCTAGCATTTGTAGCTACAGGGAGTCTGGCTGGTGCATTAACATTGAGAGTTTACTTCATTAGCATTTTAATGATAAAATGTAGGCATTTTTATATTTCTCAGCTTTCTCTAGAAATCTTTATAATAACAACAGCAGCCAAAGTCGATCACACAATTCTGGATCAGACTATAATTTGAAGCTAGACTCAGCACTGCCTTCTTTCATAAAGTTCTCCACTGCTTTACAGCTAGAATATTTCTTTTAGTTCAGCAAACCCTTAACTGCCTAGCAGACCAAACATAGCAAGGAAAACAATACGCTCAGAAGAGACACCCCCCCCCCAACACCTGCTGAAAACATTTTATAGCACCCCTATAACAATATAAATTGAGTACCCCTCTTTCACTATTACAACTGTTATCTCCAATTTCTTGAATAATTGATCATAACACAATTGATATAGCTTTTTACACCTTTTTATCTTTCACTTTTTTTATTTTTCACTCACGCTCGATGCTATGACATATGAAAAAAAAAAGATTCAATACAAAAAAAAAAACAAATCTGAAATATGACAGATTTTTAGATTCTCTCAGCTGATATTGGCCTTAAATTACTTTATTTTTTAAACAAAAAATATAATGCACAGGATGACCACTTCTATCTATTAGTAAAATTTAAAATTAGCCATACAATAATAACCTGCATTCCTTTAATTTGTTAATAGAGAAATGCGCAAAACATTTACAATTACTCTGACTATAAACAATTTATAAAATAACCATAAAATCGATAAAATAATGTAAAAATTAGCAGTTTGAGAGCGAGTTAAAGCCGATGATCAGTACATCCGGAGAAAGGTTACCCCCCCCCAATGCTTCTGAACCCACTATTCCCTCCCTAGACAGCTTTATTGCCCATGGGGGGGAGGCAGTATCGCCCACTTTGGGAAACACTGGTCTAGAGTTCAAAGCATTACTACAAATTTTATTCACAGCTGCTATAACAAACTGAAGCAATTGATATGAGCAAATAGTTTACACTTTGTGGCTAATTGTTATAAATCAAAATATATAAAATGCGCTAACACGCACACAAAGCTAAAAACAAATAAAGAAAGCACTAATGGACACTGCTTACGATTGCCAATCTGGAAATTCTGTAGTGGTTTGCAGAGAGCGACATGATCTTAAAAAGAAGATAAAAGAGGCTTACTTTATCTCTAGAGATGGCGATGCCATAAATAGAAAAGACTCTTGCTACAAAATATCCAAGAAATGGAATGCGTAATCATTTCATTGCATAAATTTACATCCCTCCTAATCAATTTCTTATATTTTTACAAAACGGCTATGAATATGAGGGCTTTGACCCTTGAAAGCACTTAGCCATTTGATTAAATATATATATTAAAATAATATATACTTTTCTTTATTTGTTTTTAGCTTTGTGTGTGTTAGCGCATTTTATATATTTTGAAGCAATTGATGCAATTTATCACTAAGGTTCTTGGTTACTAAATGTTGCCTATGGATTATGAAGTGAACTGCAAGCACTTCAGGTACATGTTGTTTCAGGTAACTTAAGAAACTGCAATAACAACCAATCATAGCTGGTGTTCCATCTGTCGCAACAGTTATTATATTTGTCAATGGAATCGCTTTTCCCCTGAAAAATAACTCCATTAAATTAAAAAACAATTCACTTCTGGTGTCAGTTTCTAAAGTTCTAGCAAAAAGCAGCTTTTCATGCACTTCCTGATTCTTGAATAAAGCAAACATATACCAGCAACAAAGCTTCACTAGCAGGTAATATTGACTTGTCCAATTGGAGGAAGAAAATATTTTTTTTACAAATGAGTACACAGTTTTCCATCTCATGACTCATTTCATCTATATGTCTTTGAACTAAGTTATTGTCAACAAAATCATTTTTATAATATCTTGTGCAGGATGGTGGAGTACAGTGTTCAATAGCTCTGCAATGATTAATAGAATTAGTTTCTCACTTATGGTGTGTTACTCCCCAGACTTTGTGATGAGTAGGGATATGTTATACGATGTCCTTAATCCATCATCCTTTTGCTTCGATGATAAAACAAACATATGATTTATGGTAGTTCTCTTCAGAATTTTATCTTTAAGTGATTGAAAGTATGACAAATCTTTTTCTTTTTTGTCAGGGTGAATTCTGTTTAAGTGATCTGCTAGTTTTGATTGTTTCATAGCATCATTGCTAAATACATTTTCGCATATGAGACACATTAGTAAATGTTTGGTATTAATGACAGGACAAATCCTAGCTTCAAATAGTCTGCATTTCTTTTTTGGTTGTCATATTACTATTGTAACAAATAAAAACTTTTATTAACATACAATTTTGACAGCCTCTGTGATAAAAAAAAACAATAAAGTATGTATTTACTTGAAACAGAAGATTTTTGTTCAAACTCAAATAAATAAACTGTGTCCTCTGATTTTCTTTTTCATAAAACTGCTCCTCAATAAATAATTATATTCAAAGTTCAAATACAAATACGTACATATCACATCAAATGAACCAATTTAGTGTTGTATGAAAGCATGATCATACAAGACTGATAGATTCTGCTAATATCAAATATCATCTTGTCCCACTGTGAACAAGTGCAGACATGCAATGGTTTTTCATGTCTGCACTTGCTTTGATACATTCGATAAGACAATGCGCAGAAATGTTTGTGATTATGTGTGACTCTTTTAATGACACATTTTACTTTTTTGTTCATAAGTTTAGTATATAATGTGTTTTTATCAAAAAAGTGCTTTTTTGAATTATTTACTTCCTAATTAGATACCTATTAGAATCATAGATGTTTTGAAGTAAGAAACAAATAGCAGTAGTAAGGGGGTCTATTTTTGCTAATGTCAACCACAAAATTTTTTTGTTGAAATTATTGACCCCAGAGGGTCGATATCAACCACTTTGTGAACTCTTCCCTTATATACACATGGAATGAACTTAAATGTAGGCACTATCACATCTTTAAATTACCTAGTTTTCTAACACATTCTCTTATTATAATTTTATTATCTTTGTATATTTTCATTTATATTTATGTGACTATGGATATACTTTTCTTTACAATTAATATTTAATTACTATTAATATATATATTTATTTTAGTTTGTACTAACTATACTATTTAATTAAAATGTATAAGTATTTCAGTTTTTTATACAAATGATAGTTAGTATGAGCACAGACTATTTTTTTTTTTTGTAATATACACACATATTATTTATTTGGGTATATATGCATATTGTATTTTTAAATTTAAATTAAGTTTGCAGTCCTTTGTGCTGTTTGATTAGTACATAATGCAGTTTTTTTTAATGTACATTGAAATAAATTTGTCATTAATTGATTAAATTTTCTTGGTAAACTATTATAACCAATAAGGGTTTGCCAAATGTGTAATTTTTGAACACCACCATTTTACTACACATTTTTTTCTTTCAGATGAAAACCAGTCCCTCTGGTTGAAATATTAAAGTAATTTTATACACAAGTTTTTTTTTTTTTTTTGCATTTTATTATTTATTGGTTCATATATATATAGTAAGCAATGACAATCAATAGATTAAAAGTTATATTCTATTGTATAAATAATTTAACTTTGATTTTTGTGCTAATCACTTAATATGAAAAGAAGACTCCGAAATACAAATATATAGTTTGTTGTTAATACTTCAGCCAGTTATTGACATTCGTTAGAAACTGATACTAAATCTCTTTCATTACTTTTTGGAAGGATATTGTCCTAAACTATTTTATCTGTTTTATTCATCCTTTATGTATTTTTATTACTTTCAGAATTCACCATTTATCTCCTGACACAGGCATACTCATGAATACACTTATTTCATTTAAATAACAAATTTTTGAATATGAACTTTTTTTTTTTTCAATATAAAACTGATTTCAATTATTAATATTTTATTTATTAACTAAAGATGAATTATAAATATTAAAAAATTACAAATTAATCATAATGTTGCTAGAGTTGTGAGCTAATTAGCACTTTTTAATTACTAACTTTGATAAAGTTGATTCATGTCATACTGTTTCAAAAAATTGATTTTTATTCTAATAAGCAGCTGGGCTACATTGGTTATTATTGATGTTAATTAAAATGACATGATTTTGCATAATCAAATTTTGAAACAAATGCACAAACTCGTGAAATAGAAACATAATTTAATTGATTATTTATTATCAATTGTTGATGAATAATTAATAAAATAGTTCCACTGCCAAACAATTTGCTTTCAACAGCATCAACTACAAAAAACAATTTATATATATATTTTATAAAATTTTACAGACATTTTTTTTCTTTTTAAATTAAGCAATATATATCCCCTCTGATCTACAATGTATTAGAAAATTTTTCCCATGAAAGAATGATTTTTGGAAAAAAAAAAAAAAGTATTGACGCAATAATTTTTAAAAATAAACGTGACATATTTTTTTTTTTATATTTTAAACATACTATTTTAAATTGAAATTAATATTTTAGAGCAATTTTTTTTAAAGTGAGTTATAATATATATAGATTTTAAAAATAACTTTCAATCCTTTTGAATTTTTTAAAATTTAATTCAATTAAAATATGGGGATGTTAATTGTTTTGAACACATTGAAGATAGACTTTTTTAAAATATTAGATTTGATAATAAAAAAAATAGCATGTTCACACATGACTTGGGTTCACAATTGACAATGTTTTATTACAGTAAGCATATAATTTTTCTTTTAAGAAGGCGATTCATAGTCAAATAATTAGCCATGTTGTTGCTGGGCAGTAAATTGCTATCTAGACATTTTTAAATTAGAGAATAAAAAAAAAAACCATAAACCTGTTAGCATTTGACTAGTTCTTTATTCTCTTTCACTGTTTATCTGAAAAAGGATTCTACAGAAATATTTATTCTGCATAGGACCAGGGCTGCTGCATAAGGTTGTGTAGGGCACAAAGGTGCTTCAGCACAGTAGTATTAAGATACCAAAATAATTAATAAAATTTACATGTAAATGAAAATGTTTACATTTTTGAATCCCATCAATTGTTAGAAAATATATTCTGAAAAGTAAATATTTTTTATTTAAATATGAGAGGAATACTTTTTTACTTAAACTTATTGTGATAATTGCTTGTATCTCGAAATATACTACATATATTCTCTGTGGATTGCACTAAACCAAACAAGCCAATGCCCTTTAGTCACTATAATTATTAAAATATATATGTAAGTGAAAATGTTTTTTTTTCCCAATCACTTTTATTTAAATATTCTAATTTATATAAAAAATAAGACATTACTATTAATAATTTATTTAAAACTTATTTCAAAAAGAGTAATTGTGCATGTGATGAAATTATCTTTATCAATGATATTTTACACAGCTCATGTGTCTTTTACAGTTTAGAGCTGCGATAGAGTGGTTGTCTCTGGAATGGGTTCTAGGATTGATTCTGCTGCTATCTTGTGCAAAATTGTTTTAATAAAAATTTTATCTTTTTTTTTTACGATGCTATATTATCTTTTTATACATTTTACTGAACAGTTTTTCTTTGGATGTGGATTCAGGTTTGTTCTCTAACTAAAAATTTGCAATTGATCCATATAATCCACACTACAGTCCTAATATAGGGGAAACAGCAACATAACTTTTAAAAAAGATGTTATTGCACATCAAAATATTTAATTCTTAACAAATTTCATTATAACAACATTATTTAGTGCAGATTGCACTACTGACAAAGTCTAAAAAATGGATCTAGTGGAACAAACCAAGTGTTTTATTTTTATTTTTATAGTTATCCAACATAACCTATGAATAAACAAAATAAAATGCAATTCATTTTAGTGGCTTTTAAAAATTTATTGAATAAATAAATAATCTAAGTAAGAAAATTTAAAATTTCTTTCCATAAATAAATCTTAGCTAAATCACTGTCAAACTGCATAATAAAGTATAATATATATATATAATATGATTTAGTTATTAATAAGCATTAAAAAAAATAATAAAGTAGTATAAATATTTTATTATTAAGCAAAAACTACCTTGTTAATAGAACATGTAAAGTTATTTGGAAGAGTTTTTGAAATTAAAAGCAACAAAATAACTATTTTAACAAGTAGATGCTAATGGAATGAAAAATTATACCAGTCATGTTATTTAAAGTTGACCTAGTTTAATAGTCTTAATGAAATACAAAAGTTACATCAATAAGCAATGCATAACAATTTTAAATACTGGAATATATATAATAAATCATAGTTATTAATAGTGGAATAACACACACATAGAAAATTAAATGATAGTGTAAATATTGCATTATTGAAGGACTATTAACTTCGTAAACTATTTTTCATTAAATTATTGACATGCTGGTTAAAATTGATCTAAATATTGATAAAGAAGTTTAAGACTTACATCAGCTTTTACAACTATTGTATTTTAGAAAGAGACAAGCTGGATTCTCTTTTCTCCTTGCTATGTGGAACAAGCATATAAAGCATTCCAGAGAATCATACTATGACTATAGATAATATTTTTAATGTAAGTAAATGAAAAGTAGAATTACTTATTTAATATCAGATTTGGGCTCAGAAAAGGGAAGGGAACAGTGTGTTGAGTGATTCTTTTAAATATGACAAAAAATGTAGATATTTAAAAAATATATTATTTGCAGATATTTCCTACATCTACTAGCAATTTTGCAGGATTGTTCAAAAAATAATATGAAAACTTTTGAAAAAAAAAAGGGGGGGTTATTTTATAGAAATAAATGAATAAAACAGGTCAAGTGTTTACCAAACACATAATCCACATTTTTTTTTGCAAAATATTATTTCATAGAATGGGAGGGAAGGCATTTCTTATCCATGCAACAGCGATGCTGCATAAGGTTATTTAAATGAATTTTGCTTTTAACCATTTATTAGATGTGACATTTTGTTTATTAACTGGACATGGCAATCAGCTTGATAATGATTAAAATAATGATTTGTTTATAAATTAATCTTATGTAGTTTATAAAATTTAATTCTGCTCTTAATTAAACAATAAAAACTGTTTCAAAATCTTTGACTGAATTTTTAGGCTAAAAAAAACTAAGAAAAAAATTTTTAACTTTTTTTTATTTATGCAAGCAATCAATGAATTTAAAAATTCTAGTACGAATAGTATTAAAATAGAGAACTGCTATTGCTTTATCATAAATGATAAGATTAACTATCAAATAAAAATACATCTGATTAAAGACTATCCTGCTAGATTTTAAAATCAATATAGTAAAAAAATAATGATATATCAGTGCAAAAAAGGATCCCAAAAAAGGATTAATAAAATAGTTAGGCCTTTAGAAGTCAAGCTAATTCTATAAAATCAGTTTATTGGTATGATCATACTTTCTACAGTTCTGACATTATCTCTGGTAGCAGACTGACAAAAATTCTAATTTTATGAGGACTCAAATAACTCTACTGAGAACAATTATAATAAACCATTAAACATCATACGATCACCATTTTTTATGCTCACACAAGCAATTTATATAGAGGCTAAACTCTCCATACTATAGCACTACCAGTGCAAGCCAGAGTAATCAATGGAAAACCACAAGCTAGAAACTAGTCTGGGGATATTGAATGAATAGGCACTAGATAGGACTTTTATGCATAAACCAGGCAACCATTTATTATTCTGGCTTGCACGGGTGGCACTCTTGTATGAAGAATTTAGCCTCGGTGTGCCGCTGCCATCACCAACGACAACAACAACAGCAATAATAATAATAATAATAAAAATAAATAAATAAATAAAAAAGGCAATTAATACCAGAGGTTATACCTATCCTGGTTCAAGGATGTCAATGGTTTATAAATGATCATGTTTAGAAGTATTTTAAATATCAGAAATGACAGTCTATGCAAATATCAAATATATATTTAAAACAATAAACTATGTACTTTTATGCTGCATTTTAATTGTCATTTTTTTATGAATTTGATTAGGCTTACTAACAATTCAAAGGATAAAGTCATCTAATTCAAAATAAGTGGGAACTGTAGATATCCTAGTTGTTATTATTATATAAGGACAATTTTGAATCCAAGAATCAAACAGCATCTTAACAAAATAATCATTCACAAACAGATCTAAAAGCATTTATTTATTTTTTTAAACAATAAATGACAAATAGGCCATGTATATAATTCTAATAACAGGAATGTAATATGTGAAGAAAAAGAACTATGAAAAATAAAGTATGGTTCATGGTCTAATTCAAGAATTGTTCTTAACCATCATTTCAATAGAATTCAACAAAGTCAATGTTAGAATTTTAATAAATATGATTTCTTCTAATCAGTATTATTTCAATGCATACCATGAGTATGGTATGAAAATGCTAAAAGCCTACATAGCAATTTTTAAAATTAGAAATTAGATTTTATACCAAGTTAAAGTTGATTATTAATATACATATATGTACAAGTATATATGAGTTTGTAATTGTTTAAATAAAAATGTTATAAAAATCTATTACAATAGTAGATATTCTATTGACATTTTATCATTTCAATATTGCAATAATTTAAATCCACATATTTAAAATTATATTTATAAATTCAGCATTAATATACACTAAAACACTCTACTATAGAATCATATATGTAAACTTGAGTAATCAATACACCAGATTTCAAAGTTATTTCTGGATATTAGCTACTATTAGCAATGAATTACAAATATCCATTCAGCAGCCACCTTTATATTTCTTATGCCAATCGATCCGAAGTTTCAAAAACTACAAGATTTAAAACTCTGATTGACTAGTTTACATAACTGTAGACATTAGCAGCTATATATTTTAATGAATTTGGTAAAAGAATGATGCATACATAGCCATTTTATTTAGCATTATGTACTCAAAAAAAAAATGCAGTAAAAACACTATCTTTTATTTCTGGATTATTTTTATGAAAGATTATTAACTGATAACTATTGCAAAACATATAATAACCACATTCCATTCTTTTTACACTTTTAAAGCAAAATATATTTATTAATTTTACAGTTTCAGCTGTTCCTAGCAGTTTTCATCAGATCTACAAAAATTTAAACATTATATGAATACAATATTTCATACATATATCTATTAAATTGTTACAATTTTACCAACTTAATTATTAACATCATTTTATTTATAAAACTTACTATTATATAACTTAAAAATCAACTTTACTCTTTATTTCTATTCCTAATTATTATCATATTTATATTTATTCATCTTTTTCCTTTGCCATAATCTTATAAATTCAATGTAATATTTATGAAATCTTTCTTATATTACTACATATATTTAACTTTATTTAAATATTACTATATTCATAAATTTAACCTTATTTTACATTTCATCTATTATCTTAATTTTTAATTATCTTATTCCATTCCTTAATTTTATTTTACCCATACTTTATTTCTGCTTTTTCCATTTACTTATTTTTTATAAAATTATTTTAATTTTTATATGTATTTTTATTTATCTTATTATCTACTAAAACTTTCTATCCACCACCATTTTCTATCCCATCATACACTCTAATTTTTATCTATATACAGCTCCCTCTATTACCTATTATACAAACTACTTATATTTCTTATTAGTTTTCACTGTTTATTTTATTTATTTTATACTAAGATAGTTTTTAAACAACTTTCTCTATTAATAAATATATTTTGCTTTAAAAGTGTAAAAAGATTGGAATGTGGTTATTATATGTTATATATTAGAAAAGCAAAAATAAAGAAGGAAAGAGGAAGAGAAAGTATTGCAAAACTGAAACCCTGTATTTTTAAATGTAAATATACAATTAATGGAATTACATACAATTTTATGAATACCAATACAATATAATGAATATTTTCACTAACAAGTCCAGCATAAAATTATACTGATACTCTATTTTTACATTACAAAAATAAATGAATAATGACATAAAACTATTTTTAGTTTTGAAATCTAACTCTTGGTTAAGAAGTTTGCTAGACAATTTCATATGGTTGTTCCAATGATTGAATTAATTTAATGTTAGTGAGTTCTCAAAGATCAGAAAATTTTATGAAACAAATTTTTATTAAGTTATAAGATTTTTATATGTGTTAAAAAACAATAGGTATAATTATATACAAATTATGATTAATAATTTTATAAGCTTATTACAATATCTGTTTTCAAATTTTTTAAGCATAATATTTTTTCCATCTTCACCACATATTCAAAAGTGAATTTTTCATATTATCATTTTTTAAATCATTAGCAACAAATTAAACTTTAATAAATACAAAATTGTTAATCGCAGGATGTTTATTTATTTTAAGTATTCTATGAATAGAAATGTCATATTTTAAATAATATAACTATTAATTATATAAAATGGAATATTAAGCATCATAATATATATCAGTTACAATATTAAATAAAAATGGATAAAGAAAATGGGTTACAAAGGTCATGATGCTAAAATATAGAAAAAAATTGTTTGAATTGTGTCTTTTCTTCATGGCACAATAGATAATTTCTAATTCATCACCAGACTTGTTTATGATTACATTATGAACTATCACACTAATCATATACAATTTATCTCTTTATATTACACCCTCCAAAGCACTGATCTTGCAGAATATATTACTGTTTAAACCTCAGAATAGCAATTCATAATTGTATTTGTATGATATTATTTAAATGTATTAGAATACAGTAAAAAAAACAAATAAAGATTTTTCTCTTTTTACTTTGCATTAGAAGTAGAAATGCACTTATTTTATTATCTGCTATAAACCTGAGAAATCAATAAATAGTATTTTCTCAAATTCTTAAACAACTTTTGATCACTGACCTTCTTTAATAAAGAGCATTAGTCCTTCTTTAGTAATGAACATTAGATTTACAATCACAAATTCAGCAATTATTTTTACTCTTTTATATTATCCAAGCTAATAATATATTCGAAACCACCATATAGTTTGTAATCTAAATTGATATGCTTATACAGTTATCTATATCTGACAGCCACTATCTACATATTTTAGAAAACTCAGCTGAGATTGAAAATCAACCTCACAAATGAATCTGTAAATGAACAGCAAATTAAACACATTTACAATTTTCTAAAAAAAAAAAAAATAATTATTTAACAAAATATTATATAATATTCTGATCTAGATAAGGTTTTGACAGAAAATGTTGGTTTTGCCAGTAATTTTTTATTGTAAACTATGCTGTGATATCTTCCAAGTATCCTGGCATGACTAACCCATGTCACATACATATTACCACACCCATGTCATATATACACATCACTACCTGCTTTAAGTGCTGATCTGTGATTTTTTTTCCTGCTGACAATGAGTATTAAAATTTGGCAGCTACATGCTACTGAAATGAATGCAATTCATTTTTTCCAAAATATGATATCCTGCCATCCCACAAGATCTGTGACAATGGTCACAATATGATCCTTTACATACATGGTTTAGTTAGCAATGGTATTGTGACATTGCCAAAAGAAAATCACCACTCATACTGGAACATAGTTCCAGGGATGCAAAATCATCTTTGTTACTTGCACAGAGATTCAGATCAGGACAATTGGTATCTATTCAATGATGCAAAGATAAGCTGAAAATGTCACCTGAGACTATTGTCAATTGAAACAACTATCTCTGCAAAGTGAGTGCATGTACCATGTTTCCGGAAAAAAATGTAAAATTGGAGGTTCAGAAAAAGTTGTGGAAATTGATTAAAGTCTGAGTACTAAGTGCAAGAATCAGGCTGGCCAAATACTTCCAGGGCAGTGAAAGTTTAGGGGTTTTTGTTGGGAGCTAAACCAATGTTCCATCATGAGAGGTTCCCTTCAGGACAGTGCTAACTCTCATACAAGCCATCAAAAATAACACTGAAAATGACTCTACAATTTATTTGGACTGTTGGAAATCTTACAAAAGCAATGAACTGTGAGCTGCCAAATATGAATATTTTTGGTAAACCATGCCTATAACTTGATTGACCCAGAAACCAGTGTCCATATAAAAGAAATTGGGGTTTGGCCAAATTATGGAAAATCACATGTTACCATCCCATTTCATATTTGGCTGAATTTATGTGGAGGCAATTTCATAAAAAAAATGATTGGAGGGCATCAAAAATTTCTGTCTGCACCAATGATTGACATGTTTTTGATTTAATAATTGTGCTCATCATTATAATTTAAATAAATGTTTTTTTAAAATAAAATTTTAGATTGCAATTTTAGTTTGACAAAATCAATCGATCATGTTTGTCTGAAGATCATGTGCAGGTGTTATTTTATGAGATAACAAACTTAGAGCAAACTTATAGTAATTTTTGCAGGACAATTACATCACAGCAGTGCTAAACCCACAATACTTTTTGTTTAATAGTGAATTATTTTGAAAAATTAAGACATATAAAAATTTGATAAATTTATATAAATTTATCTTAAGATAATTCTGGCATAAACCAAGAAAAAACAAATTTTATATTTAAATATGGAATAAAAACAACAATAGATTGTAAAATAAAATTCATTTATGAAAATATTAGAATTTAATTATCTTTTGAAACATTTATGCAAAAACAAATGCAAATGATTGTAATATAACATTTTAAAAGCTTATCAATCAATACATAACTGAAAAGAAAGGTCATAGCTAATTTTTTTGTGTTTTCTTAGATTTTATCTATTTTTGCTATATGATGCATATATATATATATGTGTGGGAAACAATGATTTATCAAATATAATCTTTTTTTGAAAGTCAAATTTCAGCTACATTGTTAAAATTTGGTAAACTTATACAATTGATGATCAATGCAAATTTAAAGTTACATAATAAACTTTGATAAGCAAAGATGTATAAATTATAAGTAAAATCCTTCTTAGAAGTTTAAAATTCATATTTATAAACCATTTTTCATTTTCAAGTAGGTTGGATAATGCTGAATGTTGGATAGCTCTTTAAAATGATGTGGTCTAAAAATCATTCCATATTCGCATAAATATCACTCTGAGTGATTTAGCTCAATAATTAGACTTTCAACATACTTCTATCAAATGGTTTGCATGCTTAAAAAACAAAATTTCAAGCAAATGTTGAGATTGAAGTGTACTGATAATCATAAACTTATGAAACTTTTCGGATTTTCACATTACTAATAACTAATGTCTTCAGATCAAAAGCTAACTGTCCAGAGTGTATTATTATTTATTTACAGACTTGCATTTATGACCTATTAATTTTAAAGTAATTAATTTTGTTTATAGATTGATATTTTTATTATTAATTTAAAATTATTATCAATTAAGAAACATGTCTTTTCTCTGGTAGGAGTTAGGCAAATCTTAGGTTAACTTCAATTCAAAAATTTGGGATTAACTGTTGGGTTAATTAAATAATTTCTAATTTAAACTCCATGTTTAAAAAAATAAATTCTTCATAAATCAATATTTTAAAATATGTCAGCTTATTTATTAACTTTATTTCATTCTTTGCATATGAAAGGTTACTCTTTAATTACCATTATTTTTTTAAAAAGTGTAATTTACTATTATTATTGCAATCAATTTGTTGTACTATTATATTAACAAATTTTAAGATTAATAGTATATGGATGAAAAAGTAAAATAGCTTTCAAATTTGTCCAGAGCATCTTTTAAAAACAGAACATTATTTGCATGCATCTTATCACATGGCATATAGTAAGTATTATTTTTCTTCTTTTACTTTCAACTAAGATTAGCTAGATATGGATTAAACTTACAGCTGGCTGGTTAACTGGAAAAAAATCTTGGTTGAATAAAACTGGAGGGGGGAGGGGGTCATATTTTCTCCAACTACAATTCGAATTCAGTTCATGGGTATTGTAAGTGGCTAGCTACCAGTACGTCAAGAGGATCTTTTCAATAATATATTTCTAAGCTTATAACTTTTGTAAAAAAGATGATTTTAACTGATTTCATAAAATATTACTATCGATATAAAATAAATAATTAAAAATACTGTGATAGAACGGCAAATCTAGAGTTCAAGGTCCACGGGTCGTGGCTCCACTTCTTGGTTCGAAATTATAAATTTCCCAGCAATAAATTATACAATTATTTGCATGTCTAAACAAAGCCAATTTATTATTGAGCTTTCGTTTAATGTAAACTACATTGCAAATTAGTTTATACAATTATCTTTTATTTTATTAGGAAACTTTTTCCTGCTGAAAATGTTTTTCTTTAATCGTGTTAACAAAACCATTGCGGCAGCAATAAAAACAAACTTCGGTATTTGTTTTAATCACCACAATTCTATTTTCGAGGATTACATTTTCAAGGCTCATTTGAAAGTAAAAAAAAACCCTAATGAAAATTTTTATCCTCATTTCTAATTCTGTAAATGTATCTAATTACCCCCATCCCCATTTCAGAACAATAATAATCTTAAAAGCAGATTAAAGAATTATATATTCTATAGCTGAAGGAAAAACTTTTCATAGACAGTTGAAGCAATGCAAACAAACATCTCTCTTTTAAGAAAACAAAAGCACTTTTTTCTGCCTTTAAATGCTATACTCAATTTTTCAGTCAGTTAATTATGTAGGAACAGTCAATATTATGTTCACATGCCATTAGTCATCTCTCTATATTAACTGTGCCAATAGGATTGTGCGGTTTTGTACACACGTTCCATCTTTTAATACATATACAGAATATTCTAATTCCAATTCCCTTTTTATTTTTTCCACTAAAGATCTCGAGAATTAAAAAAAACATTCATGGGTAGATTTAGTAAACTAACAGTCCTTAGTTATGATTTTTACTGAAAGCAGTACAACCAGTAATGAGTCGGCTTAAAACAGGATTTTGGAGGAGTTTTAGTTTGGTAAAGACTTAGCATGGAAATAAAGTAAGCTAAAAAGTAGATCTAAAATGTCCTGATTCACACAGTCAGCTAGATTGTCATGCCTGGAAAATTCTCAAAATAATATTAATAACAGTGAAAAAGAAAAAAAATCAATGGTAGTCATAGAAGTGAATATTATAATAATTTTATTTGATACAAACTCTTCAAGTCATAGACAAAGGACAGTCAATACTAATGGCTACAGAGTTATTAAGATTTAGGATGATTATAGTTGCTCTTAGTGAAACACATTTTCCAGAGAAATCTAGTTTAATAGAATAAGTAGATAGTTAGAAGGTTTTTTTGGATCAACTACTGAAAATGGACTGGATGGTGAAGGGCTTTATGGTGCTGTATATTCTCATTAGTATTTTCCATTCTTGTAATTCTTTGATCCATCAATAAAAGGCTAATAATTTGAAACTAGGCTTTCACAATGGTACCTATGATAATTTTAGTAATGCATCTACTCCAACATTAGATTCATACAACTCAGAGAAAAACTTTGGCTGGAAAGTTGTTATAAGTAACAGTGTTGGTGCTATAAATTCAAATGGTCTGCCATTACTGAATTTTTGCTTAACACATGGATTGACTATCACAAATATTTTATTTAGGCAAAAATATCACAATAAAATAAGTGAATAAATCCACACTCAAAATAATGGCATTTAATAGATTACATTATAGTTAGGAGTTTTTATACAAAAAAAGTTCATAGTAAACAAGCACATATAATATAATAATCAATCTAAATAAAACAAATAACCAAATATAATTTACAATCTTGAAAAGGTTTCAATAAGAGATGAAAGTCAGGTTGATAATTAAATAATTGTAAATATAATTGGTTGTTTGTTTCAATTTTATTTAGATTGATTATCATATTAAATATATATCTATAATAATATTGTGGACAAATAATTGCAGATTATTGCACAGATCATGGATTAATATACCCCAAAGTTAAAATGATTATTGCATTAAAATATATATTTTATTCCAATCATATTCACAAGAAAATTGTTCTATATTATTTAGAAATAATCATTATTTATGTTAAATTTCAATAGCCATTAAAAACTATAATTGCAAATTTGAATTTTGAAGAATGTTATATTATTAAAACACAAAATACTTAAGATATATATTATGGATACAAATAAATCATTAAAAAGAAGAACCATAACTGATTTTTTTTGACAATAATCTTATTATTAGTGACTATATTAAAAGAAAACATATAGGATTTGCTGATTAGCAAAATAATATATTTAACATATATAAACAATATAGAGATTTAAAACAATTTTAATGACTAACAAAAGAGTTTTAAGTGATTAATGCCTTAGATCTTTTATTTAATGCATTGAAAGCAACTTATGGACCTGAAGAGCATAAATATCCCATCTATTAAATCTGATTTTGTCTTATGTGGTTCATGATGATATTTCAAGCAAGGAATATGTATTCTCCTCTCTTCAGATGTTGCTGGCCTGACCAGTGGCAGTACTAGCATGGAAATCGAACCTGGACCCTTCTGATTTTTGAATAATGAATCTTAAGACAACATTCTAACCAACTGAGCCATCTGCCAAAGCCTACAATAAAAATTTCATATACTTATCTATGAGATTCCTCCTGATTTCTCCACATTTTCTTAAGAATAATGTTGTTTGGTGGTTTCCATACATTATATATAGTCACAGTAAGTTGACATATGGGGTTATTCAGCATTGTCATATGAACAGCTTTTTTGAATTTTCTTCTTTGCATCTTTTCCTCTCTATCCAATATTTTT